>JAYESD010000005.1:182898151-183498151 GCA_036927565.1 Tuctoria greenei
CGACCGATACTCCTCCTCCTAAGATTATATGACCCAAAAATGACACCTCTCTCAACCAAAACTGACACTTGTTGAACTTGGCATACAATCGATGCTCCCTCAATTTCTGCAATGTAAGCCTCAAGTGTTCCTCATGTTCTTTCTCATCCTTCGAGTAGATCATAATATCATCAATAAACACCACGATGAATTTTTCCAAGTACTCCATGAAGACATTATTCATGAGGTACATAAAGTAGGTAGGTGCATTTGTCAATCCAAAAGACATCACGGTGAACTCGTAGGATCCATACTGTGTCCTAAAAGCTGTTTTGGGTACGTCCGATGGTATAATCTTCATTTGAAAGTATCCCAACCTCAAATCAATCTTGGAGAAGACACAAGCACCCTTCATCTGATCAAACAAGTCCTCTATACGTGGCAAGGTATACTTGTTCTTGATTGTTACCTCGTTGAGAGCTCGGTAATCCACGCACATCCTTTGGGATCCATCCTTCTTGTCCACAAATAGAACGGGCGCTCCCCAAGGAGAAGAGCTAGGGCGTATAAAACCCTTCTCTAATTGCTCTTGAATTTGCTTCTTGAGCTCCGCTAATTCCAAAGGAGGCATCCTATACGGCCTCTTAGCTATAGGTGCAGTTCCAGGTATTAAATCAATAACAAACTCAATGTCTCGATCGGGTGGCATACCTGGCAACTCGTCCGGAAAAATGTCCAAAAATTCACACACCACCGGAATCTCCTCAATTGCGGCACCGTCTATATGATTCAACTCCAATTGCTTAGGTGCGGTTTGAGATGCTTCAAATTCTACGGTGATCCCTTCTTCATTGGTCAACTTCACCGTCTTCGTGGCACACTCAATAACTCCATTGTGCTTCCTCAACCAGTCCATACCAAGTATAATGTCCAACCCTTGAGAATCTAAAACAATGAGGTTGGCGGAGAAGTCTACCCCCTTATTCTAAGGATTACTTTTGGACATACTATATTTGTCCTCATCTCTCCTCCAGGAGACTTAACCAACAGAGTAAACTTCGTATGAGAGATAGGCAAACTATATTTGGCAACATACTTCGATGCAATGAATGAATGCGATGCTCCAGAATCAAATAACATAGTCGCGGGGTTGGAGTTGGCGAGAAACATACCAATGACCACGTCATCCGCTTGTTGAGCATCCTCCATAGAGACATGGTTCACGTTGCCACGAGCAAAATTCTGCTGTCCACGGCTTCCTTGTGGTTGTCCTCCATTGGGTCTCGGGTTTTGCCTCGGCGCATTGCTTCCTTGACCAAGGCCTGATTTAGGACATTGATGCGCAAAGTGTCCAGCTTCTCCACAAGTATAGCACTTCTTAACCCCACCAGAATTATTGGGACGAGCTTGGTTTTGAGCATTGGCTCCAGGTAAATCAGCACGAGGTGCATAAGGCATCGGAGGCCTAGGTGCTTGCATGACAGGGCGCTGTTGCACAAACTGAGTTGGGCGTGGTGCATAACTAGGGCGCTGAGCAGGAATAGAGGAGCTGTCATAGGGCGCATTGGGTGGCGCAGAGCGAGGGAGCACATTACTTCCTTGTTGCTGTCCTTGATATGGCGCCTTTCTCTTATTGTCTTGCTCCATCTCACGAATCTTGTTCTCAACCACAATTGCTTTGTCCACAAGCTCTTGGAAATTTGCATAGTCACAATTGAGTAGTTGCACTTGGATTTCCTTGTTCAATCCCCTCATGAACAAGTATTGCTTCCGGTTGTCCCGACTAACATCCTCAGGCGCATACCTTGAGAGTTGAGTGAATTTATTGAGATAATCACTCACGCTTGATCTTCCTTGCCTTAAATTCTCAAATTCTTGCCTCTTCAAGATCATAACACCCTCGGGCACATAATGAGAACGAAAATTCTTCTTGAATTCGGCCCAAGTAATTCCCTCTTGGTTCTCATGAGCATTGCAATAAGCATCCCACCAATCTGCAGCTGCTCCAACTAGTTGATTAAAAGCAAACAAGACCCTCTCCTGGTCACTGCATTGGACAATAGCTAGCTTCTTCTCCACGGACTTGAGCCAATCATCCGCATCCATAGGGTCAGCAGCTTGAGCAAAGGTTGGCGGCCTAGTCCTCATAAATTCTCCCAATCGGTTATGAGGAGGCGGGGGTGGCGGTGGAGGCATGTGGGGCTGATTGTTGATGTTGCCAGCCTGCAGCTGTCCCATAGTCTGTATCATGGTCTGCATGAGCTGGTTTTGCATAGCCAAAAGCTGCTCAATGTTGATAGCTCCCTGATTAGATCCTTGCCCATTGTTGTTCTAAGGCACTCCATTGTTCTCCTCCTCATCATTGTCATCCCTCCGGGTGCGAGTCCTCATCATATGAAGAAAAGCAATAGGTAAGAATTAGAGAACGTCCCCAACTATATGCATCAAGGGATATGAAACTAAACAGCTAGCTACACTAGCCTAGGTGGACATGGCAATGCTAAATCATCCCAAAATCCTCTATTAAGCACACAAGCAAACAATATATATAGAAAACAGCACTCCAAGCAAAAACACATCGATTCCTGAGTGCTCCTATGTGCTCTAAAGTGTCCATTCTATCTAGGCTGCATCCTACGGTCAACCTGTGGCTCTGATATCAATCTGTGACGCCCGGTTCCAAAAAGTGAACCAAGCTAACGCATATGTGTGCCCAGGATGTTCATCACACATACACGAGCGCAATCACAAATGATATACAGATAATTACCACAGAACAAGATTAATTAACCAAATTTTATTACACAAACCAGATTATCCTCGAATACAAGCTCTAATGAATATTTATGACAAGTTCAACTAATGCAGCGGAAATAAACTAATTAAGCAAACTAAACAGCTAAGCAGCATAAGCAATAGGGTATAGCGCAGCTCCAATAACACCACAGGCAAAGCTGACGGTAGACACGGCCTAGAACTCCTCATTATCACCATTAAACTCCCAATCTTGACCTGCAACTGTTAGGGCGGGGGGGGGGGGGGGGGGATTGCAAGAGTGAGTACATGTCGTACTCAGCAAGTGTGGAAAGTATGACATGTGGCTGATTCAAATGACGACAATAATAATGGCTAAGTGCTTAAAAGTACAGTAAAACCATTTGGAAAAGCAATGTATCATATTTATGTGAAGTAAACCCATCATAAACAAAGTAACCATAATAATACCAGTCCATAATTCACCATTACCAATAACCATAATCAATGTCATAAACCATAATTCCATCCCATAACCATAACCATAATCATAATATCAACCATAACCATTACCAAACCATAACCATTTCCAATAACCATCCCAATACCAAATTCCCTCTAATAATGTAGGTCATCCAGGCGCTCATAACCGGGAGCACGGCTATCATGATAGTTTCATTTAGACTCTGCAGAGTTTGTACCTCTTTAGCCACGTGTTTGTGATTTCATCACCCGTCGGCGACTAAAGAACCTCCCTTATGCCAACTACACTTCCTTTGGTGTATGGCCAAGAGATCACAAAATAGACTTTACAAATGGATTACTAGCCTATTTAGACCCCACTAAGGTCTCACCGGTGGCGATGTCTCCCGCAGAGCACATCTTCAACCAAGGGCCCCCTCTTGAGCCATTCGGATCCCAGGGTAGTCCCACCAATCATCAACAAACCCAATCCGACTACCCCTTCCCCAAGCATCCACAATGGTCCAAACAGGACTAGCAAAGCCCTAATTAATCAGCTACGCCGCACCCAACTTGGCCTCGTGGTGGCACTGTAGTCCTAGCTTATTCTCGCATGAACCGGTCCTTAGATCTAAAGCAAGCAAAACCACCATAACATCCAACCCATCCACATACCAGGCTTGCTTAGATCACCCATTACCATACCAGATTTAACCAGTTCACATTAACCAGAATATCATTAGTACATAACAAAATGTGTAGTGTTGTTTTCCATCCCAATTAGTTAAGCGAAGCAAAAAGGTAAAAGCCCTTCCCGACTCTCTACCATATATTCCAGGTGACAAGGGTGGTTAAACAATTCTAGTAAACCTCCTATCATAGGATTCCCATCAATTTGACACAGCATGCATTTTTGCAAACAAAACATTTATTTTAAAAAAACAGGATCAATATGCTTCAAGGACACTTGCCTTGCTCTTGCTGTTGATTAGGGTCAAAGCCTTCAAACTCTTGATGTTGTAGATCCTCCGCGGCACTCTCTAGCGCAAATCCGTCTAATCCACACAATAAACATACAAGACAAGAAACACAATCAAAGAGTGCACAAATATTACTCAATATGACATGACATGCATGATTAATGCAAATGCAAGGTAGAACTTGTTAATAGATTGCTTTTAATGATCACTATCTAGTTCTAATAGCTTTTAACAATTTTATACAGGTTTGGATTCGATTAGATCAAGTTTTAGAATTAATTGAACCCAATTTAACCAGAAAGATCGGACTAGTCCGCTAGGGACCGGACAAGTCCGCACTCTGCGAGATCAGCAGATTAGGGTTTTCTAGATCGACGTAAATTCGGAGATTAGGGGTAGAATTCACGTAAGGAAAAGATAATAGAAGGTATACCAGGTGTTTAGGACTCCAAAAAATCAAGAAACTTGGAGGTAACACTTGGATCTTGATGATCTAGGGTTGGTGATGAACTTGGAGATGAATTGGTGGTGAAGGACGAAACTCGGTGGAGATCTTGATCCTCTTTCGTTTCCTCCTCTTCTTCTTCTTGCTTGGGATATTCTCCTCCCTCCTTGATGGCGGCTCTCCACGAACTAGGGTTTGGGTGGGTGGAAAAGTGGCAAATAGATGTCAATCCAAAGGGTGGGGTTGTTTATATAGAGGTGGAGGCTAGGGTTAGATGGATTTCGAGTTTTGGGATGAGTAGAGGTCGGTTTAGAGTCCTACATGGGCTCTAAAAGAGTTGGGCACGACGTCCCTAGGCCCACTTAACGTGAAACCCAAGAAACAAGTCGTAAAACAAAAGATCAACTCGAAGTCACGAAATATCGGACAAGTCCGGACAGGAACGGACTAGTCCAAAGTCGTCCAGAGAGAAAATCGGACAAGTCTGGCCAAACATCGAACAAGTTCGAATTTGAACAGAAAGGAAAACGGACAAGTCCGCTGGAGTACCGGACTAGTCCAGAAATGTCCAGGGACTTAGCAAATTTTCAAGGATTCTTGGAATACCGGACTAGTCCGCACAAAATCGGACAAGTCCGAAAGTTTCCAATGCCAAAAATCGGACTAATCCGCAGCAAAAACGGACAAGTCCGTTTTTAGTCAGAGAGAAATCGGACTAGTCTGCAGCAAAATCGGACTAGTCCGCACTTTCCTACGCTTTAAGTGCGGTTTTGTTCCAAATCAATTTTAAACTCGTTCCTCTTTGATGTGGGTTAATGTTAAACATGTATATGAATGTATGCAAGGCATGATGCATGAAAATGAGGGTGTTACACTCATGGAGGGTTCCCATTTCAAATCTCGAGCCTCGTATAGTTATGATTGACCTTCGGCCATAATTTCCGATAGGTAGCAACCATCCTCATTTACTCCTTGACCAAGAGATGTTGAAATGGGATACTCTAGGGATCCCAACAATTAGCTTCGTGAATTCCTGCATAGTAATATTACTCCTGCAAACTTCCTCTCTTGAATGGAGAGGAATGGTTAGCTCCCGAGACTTGTACAAATGAATGTTCGAGTTAGGTAACCGAACTTTCATTTGTACATACGCGGAAGAACAAAATCAAATATGCATTGGATCCAATGTCAAGGGTATCTATGATCAATGTGTTATTCATTGATAGAGTGGAGCTTTATGGATAATTCATGTTGCATATTTTCTAAAGCTCCTACTCATAGCAATACATGTGATAGAAATACACTATATGGATCCCTACACCTTTTAAAGTTTCTAACCATATTAGCTTTCAAGAGCAAATTTTTATCATTTAGACCATGACAAACAAGATTGTCAATTTTATCCTCCTGAACCTCACTAGGAGTTTGAAATCTAGTGACACCATCTATGCATGAAGCTCAATTAAAAATTATGGTTGTCACTATGCCCAAGTTCCTATATGCCAATTCACCAATTAAGTCATACCCAAAAGTTTTGTTTTCTAAACCTCGACAAAAATGACTAAGTTTACAAAACAACTCTTAAAGGATTCTAGGTACTTGTTTGAGATTTTCCAAGTAAGGTGGGATTTCCTTTTGGAGACCCAAAAGTCAATACCCACGCTTACTCTTGTGAGGATGCTTGAGAATTGAATCATGAGGAAGTGTCAACCTTCCTCACAAATGCAAACAAATACATTCAATTCTATGGCAAACCAAACAATGGAAAATTCTAAACTCATACCTCATTTGGGGATTAGTTGGTGACAAAGGTCTTTGTGTGAGAAACTCACAACCTTTATTTTTGGCGTAGGCTTGATGGTTGATGTTAAATGCCAAGTTGAGATTGGATTTGGCAATGGATTTGGTTCTGGCTCCTCTATTGGGTCATCATCTTGAACATTTCTCTTCCTCAAACTCAAAATGCCTCCAGAATGATTACCTTTGGGGCGAACGCAGCAGCTTCAACCGCAGCCCCCACCACCTATGGCTCAGGGCCCGAAACTTCAATCATCTCCGGCTTTGGGGCCAGAGCTTCAACAACTTCCAGCACGGAAGTCGGAACTTCAAACGCTTCTGGCTCAATTGCCGGGTCTTCGACAACTTCCGGCACAAGTGCCAGAGCTTCAATCATCTCCGGCTCAAACATCGGAGCTTCGGTCATCTCCATCCCCTGCAACAGAGCTTCAGCCACCAGCTCTACAGCCGCTGGCTGTGACACCCAGTTTCGAAAATGAACCAAGTGCAGTATATGTGTGCCCAGGATGTTTAACACACATATACAAGTGCATCACAAACGATATACAGATAATTACCACAGCAAGGGTTAATAAATAAGTACTTTTATTACACAATTCATTATATCCTCGAATACAAGCTTTAATGAATATTAATGACAAGTTTGAACTAATGCAGCGGAAATAGACTAATTAAGCAACTAAGCAAACTAAGCATAAGGGATAGTGCAGCTCCGACACTCCACAGGCAAAGCTGACGGCTGACACGGCCTAGAACTCCACATTATTAACATAATACTCCCAATCCTAAATTGCAACTCTTGGTGGGGGGATTGCAAGGGTGAGTACATGTCGTACTTAGCAAGTGTGGAAAGTATGACATGTAGCTGATTCAAATGACGACAATGATAAAGGCTAAGTGTTGAAAAGTACATTAAAACATTTGAAAAGCGATATATTATATATATGTGAAGTATTCCCATCATAAACCATAATTAATAACATAGCACCAATCCATATTCCATATCCATAACCATCATACCATTAACCATATTCAATGTCATAGTTTAATCCATAACCAGTACCAACCCATAACCATCCCAATACCAGGTTCCCTCTAATCATGGAAGTTGTCCAGGTGCTCATAACCGGGAGCACAGCTATCATGATAGTTTTGTTAGACTCTCTGCAGAGTTTGTACCACTTTACCCATGTGTTTGTGATTTCATCACCTTTCGGTGACTAAGAACCTCCCTTATGCCCATGACCCGTCGGTCACATTACACACTTCCATTGGTGTGTGGCCAAGAGATCACAAAATAGCCTTTACAAAAGGATTACTAGCCTATTTAGACCCCACTGAGGTTTCACTGGTGGCGATGTCTCCTATAGAGCACATATTCAACCAAGGGCCCCCTCTTGAGCCATTCGGATCCCAGGGTAGTCCCACCAACCATCAACAAACACAATCCGACTACCCCTTACCCGAGCATCCTTAATAGTCCAAATAGCACTGGCAAAGCCCTAATTAATCAGCTACATCGTACCCATACTTGGCCTCGTGGTGGCACTGTAGTCCTGGCTTATTCTCGCATGAACCGGTCCTTAAATCTAAGGCAAGCAAACCACCATAACATCCAACCCATCTACATACCAGGATTGCTTAGATCACCCATTACCATATCATATTGACCAGTTCACATTAACCAAAATATCAATAATACATAATTAAATGTATATTGTTGTTTTCCCATCCCAGTTAATTAAGCGAAGCAAAAACGTAAAAAACCCATCCTGACTCTCTACATAATTCCAGGTGACAAGGGTGGTTAAACAAATCTAGTAAACTTCCTACCATAGGATTTCCCATCAAATACACAGCATGCAGTTTTGCAAACAAAACATTTATTTTCAAAATAGGATCAATATGCTTCAAGGACACTTGCCTTGCTCCAATTGATAGGGTTTCTCAAGTGCTTCAAAGTCTTGGTTCTGAAAATCCTCGTACACGACCCCTTGAGCACTTCCCTCTACTCGTGATCACACATACAAGAAAATATATACAAATCAACATGATGCACACATACTAATCAACATGCGATGATATGCATGCATGCAAAGTTCAATAATTAATTAACTATGGTTATTTATTAATTACATGCAACTAGTTCATACGTGTTCATACGAGTTTTTACAGGGGTTTTAGCGAGAATTAATGCTGCTGAAAATAAATTTATGGTGCAACTACGATTAAATTATGTCTATTAGATTTAATACGTTGCTAAAATTCACATTGGAAAAACGAATCCTACCGTAGACGCGACAGCTTCGAAGATCGCTGGATGATAGCGACGCGTAGACAAAGTGGATGGCACAGCGGTCCTCTGGCGGCACGACGACAGCGACGCGACAATCTCCGACGGACGACGGCACCCTCCTCTTTTTCTTCCTCTTCTTCCCCTCTTTTTTTCTTCCTTTTCTTCCCCTGGCGGCGCCTCTGTCCTTCCCTATTTTTTCTACGGCGGCTAGGGTTTTTCTGGGCGGCGCTGCGGTTTTTGGAGTCGAAGAAAACATGAAGCCCTCTGGTCCTCTTTTATAGGCGGCGCTCGGTAGCTAGGCCCAGCGCGGGGCGCCTGGACGCGGCCGACTCGGCCTCGGGACCGAGCGCGCGGGCTGCGTGGCGCGCGTGGGAGGTGTGGGGGCAGCACGAGCGGCCGCGCGGGAGCGGGCGCTGGGTGGGCCGGCTCGGCCGCCTGGCCAGTGGAGCAGTTGACTTTTTTTCTTTTTTTTCTTTTTCTTTTTTACATATATTATTATTTATTATTATTGTTTATATATATTATTTATTTATATATATATTTTATTTGTTTCTTTAGGTTTGACAAATATATATATTTATATATATATTATTTTTATTTTTATATTTATTACCTAATACATGTTTTACGCTATTATTTTCTTTTTCTTCTTTCGCTACACATATTTGTATATGTATGTTTTATCTTTTATTATCTTTCCTTTATTCCACTAATGTTTAATGCATGAACATGTATGAAATGCATGATGCAAAAATTAGGGTGTTACACTGGCGCATCTTCACAAATATGTCCCCCGTGATCTGGCGCTACCACGGGAGCTTCAAGCGTTATCTCTGGATCAAGATCCACGATAGCTGGCTCTGGAGCTACCGTGTCTTCAGCCACCACTTGGGGGGGGGGGGGGGCACAGGGGTAGAAGCTGGATCTTCTGCACGCTCAGCCTCAGTTGTTGCGACAGTTGCCGAAGCCTCGGTCTTCTTCTTTGACACCTTGGAAACAAAAGATCGGGAAGACTGAAGACATGATAAAGACAAGATTAGCACCCCAAGGTGAGATGACAATACTTACCTGGGGATGCTACCGCCCCAGTTGACGAGAAATTTCTTCTTCTGGGGGCTAGAGTCGGAGCCCACCAGGCCTGGTGAGGCAAAAACCTCAGATCTCGATCGGGAGCTAGTCGCAGCCGCTGGTGTCACCTTAGTCGGAACCTCCCCCCGCTCGGAAGGATCTCCGGACCTAGAGCCTGCAGCCGGCACTAGAGCTGGAGTCGATTTGCCGGAGCTGGCACCCCTCGAGGGCGCCGACACCGAAGGAGGCGCGGCCGCTGAAGCTCCGCTATGCCGGGGAGAGGGGGTTGTTGAAGTTGGAGCTGACCCGATGGAGCTTCCATCAGCATGCCTCAACTTCATCTTCCGGCTAGAGGATTCGGCCCGTTCCTTGCCCTTGTTTTTGCCCTTACTGGCATTGTTGACCTTCTGGCTTGGAGTAGCGGTCGGAGCCACCCTTTCAGAAGCTCCGGGAATGGCGACCCCGGTGGTCCTACACCTCTCCACTAGGCCGAGATCATCTAGCTCCGAATATCCCTTCCGGAGTTCCCTCCTGACATATGGAACCATATTCAGTGGGAGGAAGTTCGCTGAAGGTGTCAAAGAATCACGAGATATAGCTCTGTGTTGAAGTTTCTGGAGGTAGAGCTTCAAAGCACCATCATCCAGATTGGTCCGGAGGCCAACTTCAATTTGGTTGTGGTCCATCTCGCTGTTGAAAGCCCAGACGGGCCATTCCCTCTTCATCAGTGGAGCCCACCAGTTCGTCAGGAAGTTCCCGAAGACCATTTGAGGGTTCACTCCACCCTCCGCACACCGATGAATCATGGTCAAGATGGGATTGAAAGCTTCAAACAGCTCCAGAGCCTCGTTCCAGGCATCGGTGTCAACATTGGCGAGGCCCGTCGGTAGCTCCAGCCTGTCGTGATGATCCACCGTGATAATCACCCAATCCTTCTTCTAGTTGTCCCACCCACCCACATCTCGCAGAAGTGGACGAAGGTCGCCACTAGCAAGAAGGAGTGGTGGTCGAGGTGATGAAGCTGGAGGCCGTAGAAATCCTACAGCATAAAGAGAAAGCTTGAGAAAGGCGGAATCATACACACAACGGCGTACGCCAAGAAGTACACCATCTCTCCGGTGCGCTCCTTCTTGAAGGGGAGTTTGTCGAAGCGGATGTCGTGTTTGAAGGAGTCGCTGGACTATCCCATGTAGGTCCGGACCCTCTTCAGATCTTCATCACTAGTGATCTTGCTGCGGCGAAGACCCAACTCCATCACAACAAAGGGGAGCGAAAGTTGGAAGGGCTATGCAAAGGTTGGGAGGCTCTGAGCGCAAGTTCGAAAAAAAAGCATAAAGAGTCCTCAAACCGTGCGGGCTTTCCTTCTTAAGTAAGCCTCTGCAACGCTTGGATGGAAACCGCAGCAGGATCAAGATCACACTTCAAAAACTTACCCCGTCAATGACAAATGGGCCCGGGTCCACTTCGGCGGATTAGTCAAAGTTAATACCACAGGCAAACCGTTGTCATGATGAGAAGTTGGAAACCCGAGGGCGCGTCCTGACAGAGCGCTCGGAACCGATACGGTTTTTGTATTGGGAACATGCGACCTTCAATTGCATGAGATCCGCACGCCAAGATCTCACCTGCCGCATCAAGAAGAGCCACACGATGGTTTAACTATGGACCATCGCCCCAACGGCCCGAAGCCGCAGTGCGGCAACCGAAAATAGCCCCACCTCTGGTAGAATAACTTAACCCAAAGGATTTCTTCCAGAGGTCGCCCGGGGGGCCACTGTCGGTACCCTGCGTACTAGGTGTAACACCCTCATTTTCATGCATCATGCCCTACATACACTCATATACATGTTTAACATTAACCCACATAAAGAGGAACGAGTTTAACATTGATTCGTAGCATTTAAAATTGATTTGGAGCAAAATCGCACTTAAAACGCAGGAAAGTGCGGACTAGTCCGATTTTACTGAGGACGAGTCCGATTTCTCTCTGACTAAAAACGGACTTATCCGTTTTTGCTGCGGACTAGTCCGATTTTGGCTCTGGAAACTTTCGGACTTGTCCGATTTTGTGCGGATTAGTCCGATATTCCATGAATCCTTGAAAATTTGCTAAGTCCTTGGACTTTTCCAGACTAGTCCGGTGTTCTAGCGGACTTGTCCGTTTTTCCTCTCTGTTCAAATTCGGACTTGTCCGATTTTTGGCCAGACTTGTCTGATATTTCACGACTCCGAGTTGATCTTTTGTTTTACGACTTGTTTCTTGGGTTTCACGTTAAGTGGGCCTAGGGACGTCATTCCTAACTCTTTTAGAGCCCATGTGAGACTCTAAACCGGCCTCTACTCATCCCAAACTCAAAATCCATCTGACCCTAGCCTCCACCTCTATATAAATAGCCCCACCCCTTGGATTGACATCTATTTGCCACTTTTCCACCCACCCAAACCCTAGTTCGTGGGGATCCACCATCAAGGAGGGAGGAGAAGATCCCAAGCAAGAAGAAGAAGAGGAGGAAACGAAAGAGGATCAAGATCTCCACCAAGTTTCGTCCTTCACCACCAATTCATCTCCAAGTTCATCACCAACCCTAGATCACCAAGATCCAAGTGTTACCTCCAAGTTTCTTGATTCATTGGAGTTCTAAAAACTTGGTATACCTTCTATTCTCTTTTCCTTACGTGAATTCAACCCCTAATCTCTAAATTCACGTTGATCTAGAAAACCCTAATCTGCTGATCTCGTCAAGTGCGGACTTGTCCGGTCCCTAGCGGACTAGTCCGATCTTCCTGGTTAAATTGTGTTGAATTGACTCTAAAATTTGATCTAATCAACTCCAAACCTGTATAAACTTGTTAAAAGCTATTAGAACTAATTAGTGATCATTAAAAGCAATCAAGTAACAAGTTCTATCTTGCATTTGCATTAATCATGCATGTCATGTCATATTGAGCAATATTTGTGCACTCTTTGATTGTGTTTCTTGTCTTGTATGTTTATTATGTGGATTAGACGGATTTGCGCTAGAAAGTGCCGCGGGGGATCTCCAGCATCAAGAGTTCGAAGGCTTTGATCCTGATCAACAGCAAGAGCAAGGCAAGTGTCCTTGAAGCATATTGATCCTGTTTTTAAAATAAATGTTTTGTTTGTAAAATTGCATGCTTGTGTCAATTTGATGGGAAATCCTATGGTAGGAAGTTTACTAGTTTTGTTAACCACCCTTGTCACCTGGAATATATGATAGAGAATCGGGAAGAGCTTTTACCTTTTTGCTTCGCTTAATCAACTGGGATGGGAAAACAACTATACCACTCAATTTAATTAAGTATTAATGAGATTGTGGTTGACATGAATTGGTTAAATCCGATATGGTAATGGGTGATCTAAGCAAGCCTGGTATGCGGATGGGTTGGATGTCATGGTGGTTTGCTTGCTTTAGATCTAAGGACCGGTTCATGCGAGAATAAGCCAGGACTACAGTGCCACCACGAGGCCAAGTATGGGTGCGGCGTAGCTGATTAATTAGGGATTTGCTAGTGCTGTTTGGACCATTGTGGATGCTCGGGGAAGGGGTAGTCGAATTGGGTTTGTTGATGATTGGTGGGACAACCCTGGGATCCTAATGGCTCAAGAGGGGGCCCTTGGTTGAAGATGTGCTCTGCGGGAGACATCGCCACCGGTGAAACCTCAGTGGGGTCTAAATAGGCTAGTAATTCCTTTGTAAAGGCTATTTTGTGATCTCTTAGCCACACACCAACGGAAGTGTGTTTTATGACCGACGGGTCATGGGCATAAGGGAGATTCTTAGTCACCGAAGGGTGATGAAATCACGAACACGTGGGTAAAGAGGTACAAACTCTGCAGAGTTAACTAAAACTATCATGATAGTTGTGCTCCCGGTTATGAGCACCTGGACAACTTCCATGATTAGAGGGAAATTGGAATTTGGGATGGTTATGGTTTTGTAATGGTTATGGATGGTCATGGATTAATTTCTGGTATTGAATATGGTTATTGGCAAATGGTGAAATCTGGAATTATTGATGAGGATGGTGAATTGTGGACTGGTATTATGGTATTTCTTATGATTATGATGGGTTTATTTCACATACATATAATATATATATTGCTTTTTCAAATGTTTTACTGTACTTTTCAGCACTTTGCCATTATTATTGTCGTCATTTGAATCAGCCACATGTCATACTTTCCACACTTGCTGAGTACGACATGTACTCACTCTTGCAATCCCCCCCCCCAGGATTGGGAGTTTAATGGTGATAATGCGGAGTTCTAGGCCGTGTCTACCGTCAGCTTTGCCTGTGGTGTTGATTGGAGCTGCGCATATACACCCTATTCCTTATGCTTAGTTTGCTTAGTTTGCTTAATTAATTTATTTCCGCTGCATTAGTTGAACTTGTCATTAATATTCATTAGAGCTTGTATTCGAGGATAATCCGGTTTGTGTAATAAAATTTGGTTAATTAATCTTGTTCTGTGGTAATTTTCTGTATACTCTTTTGTGATTGCACTCGTGTCTGTGTGATGAACATCCTGGGCACACATATACGTTAGCTTGGTTCATTTTTTTGGGACCGGACGTCACATATTGGTATCAGAGCCAGGACTACAGTGCCACCACGAGAACAAGCCAGGACTACAGTATATGTTAACCAAATTTTATGCAATCACAAAAGAGTATACTGAAAATTACCACAGAACAAGATTAATTAACCCTAGCCTCCACCTCTATATAAACAGCCCCACCCCTTGGATTGACATCTATTTGCCACTTTTCCACCCACCCAAACCCTAGTTCGTGGGGAGCCACCATCAAGGAGGGAGGAGAAGATCCCAAGCAAGAAGAAGAAGAGGAGGAAACGAAAGAGGATCAAGATCTCCACCAAGTTTCGTCCTTCACCACCAATTCATCTCCAAGTTCATCACCAACCCTAGATCACCAAGATCCAAGTGTTACCTCCAAGTTTCTTGATTCATTGGAGTTCTAAAAACCTGGTATACCTTCTATTCTCTTTTCCTTACGTGAATTCAACCCCTAATATCCAAATTCACATCGATCTAGAAAACCCTA
The DNA here is from genome assembly GCA_036927565.1 of Tuctoria greenei. NCBI lineage: Eukaryota > Viridiplantae > Streptophyta > Magnoliopsida > Poales > Poaceae > Tuctoria > Tuctoria greenei. The sequence goes on from JAYESD010000005.1 coordinate 182,913,020, forward strand.
ATCTGCTGATCTCGTCAAGTGTGGACTTGTCCGGTCCCTAGCGGACTAGTCCGATCTTCCTGATTTAATTGTGTTGAATTGACTCTAAAATTTGATCTAATCAACTCCAAACCTGTATAAACTTGTTAAAAGCTATTATACCTAATTAGTGATCATTAAAAGCAATCAAGTAACAAGTTCTATCTTGCATTTGCATTAATCATGCATGTCATGTCATATTGAGTAATATTTGTGCACTCTTTGATTGTGTTTCTTGTCTTGTATGTTTATTATGTGGATTAGACGGATTTGCGCTATAAAGTGCCGTGGAGGATCTCCAGCATCAAGAGTTCGAAGGCTGTGATCCTGATCAACAGCAAGAGCAAGGCAAGTGTCCTTGAAGCATATTGATCCTGTTTTTAAAATAAATGTTTTGTTTGTAAAATTGCATGCTTGTGTCAATTTGATGGGAAATCCTATGGTGGGAAGTTTACTAGTTTTGTTAACCACCCTTGTCACCTGGAATATATGGTAGAGAGTCAGGAAGAGCTTTTACCTTTTTGCTTCTCTTAATCAACTGGGATGGGAAAACAACTATACCACTCAATTTAATTAAGTATTAATGAGATTGTGGTTGACATGAACTGGTTAAATCTGATATGGTAATGGGTGATCTAAGCAAGCCTGGTATGCGGATGGGTTGGATGTCATGGTGGTTTGCTTGCTTTAGATCTAAGGACCGTTTCATGCAAGAATAAGCCAGAACTACAGTGCCACCACGAGGCCAAGTATGGGTGCGGCGTAGTTGATTAATTAGGGCTTTGCTAGTGCTGTTTGGACCATTGTGGATGCTCGGGGAAGGGGTAGTAGGATTGGGTTTGTTGATGATTGGTGGGACTACCCTAGGATCCGAATGGCTCAAGAGGTGGCCCTTGGTTGAAGATGTGCTCTGCGGGAGACATCGCCACCGGTGAAACCTCAGTGGGGTCTAAATAGGCTAGTAATTCCTTTGTAGAGGCTATTTTGTGATCTCTTGGCCACACACCAACGGAAGTGTATATTATGACCGGCGGGTCATGGGCATAAGGGAGATTCTTAGTCACCGAAGGGTGATGAAATCACGAACACGTGGGTAAAGAGGTACAAACTCTGCAGAGTTAACTAAAACTATCATGATAGCCGTGCTCCCGGTTATGAGCACCTGGACAACTTCCATGATTAGAGGGAAATTGGAATTTGGGATGGTTATGGTTTGGTAATGGTTATGGATGGTCATGGATTAATTTCTGGTATTGAATATGGTTATTGGCAAATGGTGAAATCTGGAATTATTGATGAGGATGGTGAATTGTGGAATGGTATTATGGTATTTCTTATGATTATGATGGGTTTATTTCACATACATGTAATATATTGCTTTTCAAATGTTTTACTGTACTTTTCAGCACTTTGCCATTATTATTGTCGTCATTTGAATCAGCCACATGTCATACTTTCCACACTTGTTGGGTACGACATGTACTCACTCTTGCAATCCCCCCCCCCAACAGTTGCAGGTCAGGATTGGGAGTTTAATGGCGATAATTCGGAGTTCTAGGCCGTGTCTACCGTCAGCTTTGCCTGTGGTGTTGATTGGAGCTGCGCATATATACCCTATTGCTTATGCTTAGTTTGCTTAGTTTGCTTAATTAGTTTATTTCCGCTGCATTAGTTGAACTTGTCATTAATAATCATTAGAGCTTGTATTCGAGGATAATCTGGTTTGTGTAATAAAATTTGGTTAATTAATCTTGTTCTGTGGTAATTTTATGTATACTCTTTTGTGATTGCACTCGTGTTTGGGATGAGTAGATGCCGGTTTAGAGTCTCACATGGGCTCTAAAAGAGTTAGGAACGAAGTCCCTAGGCCCACTTAACGTGAAACCCAAGAAACAAGTCGTAAAACAAAAGATCAACTCGGAGTCGTGAAATATCGGACAAGTCTAGCCAAAATCGGACAAGTCCGAATTTGAACAGAGAGGAAAAACGGACAAGTCCGCTGGAACACCGGACTAGTCCGGAAAAGTCCAAGGACTTAGCAAATTTTCAAGGATTCATGGAATATCGGACTAGTCCGCACAAAATCGGACAAGTCCGAAAGTTTCCAGAGCCAAAATCGGACTAGTCCGCAGCAAAAACGGACAAGTCCATTTTTAGTCAGAGAGAAATCAGACTAGTCCTCAGTAAAATCGGACTAGTCCGCACTTTCCTGTGTTTTAAGTGCGGTTTTGCTCCAAATCAATTTTAAATGCTCCAAATCAATGTTAAACTCGTTCCTCTTTATGTGGGTTAATGTTAAACATGTATATGAGTGTATGTAGGGCATGATGCATGAAAATGAGGGTGTTACAAACCTACCCCCCTTAAAATGAATCTTGCCCTCGAGATTCAACACGGAAGAGAAGAGATAGGGAAATTCCTTCTTGAGATCATCTTCTAGCTCCCAAGTTGCTTCTTTTTCAGTATGGTGCTTCCATTGAACTTTACACCATCGAATCACCTTGTTCCTTGTGACTCTCTCCTTGGTTCCCAAGATCTTAACCGGTTGCTCGGCATAAGCCAAATCTTCCTCTAATTCCAATCCTTCCATTGGCACTTGTTCTTCCGGTACTCTCAAGCACTTCTTGAGCTGGGAAACATGAAACACATCATGTACGTCTGAAAGATAAGCCGACATTTCCAACTTATATGCTACTTCTCCTCTTTTGTCCAAAATCTTGAATGGTCCAATATAATGAGGTGTGAGCATCCCTCTTATGTTAAACCTCTTATGACCTCTCATTGGTGACACCTTGAGGTAAACAAAATCTCCTATTTCAAAGGCTAATTTCCTTCTCCTATTGTCCGCATAGCCTTTTTGTCTTGATTGGGCAGCCCTCAAGTTTTCACGAATTATTTGGACTTGCTTTTCGGCTTCTTGCAACACGTCCGGACCAAATACTTGAGCTTCTCCTACCTCATTCCAGAATAAAGGCGTCCTACACTTCCTCCCATAAAGCGCTTCATATGGTGACATTTTCAAGCTTGCTTGGTAACTATTGTTGTATGAAAATTCCGCGTATGGCTAGCTTTTGTCCCAACTTTTCCCATGCTTCAAAGCACAAGCTCTTAACATGTCCTCCAAAATCTGATTGGTCCTCTTGGTTTGTCCATCTATTTGAGGATGATATGCTGAACTAAAGTTCAACCTCGTTCCCAAAGCTCCGTGCAACTTTTGCCAAAATCTGGAGGTAAATTGAGAACCTCTATCCGACACGATCTTCTTTGGGACTCCGTGTCGACACACAATATGCTCCATGTATATCTTGGTCAATTGTGCAGCTGTATATTTGGTCTTGACAGGGACAAAATGAGCTGACTTGGTTACGCAATCCACAATTACCCAAATTGAGTCATACCCGGACTGAGTACGTGGTAACCCAACTATGATGTCCATTCCAATTTCTTCCCGCTTCCATTCCGAGATCTTCAACGGTTGCAATATCCGGCTGGACTTTGATGTTCCGCCTTGACTCGTTGACACACATCACACAATGCAACATATTCGGCTATGTCCTTTTTCATGCTATCCCACCAATAGCAAGTCTTCAAGTCCTTGTACATCTTTGTACAACCAGGGTGAATCGAGTAAGGCGAGTCATGTGCCTCCTTTAATATTGTCTCCCGAATATGCTTTACATTAGGCACAACGATCCTCTTTCCAAGCCATAAGGTACCATGTTCGTCTTCATCAAATCTGAATTCTCTCCCTTCCTTGATCCTTTCCTTGATTTCCTTGACCTCCTCATCTGTGGTTTGTGCTTCTCGAATTTCTTGCTTTAAGGTTGGGTTTAACTCCATCATCTCCGTCTCATTTACAAATCCGAGGTTCAACCTTTCAAACTCCTTACATAACTCAAATGGTAACTCTCGAACTGTGAGTTGGTGACTTACTCCCTTTCTACTCAAAGCATCAGCCACTACATTGGCCTTTCCCGGATGATAGTTGATCCCCAAATCATAATCTTTGATGAGATCCAACCATCTTCGTTGCCTCAAGTTCAGATCCGTTTGTGTGAAAATATACTTCAAACTCTTATGATCCGTATAAATTTCACACCTATGTCCAAGAATATAGTGTCTCTAAATCTTCAACGCATGTACCACGGCTGCAAGTTCTAAATCATGTGTTGGGTAATTATGCTCATGTTTCTTCAATTGTCTTGACGCATAGGCGACCACTTGACCTTCTTGCATAAGCACGCATCCGAGTCCTTGTCTTGATGCGTCACAATAAATATCAAAACTCTGGCTTACATCCGGCAATACCAAAACTGGGCCTGTTGTTAACCTCTTCTTCAAATCCTCAAAACTATTTTGACAAGCTTCAGTCCATTGGAACGCCTTTCCCTTCATTAGCAACTCCATCATAGGCTTGGCTATCTTGGAAAAATCCTTGATAAACCGACGGTAATATCCAGCCATCCCAAGAAAACTCCTTATTTCCTTGACATTTTGCGGCGGCTCCCACTTCAACACGTCTCTCACTTTTCCGGGGTCAACCGACACTCCTCCTCCTGAGATTATATGACCCAAAAATGGCACCTCTTTCAACCAAAACTGGCACTTGTTGAACTTGGCATACAATTGATGCTCCCTCAATTTCTGCAGTGTAAGCCTCAAGTGTTCCTCATGTTCCTTCTCATCCTTCGAGCAGATCATAATGTCATCAATAAACACCACAACAAAACTATCCAAGTACTCCATGAAGACCTTATTCATGAGGTACATAAAGTAGGCAGGCGCATTTGTCAATCCAAAAGACATCACGGTGTACTCATAAGATCCATACCGTGTCCTAAAAGTTGTCTTGGGTATGTCCGATGGTCTAATCTTCATTTGAATGTATCCCGACCTTAAATCAATCTTGGAGAAGACACAAGCACCCTTTATCTGATCAAATAAGTCTTCTATGCGCGGCAAGGTGTACTTGTTCCTGATTGTTACCTCGTTGAGAGCTCGGTAATCTACGCACATCCTTTGGGATCCATCCTTCTTGTCCATGAATAGAACGGGTGCTCCCCAAGGTGAAGAGCTAGGGCGAATAAAACCCTTCTCTAGTTGCTCTTGAATTTGCTTCTTGAGCTCCGCTAATTCCAAAGGAGGCATCCTATACGGCCTCTTAGCTATAGGTGCAGTTCCAGGTATTAAATCAATAACAAACTCAATGTCTCGATTGGGTGGCATACCTGGCAACTCGTCCGAAAAAACATCTAAAAATTCACACACCACCGGAATCTCCTCAATTGTGGCACCGTCCATATGATTCAACTCCAATTGCTTCGGTGCGGTTTGAGATGCTTCAAATTCTATGGTGATCCCTTCTTCATTGGTCAACTTCACCGTCTTAGTGGCACACTCAATAACTCCATTGTGCTTCCTCAACCAGTCCATACCAAGTATAATGTCCAATCCTTGAGAATCCAAAACTATGAGGTTGGCGGAGAAGTCTACCCCCCCCCTTATTCTAAGGCTTACTTTTGGACATACTATATTTGTCCTCATCTCTCCTCCAGGAGACTTAACCAATAGAGTAAACTTCATATGAGAGATAGGCAAACTATACTTGGCAACATACTTTGATGAAATGAATGAATGTGGTGCTCCTGAATCAAATAACATAGTCGCGGGGTTGGAGTTGGCGAGAAACATACCAATGACCACGTCATCCGCTTGTTGAGCATCCTCCGTAGAGACATGGTTCACGTTGCCACGAGAAAAATTCTGCTGTCCACGGCTTCCTTGTGGTGCTCCTCCATTGGGTCTTGGGTTTTGCCTCGGTGCATTGCTCCCTTGACCAAGGCCTGACTTAGGACATTGATGCGCAAAGTGTCCAGCTTCTCCATAGGTATAACACTTCTTAACTCCACCAGAATTATTGGGACGAGTTTGGTTTTGAGCATTAGCACCAGGAAAATTAGCACGAGGTGCATAAGGCATTGGAGGCCTAGGTGCTTGCATGACAGGGCGCTGCTGCACAAACTGAGTTGGGCGAGGTGCATAACCAGGGCGCTGAGCAGGAATAGAGGAGCTGTAATAGGGTGCATTGGGTGGTGCAAGGCGAGGGCGCACATTACTTCCTTGTTGCTGTCCTTGATATGGCGCCTTCCTCTTGATTTCTTGCTCCATCTCACGGATCTTGTTCTCAACCACAATTGCTTTGTCCACAAGCTTCTGAAAATTGGCATAATCGCAGTTGAGTAGTTGCACTTGGATCTCATTGTTCAAGCCCCTCATGAACAAGTATTGCTTCCGACTGTCCCGTCTAACATCCTCAAGCGCATACCTTGAGAGTTGAGTGAATTTATTGAGATATTCACTCACGCTTGATCTTCCTTGCCTCAAATTCTCAAATTCTTGCCTCTTCAAGATCATAACACCCTCGGGCACATAATGAGAACAAAAATTCTCCTTGAATTCGGCCCAAGTGATTCTCTCTTGGTTCTCATGAGCATTGCAATAAGAATCCCACCAATCCGCAGCTGCTCTAACGAGTTGATGAGAAGCGAACAGGACCTTCTCCCAGTCACTACATTGGACAATGGCTAGCTTCTTCTCCACGGACTTGAGCCAATCATCCGCATCCATAGGGTTTGCGGCTTGAGCAAAGGTTGGTGGCCTAGTCCTCATAAACTCTCCCAATCGGTTATGAGGAGGCGGGGGTGGCGGTGGAGGCATGTGGGGCTGATTGTTGATGTTGCCAGCCTGCAGCTGTCCAATTGTTTGTATCATGGTCTGCATGAGCTGGTTTTGCGTAGACAAAAGCTGCTCAATGTTGATAGCTCCATGAGCAGGTCCTTGTCCATTGTTGTTCTGAGGTACTCCATTGTTCTCCTCCTCATCATTGCCATCCCTCTGGTTGCGAGTCCTCACCATCTGAAGAAAAGCAATAGGTAAGAATTAGAGAACGTCCCCAACTATATGCATCAAGGGATATGAAGCTAACCAACTAGCTATACTAGCCTAGGTGGACATGGAAATGTTAAGGCATCCCAAAATCCTCTATTAAGCACACAAGCAAACAATATATATAGCAAACAACACTCCAAGCAAAAACACATCGATTCCTGGGTGCTCCTATGTGCTCTAAAGTGTCCATTCTATCTAGGCTGCATCCTACGGTCAACCTGTGGCTCTGATACCAATCTGTGACGCCCGGTCCCGAAAAATGAACCAAGCTAACGTATATGTGTGCCCAGGATGTTCATCACACATACACGAGTGCAATCACAAAAGAGTATACAGAAAATTACCACAGAACAAGATTAATACCAAATTTTATTACACAAACCAGATTATCCTCGAATACAAGCTATAATGATTATTAATGACAAGTTCAACTAATGCAGCAGAAATAAACTAATTAAGCAAACTAAGCAAACTAAGCATAAGCAATAGGGTATATATGCGCAGCTCCAATCAACACCACAGGCAAAGCTGACGGTAGACACGGCCTAGAACTCCGCATTATCGCCATTAAACTCCCAATCCTGACCTGCAACTGTTGGGGGGATTGCAAGAGTGAGTACATGTCGTACTCAGCAAGTGTGGAAAGTATGACATGTGGCTGATTCAAATGACGACAATAATAATGGAAAAGTGCTGAAAAGTACAGTAAAACTTTTGAAAAGCAATATATTACATGTATGTGAAATAAACCCATCATAATCATAAGAAATACCATAATACCAGTCCACAATTCACCATCCTCATCAATAATTCCAGATTTCACCATTTGCCAATAACCATATTCAATACCAGAAATTAATCCATGACCATCCATAACCATTACCAAACCATAACCATCCCAAATTCCAATTTCCCTCTAATCATGGAAGTTGTCCAGGTGCTCATAACCGGGAGCACGGCTATCATGCTAGTTTTAGTTAACTCTGCAGAGTTTGTACCTCTTTACCCACGTGTTCGTGATTTCATCACCCTTCGGTGATTAAGAATCTCCCTTATGCCCATGACCCGTCGGTCATAATACACACTTTCGTTGGTGTGTGGCCAAGAGATCACAAAATAGCCTTTACAAAGGAATTACTAGCCTATTTAGACCCCATTGAGGTTTCGCCGGTGGTGATGTCTCCCGCAGAGCACATCTTCAACCAAGGGCCCCCTCTTGAGCCATTCGGATCCCAGGGTAGTCCCACCAATCATCAACAAACCCAATCCGACTACCCCTTCCCCGAGCATCCACAATGGTCCAAACAGCACTAGCAAAGCCCTAATTAATCAGCTACGCCGCACCCATACTTGGCCTCGTAGTGGCACTGTAGTCCTGGCTTATTCTCGCATGAACCGGTCCTTAGATCTAAAGCAAGCAAACCACAATGACATCCAACCCATCCGCATACCAGGCTTGCTTAGATCACCCATTACCATATCAGATTTAACCAGTTCATGTCAACCACAATCTCATTAATACTTAATTAAATTGAGTGGTATAGTTGTTTTCCCATCCCAGTTGATTAAGCGAAGCAAAAAGGTAAAAGCTCTTCCCGACTCTCTACCATATATTCCAGGTGACAAGGGTGGTTAACAAAACTAGTAAACTTCCTACCATAGGATTTCCCATCAAATTGACACAAGCATGCAATTTTGCAAACAAAACATTTATTTTAAAAACAGGATCAATATGCTTCAAGGACACTTGCCTTGCTCTTGCTGTTGATCAGGATCAAAGCCTTCAAACTCTTGATGCTGGAGATCCTCCGCGGCACTTTCTAGCGCAAATCCGTCTAATCCACATAATAAACATACAAGACAAGAAACACAATCAAAGAGTGCACAAATATTACTCAATATGACATGACATGCATGATTAATGCAAATGCAAGATAGAACTTGTTACTTGATTGCTTTTAATGATCACTAATTAGTTCTAATAGCTTTTAACAAGTTTATACAGGTTTGGAGTTGATTAGATCAAATTTTAGAGTCAATTCAACACAATTTAACCAGGAAGATCGGACTAGTCCGCTAGGGACCGAACAAGTCCGCACTTGACGAGATCAGCAGATTAGGGTTTTATAGATCGACATGAATTTGGAGATTAGGGGTTGAATTCACGTAAGGAAAAGAGAATAGAAGGTATACCAGGTTTTTAGAACTCCAATGAATCAAGAAACTTGGAGGTAACACTTGGATCTTGGTGATCTAGGGTTGGTGATGAACTTGGAGATGAATTGGTGGTGAAGGACGAAACTTGGTGGAGATCTTGATCCTCTTTCGTTTCCTCCTCCTATTCTTCTTGCTTGGGATCTTCTCCTCCCTCCTTGATGGTGGCTCCCCACGAACTAGGGTTTGGGTGGGTGGAAAAGTGGCAAATAGATGTCAATCCAAGGGGTGGGGCTGTTTATATAGAGGTGGAGGCTAGGGATAGATGGATTTCGAGTTTGGGATGAGTAGAGGCCGGTTTAGAGTCTCACATGGGCTCTAAAAGAGTTAGGAACGACGTCCCTAGGCCCACTTAACATGAAACCCAAGAAACAAGTAGTAAAACAAAAGATCAACTCGGAGTCGTGAAATATCGGACAAGTCTGGCCAAAAATCGGACAAGTCTGAATTTGAACAGAGAGGAAAAATGGACAAGTCCGCTGGAACACCGGACTAGTCCGGAAAAGTCCAAGGACTTAGCAGATTTTCAAGGATTCATGGAATATCGGACTAGTCCACACAAAATCGGACAAGTCCAAAAGCTTCCAGAGCAAAAATATGACTAGTCCGCAGCAAAAATGGACAAGTCCATTTTTAGTCAGAGAGAAATCAGACTAGTCCTCAGTAAAATCGGACTATTCCGCACTTTCCTGCATTTTAAGTGCGGTTTTGCTCCAAATCGATTTTAAATGCTCCGAATCAATGTTAAACTCTTTCCTCTTTATGTGGGTTAATGTTAAACATGTATATGAGTGTATGTAGGGCATGATGCATGAAAATGAGGGTGTTACACCAGGTACCCCATGATACCGCAAGAAAAGTCACAGAGTTCCACCCGTCCAAGTTGAAGACCTCTAAAGGCTCCACGTGTTACACCGCACTGGACCCGCCTCCCTCAACAGGGTAGCTCCGGCACCGCCACATGTAACACAAGGTTGGACCCAACTCCCTTCATAGGGAAGCTTCAGTCTTGCCACGTGTCCAGTGACCCCATACCTAACCTCTAGTAGAGGGAAGCTCTGGTGCTACCACGTGTATAGTTGCTCTGGACCTGCCTCCCTACGATGGGAAGCTCCGAAGCCGCCACGTGTTAGACCTTCGGACCTAAATCTACAACGAGAAGACTGGCAAACCTCCAACGGCACGAACATTGAAGGGGCAGTTAAAGCTCCCGTTACAAGACCTGATTGTGTGTCATTAATGCCATATTAATGACACACGATCATAGGACTATTAATACTGATAATGTCGCCATTAAGGTGTATTATCAGTCTGTTAACTACGCTTAATACATGCAGATTATGTATTAGAGAATTAATTACCGCTAGGGACACATGTCGGGCCAGGCTGATGTAACGGCCAGTCCTTAGACTATAAAAGGGTTGCACCGCACGGTACAGAGACAACTAAGCTGAGACACACATAAGCCACCGCATTCTCATACATCAACACATGTCCCATGGAGTAGGGTGTTACGCTCAGGCGGCCCGAACCACGTAAAACTCCTTGTGTCACTATCTTGTTCGTAATCTCACGTGCGCCCCAACCAATCAGAACCTCTGCAGGCTACGATCTAGTAGTACCGGGGGAAGTGTCGATCACACACTTTGACAGAAAAGCAAAACAGAGATAGAATTATTAAATATTAGACCAACCTCGATCGCACACTCGCACTCGAGGACGGTTTGTGTGATAGAGTTTCTGCTATGTGAAACCTACAGGTGTTCAACCTCGCAGGCTCCAGCAGCCAAAGCCGCTTTGACCTGGTTCGTCATCTCATTCACACATAGATCTTTAACAACGTTCAGCTTGAAAGAATTTTTGTGCGCCCAATGTATAGGAATTGGGAGTTCTATTTTTCATATGACTGAAATTAACATTTCTTTTTCGCCGATATTCAGAGTCATTGGATCTAGATAGAACGACTGCAGCTTATAATTTTTCCTAAAGCTAATACATAAAAAGTCTATAGAAAATATATAATTTATAAAAAATAGAAATATAACTTACAAAAATGTACAAATTTTGAAATAGATTTAGATTAAAATGAGACGGCAATTTCAAATGATGTGCTTCATCCACACTCATTTGGCCCCTCTAGCCGAGACTGAATTTTTCTTTGGAACGTGGAAAATTTTCTGTTGACAGGCGTGGAACGAAACCCCGGTCGGGCTAGAGGTGGGAATCGGGCCGTGCTGGGCCAGCCCGGCACGGCCCATTCGTGCTTCAGACCGAAATGGCTCGGGCTCGAAAGCATGTCAGGACAGCTCGTGCGGGGCCGGTCGGATCGGCGGCCAAAAATCGAGGCCCTGGCACGGCCTGGAGTTCGACGGGCTGCTCTCGGGTCATGTGAGGCCCGAGCATGGCCCACTTATATGATTTTAGCCCACAAACAATTAAAATTTAAATAAAATCAAGTTTTCTATGAAATAAATGGACAAAAAATTAAAAAAAATACTGAAGTGATAGAGAATTTTTTTGATGAATTTAGGAAAAAATCATCAAATTCGGACCAAATTTTAAGAAATTGCACAAGTTTGAACTTTCAAATTTGAATCAAAATTAAAAACAACCTCAACACAGCAGCCTAGCACGAGCAGTACGGCCCAGCAGCAGCCCAACACCACTGGGCATGGCCCAACAACATTTAAAAATGGATTTGAGGGTAATTTTATAATACATGGCAAAAAAGCCTTGCAAAAATTTTGAAGATTGACGGAGTTGAATTTCATGTTCTTACAAATTTCGACATTCAAAATAATAATATATTGCGGGGAATAAAAAAATGAATTTTGAGTTTTTATGCAATACATGGACAAAAAAATTCCAAATAAATCTGAAAAATTTACTGGAGTCTAGGAGTATTGTATTTCATGTGTCCACTGAACTTGAGTTTGAGAAACATAATAAATTGATTTGACAAATAAAAAAAGATTTGGCAAGTTTTTGTCATTTTTATATCTTGAATAATACATTGATTCTGTGAGTGAAATTTTTTGTGAGGATTTTTAATGATGACATCAACCTTATTTTTTTTAGATTTTAGAACTTTGTTTGAACGAAGTGTATTTGAATTTGAAGATTGCCTCATATGCTTATAAGTTGTTGAATGAGATGAGAGAAAATGTGAATCTTCACATGTTGGAGTGCCTCAAAAAATTATAAAAAATGCATACATGTAGAAATATAGAACATACACATACAAAATAAAAATTGATATTGTCGGTACCCTGCGTACCGGGTACCCCATACTGCAAGCAAAGTCGAGCAGTTTCTATGTTCAAGTGGCGGACGTAGAAAGGGGATACGCATCCCGCGTAAACAGACCTACCTCTCCCCTTAAGGTAGCTCCAGTAGAGCCATGTGTCTAGAAGAGTCGGGCGGGCCTCCCTCGTTAGGATAGCTCCGGTGCTACCACGTGTCCTACAGAGCCGGACCAGCCTCCCTCATCAGGGAAGCTTTGACACTGCCGCATGTCCAATGACACCAGACCTATCCCCCAGTAGAGAGAAGTTCCGGAGCTTCCACGTGTCAACACTTGGACTTACGTCAACAACGGGAGGACAGCAGAATCTCCAACGGCGCGAACATTCAAGGGCTATCAATTAGACGTTACAAGACCTAGTTAACGCGTTATTAATGCCATATTAATGAAGCACAATTAAGGGAATATTAAGACTACTAACGCTGCTGTTAAGGCACATTATCAGTCAATTAATCCCTCATTACACTATAGAACATGTACATAGTAGTTAATACAGTTGGGGCCACCTGTCAGGCCGGGCTAATGTTGTAACAGTCAGTCCTTGGCATATAAAAGGGTTGTGCTTGAAAGTGCATCTAGGAATCCCTTGTGGGTTTTGGTTGATTTATGACAAGCAAATGAGATCCTAACCACATTTTTGAGATGAGCACAGGTTCTAATGAAAGAATGAACAAAATGCCAAAAAGAAAGGAGAATGAGAAGTAATGCGGAAAAGAGATCAAGAACCAAGTGTAGTAGATCATTGTGTATGGAGTGTGTTAAGGAAACACACTCCAAGAGCTCAAGCACAAATAATCTCACACATTGCACAAAGTTATACAAACCGGAGTAGTCCGACTAACCCCGGACTAGTACGATATCTTTCTGTACCAGATCAGACAAGTCCTCACAATGCGGACTTGTCCACACAGTCCAGTTTTCACTGACCGGACTAGTCCTATATCACCACGGACTAGTCCGATATCCTCTCTGGATAGGTTCGGACAAGTCCAGCCACTGCGGACTTGTCCACACCGGACTAGTTCGAAAAAGTTTGGACTAGTCCGATAATGCCTGTGACTAAAATCGGACAAGTCCTCCAAGTGAGGACTTGTCCTATATTCACCTAGGGCATCACCACACCGGACAAGTCCGATATCAACACAGACAAGTCCGAAATCCTTTCTGACTAAAATCGGACAAGTCCGCTCTTAGCCGGACAAGTCCGATATTTCAAGACACTTAGGATTTCCTATACGTAGCACACAGGACTAGTCTTGTGTCCACCACGGACTAGTCCGATCTTTCTAAACCCTAATAGTAACTTTTGGGAACCCCATATAAATAGGTGTCCACGGCCCATCTTTCACAACTCTCAACACCCTGCACCGTCACACCCTCCAAGAGCCTAGAAAACTCATCTCTCCACGCAATCCAACGCAAGAAAGCTTAATCCTTTGAGGATACACTTTGGATCCAAGGAGAGACACGGTTCTTCACTTATTGAGCTCTTGGTTTGATTCTCTAACACACTCCTGTGGTTTTCATTGCAATCTTAAGAAGTATGTTTTTGGTGGTGATCATCTTGTAATCTTGGGGAGCCCTCAACCTATGAGAAGGCCCCTTGGTTATTTGCCCTTTGTTATTAGTGAAAAGGATTGGCCTCCGTGGCGATCCGACGAGGGTAGGGTTGGAGAAGAACAGGTCCTTATGTCGACTCCTCAACGTGGATGTAGGTTGCCTCTGTTAGAATAGAACCACGGGATAAAGAGCTTGTGTTCCTACTTTGCGCATATTGTTCTTACTCTTCATATCTATCTAGGGTTTCAATCAATATTATTTATATTACATTGAAACATTGAATATAAGATTAACTTGTGCTACATCCTAGTTCATAGTAGTTTGACACTCCAATTACAAGTACTTTTCCGCTACATATAGTCTAGGATTGAGATAATCGATCAAGCTTGATCAATCTAGTTTGCACGCACCGGACTAGTCCGCACTCTACCGGACTAGTCCGATATCTCGGGATTTGATCAGTTTGTTAAGTGTGCAGGTTCCGACTAAAATCCAGATAGGCCTATTCACACCCCCCCCCTATAGGCCACATTCAATTGGTATTAGAGCGAGGTTCTTCAAAAGGAGTATAATCGCTCAAAGAGAACATGTCGAACATGAAGGATGTACACAAGAGCATCAACCAAGAGAAGGTTGAAGAAGAAAAGAACCAAAAATTGGAGAGGCTCCTCGAGGCTATTCAAGACTTCGAGGATGACGATGAGGAGACGCTGGAACTCAAGGCGCTCCTAAGGAACAAAACCCTCTCCAAGGGAAAAGTGAAGATCGAAGATGAGAAGAAGAAAAAGGGAAGTAGTCACACCGACTACTCCCGATATCCTTTCAACTACGATCGTCTTAATTCTAGCAATAATCACTATCTATTTATTCCACTTGGAAAAGCCCCACACTTTGATGGCAATGACTACTCAATGTGGAGGCAGAACATGAAAATGCACTTGATTTCTCTCAATCCAAGTTTGTGGCATATTGTATGTACAGGAATAGATATCCCGAACGATGATGAAGAGCTTACACCAAGCTAAGAGCAAGCAACTCATCGAAACGCTCAAGCCGCAGCAGTCATTACTTCTTCACTCAGTCGGGACGAGTTCACCAAAGTGGATGGACTCGAGATTGCAAAGGAAATCTGGGACACTTTGCAAACTGAACATGAAGGTGATTGTCATGTGCGAGAGGCAAAAATCGAAATGATCGAAGGCGAATTCGAAAGATTCGCCATCGAAGAAGATGAATTGCCACAAGAAATGTAAAATCGGCTAAAGACGCTCATCAACAAGGTTCGAGCATATGGAAGCAAGAAGTGGAATGACCACGAGGTGGTGAAGCTCATTCTTAGAGCTTTCATGCCTCGCAATGTCACATTGTGCTCGATGATTAGAGAAAGTCTCGAGTACAAGAAAATGACCCAGGATGAGTTGCTTGGGAAGATCATCAATTTCGAGATGATGGAAAAGCAAGCGAAGCATGTCAAGGAGATTGCCGACCTCACCTCGGCAAAGAAGAAAGGGGTTGCATTGAAGTACACTTGCAAGCCCTTGTCAAGAGAAGCTCGAGAAGCTCAACTAGAAGAAGACGGTGATGACGAGAGCAGCGACTTGGATGAAGATGACATGATACTATTCATGAAGAAATTCAAAAGGAAGATGAAGAAAAGACAAGGGGCTAAATCAAGTGAAGGGAAGTACAAGTAAAAATCAAGACCGAAGTTGAGGCGGGCATGCTATAACTGTGGTGAGTATGACCACTTTATAGTTGATTGCCGATATGAAGAAAACAAGAAGAAGACCAAGGAAACAAAGTCTCAACCCAAGAAATTCTTCAAGAAGAAGAAGAAGCTGAACAAGCGCATCTAGGGAAGGAGTGGGACTCAAATGATGAGTCCTCATCCGAAGAAGAAGAGGAGATGGCTAGCATAGCCATCGAGAAGACACCCAAGAAGTCCACTCTCTTTCCCACTCTCGGCGCATGGAAGGGGAACGACACTTGCCCCATGGCAAAGGAAGGTAAACAAAATGTAACAACCAAACCCTCTTCCTTGCATTCCTATTCTAGTGATAGTGAAATTGCTAGTGATAATGAAGATATGATCATTGGCTTAGATAAGAAAACAGCTTCAAAAATGAAATTTTCTACTTGATCAGCTTATTGAGAAGGAGAAGTTGATAAACCATCAAGAATATATCACTATCTCCCAAAAGGAGGAATATCTTGAACTTGACAAGATTCTTGAACTTGAAAAGGAGGGAAGCAAGTCACTAGAACTTGAGTTAGCTTCAAGCAAGGAAGCTTGCTTGGAGTTAAGCGACTCAAATGCTACAATCAAGGACAAACTTGCTAACCTAATCAAGGTTAACAAGTTCCTTGAGGTACAAGTTGAGTCACTCAAGCAAAGTGACCCTTCATCCTCTTCAAGCTCGCCTTCTCAACCCCTTAAAATTGAAACTGCTTCTACTTGTGCATGTGGTAAAGTTGACACTAGCTTGAAAGACAAGTCAACCTCTACCAAGGATAAGCATCCTGCCCAAATTGGCATATTTGACAAGGAGAAGGTCAAATATGCACGTAGTGCATACTTGGCCACAAGACCTCCTAATGTCAAATATGGCATTGGGTATTCCTATGGTGGAAAGCAAAATGCTAGAAGCCATAAGAATAACAAGGAGAGCATTGTCTTTGTGAAGGAAAGTTACTCTCGAGCTAGTAAGTCCAACAAAATAAACACACAGGAACACCGAACTAGTCCGGCACTGGCACGGACAAGTTCGGACCTCCGGACAAGTCCGGTGACCCAAACTAGTTCTGTTTATAAACAACAACAGTTGCTATTTAGAACCTTTGATGCATCTTATGTTTTAATGAGAATTAATTTTGGTAAAATTTATGCTCGTTATGTTGGGCCACGCCATGGGAACACCAAGTCTCATGTGTGGGTGCCCAAATCTCTTATAACTAACCTCCAAGGACCCAAGCAAGCTTGGGTACCTAAAACCAAGGCTTGATTTGTTGTTTGTAGGCCTATTCCTCCGGTAGATCGAAATGGGCACTAGATAGTGATTGCACCAACCATATGACCGGAGAAAGAAGGGTGTTCATTGAGTATGAAGATAATGAGGATCCAAGCGAGGACATCTATTTTGGAGACAATAGTCAAGGAAAGGTGCTCGGTACTGGTAAAATTGCCATATCATCTCTACATACTCTTTATCATGTGTTACATGTTGATTCCTTAGATTATAACCTGTTGTCCATATCTCAATTATGTGACAAAGGTTATAATTGCTTGTTCACTAATGAGGGTGTGACCGTCTTTAGATGGGGTGATGGTTCCATTGCATTCAAGGGTATGTTAAAGGGAAAGATTTACCTTGTTGACTTCAACAAAGATAAAGCCGAACTTGACACATGCTTGATTGCAAAGACCAACATGGGTTGGTTGTGGCATAGACGGCTAGCACATGTTGGTATGAGGAATCTTCAAAAACTCCTCAAGGGCGATCACATCCAAGGTTTGAAGGATGTTGTTTTTGAGAAAGACAGACCTTGTAGCGCATGACAAGCCGGGAAGCAAGTTGGAGCACCTCATCCCGCAAAGAATGTCATGACTACAACAAAACCGCTCGAACTACTTCACATGGACCTATTCGATACAATTGCTTACATAAGCATCGGCGGTAACAAATATGGCTTAGTAGTTGTTGATGACTTTTCTCGCTTCACTTGGGTTTTCTTTTTACATGATAAGACAAAACACAAGGATTCTCTTTGAAGATCAAGAACATACAAAGCGACAATGGCACGGAGTTCAAGAACACTCAAGTTAAGGAGTACCTAGATGAAGAAGGGATAAAGCATGAGTTTTCAGCACCTTACTCCCCTCAACAAAACGGAGTTGCCGAAAGGAAGAACCGAACCCTCATAGAGATGGCGAGAACGATGCTCGATGAATACAAGACCTCCGATCAGTTTTGGGCGGAAGCGGTTAACACCGCTTGCCACACCATAAACCGACTCTACCTTCATCGACTACTAAAGAAGACATCATAGGAACTACTCACCGGTAACAAGCCTAATATTTCATATTTTCGAGTTTTCGGTTCTAAATGCTATATTTTGAACAAGAAGCCTAGGACTTCAAAATTCTCTTCGAATTCCGATGAAGGTTTCTTGCTTGGTTATGATTCGAACTCTTACGCCTATCGTGTATTCAACAAGACCTCCGGACTTGTTGAAGTAGCATGTGACGTAGTGTTCGATGAAACTAACGGCTCCCAAAAGGAGCAAGTTGATACATGTGTGCTAGAAATAGAAGAAGCTCCTTGCAAAGCACTGAGAAGAATGGCATTGGGCAAAGTTTGACCACAAGAACCACCACTACATATGCATGAGGAAGATGAACCACAAGAGGAGGCCAATGATCAAGGGGGAGCCTCCATACAATATCAACCTCCAGAAGACGAAAATGATCAACAAGTCAATGAGGGCAACCATCTAGGGGGAGAAGAAGATTCAAGACCGCAAGTGCCACACCCAAGAGTAGACCAATGCGTCCAAAGGGATCACCCAATAGACAACATCATCGGTGGCATCCAAAAGGGAGTAACTACTAGATCTCGCATAGCTAATTTTTGTGAGCATTATTCGTTTGTATCCTTTTTGGAACCGCGCAAGGTTGAGGATGCTTTGAAGGATCCGGATTGGGTAGTGGCCATGCAAGAATAACTCAACAAATTCAAATGGAATGAGATGTGGGAACTAGTCAAAGGACCCAAGTTCAACGTCGTCGGCACCAAATGGGTCTTCCGCAACAAACAAGACAAAGACGGGGTGGTGACAAGTAACAAGGCACGACTTGTGGCCAAAGGGTATTCACAAGTTGAAGGTTTAAATTTCGATGAAACATTTGCTCCCGTAGCTAGACTTGAGTCTATCAGAATATTACTTGCATATGCTACTCAACATATTTTCAAGCTCTATCAAATGGATGTGAAAAGTGCCTTCCTCAACAGACCAATAAAAGAGGATGTGTATGTGGAGCAACCCCCCCCCCCCCCCCCCGGATTTGAAGATGAACAGTTCCCCGACCACGTCTTTAAATTGTGTAAGGCTCTCTACGGCCTCAAAAAAGCTCCTAGAGCCTGGTATGAGTGTCTTAGAGATTTCTTAATTGAAAATGGTTTTAAGATCAATAAAGTAGATTATACATTGTTTACAAAGAACTTTGACAATGATCTCTTTATTTGTCAAATTTGTGTTGGTGATATTATCTTTGGTTCGACTAACAAATCTTATTGTGAGGAATTTAGTAAGATTATGACATATAGGTTTGAGATGTCTATGATGGGAGAGCTAAAGTACTTCTTGGGATTCCATGTGAGGCAACAAAAGGAAGGGACATTCATAAGCCAAACTAAGTACACTCAAGACATACTCAAGAAGTATGGAATGGACAAGGCGAAGCCTATAAAGACTCCCATGGCAACGAATGGTCACTTGGATCTCAATGAAGATGGACCAAACGTCGATCAAAAGGTATATCGCTCCATGATTGGATCTCTACTCTACTTATGTGCATCTAGGCCAGACATTATGTCGAGTGTATGTTTTTGTGCAAGGTTTCAAGCCAACCCAAAAGAGTGTCATTTGACAGCGTAAAGAGAATCTTGCGGTATTTAGTTCATACACCCAACCTAGGCCTTTGGTATCACAAAGGTTCCAAGTTCAATCTCATTGGATACTCCGATGCAGATTATGTCGGATGCAAAGTTGATAGAAAAAGTACCTCCGGCACCTACCAATTCCTAGGTAGATCCCTAGTTTCTTGGTCCCCCAAGAAACAAAATTACATTGCCTTATCCATGGCCTAAGTGGAGTATGTTGCAGTCGGGAGTTGTTGTGCACAACTCCTTTGGATGCGACAAACTCTTAGGGATTACGGTTACAACATGAACTATATTCCACTCCTTTGTGATAATGAGAGTGCTATTAAGATTGCCCATAATCTCGTTGAGCACTCTAGGACCAGACACATAGACATCTGGCATCACCTTTTATGAGACCATTCAATGAAAGGAGACATAGCCATTTCCCATGTCAATACCGAAAAGCAACTAGCCGATATATTTACCAAGCCACTAGATGAAAAACGCTTTTGCGAGCTCCAAAATGAACTCAATATCCTTAATACTCGGAATGTGGCTTGAAAACTTGCATACTTGTATGAACTCTTCAAAATATATTGTTTGAGTTGTGAAAATCATCTTTCTCAGTTTTCTCCAAAAACTATGTCAACTACTTGATCTTGGTGAATTATGATCATTGCTTGATTGATGAATGCTTACTGATCATATTCATCAAGATTAATTGATTTGCTTTGCCCCCCTATTTTCTTAATAAGTACCTTCGAATATATACAAATGGGCTAAGCATTTCTTCCCTGGTTGCCACGGACTAGTCCGTGGTTGCCCGGACTAGTCCGCCCCTGCAGACTAGTCTGCAGAGTGACTGTAGGTCCAGGCTAGTCCGGCCGACCATGGACTAGTCCGATATAGGCTCTGAAAAAGTTCTAACTAGTCCGATCATTTTCGAGCAAGTCCGATTTTTTTTCTCCATAACCCTAGCCGCCACCAAACCCTAATCCTCTTCATCCTCACAACCTCACCTACGCTCTCTCTCCTCGCTCGAGCTCCCAAAGGTGATTTCCTTCATCCTCCATCAAAACTCTTCGTGTTTTGGTGGAAAACGACCTCCATTGCTCAAGGATTGAAGACCACGGACTTGTCCGCACCTTCAACCCCTTCGTTCTCAAGAATCGAGAAATTTCGGTAAATGTTTCTCCCAAACCCTAGAAATCGCTATTCCCTTCATTGTTGATCAAATAGCTTAGTTCCTTTCACCATATACATGTTTCCTTAATGTATTACATTGATGCTAAGCTATTTGTGCATTAGGAATCACCATTTGTGTCATAGTTAGGATTTTAGAGGTTGAATATCGGACTAGTCCGGTCCATGCACAAACAAGTACGATCACCCGGACTAGTTCGTGCCTGTACACCGGACTAGTCCGATTTTTTTCTGAACTCAACCCTAATTACTCATTCCTCAATGCAATTCCTCGCCATCCATTCTCATTCATACCTTGTGTAATCCATTCTCATGGCAATGTCGAGCTCCAACGACGAATTTTCTGACTTCGAGGCTGAGATGGCCCAAGAAGCCTTGCTTCGGTCCCCGACAGGCAACAGAAAGAAGTGCCAAGAGTACCCATCCGAGCCGGCACCCTCCCCTCTGCAGATTAGACACAAGGTTCTCGCGAAGAAACCTGCATCGAAAGTTAAGGGTGCGGCTGCAGCAGGCCCTAGCTCGGCAACCTCTCGCCAAGCTAAGGGCAAAGGAAAGGGGATTGCCACAAGCCCGATTGGCCCCCTCAGTATGTCAGCTCCAAGGCAAGGGGTTCAGGATCCCGCTGAGGAGAAGTTCAATGGCAAGGGCAGCGACACGACTGCAAAGTTCAGAAATGTGGATTGTTACAGTCGACCCAAGAAGGCTGCTAATGGGAGGTTCTGGAGTAATTTCCATGCAGACTTTTACAAGTCTGTCTATCTCCCGATGAAGACCCCAGTTGTGCCCAGCCAATGGATAGATTGGACGCACTTTGAGAAGAAGTGTTGCTCACCTTTTGTTGAGGTGGTTGAGGCAATCGAGAAGCATGGTTTGAAGGACCTATTTGCCTTCCAGAACAATTGGAACGACGAGGTCATTGCTCAGTTCTATGCGACATGCCACTTTGCCAGCGATGAGGAAGAGTGTGTGACTTGGATGACTCATGGATCCAAGTACACCATCACCTATGACGAGTTTGCAAGGTTGCTCCATCTTGATAGCTCAAGCAAAGACAACTTGATCATTCACAACATTGGTGTCATCGAGAAGGAGAAGATGAAGTTTCTTTATAACCCAAGCTTAAAGTTCAATCCTCCTTCCACCAAGAACATGAAGCCTTTCTTCGTGGTGCTCAATCGGGTCCTCAGGAAGACCATTGCCCCGAAGGATGGGGATGCTGGAAGTGTTCAGGGATATCTCAGGACCTTGATGAAGGTCATAAGCAAAGACAGAAAGTTTGATGTCTTTGACTACATTTGGAACGACATGGTCAACATCTCTTGCACACCGAACAGATCCTGTGGCTATGCCCCCCACCTAATGTTTATGATTGAAAAGGTCACAGGTGTCGAATTTGTCGAAGTGTGGAATATGACACTTCCCCCGGACCCGCTGAGAAGCAGCCCACGGAGGTTCTTTTGTGTTTAGGGGACACAAGATCAAAATCAAGATGGTGACCTCAGAGATTTACGTGGTTCATGCCGCCTGAGTGTAACACCCTACTCCACGGGGTTTGTGTGATTGTATTGAGTGAGTTAGTTCGCTAAGGTCAGGTTGCGATAGCCTGGATCGTTCTAAGGACTGACAGTTACAAAGCTGGCCTGGCCCGACATGTGGCCCTGGCGTGCTTAATGACCTAATACACTGTCTAAAGAGTATTAAGTATAGTTAATGGTATGGTAACGTGCCTTCATGGTAGCATTACCACTATTAATGGTACACTGATCTTGTGTCATTAATATGCTATTAATGACACATTATTAGACCTTGTAACTGCCGCCTTAACCATCCTTGAATGTCTGTAATGGTCATGATCAGCTTGTATTTCCGTTGGTGACGAAGGTCCGGAGGCTCCACACCTGTCGGATCTGGAGTTTTCCCTTGCAGGAGAGTAGGTCCGGCATCGATGTACACGTGTCAGTACCAGAGCTCCTCTCTGATGGGGGCTAGGTCTGGGGCCGTTGTACACGTGTAGTAGTCGGAGCTTCCCTTGGTTGGGAGTTTTGTTCCGGGCTTATTTTACACGTGTTAACCCGGAAGCCAGCCATGTGAGGGGAGCGGGTCCGGTGCAACGTGACATGTGGGACCAGCAAGGGCCTTAGACTCTGACGAGTGGAACTTTCTTGCTCTTGTTGCGGTATCGTGGAGTACCCAGTACGTAGGGTACCGACAGTGGCCCCTGAGCCCACCTCTGGGAGAAACCCCTTGGGTTAAGTTGTTCTATCGGAGGTGGGGCCATTCTCGATTCCCAAGCTTCGATTTTCAAAAAGTCCTCTGATGTGCCAATAGAGTGGCGGTTTGGAGGTGAGGCTTCGACGTTGGCTTGTCATGAATATGGCAGATGAGATCTTTGAGTGTGGATCTCACGCAATTGAAGGTCGCCGGTTTCCAATACGAAAACCGTATCGGTTCCGCGTGCCCTGTCAGAGCGTCGACTTTGGGTTTCCCGCCACTCATCATGGCAACGGTTGGCCTTGGGTAAGGACCTCGATCTCTTTGTCGGGGTGGC
This sequence comes from Tuctoria greenei, assembly GCA_036927565.1. NCBI lineage: Eukaryota > Viridiplantae > Streptophyta > Magnoliopsida > Poales > Poaceae > Tuctoria > Tuctoria greenei. The sequence goes on from JAYESD010000005.1 coordinate 182,936,457, forward strand.
CCCAGGCCCACTCGTCATTGACAGGGTAGATTTTTGAAAAGAACTCTTGATCTCACTACGCTTTCCATCCAAGCGTCACTAAGGCTTACTTAAGAAGGAAAGTGTGCACGGGTTGAGGACTCTTTACGCCTTCGATCATCTTTGGGCTCAGAGCCTCCCAAAATTTGCCTAACTTTCCATCTTTTGCTCTACTTTGCCGAGATGGAGTTGGGTCTCCCCAAAAACCGCCTCAAGAGCGATGATGATATGAAGAAGGTCCAGACCTTTATGGGGTGGTCCAGCGACTCCTTCAACCATATGGTCCATGACGGCAAGCTCCCATTCAAAAAGGAGTGCGGCGGCGACATGGTGTACTTCTCTGCGTATGCCATGGTGGGGTTGATCCCACCTTTCTCAACTTTCCTTTTGATGTTGCTGGACTTCTATGGTCTGCAGCGGTACCACCTTGGCCCCCATTCTCTTCTTCTTGTGTTGACGTTTGTCCACTTCTGCGAGATGTGGGTGGGTATTCCCCCCTGCGTCGAGCTCTTCCGCACTTTCTTCACCATCCACACCACCGGGAAGGGGTCCGAATTTCTTGGCTTCTACTATTTCGTGAAGCACAAGAAATGCCCCTTCAAATACTTGAGGTCGTTTCCTTCTGGCAAGTGGGACGACTGGAAGAAAGATTGGATCATCGTCACGGTAGAGGAGCACGAGAAGTTGGAGCTGCCCGAAGGTCTCCCAAATGTTGACACTTACGCATGGAGTGTGGTTCCGGTGCTATCAGAGGCCTTCAACCCTACCTTGACCAGGATCCGCAAATGCGTGGAAGGTGGAGTGACCCCCCCAGATGGTCTTCTGCAATTTCCTGGTCAACAGGTGGGTTCCACTGAAGAAGAGGGAGAAGCTTGTGTGGGCCCTAAACAGCGTGATGGATGAAGACCGGATTGAAATTGGTCTGAAATCCAACTTGGCACAGCTTTGGAGCTTCATCTCAAGAAGTTCCAGCATGGAATTGATGTCGAAGGTGACAACTTAACTCCGCTGGCGGCTTTCTTCCCTTTGAACATGGAGGCGCAGTTCAGCAGGGAGCTCCGGAGGAGTATGCCGGCACTTGACGATCTTAGTGATGTGGAAAGGCTTCCGACCACCAGATTGGCGATCCCCGGAGCTTCCGAGGGTGGTCCTATCCCCGCCCCAAGCTGAAGGACTGAAGACGTCGGCAAAGGCAAGGGCAAAGAGCCAGCTGAGCCTTCCAGCCGGAAGAGGAAGTTGAAGCACGCTGACAGGAGTTCCGTTAGGCCTGCTCCTTCCATGACGGTTGCTTCCCCCTGGAGGGGAGGTCTTCTGCTACTACTCCTGCTCCGGTGCAAACGTCTTCGAGAGGCATAAACTCCAGGCAGTCGACTCCGGCTGCATCGCCGGCTAGAGGCTCCAAGTCCGGGGGTTCTTCCTGGCGAAGGTAAGCTCCCGCCGAAAGAACTCCGGTGGCTACGAGTGTTCCTCAACTGAGGTCCGAAGCAGTTGCCTCTCCAGACTTGGTGGGCTCTAGCTCTGGGCCTCAGAAGAAGAGGTTCTGAGGCGACTTGGGTGGTAGCGTCCGAAGGTAAGCATTGATTGCTCACTCTGAAATGTTAATCTTGCTTTTGGATATGTCTTTAATCTTCTCTTCCCTTTATTTTTAGGATATCGAAGAAGGGACTCGGAGCTTCATCGCCTGTTGCAACGGTTGGGGCTGCACCTGTCGAAGCTCTGGCTTCAATTGTTGAGCCTCCTCGTCAAGTGGAAGTGGAAGTCGCGGCAGCTCCGACGCCAGCTGTCCTGAGCCTGGACTCGGAGTCCTCACCTAAAGCTCCTGTGGTAGCGTCAGACCGCAGGAGGGAAGTTGAAGAGGTGCTTCTGGCGGCAGAGGCTGGTGCTCCATAACTGGTGTTGCTAGAAGTTCCGGCTTTCGAGCCGAAAGTTGTCAAAGCCCTGGTTGTTGACCTAGAGGTATCTGAAGTCCCGGCTATTGAGCCGGAGATTGTCGAGGTTTCGGCCCTTGTGCTGGGAACGGTTGAAGATCCAGTAGCAGAGCCGGAAGTTGTAGAGGGTTTGACTCCTAAGCTAGAGGAGGTTGGAGGTCCGACAATTGTGCCAGGGGAGGTTGAAGGTCCGGTGGCTGTGCCGGAGGTGGTCGCCGCACCGGGGCCCGAACCAGTGGAGGTCGAGGCCCCAGTTGAAGCTCCTACTGCTGCTCCAGAAGTGGTGGTCCCGGAGGTACTAGCACTGGAGCCAGAGCAGCTCGCAGGACTGGCGATAGGTCCTTCAACATCGGAGCCGTCGACTGAAGACCCGGAAGTGGGGCCTTCACCTGCTCTGGAGGCGGAAGTTCCCCCCGTGGGTTCTTTTGCTGCCACTGAAGGGCTCCAGGAGAGCGGCCCCAGCGCTGCTGGAGTACAGGGGACCACTATTGTAGAGTGGGACCCCATTTTTGTTACGGAGAACCCTCTCGAGCCTGCGGAAATGATTCTGGCAAGCCCGGAACCTATCCCTCTGGCATTGTCCATAGACAATGCCTGCTCGAGCCTTCGGCGGGTCCATCTAACCTTCGACCATGAGAGCAAAGCTTTGGAGGAGGAGCGCAACACCTTAAGGCGTTGGCACAGCAGACTCCATTTTGAGACCAAGCTTCCTCAGACAAGGTTGGCTGATCAGAAGGAATGGATACAAGGGGAGAAGGACCGGTTAAAGTACTGGGACAAGTTGATGGAGGAGAAGGAGGCCGCCATCTGGGCACTCGATGCTAACTCCAGGGAAATTCTGGAGCAAGCCAAAGAGATACGTGACGCTGCTGACGAGCGTTACGAAAAGGTTGCAGAGTTGAATGAAACTCTCATGAAGCATCGAGCGGACCTGGAGGCAAGGGAGGAAAAACTCCTGGGGCAGCAGGAGGATGTGGTGAGGAGGGAAGCGGAGGTCATCCAGATGTTGGCTCTGGGTGAGAAAAATTTTACGGATCGCAGCAAAAAGCTGGATCTATGGAAGGAGGAAGAGAGGAAGAAGAACTGGAAGGTGGGACAAGAGCTCTCGAAAAGAGAGTCTGACATTGCCGCTAGGGAGGAGAGAGGCAAGGGCAGGGAGAAGGACCTAGCTGAGAGGCGGAACCGCATTCACCTCCGGGGGATGGAGCTGGCCAACCAGGAGAAGCAAGTTGTTGAGGTCAAACAGCAGCATGCCAAGTTGGCTGAGCGACTTGCCCGTGAAAGCTCGGAGCTTACGGCCGCCCGGAGGTCACTGGAGGAGCTGCGGAGCTCCAAGGCAACTAAGTCCCTAATGGTTTGGAGTTCTTGGGGCGTGCGGACAGGGCCCTCGTGCCCCTTGGGTTCAGTCCAGTATGCCCAGAGAACCCAGCGCATGAGCTTGACTAGACGCTGGCGGCACTTAGCTCTGCTGGCAGCAAACTCGACACGATGGGTGACGTCATCGTCGATCAATTGGAGACGGAGGGTAAGTCCTTGGCCAAGAACATCGCCAAGTATGTCTTGGCATGTTACCGGAGCCGAGACCCCCAATTCTCCCTTGATCCGGTTTTTGAAGGAATCATCACAGAGGAGGAAGATGTCGCCACGGCTAGTGTTCAAGAAGCTACTGAGAAGGTTGGTTCATTTTTCCACAGGACCTAGATCCTCCAGTAGCTAGGACTTTTCTCCCTTTGTCCCTTGTAATCTCAATTTTGTAATCCAGTTCTTCTAATCAATGAAATCCTCCTTTTTGCCTTGACTTTCACTTTGTCTTCAATGTATTGTGTCATGTCTTGTTGGCCCCCTGGTACATGTATACAGTTGAGATGTGTACATGTACCAAAGGTTATGATAGTATGTTGAAGTCTTCAATTTTGAAGCGTCAAAGACAGGCTCCTGGAATGGTCGGAGCATGGTAGCTCCGGTGTCAACATATTGGATGTCGACGGCAGACCTATCTTGGGAAATGTCGGAACTTAGTAGCTCCGGCGTCGTCCATCATCGCTATGAATATTTGCTTTTACTGTACATCAAAGGCAAGGAAAAGGTAAAATTCGTCCTCATGTCTATAAATTGGTTGTGACTTATTGTTCTTATTTGAACTTTTAGATTTGAAGAAACTCAATACGATAACAAGCGTTTTGATAAAATCTTCTTAGATCCACATGCCTTTTTAGTACTCACCCTACTGAGGCCTGTCGGGGTGTAGGTAGAGTGGCGTACTTAGGGTGCAGGACCAGGCTAAGTCGATAGCACACTCCGGACCTAGGTTGGCTTGGCGTTCAGGTAAGTAGACTATGTGGCGGTGTTAAGATCCAAAAATACTATCAATAACACTTGTAATGCATGTGAGTTACTTGGAATAAAATTCAAAAAGATTTGCACAACTTCATTATAGACAAGAGGGGTAAAAATAATTTGACATATTGAGCCTTGTACAAAAAGTAAATACACGTGGAGTCTGTTTTCACACAACAATGCTTTTCATTATAGGTCCGGATTACAGGGGAGACAAGGACACACTTAGGGTGCTGGACCAAGCTAAATGTGTTATACATCTTGTGCTATCCCAGAGAAACACTTACACTTTTGGTACTGAGACTGTGTCAAGTGTTACTTGAACTTTGCGGACCCTCCCAGAGGGGTCTGGATGTTCTCCTGGAGGACTTGTGTAAGACCTATGTGTGCTGAATACATTGGCTTGTAGTGAATACACTTGGCTTTGATGATAAAAGTTTTAAATATCACCAAAACACCTTTTTATCAAGGTCCGACCATAGGTCCGACTTGTTTTGGGTAGCTCCGGCTATGTTAGATGCTAGGTCCGGCTTCTTGGTAAGGTCTGACTAGCTTTGGTTAGCTCCGGTGAGCTTTATCTTTAGCTCCGGCATGTCTTTATTAGCTCCGGCATGTCTTTGATAGCTCCGTCATATATTTGATAGCTCCGGCATGTCTTTGATAGCTCCGACATGTTTTTGCTAAGCTCCGAAGTTGATTTTTCTAGCTCCGGCTTTTGGGTTTACTAGTTCTGACTAGTTCTGGTAAGCTCCAGTGCTAGGATCTACTAGTTTTGGTAAGCTCCGGCAGGTGCTTCATTGTACTAGTTTTGTTAGCTCCGGCTCAAGCTCCGGGTTGCTCTGGCAAGATCCGGAACTTGACCGCAGTGCTTCTGCTTTTTATTTGCAATGTTTCGTACTTGCTTTACATTGTTGGAAAGTTTGCTTAGTGTTCTTTTACTAAGTTTTTGGTGCGTTTTGGATGATATGGCTGATATCGTTTTACTGTGGTTTTGCAACATGCTTATGTGAGGCTCTCACGTAAGGTGTTGTGTTCGGAACTAACTTGAGTCAAGTCGAGGACTTGGGCTCGTATGGATTGGTTGTTTATTCATGTGCAGGTGTTGCTTGAGTTCAAGTCATGGCTGGTGACGGGATCCATTGGGCTAGTCTCAGGGAGGAGATGAGGTTCCAACAACCAAGTTCGGGAGGAACTGTGGTTGAGCTGATCAGGAGGTCGCGCATGATGATTGAATCAAGGGCAGTGCATATGAAGGTTACTGAACATCGAAGGAAGGTGTTTGCACGTATGCATGCGGTGCATGATGTGGCAACATGGTTCCGAAGATGGGATAAGGAAGGAAAGATCTGGTCGGAAGGATCGGATCGTACCGGTTGATGACTTTGGCTGCGGCGGAGTCGGTTATGGCTCGGTATGGAGAGTATCGAGTTGGTTATGTTAGGATTTAGTGTGGGTCATGAATTTGAGTTGTTTAGGAATGTGGGATACGTTCCTAACGTGTTTGGAAGTCTTAAGATTGCTTCTATCTGCGTATAGAAGAATCCTAAGCAGTGATGGAAAGTTACGATTCGTAATCTGAGTAGGATTGGAGTCCTAGTTGATATTGGTTTGGCCTAAGGGCTGGTTATATAAGCAAGGGAGCCCAGAGCTCAGTGTATACGACTTTGGGGCTGTTCCTCTTGTGTTCTATTGAATAAAATTCGTGGTTTGAAGGAACTTTTGTGCCTTGTTCGTCCGACTTGTTCCAGACAAGTTTTACTCGTCGAGTTTCTGGACAGCACTACCTTTCGTCGGTGGTTTTATCATAACTCGAGTTTTACAGATACAATTGACTTGATTCTTTTTCGTTTGTCTTCACAACTTGATTATCTATCATATGTCAAAATTTAACAGTCATTGGATTTGTGGTTTCTGATCTACACGAGTTTCTTTGCAGCGTTTCAGAACTGTTTTCTCGGGTAGGACAGATTGACCATTGGTTGATCTTTCGATCATAACTTGAGTTTTTCTCAACGGATTTGAGTGATTCTTTTTGTGTTGTCTTCGTGACTTGATTCTCTCTGATATCTATCATTTTTGTCACGGTTAAACACGTTTATATTAGTCTCACACACGATTTCTTTAACAGATCGTTTTTCTGCCGAAAGGGTTTGGGGTTTAATTGTTTCCGCTGCGTAAGATTTTTAAATCTACCATTCACCACCCCCCCCCTCTGTAGCTTTTCACGTGCTCTTCGATCCTACAATTGGTATAAGAGCCATGGTGCTCTAATCTTTGAGATTTGCACGTGTTTTTGACTAATCATCATGGAGAAGTACTCCGCCAAACCTTGTGTGTTTGCTGGTATTGATTTCTAGGTTTGGAAGGCACGCATGGAGGCCTTCATCCAGGCACAAGGCTTTGCAATATGGTAGAAGGTATACAAGCCTTACGAAGTGCCATCAAACGATCAAGTTACGGCCACAAACCTACGGGACGTCGACAACAACAACAAAGCCCGAAACTTGATTATCCAAGGACTCACTCAAAGCAACTTTGATCGTGTCGCGCACCTCCGGTCAGCATACGATGTTTGGAGAGCTCTCTGTGATTATCATGAAGGCTCCAACACAATCAAGGAGGTAAAACAAGATATGTTCAAAAAGGAATATATGCGTTTTGAGATGCAACCAGGTGATTCTATCGATGACCTCTTTGCTCGTTTTAATAAGATTCTCAGCAACTTGCGCAGTGTCAATGTTAATTTTTCTGATGTTGAGAATGCTAGGCAACTTCTTAGAGCATTAGATATGTCAATTTGAGAGATGAAAGTCACATCTATTCGTGAATCTACTGTCATGAGTTCACTTACTTTAGATGTGCTATATTCCAAGTTAAAAACTCATGAAATTGACATAATCTCACGTAAGAATCCCAATAAGTCTATTGCATTTGTTTCACAACGTGATATGTCTAGCTCCGACCAATCATCATCTTGCAATACTCTTGCTTTGTTGTCCTCACTAACCCTGGAGCAGATCGAAGAATTTCCAGAAGAGGAGTTGGCACTCATCTCTACTAGATTCTCAAAAGCATTGCAAAATGTGAGAACTAGAAGGAGAGAAAGCTCCGGACCTCAACGTTGTTTTGAATGTGGTAAAACAGGACACTTTCGTACAGAATGCCCTAACCTTTCAGGTCCGACCACCCGGGAAGAAAAACAAAGAAAGGTCCGGACCTCCTCTGGAAATTCCAATAAGAAGAAGAAAGGTACCATAGGACGCAAGATGATCAACAGTTTCATCACCGCGCTTCAAGAGTTCAGCTCAAGCGACATGGACATTGGAAGTGATGAAGATGAAGATGATTTGGCAAACTTGTGCTTCATGGCGAGCAAGTCAAGATCAAGTATGGAGGATGCAGAATACAACAGTGAAGACGATGAGGTATGTTCTACCTGCAATGAAATGTGTGATGCTATTTCTCGTGCAACTATTATTGTCAAGAAAAAGGACAAAAAGCTTAGGGATAATGCTGCTAAAATTGAATCACTAGAATCTGAATTTAACCGTTTAAAAACTTTGATTCCTAGTGATGATGCATGTCCCTCATGTGACTTAATCTATGAACAATTGTCCACATTAAGAAGTGCACACTCCTCCACTCTAGATAGACTTGATGAAGAAATTGAAAAGAACAGAGAGCTTGCTGCACTTAATGATAAAAACTTGAAAGATGCTAGCTGTTCTACAATTGATTTGCATTGTTCTAGTTGTGATGATCTTAATAAGAAACTACAGGATGCCATGAAATTTCTATATTCAACAATGATTTACGTTCTCATGAAGTTAAATTTTATTCCAATTGCAAACTAAAAGGAAAAAAAATTCATGTGAAAATTGCCTTGATCTGTCCAATAAACTTGACAACATGCATAGGACATTAGATCGGTTTTGTAATGGGAATAAGAACCTAAACTTACTGCTAAATTCTTCCAAGTCTTGCAATGATAAAACTGGTTTAGGTTTTGATTCTCATGCTCAGGCTAAGGCACATCCACCTAAAATTGTAAAGTCATTAGGAAGTGGTTTGATTCAAACAGTTCCTAAACAAAAGGAAGTAGTTTTCAAATCTGCAGGAGTGTTGTCTCACTCGGTTTCAAATAAAAATATTGCTTGCTCATCTAGACATGAACACAAAGTTAAATTTCATTGTACTTTCTGTGGTAAAGATGGTTATGTCATAGATTTTTGTTATAGACTAGCTAAACAACAGAAAAAGGAAAGAAAAATTGCTAGATCTTATAACTTTCATGCAAAATTTGCTGCACACATTGAACCGATTGTACAACCTGCTGTTTTGAGTCAAAAACATTCAAAGTTTACCTCCGGACCCACTTTTTTTGCCTCCAGAGCTACTGATTTTTGTGCTACACAAGTAACACCTTATAGGTCAGTAGTTAAGAATAAAAAATCTCAAACTTTGACTCATAAACCTGCTATTTTGTATCAGCTTTCGCGTGTTTTTCCTACTGCACGTCGCGTGACTCAGTACTGGATTCCTAAATGCCTTTTGACTAACCCCAGTATTGAGTCATCGACGTATTGTGCTTCTATGTAGGTTACACGTTTGAGGAAGGAGAACATTTGGATTGTGGATTCAGGTTGCTCACGCCACATGACCGGTAACAAAGATTGGTTCTCCTCTCTCTCTTTTGTGTCACGTGTAGAAAATGTTACTTTTGCCGATAATTCTTCAACTCCTATAATTGCTAAGGGTTCGGTTAGAGTAAATGATCACTACACTTTGAAGGATGTGGCACTTGTCAAAAATTTGAAATACAACTTGCTTTCTGTTTCACAATTGCTAGATGAAAATTTGGAAATTATTTTCAATAAAAACTGCTGCAATGTTGTAAGTTCAAATAGTGAGCTTATTTTTAACATGTCTCGTTTTGGAAGAGTTTTTAAAGCTGATTTTGATATGTCCTCCTCTAAGCATAGGTGTCTAGTTGCTAATGATTCAAAGGACTTATATTTTTGGCATCGTAGACTTGGTCGCGTAGGCTTTGATCACCTAACGCGTGTTAGTGCTCTTGATCGCATACGTGGGCTGCCTAAGCTTAAAGGGGACAAAGAAATTGTGTGCTCTTCTTGTAGACATGCTAAGATGGTTGCAGGTTCACATACTCCTCTCACAATGATCATGACAACAAACCATGTCAACTTTTGCATCTTGACACCGTAGGACCTTTGCGTGTTCAATCCTTCGGAGGTAAATGGTATGTTCTTGTTATTGTTGATGATTATTCTAGATACTCTTGGGTTTACTTTATGGCATCTAAGAATGAAGTTTTTAGTCATTTTAGAACTTTATTTATTAGATTATCAATTGATCACCCAGGATAATTAAAAGCAATTAGAAGTGATAACGGAACTGAATTTAAAAATCAATCTTTTGATCACTTTTGTGCTGAAAATAGAATAGATCATCAATTCTCTTCACCATATGTACCTCAACAAAACGGTGTTGTAGAAAGAAAGAACAGAACCTTAGTTGAGATGGCTAGGACTATGCTTGATGAATATCAAACTCCTAGGAAATTTGGGCTGATGCGTTAGCAACCGCTTGTTATGTCTCAAATCGTGTTTTCTTGCGTGCTAAGCTAGGTAAAACACCATATGAGCTCCGGTTTGGACATAGGCCTAGTGTTACACACTTTCTGGTCTTTGGTTGCAAATGCTTTGTTAAGAAACATGGTAATCTTGATAAATTTGAACCTAGATCCATTGATGGCATGTTTCTTGGTTATCCATCTCATACTAGAGGCTACCGTGTGCTTTTACTTGACACTAACAAAATTGTGGAGACTTGTGAAGTGTCTTTTGATGAAGCTAGCCCAGGTACTAGCTCCGGTGTTGCAGGACCAGATCCGTATCCTCAGGGGGAGGGTATTTTTTAAGATGAAGAAGAGCCAGTGATACTGCCTGGTAGTTCCGAAGTTGACACGTGTCCAGCTCCGGACATTGAACAAGCTCCGACTATCACCTATGCTGGTCCTGATCGTCCACAAGTCACAAGCTCATCAATCTACGATGAACCTAATGAAGAAGAAGCTTGTGAGACATCTGTTCCCCTACGTTTTTACAAAGATCATCCCCCACAACAGATGATTGGAAGCTTGCACGAACGAGTCACACGGTCCAGGTTTTGCGATCCAAACTCTTATGCTCATTCTGCTTTTGTTGCTTCCTTTGAACCCAAAGATATATCACACGCAGTCACTAATGAATCTTGGATTATTGCCATGCAAGAAGAGTTAGAAAATTTTGAAACAAATAATGTTTGGAAACTTGTACCTCCACCTCAAGGTCATACTTTAATTGGAACTAAATGGGTATTTAAAAATAAACAAAGTGAGGATGGGGTTGTGGTTAGGAATAAGGCTAGGTTGGTTGCTCAAGGTTTCACTCAAGTTGAAGGTCTAGATTTTGATGGAACTTTTGCTCCTGTCGCTAGATTAGAAGCCATAAGAATTTTGTTAGCTTTTGCAGCGTCTAAAGGTTTTAAGCTATATCAAATGGATGTTCAAAGTGCTTTTCTTAATGGCTACATAGATGAGGAGGTTTATGTCAAACAACCACCGGGTTTTGAAAATCCAGATTTTCCTAATCATGTTTACAAACTGTCCAAAGCCTTATATGGTCTCAAACAAGCCCCTAGAGCATGGTATGATAGGTTAAAAACATTCTTACTTGTAAAGGGGTTTACCATGGGCAAGGTTGATAAAACTCTTTTTGTGCTTAAACATGGCAATGATTCATTATTCGTTCAATTGTATGTGGATGATATTATCTTTGGTTGTGCTTCTCATGATCTTGTGTCCAAGTTTTCAGCAATGATGAGTTCCGAATTTGAAATGAGTATGATGGGTGAACTCACTTACTTTTTGGGGCTGCAAATCAAGCAAACCAAGGAGGGTACCTTTGTGCATCAAACGAAGTATACCAAAGACCTCCTAAGGCGCTTCAACATGGACAAAAGCAAGCCTCTTTGGACACCAATGGGAACAGCAACAACACTTTAACTTGATGAAGATGGTGAATCCGTGGATCAAAAAGAATATAGAAGCATGATCGGATCACTTTTGTACCTCACGGCATCAAGACCGGACATACAATTCAGCGTATGTCTTTGTGCACGGTTTCAAGCTTCCCCACGTGTTTCACATCGTCAAGCCGTCAAAAGGATTCTCAGGTACTTACATGGAACCCAAGAATTTGGCATTTTCTTCCTTCTTCCTCAACTGTTACTTTGAAAGCTTTTTCGGATGCTGATTTTGGGGTTGTAGGATTGATAGGAAAAGTACTTCCGGTGCTTGTCATTTTCTTGGTAATTCTCTTTTTGCTTGGTCCTCTAGAAAACAAAATTCAGTTGCACAATCCACAGTCGAATCTGAATATGTAGCTGCTGCTAGTGCTTGCTCACAAATTCTTTGGATTGTTCAAACACTTAAGGACTATGGGGTTGATCTAGATAGTGTTCCACTGTTCTGTGATAACACTAGTGCCATTTGCATTGCTAAAAACCCCGTGCAACATTATAGAACTAAGCACATTGATATTAGGTATCACTTTCTCCGAGATAACGTTGAAAAAGGAAACATTGTGCTTCACCATGTAGATACCGAACATCAATTGGCTGACATTTTTACAAAGCCTTTGGATTTCACTCGTTTTTGTTTCATTCGTAGTGAAATAGGGGTTATTCATCCTCATGGCTTAAATTGAGGGGGAGTTTTGAAACTTGGGAAGTCTATGTGTGAATCTGAAATTAAAATAATATGAGCATAGTATTTCATACATATATGACTTTGTGATTCCCTTTACATGCTGAAAGTTCTTACTACATTACTCGTGTTATACATTTTGTAGTTTTTGCCATGTCTAGTAATTGGAATAATTACTTACACTAAATCTGGTCATGGTCGAACTTTCTTGCTGTTTTGAACTTGCTGCATGCTCACAATGCTTTTAATCATTAAGAATTCATCAAGTAATCAACTCACATGTTGGGTTTTTATGAATAAACATAAATTGAGAAAAGATCAAGAGAATATGCATGCATCACACTTCTTCTTTTGAGATGGCCTATCATTGCACTTAGATATGAACTTGGAAGAAGTTGTGTATGACTAAAACCATGTCCTTAAGCTTCTGATTGTCAAATGACATAGGCTTGGCTTGGTTGGTTAGAATAAGGCAGATGCGCATATAATCTCTTGCAAATATCATATGATCTAAATTTATGCTTTGAAAAATAATAAAATGCAGCAACTAGTGTCATGCTTTCAAGTTATGAAATAGTTAAGTTTGTGAGATCATGACTTGCTTAAATTGAAAATTACATATAATCTCTAGCATGGCTTACACTACTTTATGTATTTCATTGATGTGATAATGTAAAGTACTTGATAGTATGACTTGGATGAGCTTTGTTTATATGTATATGTTATAATATGCTCATAACAATTAAAATTGGTGAGATAATTTGTTTATATGCTCATGACTTGCTGAATACATTGTCAAAGGGGGAGAGATAGGCATGAAGAGAAAGAGAATATGTGCATAAGGAGATATAATAAAGGGGGCATAAGGAGAGATAATAAAGGGGGAGAAATTTTCTTCTCATTTTACTTTTGATTTACAAAAAGGGGAGAAATTGTCTTCAAAACTTTTAATGAGAATAAGCCAATGTTCGGATTTTAAGTGGTGTTGCCAATGCATTCATCAAGGGGGAGATTGTAAGACCTATGTGTGCTGAATACATTGGCTTATAGTGAATACACTTGGCTTTGATGATAAAAGTTTTAAATATCACCAAAACACCTTTTTATCAAGGTCCGACCATAGGTCCGACTTGTTTTGGGTAGCTCCGGCTACGTTAGATGCTAGGTGCGGCTTCTTGGTAAGGTTTGACTAGCTTTGGTTAGCTCCGGTGAGCTTTATCTTTAGCTCCGGCATGTCTTTATTAGCTCCGGCATGTCTTTGATAGCTCCGGCATATATTTGATAGATCCGGCATGTCTTTGATAGCTCCGACATGTTTTTGCTAAGCTCCGAAGTTGATTTTTCTAGCTCCGGCTTTTTGTTGTACTAGTTCCGACTAGTTCTGGTAAGCTCCGGTGCTAGGATCTACTAGTTTTGGTAAGCTCCGGCAGGTGCTTCATTGTACTAGTTTTGTTAGCTCCGGCTCAAGCTCCGGGTTGCTCTGGCAAGATCCGGAACTTGACCGCAGTGCTTCTGCTTTTCATTTGCAATGTTTCGTACTTGCTTTACATTGTTGTAAAGTTTGCTTAGTATTCTTTTACTAAGTTTTTGGTGCGTTTTGGATGATATGGCTGATATCGTTTTACTGTGGTTTTGCAACATGCTTATGTGAGGCTCTCACGTAAGGTGTTGTGTTCGGAACTAACTTGAGTCAAGTCGAGGACTTGGGCTCGTATGGATTGGTTGTTTATTCATGTGCAGGTGTTGCTTGAGTTCAAGTCATGGCTGGTGACGGGGTCCATTGGACTAGTCTCAGGGAGGAGATGAGTTTCCAACAACCAAGTTCGGGAGGAACTGTGGTTGAGCTGATCAGGAGGTCGCGCGGGATGATTGAATCAAGGGCAGTGCATATGAAGGTTACTGAACATCGAAGGAAGGTGTTCGCACGTATGCATGCGGTGCATGACGTGGCAACATGGTTCCGACAATGGGATAAGGAAGGAAAGATCTGGTCGGAAGGATCGGATCATACCGGTTGATGACTTTGGCTGCGGCGGAGTCGGTTATGGCTCGGTATGGAAAGTATCGAGTTGGTTATGTTAGGATTTAGTGTGGATCACGAATTTGAGTTGTTTAGGAATGTGGGATACGTTCCTAAGGTGTTTGGAAGTCTTAAGATTGCTTCTATCTGCGTATAGAAGAATCCTAAGCAGTTATGGAAAGTTACGATTCGTAATCTGAGTAGGATTGGAGTCCTAGTTGATATTGGTTTGGCCTAAGGGCTGGTTATATAAGAAAGGGAGCCCATAGCTTGGTGTAGACGACTTTGGGGATATTTCTCTTGTGTTCTATTGAATAAAATTTGTGGTTTGAAGGAACTTTTGTGCCTTGTTCGTCCGACTTGTTCCAGACAAGTTTTACTCGTCGAGTTTCTGGACAGCACTACCTTTCGTCGGTGGTTTTATCATAACTCGAGTTTTACAGATCCAATTGACGTGATTCTTTTTCGGTTGTCTTCAAAACTTGATTATCTATCATATGTAAAAATTTCACAGTCATTGGATTTGTGGTTTCTGATCTAAACGAGTTTCTTTGCAGCGTTTCAAAACTGTTTTCTCGGGTAGGACAGATTGACCATTGGTTGATCTTTCGATCATAACTTGAGTTTTTCTCAACGGATTTGAGTGATTCTTTTTGTGTTGTCTTCGTGACTTGATTCTCTCTGATATCTATCATTTTTGTCACGGTGAAACACATTTATATTAGTCTCACACACGATTTCTTTAACAGATCATTTTTCTGCCGAAAGGGTTTGGGGTTTAATTGTTTCCGCTGCGTAAGATTTTTAAATCTACCATTCACCCCCCCCCCTCTGGTAGCTTTTCACGTGCTCTTCGATCCTACAACTTGCTCGACTCTGTATAATGACTCTACAACATGCATTGTGTGTAATTACAGACTCACCTCCGTGATTCTAAGCATAAACTTACGGAGGTGCTCGATGTTCCAAGGATTGGGAAGTGGGGTCCCATCCTCCGTTGCCAACCGAACGCAGCCTGGTCAGGATACTTTAATGACTCGGAAAGGACCCTCCCAGCAGGGGGAAAGTTTGTTCATCCCTTCAAGAGTTAGTATCTTTTGGAGCACCAGGTCGCCTTCTTCGAGCTGTCGGTCACGCACGTGCCTTTGACGGTAGCGCCGGAGCGCTTGGCGATAACGTGCATTTCGAACAACTGCTCGGCACCTTCCCTCGTTGACGAGGTCAAGGTCTTCACGCCGGAGTTGGTCCTGCGTGGCTTCGTCGAAGGTTTGGACCCGGAGGGACCCAAGGTGATCTCCGGAGGAAGGACTGCTTCAGCTCCGTACACCAGGAAAAATGGAGTCTCCCCAGTTGACCGATTAGGTGTTGTCCTATTTGCCCATAATGTGGACAAAAGCTCTTCAATTCAGTTAGCTCCATGCTTTTTCAAGCGCTCATATGTGCGCATCTTGAGTCCTTTTAAGATTTCTGCATTTGCTCTCTCAGCTTGACCATTGCTTGATGGATGAGCTACTAAGGCGTAGCTAAGTTGAATGTTGAGGTCTTCGCAATATTCTTGGAATGCAGTACTTGTGAATTGAGTTCCATTGTCAGTTATGACTTTGTTTGGAACTCCAAATCTGCATATAATGTACTTCAAGAACTTGATTGTTGATTGTTTGTCGATTGTTATTATTGGAGTTGCTTCCGTCCATTTGGTGAACTTGTCGATGGCGACATATAGGAACATGTAACCTCTAACGGATTTTGGGAAAGGTCCCAAGATATCCATGCCCCACATAGCGAATGGCCATGTAGGAGGTATCATTTGTAGTGATTGAGCCGGTGTATGAATTTGTTTTGCATGGAACTGACATGCTTCACATTTCTTCACTAGCTCAACCGCATCCTCGAGTGCTGTAGGCCAGTAAAAGCCATGCCGGAATGTGCGAGAAGATGTGTGATTCCCGCACTCGCCTCCATGGATTTTCGCAGGGATATTGCGGCCTTCTTCCCTTGCAATGCACCGCATTAGGATGCCATTGGCACCACGTCGCTACATACCTTCTACCAACGTGTATCTTTTAGCCAATCTAACAATTCGGTCAGTGGATACACTATCTTTAGGAAGGATATTGTCTTTCAAGTAGCTCCGGATCTCCGAGATCCATGCATCAGAGCTAACTTGAGCTTCTGAGTCTTGCGTGTTGGGTTGCTCGGAGCTTCCGACAGCACCTACGACCCTTGGTGAACGCCATGGTAATAGAGCCACCGGGACCGCCAGCTTCGAGGTGCTGGTCTCGCCCCCTTCGCTCAGTTCGGCAGGTTGAGCTGTTGGTTTTGATAACCTTCAGACGAAGATTTCGTCAGGAGTCAGGGCTCTGGTTGAGGCTTTCGTCGAGAGTTCATCGACTTCGGAGTTATGAAGGCGCTGAACATGATGGAGATCCAAGACTTCGAAATCCTTCTGAAGCCTCTGGACTTCAATGAGATAAGCAGCTAATTGAGAATTGTTACAGGAGCATTCACCTTTCACTTGCTTGATGATGAGTTGTTCCCTTCACCAACAGCTGTTTGACACCATAAGATAGTACCACCTTGAGTCCATAGATGAGGGCTTCATACTCCGCCATATTGTTGGTTGCCTTGAAGTCAAGGTGTACCATATACTTGACCTTCTCTCCGGTCGGAGCTAGGATAAGGACTCCAGCTCTGGCCCCATGCTTCTGCACGGAGTCGTTGCAGTAGAGGGTCCAGTGAGGCTCAGTGAATATCGGAACTTTGAGCTCTGGTATCTGCTCACTGTGGTCCCCAGGGTTTGATGGAGAGGGAGTCCATTCCGCCACAAAGTCAGCCAAAGCTTGACTTTTAATTGCTTGTCTTGACACAAATTCTAGATCGAAATCTACCAGCTCTGCTGCCCACTTTGCAATATTCCCAGTAGAATTAGGGTTATGCAAAATTGCACGTAGTGGGAAAGAAGTTACCACTGATATTTTGTGGGCTTGGAAGTAATGACGAAGCTTTCTTGAGGCGATAAGAACAGTGTAAAGCAGTTTATGCACCTCAATGTATCTTGTTTTGGCGTCGTGGAGTACTTCACTGATGAAGTACACTGGGCGTTGGACTGTCCGAACCCTCCCGAAGGGGCCCGGAGCTTCTTCCGCATCAACCCGGACCCTCCCGGAGGGGTCCAGACCTTCTTCTGGAATTTCCAGGTCTTTACCGAAGGAATCTGGAGCCTCATCTGGAGTGACTCGGACCCTCCTGATGAGATCATGCATATTATCATTGCACAAATAAACATGGCACAATGTTTATTTGTTTGGGATCCTGGATCAAATGAATGTGCACTCTTATTTGATGGACAATATCAAGATGGCGCACTATGCCGTCCACCACCTTGGCCTCCTCCATTCATGCATACAAAAAGATTTGATGGCGTTGCACATTTGGACCAACACATAAGAGGAGATGAACTTGAGTTGAGGACGACTCCAATTCAAGAAGGGGAGGATGATGAGGACATCACTTCTATGGATACAAACAACACTCCATTGAACATACAAGATGCAATCAATAGAGTTCATACACAACAATTAATTTCAGAGGTGAACTCGTTCTTATATATTTCCTTATATGTTTTTGAGCATAGATTGCTACTTAATGATTTAATTGTGATTAGGATCCATGTAGAGGTCTAAGGAGTACTTGCAGGAAGTATTATGGATGTGGAAGACCAGACAATTCGTTCAAAGAAGATGGAAACCGAACCAAACTCCAAACCGTATCCAACTCGGAGTCCAAGAGCAGTAGGAACTAAAACGGACGCCCAGGACGCATACGAACTCCGTTTTGGACGTTCCACATATGCACGGAAAGAGGAGAGGGTAACCTTTCCAATGGATCTGGTCTCATATCAAAATTCCTTCGGAGTCACCCGCAATTGTTGAAACAATATCGAGTACAGAATCTGTCAGGGTGCTGTGCCACCATATTGGGCCATTGGGTCTTGTATCAAGTCTAAGTCCATTATTTTCGTGTGTTAGGGTTAGGTCACGACCCCAACACCCCCTTGGAAGTCCTTCCACCTATATATACTCCATAGTATCCATCATGAACAATTGGGTTTTGCTTAGATCAATAATATCGCCGTTTATCGGTTTGTGAAACCCCAATTCAGCAATTTCAGATTGCTTCTTCTACGTTCTTGCTTGTGTTCTCGGTTGCACTTGCAGGGATTAGCCTTCTTGGTGAGGTCAATCGTGTGCAGCACGGTTGATAACCAACGGAGCGGTGGTGTAGTGATTGCAGGGGTTGTTCGTGTTCTACTCGAGAGTCTCGGATCATCAACGTCGAAATCTCCACATCAATCGACTTATCCATTACCTTTCGGAAGATCGGGACTCATCATCTTTTTCCTATCAATTGGTATCAGATTTCCAGGTTGCCCGTTAGGTAATTCATCTATCCATTATATTAGTTTTGTTTTTCATACCTAGAGTCCACAAAAAAAGCCACAAAAAAACTTGCAGTTGATCTGTTCATTACTTTGTCCAAACCACATTGAGCCTTTGCAACTTTGTTATTCAGTTTGGTTTTGTTGAGTTTATGTCCGTGGTTGAGTCATATTGCTGGTTTAGAAAGTGTTTTTGGTCTTAGTTTGAGTTTTGCATTGTGTGATTCATCCTTTTAAATCCCGTCATCACGTCCAGATTAGATTCACCTCTGTCCAGTTTGGTATTTTCATCATATCTGGCACATACGAACTTGGATTTTGGTGTTCTTGTACTTTCTGGAAATCTTAAGAAGTTCTCTATAACTTTCATATTCATCATTTGCCCAGAAAATATAGTTATCGATGTCTAAATTGCATTGGATCCGAATCTACTATTGACCTAAAAACTCTGAACAGTTTGTATTTCGGGGGCAATATCTCCTATTGTTCTTTTCCAAAATAGGTATTCCATATATTTAAATTAAAGAGGAGAGATATATCTAAATTCTTGCTGTTCTAAGTTTTCCAATTTAGAGCCTATAAGTGTGCCTATTTGTCCTTGGAAGATTGAGCAGAAAATCTGCGACAGACACACGAGATATCTTGGATTGATTTTCATTGTGTTCTTCTCTTGCAGCACATTCTGAAAAAAAAGGAAGAAAAAAGAAAAAGGCAAGTGCAAAACAAGAAAGAAAAGCCGCACAAAAAAAAGAGAAAAAAACAACAACAAAAAACAGAAGTGCTTGCATTCTTTGTGTCATCTAGTTTTGTCTCATGTCTTGCTAGCTTGAACTACTAGGAACACATTTAGGTCAGCAACTTTGACAAATACTTTGGACACTTATTCAACTTTACTATCTGATTTAATTGTTGCTAATCCTTGCTACATAGAAAGAGCCATCCAAGCTACACCTTACTCTTGAGCAGAATCGATACACCTTTGCAATCATCTCACGCTTCATTGGTTTCTTCATACCGTCCACCGTTTGCCACCTGCAGTGTCGGTAAGAACACTTGTAAGAGCGTGGTAAGATGCTTGTGAGTGTGTGATTCCACTTCCACTTTGACATTATCCTTTGTAGTTGATAGGGATAACATTTTTTTGTTGTCTTCTGTTTGCTACTAACAATGTCAGGTAAAAGCAAGAATCATGCATTATATGCTGAGATGATGGACATGATGAAGATAGCGATGGAGTTGCTCAGTAAAAATCAAACATCAACCAAGGATTCACATGATATTCAGACCACCTTTACAACACCTTCCATAAGAAGTAATTACATTTGCCCATCTCTTCCTTCTTATGATGGTTTTGGTTATGATGAATATATTACTTGGGAAATAGAGGTGGATAAAACTTTTGGACAATTTCATATGTGTGAGAGGAGAAAGATTAGAAATGTTGCAAGTGCATTAGTAGATTGTGCATTAACTTGGTGGAACAATTTAAATGAATTAGAAAAACCTCGAACATGGAAAGAAACGAAAATTCTTATGCGAGAAACTTTTGCTAATGTATCTATGTGCAAAGAAGAAATTCAGCAATTTGAGGAGAAATTTCTTGTTGTACCTCCTTTTGTTTCTAACGTTTTGCAGGACAATATAGAAAATAATATAGATGATGCAAAAGAGAACGAGGTTTTTGATAACACTTGTGAAATTTTAGATGGATCAACTCATAATGCACTCGAAATCACTGCTGAAAATGGTAAGGCAAAACATTCTACAAATACAGAAGGTGAGAAGTTTTTGGATGTTCTGAATTTTTCCACCAATCATGCTATTTTGGAGGAGCAACTATTAGAATCGTTTATTTATACATCATTGTCACATGTTGATTTTCCTGCTGATCGTTGCGCTACGAAAGAGTTGTGTGCTGATAACTCTATTATACCTATGCAAAAACAAGTTAATATACAAGATGATTGTGTTTTGGATTCACCTACTTGTGCTGAAATTCATAATTTGATCACCGCTACTGCTAAAAATGATGAGCTGAAATTTTTGTCTTCTCTAAATACTTTGGCTTATATTGAATTTGACACTCTTTGTGATCTAAATATTGTAGAGAGGAGAATATTTTCACAATCGGAATTGCCTTTATTAAGTAGAAATATTTTTCATGCTATAGGCAACTATGAAGATAGTGGTGAATTTATGGTGCATAAAGTTTACATATGTTCAAATGTGCAAGCTCCTTTTGTGCTGCAACAACATGGTGAAATAAATGGATGCACTAACACTAATAATGTATTGTCAAGTTTTTCTAGATTTTTTTATTGCAGCAAGGACAACAAATAAAAAAGAAGCATTGTTCATTGCGGTTGTGCAATATGGACAGTGTTCATTCTACCCCCAAAGCAATCATTTTTCCTCGACATACGAGCAAGCCGAGGACGGCTTGTCATAAAGAAGGGGAGAATGATGAGATCATGCATATTATCATTGCACAAATAAACATGGCACAATGTTTATTTGTTTGGGATCCTGGCTCAAGTGAATGTGCACTCTTATTTGATGGACAAGATCAAGATGGCGCACTATGTTGTCCACCACCTTGGCCTCCTCCATTCATGCATACAAAAAGATTTGATGGTGTTGCACATTTGGACCAACACATAAGAGGAGATGAACTTGAGTCGAGGACGACTCCAATTCAAGAAGGGGAGGATGATGAGGACATCACTTCTATGGATACAAACAACACTCCATTGAACATACAAGATGCAATCAATAGAGTTCTTAATTTCAGAGGTGAACTCGTTCTTATATATTTCCTTATATGTTTTTGAGCATAGATTGCTACTTAATGATTTAATTGTGATTAGGATCCATGGAGAGGTCCAAGGAGTACTTGGAGGAAGTATTATGGACGTGGAAGACCAGAGAATTCGTTCAAAGAAGATGGAAACCGAACCAAACTCCAAATCGTATCCAACTCGGAGTCCAGGAGCAGTAGGCACTAAAACGGACGCCTAGGACGCATACGAACTCCGTTTTGGACGTTCCATATATGCACGGAAAGGGAAGAGGATAACCTTTCCAATGGCTCTGGTCTCATATCAAAATTCCTTCGGAGTCATCCGCAATTGTTGAAACAATATCGAGTACAGAATCTGTCAGGGTGCTGCGCCACCATATTGGGCCATTGGGTCTTGTATCAAGTCTAAGTCCATTATTTCCGTGTGTTAGGGTTAGGTCACAAACCCAACACCCCCTTGGACGTCCTTCCACCTATATATACTCCATAGTAGCCGTCATGAAAAAATGGGTTTTGCTTAGATCAATAATATCGCCATTTATCAGTTTGTGAAACCCCAATTCAGCAATTTCAGATTGCTTCTTCTACGTTCTATCACCTCCCAGAGGGGTCTGGATCTTTTTGTTCAGTAGCAGTTACTCCTTCATTTGAAGGAGGTTGATTCTCCAGCATCTCACCTTCCTAAATTGAGGATCGCTCCGGTCTTTCCGCGACCAGGATCATACTGACAACCTCTGTAGTTGCCGAAATGTAAAGCAGTAAAGGCTCACCAGGGTTCGGAGCTACCAGAATTGGTAGTGTGGTGAGGAGTTGTTTCAGCTCTTGAAATGCCTTTTCTGCTTCTTCAGACCAATGAAATGGCCCAGACTTCCTCAAGAGTTTGAAGAAGGGTAGCGCCCGTTCTGCCAGTCTTGAGATAAACAGACTAAGCACAGCTAGACATCCAGTCAACTTTTGGACGTCTTTAATGCTGGTTGGGGGCCGCATTTTTTCTATAGCCTTGATCTTCGCCAGATTTGCTGTGATTCCTCAATGAGTCACCAAGAAATCCAAAAGCTCCCCGAAACTAATGTAGGATCAAAGAGCACGTGAAAATCTACCAGAGGGGGGTGAATGGTAGATTTAAAAATCTTACGCAGCGGAAACAATTAAACCCCAAACCCTTTCGACAGAAAAACGATCTGTTAAAGAAATCGTGTGTGAGACTAATATAAACGTGTTTCACCGTGACAAAAGTGATAGATATCAGAGAGAATCAAGTCACGAAGACAACACAAAAATAATCACTCAAATCCGTCGTGAAAAACTCAAGTTATGATCGAAAGATCAAACAATAGTCAATCTGCCCTACCCGAGAAAAAACAGTTCTGGAACGCTGCAAAGAAACTCGTGTAGATCATAGACCACAAATCCAAATCTCTTCATCACGCCTCGGAACCATGTAGCCACGTCCATGCACTCCTTGCACACGTGCAAACATCTTACAATGATGTCCACGATACCTTCATATGCATTGTTCTTGATTCAATCATGTTGCGCAACCTCCTGATCAACGCAACCACAATTCCTCCTGAATTTGGTTGTTGGAACCTCATCTCCTCCCTGAGACTAGTCCAATGGATCCCGTCACCAGCCATGTCTTGAACTCAAGCAACACCTGCACATGAATAAACAACCAATCCATACGAGCCCAAGTCCTCGACTTGACTCAAGGTAGTTCCGAACACAACACCTTATGTGAGAGCCTCACATAAGCATGTTGCAAAGCATAGCAAAACGATATCAGCCATATCATCCAAAACGCACCAAAAACTTAGTAAAAGAATACTAAGCAAACTTTCTAACAATGTAAAGCAAGTACGAAACATTGCAAATAAAAAGTAGAAGCACTGTGGTCAAGTTCCGGTCCTTGCCAGAGCAACCCGGACCTTGAGCCGGAGCTAACAAAAGCTAGTAGAACCTAGCGCCGGAACTTACCAGAACTAGTATAACCAAGCTCCCGCCGGAGCTTACAAAACTAGCAGTACCTAGCGTTGGAGCTAACTAGAACTAATCGGAACTAGTAAACCCAAAAACCGGAGCTAGAAAAATCAACTCGGAGCTTAGGAAAAAACATGTCAGAGCTATCAAAAACATGTGGAGCTATCAAAGACATGTCGGAGCTATCAAAGACATGTCGGAGCTAAAAACAAAACTTCACCGGAGCTGACCAAAGCTAGTCGGACCTAGCATCAAACGTAACCGGAGCTACCCAAACCAAGCCAGACCTACCGTCGGACCTTGCTGTAGCTCAGAGCTAGAGTCGGACCTTGATAAAAAGGTGTTTTGGTGATATTCAAAACTTTTATCATCAAAGCCAAGTGGATTCACTACAAGCCAATGTATTCAGCACACATAGGTCTTACAACTAACCTCGAAGACACACTTGTCTGGGTTCAGCTTTGTGCGTGTAGTACGCAACTTGTCGAAGACGGCTTGTAAGTTGTCAAGGAGTGATTCCTTGTTTTTAATCTTCACTACGATGTCATCAACATACACATCCACCAAGTCTCTAATTAGCTCTCCAAATGTTTCGTACATATCTCGCACAAATGTTGAAGCAGCATTTTTGACACCAAATGGCATGGCAGTATAACAATACAATCCATCTACTGTTATGAAGGCAGTATGCTCTTCATCTTACTTAAACATTTGGATTTGATGATATCCTGAATATACATCTAAGAAACACAGTAGTTCGCACCCGGAGGTGGAATCCACTATCTGATCTATTCTAGGTAGTGTAAATAGATCTTTTGGGCATGTCTTATTTAAGGTGGTGTAGTCGATACACATCTGAAGCTTGCCACAGGACTTAGGTACTACAACTGGGTTTGCCATCCATTTTGGATGGAGGACTTCCCGGATAAATCCAGCTTTGAGCAACTTCTTCATTTCCTATCGGATGAAGTTTTGTCGCTCGATTGATTGTTTCCGGGGCTTCTGGTGTACAGGTCGGGCGTCTAGGTAAATCTTTAGATTGTGCTCAATCACCTCCCTAGGGATCCCAAACATTTGTGACGGTTGCCAGGCAAACACGTCGACATTAGCCTGGAGGAAAGTGATGAGCGCGAGTTCCTATTTGTTATTCAGACCCCCCCCCCCCCCCCCGCGATATACGGGTAGTCTAAACAGCTTCGGAACTGATTTGGATGACTTTGACGGGAACGTCGGCGTCGCCGCTTGGTTGCACATGAGGTGCGGAGGTAGAGCCTTTGTGGCAAATGCTTGGAGGATTCGTAGCTGGCTCTTTTCCAGATGTTTCCTCTTGCGTTGTGGTAAGCGCATAGAGTTCTTCCAGAGCAGTGACTCCTGCGGTGCGATCTCCACGGATGCGGAGAATGCCCTTAGGTGTTGGCATCTTCAACACCAAATAACCATAATGGACAGCAGCCATAAACTTGTATAAAGTTGGCCTGCCTAAAATGGCATTGAAAGGCAGACTGATATGTGCAACATCGAAGATCAACTTCTCGGTTCTGTAGTTCTCACGGGTCCCGAAGGTCACCGGGAGTGTAATAGAACCAAGAGGAATGATGGTTCCCGGACCTACTCCAGAGAAAGTTCAGGATGGACGGAGGTCCGAAGGCCGAAGCTGAATCTTAGCGAAAGCTTTGAAGCTTATGAGGTCAAGCCTGGAACCTCCATCCACCATCACATGGCGAATTCATTGTTAATGGTGGGTGACACCATCAACGGGAGTTGACCAGCCCCGATCATGTTTCGGGGACAGTCCGAAGCATCAAAAATGATGGGTGTGTCCATCCACTTCCAATGTGGTTCTGCCTTAGCAGCAGGAGCTACCATGGCCATGTCCCGGCGCATCGTCTTGAGGATGCGACGAGAGGTGATGTCCCAAGAACCACCATAGATGGTGTTCAGGGTTTTCCGATGTTCGTTTTCGGAGGCGTCAAAATCGTCGTCGACAGTGTTGTAGATGGCTTTCAAGACCTTTTTAGGGTCCTGGAAACCTAGCTCTTCATCACCCGGAGCTTCATTGACTTTTTATTTTCCTTCCCTTTGACGGAAAGGAGCTTCTTCCTGACGCTTGTTGTAGCGCTCGGCAAGGTTCTAGACCTCCCGGCACTCTTCCAAGCTGTGTCAATTCGTATTTTGAATCGGACACCATGCTTTAGAACGGTTGCCGTCTTCTGATGAAGGACGAGGTTGCTTCTCGGGGCATGGCCCCCGGCTTTCAGGAGATGTAGAGCAGCCGGAGCGTCGGCCGACAGTTTCTTTTTGTCGTTGGGCTTCTTCTTCTTCTTGCCATTACCGGAGGTAGCGGATTCAGTTTTGGAGGACTTCTGGTTGACCTCCGGAGCTGTCTTGGAATGCATTTCACAGCCCTCCGCAGCCCTAGCGCATTTGTCGGCTAGGCTGAAGAGCTCCGTGACGCTGGTAACTTCCTTAATAGTCAGCTTCTCTAGCATCTTCTTATCTCGAACACCCTGTCTGAATGCAACGATAACAGAAGAGCTCAAGATAGATGGGATGGTATTTCGTACCTGAGAGAATCGTTGGATGAAGGACCGTAGTGATTCCCCCGACGTTTGCTTCACAGCAAACAAGTCCAGTTCAGTGTCGGGTCGGGTGTAGGAGCTCCCAAAGTTGGCAGTGAATTGTTGGCATAGTTCCGCCCAACTATTGATGGAGTCGGGTGGAAGACTCATGAACGAGGACCTTGTAGTCCCGGTTAAGGCCACGGGAAGTAATTGGCCATTGCAGCCTCATCACCCCGGTTGCCAGTATGGCAGTAGAGTAGATTTGCAGAAATTCGGTGGGGTTGACTGTCCCATCGAATTTTCCTGGCAAGTGATGCCGGAACTTATGTGGCCATCTGACCATATGTAAGTGCATGGCCAGGGCAGAACAACCTCCTCCTAATCCTTGAGGAGCAGGGTTGTCTCGAGCCTCTCGCCTTTCGCGAGCACGCTCGATGTGGACTCGGCCACCCTGTTGCCGATAACGACGATCCAGTTTTGACCGCAGGTCATGGGTCAGAATCTTGGTGATGGTATGGGTGCTTCGTGCCCCGGGGGGCAACGAAGTCACTTGTTGGGAGGTGGCACGCCTCCTTTGTTGAGAGGCTTGTGGTCGACCAGAGATGGTCTGTCGTTGTGAAGGTGCTCGCCCCGAAGGAGGACTACCTTGGTTGCTGATGCCTACAGCCGCAGCTGCGACCAGATGGTCAACATCAGCCCTCCACTGCTCCATAGCACCCTGGGGTGCGCCTGGAGGTGGTGGATGTTGCAGAAGAGCTCGTGCGGCAATGAGTGCGTGCTCGGGGTTGTTGTTTGCCGATGCAGTGATCGATGCAGATGCCCCATCTCGTTGACTGGCATTGCTTGCCGGAACAGATGGTGCTACAGCACCTACCGGAGCATTGGCACCAGTTGGTTGCTGAATGTTGGAGGGGTTTGCTCCAGCAGGTTGTTCAGCATGATTGTCGTTGGATGATCCAGCAGCTGAATTCACCATCTTGTGATCTTGGAATAGATGTTGCCTCCCCCATCCTGGCACGCCAAATGTCGAAGTGTGGAATACGACACTTCCCCTGGACCCGCTGAGAAGCAGCCTGCGGAGGTTCTTTGTGGTTAGGGGACACAAGATCAAAATCAAGATGGTGACCTCAGGGATTTACGTGGTTCAGGCCGCCTGAGTGTAACACCCTACTCCATGGGGTTTGTGTGATTGTATTGAGCGAGTTAGTTCGCTAAGGTCAGGTTGTGATAGCCTGGATCAGCCTCCCCTATACTCGCGCGGTGCTGCCCTTTTATAGTTCTAAGGTCTGACCGTTACAAAGCTGGCCTGGCCCAACATGTGGCCCTAGCGTGCTTAATGACCTAATACACTGTCTAAATAGTCTTAAGTATAGTTAACGGTATGGTAACATGCCTTCGTGGCAGCGTTACCACTATTAATGGTACACTGATCGTGTGTCATTAATATGCTATTAATGACACATTATTAGACCTTGTAACTGCCGCCTTAACCATCCTTGAATGTCTGTAATGGTCATGATCGGCTTGTATTTCCGTTGGTGACGAAGGTCTGGAGGCTCCACACGTGTCGGATCCGGAGCTTTCCCTTGCGGGAGAGTAGGTCCGGGGTCGTTGTACACGTGTCAGTACCGGAGCTCCTCTCTGACGGGGGCTAGGTCCGGGGCCGTTGTACACGTGTAGTAGCCGGAGCTTCGCTTGGTTGGGAGTTTTGTTCCAGGCTTATTTTACACGTGTTAACCCGGGAGCCAGCCATGTGAGGGGAGCGGGTCCGGTGCAACATGACATGTGGGACCAACAAGGGTCTTAGACTCTAACAGGTGGAACTTTATTGCTCTTGTTACAGTATCATGGGGTACCCAATACGTAGGGTACCGACAGAGTTCATCAAGGATGTGGAGCACACCCCCTTGAGGCCCCAGAAGCCTCAACAAGCAAGTGTTCAAGATGCTCCTTCTCCTGCTTCCAGTGCAGAGGCTCCAGTGAGAGCTAGTGGAGATGCTAGGGCTGCTCCCGCCACTAGGGCCCCTCCTCAAAAGGGGTCACCAAGTGGCATCTTAAAGTACTTGTCAGCTATTTTTGCCTCTTGCAAGAAGGCGGAAGTGAACACTCATAAGCTAAACAAGGGGAGGAAGGCTGATATGAGGTACGTCAAAGAGAATGTGAAGCACATCTGCCAGAAGTTGGAGATTGAGCTCATTGGATCTCCAGTCATCTCTGATGATTTTGATTCTGATTTCACCGAGCTCGGGCTCTTGACTCCCTGCGAGCTTGCCTATTGTGGCATTGGGGACTCGAGTGGAACCGTTCCTCCTCCTCCTCCTCAGCCCGAGAATGAAGATGAAGATGATGAGAGGACCGACAGCGAGGCTTGAAGACCTTAGGTCCCTCTTCTCCTTCTTTTTGGTGTCTTGATGCCAAAGGGGGAGAGATTGAGGGGGAGTCTTAGGCTTTAGTTGTAGGCTGCAAGGAGAGCTATTTTTTGTATCTTTTTTCTCTGTGTGGGTTATAAGACTTGTATCATACTCTTTTGGTATTTTTGGTCTTGTGATGCAATGTTATGAACTACTTATGAAGATATTTATGAAATCTATAATTCTGCTCTAAAAATGACATATATGATTGTTGTTGATATATTAATGTCAATTATGTTATTCTCATCATGATTATCGTTTATACATACTTAGTTTTGCATCCCACCATAAAGAATGCACATATGACTTATGTTTTCATTGCTTAATGTGTTTCAAGCTCATATGTGCACACTTTATGAAAATCTCAACTTTGTATTATATTTTGTGAAATCTCAATTGGTTGTCATCAATCACTGAAAAGGGGGAGATTGAAAGTTCATCTAGGAATTCCTTGTGGGTTTTGGTTGATTTATGACAAGCAAATGAGATCCTAACCACATTTTTGAGATGAGCACAGGTTCTAATATAAGAATGAACAAAACGCCAAAAAGAAAGGAGAATGAGAAGCAATGCAGAAAAGAGCTCAAGAACCAAGTGTAGTAGATCATTGTGTATGGAGTGTGTTAAGGAAACACACTCCAAGAGCTCAAGCACAAATAATCTCACACATTGTACAAAGTTATATAGGACCGGACTAGTCCGACTAACCCCGGACTAGTCCGATATCTTTCTGTACCGGATCAGACAAGTCCTCACAATGCGGACTTGTCCACACAGTCCAGTTTTCACTAACCGAACTTGTCCGATATCACCACGGACTAGTCCGATATCCTCTCTGGACAGGTTCGGACAAGTCTAGTCACTGCGAACTTGTCTGCACCGGACTAGTCCGAAAAAGTCCGGACTAGTCCGATAATGCCTCTGACTAAAATCAGACAAATCTTCCGAGTGCGGACTTGTCCTATATTCACCTAGGGCATCACCACACCGGACAAGTCTGATATCAACACGGACAAGTCTGAAATACTTTCTGACTGAAATCGGACAAGTCCGCTCTTAGCCGGACAAGTCCGATATTTTGGGACACTTAGGGTTTCCTACACGTAGCACACCGGACTAGTCCTGTGTCCATCACAGACTAGTCCAATCTTTTTAAACCCTAACGGTAACTTTTGGGAACCCCATATAAATAGGTGTGCACGACCCATTTTTCACAACTCTCAATACCCTGCGTCGTCACACCCTCCAAGAGCCTAGAAAACTCATCTCTCCATGCAATTCAACGCAAGAAAGCTTAATCCTTTGAGGATACACTCTGGATCCAAGGAGAGACACAGTTCTTCACTCATTGAGCTCTTGGTTTGATTCCCTAACACACTCCTGTGGTTTTTATTGTAATATTAAGAAGTGTGTTTTTGGTGGTGATCATCTTGTAATCTTGGGGAGCCCTCAACCTGTGAGAAGGCCCTTTGAATTCGGTTATTTGCCCTTTGTGATTAGTGAAAAAGATTGGCCTTCGTGACGATCCGACGAGGGTAGGGTTGGAGAAGACCCGGTCCTTTTGTGGACTCTTTAACGTGGATGTAGGTTGCCTCTGTGGGAACCGAACCACGGGATAAAGAGCTTGTGTTTCTACTTTGCGCATATTGTTTTTACTCTTCATATCTATCTAAGGTTTCAATCAATCTTGTTTATATTACATTGAAACATTGAATATAAGATTAACTTGTGCGACATCCTAGTTCATAGTAGTGTGATACTCCAATTATAAGTACTTTTACGTTGCATATAGTCTAGGATCAAGATAATCTATCAAGCTTGATCAATCTAGTTCGCACGCATCGGACTAGTCCGCACTCTACCGGACTAGTCCGATATCTCAGGATTTGATCAGTTTGTTAAGTGTTGCAGGTTCCGACTAAAATTCAAAAAGGCTTATTCACCCCCTCCTCTAGGCCACATTCAGTGCTGCACGGTAGAAAGCAAGCAATCACATACGCATACAAGCCCACACACGCTCATACATTCAACACTCATCTTCGTGGAGTAGGGTACTACGCTCAGGCAGCCCGAACCACGAAAAATCTCTTGTGTCGCCATCTTGTGCTTGATTACGCTTTGCGCTCCAAACGAATAAGAACCTCCGCGATCTACGTTTTAGTAGTACCAGAAGAAGTGTCTTAGTGCACATTTAGTGAAGAATATGTACATATGATTTGTTTTGGTTATTTAAAAAGTACAAAAAGAGCTATATAAGTTTGAAAATAATTGTTCCAAGTAGTAGAGAGTATTTTTGAAGAATATAGAAAAAAATTATTGAATTTGGACTTAATTTGAGGAATCTATACATGTTTCAATTTTCAAAATCAGATCAAAATAAAAAAAAACACTACACAAAAGAATCTGGGAAGTACAGGTGAGCCCCTCTTGTCATTCTCTCTACTGTCCACCCGGCCAACAGGGCGCGCGACCAAGTAGCGGGCGCGGCTAGCATGGCCGACGCGGCCCAGTGGCGGTGCGCCAGCCGCTAGGTGCCTGTACAACCAAGTTTAGTCCCTCATTGCTTTTTTTTTTTGCTGGGAGCCAGCATATAAGGCTCGGACTGACAGCCAGAGGCTGAATTTCGTTTAACATTGAGAGCTATGTGGGTTGGCGCGTTGGTCTATATTACTGCGAGTTGAACTATATTTTTAGAACTCTCACGCGGTCAACACTCAAGGTAGACCAAATTTTTTCGGGCCTGTTTTCAGCCCGTTCAGATCATTATGGAGTTGTGTTGACTCTAAATATAGCCCATATCGTTGTGCCGAGTCGTAGAGCCCCCGACTTCCAGCACGGCACGACCTGATGCCTTGTGTCTGACCGACACGGCCCGAATGTCTATCGTGTCGGGTCCTGTTGGGCTTTGGGCCGTTAAGTCTTACTTTGGGCCGCCCGGTTTCGGGCCGGCCCGATTCCCACCTCTAGCCGGGCTGCGCGGCTCATGCGTCGTCGGCGGCGCCTTGCGACTTCCGCAGAGCAGAGGCGGCACTGGGCGCGACGTCAGCAGCAACGGAGGCGCCACCATCTCCCCACGCGGTTCGGGCAGAGCAAAGGCGGCTCTGCGGCGCGGCTGCAGAGTCAACGGCGACGCGGCCGTCTTCCCGCCGGCCTCTGTCCCCTTTCGGCGGCCGCCTTCTCACCGGTAATCGAGTCTCTCTCCTCACACTTCCTCTCCGATCTCATGGGGCTGGGTTCTTGATTCGCTTTGTCGGTTTCCAACGGAGGACATGGCTGCAGCATGCTGGTTGCTGGTGAGGCGCTGATGCGCTAGTCTTACAGCGCTAGAGCAGCGGATGGCTGGGTGTCCTGCTTTTGGACTCTCGGATACAATAAACAAGCTGAAACCGTTATCTAAAATGACAATCTGGAAAGAATGTGTTCTTCGAAATCTAATCCGTGTAAAAACTAGATGAATAAAGGCAGTGGACGACTAGGATGCAAACATCCTTTTGGTGTGATTCGGTTAAAATGTCTTCTAGGTCACACGATATTCATCCTGTGGTCACTATATTTTTTCAAACTCTTACCATTGGCAACAGTGAAAAAATGCTAACCGTATGATGGAGATCGTGTGGACTAGAATAGGTTTTTGCACGATTGCACCAAATAGGTATTTGCACGGCAAAAAATCTGTTGCATCCTTTCTTCAGTCAACTTCAAGGTAAAGATTTACATACATAAATTGTTGAGATAGACAAATGAAGCAAGTATTTGAGTACGCTGGTGACTATGCTGAAAACGTACTAGTTTCCCATTTCATTTTGTAGTGATGATTGCCTTTATTTCTTACTGCTGGTAGTCTAGTGAGGAAGAGCTAATCAAAAGTCATGTGATTTTCTATCACCAATAGTAGTACCAGTGTTAAGTTTCGGTAGCTACTAGCTAGTAAAATAGAATGTGCTTCTGTTTTCTACTGTATCGAGCTAGATGGAAGCTGGCCGGTAAGATCGAGCAGGTAGTTAACTGAGTTGTTGCTCAATGTTCAGTTCAACTTCAACTTTGTCATTCACTGATCAGAATACCTTACTGCAAACAGATCAGCCTTTCAACTACTAGTATGAACTGGGAAAACATCCTTACTGTTCTTTCTTTCTGCGAAAAAATGGTAGTGAATTCATGTATTGGTAATTAGCGTTTTTAGTGCATCGGTTATTAGCATCATCATTTGGGAGTTTTACCTGTTTTGTTCCTCTCTACAAAGCTTCTAATTGATGTTTGCAGGCAAATGTATCTTTTATAATTGTTCAAGCTTGCATTTCTCGTATCGGTTAGCATGGCTCATTGCTTAAGAAATATTTAAATCTTGTTGCTGATTAGTGGTTATAGAAACACTTGTGCCCCTGTAATGTCTCTCAGCATCAGCTCCATAACAGTTTGCTTTGTTCCGTGTAACAGGACGATCCTGCCTTTAAGCACTATTCTATTTCGTCTGCTTGTTCTTGTAGCACTTTTGCTTGCAGCTAGCTTTATCTCAATTACAGTGCATGATCCTCCAAGCATTTTCTTCCGCACTTAATAATTGCATTCTATATCTACAGCATGCGTGGTCTTGGCACATAAATCATCATATTCATTTCTACCATTCTAGTTATATTTGACCTGCAATTTGTTTAGTTATTTATTTTCTGAGTAGTACAATCTGAAGCTTATTGACTTATAATGAGCAATGCACTTTGAACTGCTATTGTCAGCGTGACATTATTTCTACACATTTACTACATCAATATCGTGTGTCCTTGAGTTAAGCATGTTTGTGCACTTTGTAGATTGTGCCGGCACCAGTTCGAGTCTGAGATGATCAACCTCCGTGGTCCTGGGACCCTGTACCATCGTGAATAGGTCGTGTTCTATTTCCCTTTTTTGTAGTACTTTTCGTAATTAACTTGACATATATTGAGCAATGCACTCTGTAATTTTCTGCATATGAATGATCTAATTTGCACACTTTCTTGTACTCCTGATAATTCTTTTCATTTTTTTTTGTTAACCTAGTCGGGTTGAGAATTTGTTTTGCTAGCTTTGATTCAATTATGAGATCTGTTACGGTGCTTGGAGTTGATAATAACCGTTCATTTGGTTAGATCTAACGGCGGGGATTAATCTAGAGGAGAAGAACCTCTCGTTCCCCTGAAGCACCATAACAAATCTCTTCAATTATTGTTAGACCTGCATTAGTGTCTATATCGAACAAGCTTATGCCATTAATAAGCTTCTGTTAGTCGATGAATAAGCTTCTTTGTTTTTCATGGGTTGTAATAAATTGAATAAGCTTCTGTTAGCCAATGAATAAGCCTCTTGTTTTTTCATGGCTTGTAATGATTGAATAAGCTTTTATCATGCATATTTTCATAGCTATTGCTGCAATATGATTAGAAGGGGTTCTCCAAAGTTTGGTATGGCTACGCCAAGTGCTACCAGAAAGAAGAATTCTCCTAAAGGTGTTGGTGCAAAGAAGATTGGAGGTTCTCCAAGAGGTATGTTGTTCAGTGTTTCTTCGTGCTTTCCCATTACTCATCAAATGGTACACTTTATAACTCTGAAATTTTTATTGTCTATGTAGGAAAATTAAGAGCCTCTTGGAATCCGGCACTTGAAAAGTCCCTTGTTGTGCTGCTGCTTGAGCACAACAACACTTGTTTTAGAGATGAATACAGATGGTCTTCAGAGGCCTGGAACAAGATTGTGAAGGAGTTTTATGACAGGAACAGTTGTGTGTCTTTTACCAAAGCCCAAATCCAGGATAAGGAAAGAGAGATGAAGAGAGACTATAATATGTTGAAAGAGGCACGAAGGCAAAGTGGATGTATCTGGAATGAAGATAGGTGTATGATTGAGGCAGAGCCGGCTTTATGGGATAACCTCGTCATTGTAAGATGATTTCTTGAAGATTACTTAATTCTATAGTTAGTTACAATACGCATCCATTCAGTCAATAGTTTGCTTTGATTGTGCAGACATTTCCTAAAGCAAAGAAGTTTCGCAACAACAGGTCATCTTTTCCACTATTTGATGAATTGAGAGAGCTTTATGATGGTAAGTTTTGCCGCATGTAATAATACTTGCCATCAAAATAGATGCTTTGTGAACTGTTTGTTGCTTACTCTTGAATATACTTTAATTTCCTTGTTGTTGTGTAGGTCATCCAGCTGAAGAAGTTCACAAGTTCACACCACTAATGAGTCGCCACAAGATCCACCTCTTAGGCAAGTTGACAATACAGATGAGATTCAAGACTTGGAAGAGGTTATGGCTTGTGATGTAGAAGATGGAGATACACAGGTGCAGAGAATTGAAGATGAAGATGCAAGTAGTGAAAGGAATGAACAAATGCTTCAAAGAAGGGCTGATAGTCTATCAAGAGATGAAGAAGATGAAGATGCAAGTGTTGAAAGGAATGGACAGCAAAGAAGAGCTGTAACCGAATCAAGAAACAGAGAAGGAAAAGAAGCAAATAGGCCAAAGAAGAGTGGTAACATTGATGTTTTGATGGAGAGATACCTTGAAATGAGAACAAAACAAGTTGCGGATGAAACTGCACAAGTCGCAGAAATAAAGGAGGCTGCTCAAGGTACTGATTTCTCCATCAAGAGATGTGTGTCTGTTGTGAACTTAATGGAAGTGACGAAAGAGGAAAAGGCCAAAGCATATGCTGTCTTCAAGAACCAAGACAATAGAGAGATTTCTCTAAGTGCTTGCAGTGAGGATCCAGAATCTGCTATGATTTGGCTAAGGAATGAAATGGCTTAGCAGTACATTAGGTATATCCTTTTGTTCATGCATAATCTCTGTTAGTCTTGGTTTGTTTATTCTCAAGAGCTGTGATAATACAGCTGTGTGCCATGTGAATAGCTGGGGTACATCACATAGTGCACCAACCTTACTGAACATGTCTCCCTTTGCAGTTTTTCCACGTACCTTCTTAGAAAGTGCTAGCCTTTTCACTAACATGTGAAAACACTAGTGATATCTGGAGCCACTGCAATTTAAGTGGAATAAACCTTTACCTGCTCATTTCAATTTACTTCCCTGCTGTTACTTCTCTGTTGCCCTTGTAAAGTACTCCACATATTGACATACTTGGGTATAATAAATTTGGGACGGTAAAGTTTGCAAATCCATGGAATGGCATGCCTGCTCTTCATCTGTCAAAAATAATGTGATTTTCCGTTATCAGCAGTAGTAACTAGTAACGGTGTGAAGTTTTGGTTGCTACTAGCTAGTATAACAAGTTTCTGTTCTCTACTGTACCGAGGTAGCTGGAAGCTGGCCAGTAAGATAATTTTTTATGCTATTGGTTTCGAGATCGAGCACATAGTTAACTGTTGATGTTACTCAATGTTCATTTCAGCTTTGCCATTCACTTGTCAGAATATCTTAGTGCAATCAGCTCGATCTGTCAACTACTAGCATGTATCGAGCTAACTGCCTTACTCTTCTTTTTCCTTTTTACAAAACCAGTCTTCCTTTTGCTTGCCGTAATCTGAATGTTGAGTTCCACTACTGATTCATGCATGTCCTGACACCGCTCAAAATCATCACGTGGTGGATAACTTGTGCTTAGTTTTTGCTTGCTTCAGTCTTGCCCAACCTTACTAATTGTAGGTGTGCCTGAGGCGGCCCCTGACAATGGCGTGAAGGAAGAGTTGCAAGACAAACTGTCACAATGGTCAAGAAAGCTCTGAAGTCCGTAAACTGGACAGGACATATGACATCTTGTGCTTTCTATTTTTATTCTAAAAATGTTTCAAGCTGTTAGATAACACGAAGGCAAGGAATTTGAGCTGTCGAAGTTGATGTATTCATTCTTAGTTGTGTAGGTTGCTGTGGACGTCTTGTAACTTAATTGACATCTGTGTTCATTTTTGGATTGCCTTTCTTTTAATCTCATTTTTTTTCTGCACCTGCTTATCTATTTGTTTTTCCTGTGGATGTGGATGACTGTTTCTGGAAAGTATGGTTCATGCATTCATCTGTACAAGAATCCCTTCCTATGGATGATCTTGTTGGTGCGGTCTCCCGTGCTGTGCTTGCAGGTCGTGCGGGAAAGCTAACGCGGGTGCCTGCCTGAACTATACTCCTAGATCATGTATTCATTTCCAGTCATCAAAATGGTTTCGTGGTGTAGTTGGTTATCACATCAGTCTAACACACTGAAGGTCTTCGGTTCGAACCCGGGCGAAGCCAAATGTTTTTTTTATTATTTTCCGGAACAGAGTACGCAGCCTCTGTTCTTGTTCAATGTTTTTTTTTCTTTTGAGAAAAAAAAAAAGACAGATCCAACTTCATCCAAGAACCAAACCAGATGGAAGTTGCTGGTGTGCCGTTAAATTAAGTCACGCAAAGCCAGATTTGAGAGGATTTGAACCATGAAACGAGTGACCTGGAGCTTCTGGAGCAGGTAGTCGAGCACTAGCTCATCGTCGCCCTGGTGGGACCGGCATTCTATTTCTCTCCTCCATCGTGCTCATCAATAATCCACTCTGGTAAAGAGACTAAAGGTAGGTCATCTATCTACTAATACCATAACACTTTGGCTAGATCTACAATGACACAACACCGTATCTTGCAGCAACATTACAGTGGGTTCCACATCTGTTTCCTGCTCCCAACCGGAAGCCAACTCCAATCCTGAACTGATCATGCTTGTCATGCTGCATATCACTATCCCCATGGGTTCCTGTTCCCTCTCAGTGGTGTCACTGGTCTCGTGAATGGCGCAACCGGCAGACCGCAGAAGCAGGTCACTTGCCCAGCGGCACTTCGGCTGCTGTCGATGGTATTGTAGGTGTCGATAACGGGTGCGGCAAAGCAACTGGTGGGTGACGACTGTGTGGTCCTTCCGGTAGCCTGAACGAGTGGTGTGGTTCACGTAGGCTGAAGAATCACCAAGGTTTCGTGGTGTAGTTGGTTATCACGTCAGTCTAACACACTGAAGGTCCCTGGTTCGAACCCGGGCGAAACCAAACTTTTTTTTATTTTATTCCGGGACAGAATGAGCAGCCTCTCTGTTCTTGAGACACATCCCAGAACCAAAGCGTTCAGACGGAGGTTGCTGAGATGTGCCGTTAAATTTGAGAGGAAATGAACGTAGAAACAGGTGACCTGGAACTGGAAGTTCCCATGGATCGTTTTACTGACGTGCATGACAGCACGGTCACCAACAAGTTTACGAGGCTACTGGTAAAGCGCACGCGTGCATTTCCGTCCCAAGCCCGAAGCCGGAACATATATACCGGCAGCGGCAAAATGCACCAGCTGCGAAACCTCATCCTCGCTTGTCGCATCGGAATCTTATGATGATGTCCAGGATCATTTATATATGATGTTCAGGATGCCAGAGATGCAATTAAATCATGTCAAGGCGTTTGGGGAGTGGAAAATAATATATATCGCGAACGCAAGGCGTGCAACTGCTTCGAACGTGCGCAAGTAATTGACTTTCTTTTTAATTTCAATTCGTAGTGACAACTGGCCACACGTTAGATTATACCACTAGTAGTACTTTGGATTTGATTGTTTTTCAGGTTCAATTAAATCCGAAATCCACTCAAAATTTTCTTTTCGAAAACTGACATCCAGCTCAAATTTCCCGTCGGTCAAACGCCACCCGCCGATGTCCTATACGTACGCCAAAGAGAGAAACATGCACACCTTAATTCCTATCTCTGAAACGGTAGAGTGAACGCTGCTGCCATCAGCAAGTCAACTAGATTCCATGTCTCTCAACCTTGACACTCCAGTGCGAATGAGATGGATGCGAAGGTCAGCGCGGCGGCTAAGCTAACTATGGCGTCCGGACTAAGGGAGGGAGAAGTACGACTGGGTGGCCTTGCAGAGACGACGGAACCTTATCACATGCTGCCTCCTCATGTGCAGCTGTGCTACTCAATTTATTAAGACCCCGGCAGCGTGCCGGTGCTTACGCTTGCAGTCGCAAGCAGGCAGCTGGTTGGGGAGGCTTCGCTTTCGCGTCCATGATGAGCGACTGAATAGCAGGGGCAGTTATTAGATATAGTCAACCCTGAATAGCTGGTGTGTGAAGCTTGCACTCACCAGCTATATGTAGTCAACCCTTGCACATAGAGACTAGAGAGAGAGCCGGAGAGGAGAGAGAGAGAGAGATCAGATCAGAAATGGAGGTCATGGGTGCGGAAAACAGCGCGGCGCGAGAAGTCACCGCCGTCGACTGGCGCGGCCGCCCGTGCCGGCGCCGGCACGGCGGCATGCGAGCTGCCGTCTTCATCCTAGGTACGCACTGCACGCACGCGCACTTCTGTTGCAAGATTTGCTGGCTGGCACTTGGCAGCGGCGTAGCAAATTAATCTGCAAGGCCCTAATTACATGAAAGACGACCGGCCGGCGTTCTGTGTGCTTCGTGCATGCAGGGATCCAGGCGTTCCAGATCATCACGCTGGCGACGGTGGGGAGCAACCTGATCACCTACGTGTTCGGGGACCTGCACTTCCCGCTGTCGCAGGCCGCCAACGTGGTCACCAACTTCGTCGGCACCGCCTTCCTCATCTCCCTCCTCGGCGGCTTCCTCTCCGACTCCTATCTCGGCTGCTTCTGGACACTGCTCACCTTCGGCGTCGTCGAGCTCTCAGTTAGTAGTACTCTTGAAGTTTGAAAACAATTGGTTTAATCTCTGAACACTGACCTAGAAGCCGCATTAGCTAGGAACTACAAAAATTAAATGTTTCCGCATGCGCAGGGCCTCGTACTACTGTCAGTTCAAGCAAACCTGCCCCGGTTCAAGTCGGCGGCGCCGTGCAACATGCTGACCATGGAGGGCAGCTGCGAGAAGGCCGGGGGCACTAAGGCCGCCGTCTTCTTCGTGGCGCTCTACCTGATCGCGGTCGGCATCGGCTGCGTCATGCCCAACATGACCGCCTACGGCGCCGACCAGTTCGCCGGCGGCGCGGCGGCGACGGCGACGGGGGCGGGCTCGAAGAGGGTCTCGACGTACTTCAACTCCTCCTACTTCGTATACTGCATGGCCGAGCTCGTCGCCCTGACGGCGGCCGTCTGGGCTCAGATGCACTTCGGGATGGGCGTCGGGTTCGGCGTGTCCGCGGCCGCGATGGCGGTCGGGCTCGTCTGCCTTCTCGCCGGAGCGATGTTCTATCGGAACAAGCCTCCCAAGGGCAGTATCTTCACTCCCATCGCGAGGGTGAGAACATTGCACGAGCTCAGTTTAATTGTTGCTGTACCAAGTTTAAATTTTTTGTTCCATCCTACTATGACTGCCAGTCAACCATGCATCTTAAGCTGTTTTAAATATTCATTAGCACGTTTCTTAGTGTACTCATTTCAACAAAGCTAGTGATGTGGTGGCCAATATTCTAACTTTATGTGTGAATCATCAACACTCCAACTTTAGTGCTAATATGAATAATCCGAATATTGATGCTGTAGCAGTATCTTGTATCTCTTTTGAATTAATTATTATCTAGCTAATGATCATTAATTTTTCCATCATTATTATTTTCTGGTTGATATTCATCTTGAAAGATAATCTTGGGTCAATATTTATTTTTTATAATGACATGTATGGTAATGACAATATATGGTGGGTAAATTGAAAATGTGGGTAGGGGTATTTTATCTAATTATTTTCATAATGTTTGCGAAATTCATCAGGTCTTGGTCGCTGCCCTCACCAAGAGGAATAAGCAAATCTGTCCAGCCAGCTCCCCTAATCCCTTCAATCCTGGAACAAGCGATGCAGCGCCTATAGACGGAAACCTCCGGCACGCCAACAAGTTCAGGTCAGCATACTGTACTATGTCACCAACACATGCAATTCAACCAGCTGGTGGTGCTTCAGTTCATCAGAGCTCATCAGTTCGACGAGGAGTACGAGGAATGAAACCCCGAATGAACTTTTTTTTTACAGGTTCTTGGATAACGCGTGCGTCGGAGTGCCGGCCGCGATGATGGAGGGCACGGCGGGGCGGCCCTGTACTTTGGCCGAGGTGCAG
This sequence comes from Tuctoria greenei, assembly GCA_036927565.1. Taxonomy (NCBI): domain Eukaryota; kingdom Viridiplantae; phylum Streptophyta; class Magnoliopsida; order Poales; family Poaceae; genus Tuctoria; species Tuctoria greenei. Next base: position 182,976,741 of record JAYESD010000005.1, read on the forward strand.
CAAGCCAAGACCCTCCTCGCCGTGCTGCCCATCTTCGCGTGCACCATCGTCTCCAACACCGCGCTGGCGCAGCTGCAGACGTTCTCGGTGCAGCAGGGCTACATCATGGACGGGAGGCTCGCGCCCGGGTCCGGCTCCTCCTTCCGCGTTCCGCCGGCGTCGCTGCAGGCCATCCCCTACGCCGTCCTCCTGCTCCTCGTCCCGGCGTACGAGCTCCTCCTCGTCCCGCTGGCGCGGCGGGTGACGGGGACGCGGTCGGGGATCGCGCCGCTCCAGCGCATCGGCGTCGGCCTCTTCATCGTGCCCCTGTCCATGATCGCCGCGGCCGCCGTCGAGCGCCGGCGCCGCGAAGCCGCCGCCGCCGCCCCACTGTCCATCCTCTGGCTCGTGCCGCAGTTCCTCGTCTTCGGCGTGTCGGAGCTGTTCACCAACGTGGGGCTCATGGAGTTCTTCTACAAGGAAGCCTCCGCCGGGATGCAGGCCTTCCTCACGGCGCTCTTCTACAGCTCCTTCTCGTTCGGGTTCTTCCTCAGCTCCGTGCTCGTCTCCCTGGTGAACAGGGTCACGGCGAGGGGCGGCCGCCGTGGCTGGCTCGGCGATAACAACCTGAACAACGACAGGCTGGACCTGTTCTACTGGACGCTCGCCGTGCTCAGCGTGCTCAACTTCTTCTGCTACCTGGTGTGCGCGAGGTGGTACAGTTCCGGTTGTGGCGGCGGCTCTGACGCTGCTGATGCCCACGACAAGGACGATATCCCTGAAGAATTCAGGAACCAAGCGAGTCCTTATTACTAGATCATACGATCACCCGTGTATTAGTATGTTCCGTATTCAGTAATGTGTTTGGTCTGTACGTATTCCGTAATGCATGTGTCATACAAAATCATTAGTTGCCACGTTTGGGCCAGTCCCCCATTTATATGCCGGATATACGTACAAATACTACGTCTCGTTCACATAATCCTTGATGTGCCGTTCAATTCTTGGATTGCAGGCTGCAACTTGCCTAGTCTGCACGATTCTGAAAATGTAGCATTGATTTTTAGAGGCAGATCGTTTGTTCTCTCTTTTGCAGTCTGTACACCAAAAATTCAAATATGTAATTTAGATTCAAGATGAATGATAAGTAAATATCTTAAATGATTATCAAAAAAATTGCTACTTTTCCAGATAAAGCTCTTTTCCAGGTAAAGGCCTAACTTTTCACTAACAAACCATTCATGGTGTATTGTCAAGGATTCCCCTGCCTGCTGGCATGTTTAACCAATTTTGTGTTCTTTTGATTCACCAATTTATTTTGTTCGCTTCATGAGCTTCTCAGTAAGATGTTTGAGTGCTTGTCTAGAGTTGAGCACGACTTGATCTTTGCTCTCAGGAAGAGCGTCAATTGCATCTGCTGCCTGCTTTGCATGTTCAACAGCAAGTAATCTTGTCCTCTCGATACCCTGAGTTTTTGGAAGGCATTTGAGGACCTACAAGTGTTAAATGAGCACTTATGAGACCATACTAGATAATTAAACCGTATTACAATTTGGTGGAGGAACTTTAGGCCCATCGGGCAGGGATAATCATTCCGGTCCTGGGAGAGGTGGCGACACCAGTCTAATATGTAACACTTCAGAGCTCAGATACATTGAACATATTACTGGGTAGATGAGGAAGTGTCATGTTATTACGAACCATATCAACATTGGATGGGTCATCGAATCCCTGTTCAACAATCTCACGCAGTTGGTGGAACTCTTCCATTGCAAACAATATGGGAGCCGTCACAATTCCCTATTCATATAACAGCATATCATTACTTACATATGTAAATCCGAAAAGGTAAATCATTATGAAGAAAGTATTGAGTAATGATATTACTTGACGGATATCAGACAAAGGGGCTTTGCCTAGTGAAGCTGATGTGCCTGTGAAATCAAGGATGTCATCGATCAACTGATATGCTATGCCCTGACAGATAGACAGATATCAAGTGTTGCGTCATTTTAGCAGTTGCTCACCACATGATAGCAAGAAAGGCAACAGATTCTAGTGAAGGAAAAAAAAATACTACGCACCAAGTGTCTGCCATACTGGTAAGCAAGGCCTTGTACTTCTGCTGCCTGCCCAGCTAGAACTGCAACAGCTTTGCAGCTGTTTGAAATCAATGAAGCTGTCTTGTAGTATGTTTTCTGCAAATAATAATCCATGCTGTACGTGCATTCAAGAATAAGGGTCAAATTAAGAAAAATATTGGACACATTTGGTCCTTGTGGCTGTGATGACTGTTGATAAATAGTAATATCAATTATCACAAGGTTTCCATTACAGTGCGGCCAGCTAAGAGCCTAAGACCAATGCTTGCACACAGTTGACAACAAAAAATATGAGCGACCAAACATGGCACATATTTTATGGTACTAATCTGGTACCTATACAAAAGTAGCCCATATTGTGCTCGTGCCTCATTCATAGCAAGTTGATATCTTTGAATGGTAAGACCACTTGCACACAAGAATAAATTGATACAAGAAAATGAGAAGATGAAATGGGTTATCTACCTGCAGCGTTGAGCTGAAGTTATTTGCATCTGCATAAGTTCACCAGTTACAAGATTATTTATAGCAGTTGCTAGTAATGATATAACCTGCAGAAGAAAATATAGGAAAAATAAAGAAGGTATATTGATGTTATGAACCTGTAAAATGTACTGGCTGGAAAAGGAATCGATGAAACTGGTGTTGAAAAAACTGGATGAAGATGCAGAATCAGCTCACATGTTAACAATAAACTAATTTTGTTCTTTGTGTCTTTTATTTTTTTGAGGGAATTCATAGTGTCTTTCCTTGATAATCACAACTCATGTTCGCTTAATACTAGCTACCAACATCGCCAACAGAATTGGGCAAAGAGATAGAGTTGGAATAAAAACGAAAGGGTAAAAAGATACACCTCAGTATTGTCAAGAGATGCGGCAGCAGAAATTGCCCTGCAGAAGAGAAAATCACCAGCCAATACTGCAAGCTGCAAGATAGCATCAGCTTTACTGCTTGTTTAAAAAGCACTATGGATATGAAACTAGATATAATTTGTAAAGTATACAGCATGACTTAGCATTACTGCACATAATTTTTTTAGAAGAACTCGATCCAAGCTAACAAGATGAATGTGCCAAACAATAGCAATGGTATGGCATTGACACAACCTTCTATCCAATAACACACACATAACTCAGCTGTGGACCCATGAGAACAGAGCAGGCATACACACGTGCCTTTGTTTTTGAGAACGGAGTACACACATAACTCAGAAGTCAGATATACATTTCATTACTTACTTTCAAATGTACGAAACAGAAAACTTTTGGCTGCACATATAAAGAAGAGATTGTTGACGTTTTGGTTCTTAAGAACCATGAAATAGCTAGACAGCATTGGGTGGCTATCAAACAGAAACTAACTGAACTCCCACAAGATTATCTTATCATATTTAAAATTAATAATACAGCTATAGACTCCTTCAGGTTTCCCTTTCCTATTAACCGTTTTGAATTATCAAAAGGATTACTGAAGTATTTGTCTTTTCTACATCAACGAGATTAGCTATTATAGACAAATTATATTACCTTATTTCCCATTGCGAAGTTCAAGGAGTCCATGCCGCGCCTAGTCTCAGCATCATCCAAGACATCATCATGGATAAGGCTTGATATCTAAGATGCAAGGGAAATGAAAAACTGTTGAAATAAATAGTTCTGGAACTTTTTGGAAGTCAGATGAAATTTGGTGGATCAGATAAGTACATGAATCATTTCAGTTATCTCAGCAACACACATCACTCTTGCACAAGGCTCATTCTTTAAGCCAGCAACTGGACCAGTCGTGTCTATGCCAATAGCGGAAGCCATCAATAGCAGAACCTGAAACATCAATGATCAAAAACATACAATTATGAAATGGAACAAGTACACCGTGTATACTTATGTGTACAAGAGAATCCATAGTCTGGCCTTACAGTAGGACACGTTCTTTTCCCTTCAGCTCCAGCTCTGAAGTAGTATCCAGCGGCTGATGTCAGTTCAGGCACCTGTCATAATGCATCAATTGACTATCGAGTTTCATGAACTGACTAGTTTGCCCAGAGTTTAAGATATTTAGGAAGTGGGAACATACTTCAATGTAATTCATTATTATAGTGAAAATATTGTGCCATTATACAGCACAATTAAAGACGACATTGCAGTTAGACCATGCACCTCAGCAACCACCATTGAGCGCAATCGATTAGTGACTTCAAAAACTTGATCTTTAATCTGTGCAAAGGGGTCCAGCAGCTCCTACTACACAGGAAAAGATGATTTCATAAGAAGATCAGAATTACACCAAACGTGCATCGATTGTGTTTTAGTTGTCTGCAAAGCTGAGCCCAAACATTACTCTGTTAGAACAAGAGTAACATTACTTTATAGGTATAATAAATATCCATTTTTTAGAGAGAAATAGAGATAGAACAGGAGGGAGGCATCCCTACTAGTTATATATTCATGAAAGAAAGAACAATAGTTCAGTACAAATTATTAAGGAGTAAAAATATCCAGCTGTTTGCCTTAATATGTGCTCAGTAGGGTGAACACTGTTAGAGAGGGAACAAATTCTACCTTAGCTTTCGACCCTGCTTCTCTGGAAGTCTGATCACTTCTGCTGTGAAAATGACATGAACTCAACATGAGTGTGTCCCAATAGCACACATTCTGTGAAGAAAGAAGCCAGCAAGGTCATGTAAATGAACTGCATATTTTAGTGAAATTGAATTCGTGATACTGGAGGTATGTCGTGTATACGTTTAGATTAATCTTAAAGAGTAGTTGAAGGGCATTATAAACAGAACCAATATCATGTCAACTGCAATGGCCGTGCAACATGTGGAGATGGATTTCCACTTTTGCAATAGCTAATCTACGTCAAACAACTGAATATATTCATTATTATAAGAGGCCTGAATTTACTTGATTTTCTTCGAACTTGAAAGTCGTAAGCTTTCATGTAAACTGTCTAGTTGTCGTTGGGAACGTACTAACAGCAAAAGAAATGTGGGATGAAAGATAGCTAAAACGTTCATCCTGACAAATTAGTGAAACCACAGTAATTCAACTCGGATTCGCAGCTAAATACGGTCAACCGCAACAACACTTCTGATAGAAAAGAAATGAGAAGGTGAAGGTGAATGTAGCCTTCTTGGCGGATCAAGGTTTTAGTTATCTCCAAACTGCAGATCTGGATGACATGACGTGTTCCCAAATGGAGAAGGAACTCTAGATGCGCCAGAGGTTAAAGGCCTCACCTTTGGCGTCGGGGGAATGGAGGAAGCGCTAGAGGCTGAGCGCAGCAGGAGCCCAGCGTGGAGGAGGCGCCTCGGCAGCATCACCCACCGGCCGGCCGCGGTCGACTGCCGCTGCTGGCGACGACTTTCAGCTACCGCTTAATAACGGGAATCTGTCTGTTTTTTTTTTAAGAAAATACTATCTCCGTTTCGAAATAATTGTCATGGGTTAGTTCAAAAGTGAACTAGCCGGTGACAATTATTTTGAGACGGAGGGAGTACATTGTAAGGGTTTCCCTACTGTCTGTTGGGATACACTTGAGCAGCAGGTAAACACAAGGATTTTTTTAGTTCATTTTTTATATATTTATAACCAGAAATAATCTGTGGTCAAATTTTTGTAAATAAAAATTCAAAATTAATGTGTTGAATAAAAACTGCTATTTATTTTCTAAATGAAATAAACCGAAAATTTCTAACTAGAAAAGAAAAAATGTTAATAAAATGAATTTGTGTCATCTATTTGTATCCTCTAAGCAAGTTAGAAAGGACGTTAAAAATAAAAATTAGAATCCAACCTCTGGAAGGAGACGTACATGATTAACGGACTAAAGTTATCACCCATCTTCCTCCGCGCCCGGTTCTCACGGTTGCTCACGCCAACTTAAAAAATCTATGAATAGATTAGTTGAATCATTTATTTTTGTTTGAATTAAAAACAAACATATAAGACACTATATTTTAACTTTATAAATTAAAAGTTTAGCATGAATCTCATAGTTCAAGTAGTGCCGACTGGGCCTTAGATCGCATTTTTTTTAGATAATTGTTCAAAGTTCCGATCTTTTTCCTTCAATAAGGTTATAATTAATTTATTACAACCAAATATGAACACAGAGAATCTGCATTAATATTAGGGTAAACCCTGGTGCATTTTTAATTTTAATCTGAAATTCACTTACATGAAATCAAACTCAAAACATGAGGTGTGGTATTCAAGGTATTTAACCACTAGGTTAAGCATCTATTTACAGGCTCTAATCCATGGTCATCACCATTCATATCCAGGTGGTAAGTTGCACGGAGCAAGTTTAAAGGATTTGTTTGACAGTGCTCCAGATTACATAAAAAATCGCTTCATCTTTAGATTATATGTGAAAGTAACATTTTATTTTATTTTGCTTTATTCTAGCATATCTAGAAAACCATTTGGTAAAATAGCTTTACAGTGGCAATACGGATTATTTTAAGGTCACTCTATGCTTCGAATGGGACATATAAGCTTGTAAAAGTTGTTATTTTCAGCTTAAAAAAATAGTCTACGTGTGTTTTGGGATATAAGCTATTTTGAGTTAGAGGTGTTTGTTAACGATTATATCATCATCCGTTATAATCCAAAGTTAAAGCAGCTCCATAATATCTACTCCCTCTCTCCTTAAAAGTTAGTCGCTTTGTAGTTCAAAAATGAATAAAAAACAACAACTTTTTAGAGACGTAACATGTCCTAAGTTAAGATGTCAATATGTTCGTTAATTTTGCTACATTTACTCTGTTATTAAGATTAACAAAAAAAGGTATTAGGAACTGAGCGCCTTTCGAAAAATTAAAAAAAGGTTATTCGCTTGTACCTCATTAGACAGCAGAGTTCATAATAGGAAATTTCAGGTTTGCCTACAACTGAATATAAGCGGGAAAATCTCAACTGAAAAATTCAGGACGTCTCTGTTCACGCACAAGTACATTTTCATTCGGTTCCCAGGATATATAGTAAGTTGTTAGAGTCTGTTTAGAATTAAACACGTACGCGTCTAATCTACAATAATTTTGTTATATATGTCGCCGTGTTGGCCGGCGACGATCACAACCATCATGGTTGCCGCCGGCATAGTCTCGAAGATCACCGACAAGCTCAGCAGCTTCGTCTCGGTGCGAAGTAGACTGTGGTCGTCGTCTTTGTTGAAGCGGGTCGTCTCGGCGCCGGAGGAGGATGACGAGGAGCAGGAGGGGGAGGAGGACTCCGTGAGGGCAATGTCGTCGCCGCGCGTCGGCGGGTTTCCGGCGGAGGAGGCGACGGCGGTGCCGTGCCTCGCGTTCCCGTCGCAGCACGGGTACAAGGTCTTCTCCCTCGCGGACAAGCGAATGCTCGATGATGGTGACGTGCGGCTGCGCCCGGTCCTCGGCCGCCGGCTCGTGCCGTCGCCGTACGGCGGGGTGGTGCTCGCGGCAGACGTGTGCTACCGGCACCCGTGCCACCTCGTGGACCCGTTCACCGGCGAGGTCACGCGGCTGCCGGATCTCCCCATCCCGCGCTCGGAGACGGAGCCCGTGCCGTGCGCGCACGACGAGCCCCGCCCCGCTCCGCGGTACGCGCGCGCCACCGACGACGGGCTCGCGTGGGACTGGTCCCCGCGCGGCGTCGTCGTGGCGCGCGGCGACACGGCCTTCTTCCTCCCCGCCCCCGCGCACGGCGGCGGGGGTTGGGTTCCGGTGCACCAGTCGTGGCGCGGGTCCAACATGACGGTCAACCACCGCGGGGGGCGCTTCTTCCTGCTCGAGGCGCGGTCTCTGCGGACGACGGTCATCGACGGCGCCACGCTGCGCGTGTGCGCGGCGGTCCCGCCGCCGCCGGGTGGCATCCAGGACGTCGACGCCGCGTACCTGGCGCCGTCCGCCGGCGGCGGCGACGCGATCCTGCTGGTGCACCGCGCCGGGGACTGGCGGGGGAGGATCGTCACCGAGGCGTACCGCGCGCGGCTGGACCGGAGGCCGGCGCGGTGGAGGCGGGTGGAGGACGTCGGCGACCGCGCGGTGTTCGTGGACGGCGCGCACGGGTTCACCGTCCGCGCCGGCCCGCGGGCTCGGAGGAACCACGTGTACGTGACGCTATCGTTCCAGGCGGGCGGGCGCGCCGTCGCGGAGTACGACGTCGGCGTGGTCGACCTGAGGAGGCCGGAGAGGCAGGAGCGGATGAAGTTGGACACCGGCGAGGTGGAGCGGGCCTGGGGCTGGCAGCCGTACTGGATCATACCTAACGAAGATGGACTAAATCGTCTTCGTCTCGAGGATGATCACTGAGGGTTTAAGGAGACAGGGGTCTTAGGTTTCTTTGCTTGTACATAGATGAATGAAGTAGCAAAGTGACTAAGAATCTACTATTTGCAGCAAAAAAAATCTCCTTTCATATTTTTTCTTACAAAAGCTTATAGAAGCATGTCATCGATTCAATGTTTGAATCCATTGAATTTACGCTTTTGTCTCATTACACACATTCTCTCATTATTCAAACAACAGAAAGTACTGCCAAATACTTCCTCTATTCTAAAATAAATAACATTTAGAACAAAGAATCTAGTTCGATGTAAGTTGTTCTAAACATTATTTATTTCAAACAAAGGAGTAAGCAATAGTAATGGTTTAAATACAGCAGATTGTGTTTCAGAAATTACAGTGTACACAGACTCAGTTTTTTCTCCCTCGAGGAGAAATAATAACTCCTCGTCCTCCAAGGGCGGGAACTTGAGCTTTCCTTTTGAGCATCCTCTGAAGCCAATGTGTTATATCATATCATTTTCTAGCCAACAAAAAAAATGAAACAAAGAATCAACTTTTGAATCTATTATGTCAAGTTCACACACAACAAAAGCGACCAAGTAGTTGAGCTGACAGTATAAGCACTTGAAGGAAGTAAAATTACTAACAACCTATTGAGCAATCTATATTGAGGGAAAGTAGGTTTGCCAATCTGCTGGTTTCATGACGACACGCAAGATCAAATTCATTTCCTTTGTCAACAAATACCAGCATTCATAGATGAATCCTACAGATGCTAGACGGATAGACCAAGAAGGAAAGCTATAACTGGCAGTGTTTTTCAAATAAGTGATTTCTATTTTGGTGATATTATTAGCTACTTTGAGTTATCAAATGGTTCTTACAAGTCCTCAGAAGATCAAGATGCTATATTTCCCTCCTTGTTAGCATTCTCTCCAGTCAGTTTCAGAATCTCCTGTTTTTGTTGTAAGCCAAGCATTTTCTCAGATGCCGGAGAATTTGTTGAATTGGATTGCTGTGTCGACATATTATAGGGAAACAATTAAACTCTGTAGGAATTATTGAACACAAAAAGCTGACTGAAAAGCGGAGTACCATGACAAGTGACAAAAACATTTGTATGCAGTAGGTATGCATGAAACTGAATTTAATTCAATGTTAAATGATAAAAAGGGCATCGTACATTTTTCAGTGCTAATGCCATCTTAATCTTAGCGATCAACCCACCGGTCTCCTGCATGAACAAGTGCAAATGAGTGGCATTCTCACAGAATAGTTTCATATAAAAGACATGTATAACACATACTGATGTTCACTCTGTTTACTGGATACATAAGCTAGTAGGTACTCCCTCCGTCCCATATTATTTGTCGTTTAGGACAAAAATTTTGGATCATTTTGAACAGAAGTTCTTGTTCTAAATGATAAATAATTTGGGATGAAGGGAGTAGTAAATGTCTAATTCAGATCTGTTGAAATTGCAATATGATCAATCCATTTTGTTAATCAAGGGCACATACTTACTCAGAATTTGAAATGCTAAATACAAGTAAGATGTCAAAACGGTCCAACACAGGGATCATGTGCATGCTTTTTTAATTCGAAACGTCAGGATCATGTGCATGCTCAAAAGTTGATTACCTCTGTCTCCCACCCATCAACCAAAAAAAGGGCCAAGCAAAAGCCATCAACTGTGCAGTAAAGGTGACCTTCCCGAACATGCAACCCGACCTCATCAAACAATTGAGAAAGCTGTTCAAGTTCAAAAATCATGACCCATAAGAACTTCCACATGTAATGAAAAGAGCAAACCATATGAAACTGTACGTTCAAAATTACCCTGCATAGGAGCTTCGGCTTATCAAGAGAACAAAAAATGATCTCATGAATGTGAATTGCCCTGCATAAAATATATGAAGAAGTTTTATCACGAAACGGGGAGATGTGTAAACAGAGTAAAACTATAGCACCTCAAGATCAAGGGTCCTTGTCTACGGATGGATAAAACAAAACTTATACTATCTCTGCTCTTTAATTGTTCTCGAGCTAGATCTGTTGTTTAAAGGTAGAGGGAGTAGCATCTATGTCAAATTTCTTAAGGGAAGAAGTGTACCGGGCGGAGGTAATCATGGAATCATTGTCTTCCGCAGCCTCTCTTTCCAAACTGAGGCCCTTCATCAACCTTCGGCATGGCTTCTCAAGTTCTTCATAGCTGCAGTTGTTGTAACCCGCCGGAACCGTAATGCTCTGCTTTGTACGTACCAAGGAATGTTATTAGAACAGCAGCATGCAGCACCCTCGGGTCGGGTTAATAGTAGCACATCAGCATTTTTCGCACCTTGACGTGTCGCGCGTGGAAGACGGGTCGCTTGTCGGGGTCGGCGGACTCGTCGAGGATCGTCCAGTGCAGCAGGACGTCACCGGCCTTGTCGTCGGCGTCGACGTCGGCGAGGTACCTCGGCGGCATCCGCTGGAGGTGGCGGGCGAGGCGCCGCTGGAAGGAGGTGGTGGAGGCCGCGTCGTTGTCGGCGAGCGCCGCCGGCTGGTCGTGCCGCCCCGCCGTCCGGCGGAGGCGCTCCTGGACCCTCATCTGCACCTCGTGGAGGTCCCGGCAGCAGGGCAGGGAGGACCGCTCTTCCCAGTCCCGCAGCGTCTCCTCCTCGTCCACTCGCGGCAGCGCAGCCATCGGAACGTCTGAAGCCTCCATTGGAATTTGCGAGCGCGGCGGATATTCTCGTGTGTTCGTGGGGCCGGGCGGGACGGCAAAGGCTAGACGAGTATTTATGGAGCGGCTGCCGGCTCCGGCCGGCGAGCTGAGCTCCGATTGGGTTGTAGATGACAACGAGGACGATGACTAGGGATGGCAACGGGTAAAATATCGGCGGATATTACCCGTGTATATCCATACCCGTTGGATAAAATCCGTATCCAAAACCGTACCCGTTACCTGCAACGGGTAAAAACCGTTACCCGTACCCGTTACCCGCGGGTATTTTTTATCCGCGGGTAATCCATACTCGTAGCTTACATTCAGCTGCTAGATGCATAACAGCCTAACACGATCAATTCATAACATACATTCAACAAATAATTACTCATCGAAAGTAACAGATCGTAAAATAATAGTCTAACATTTCAACACATACATTATAGTTTGACGCACCATACTAGTTCAACATAATATATTAGTTCAACAGGTACGAGTACGGGTAAACGGGTACGGGTATGAATTTTTTTTACCCGCTAAAAAATATCCATTGGGTGCAATTTACTACCCGAATCCGTACCCGCGGGTACAAATTTGTACCCAAACCCGTACCTGTCGGGTTGGGTATCCGCGGGTACGCGGGTAATGGATATCCATTGCCATCCTTAACGATGACGAGAACGAGGCAGGACAAACTTTTTTTTTGGCGCATGGTCTGGGCCGTGCACGAAGCAACAAAGGCCCATTAAAGCCCACGACGGCCTAACAAGCCCAAACGCCGTGCCACACCCTGCCGTTTTTTTTTCTTTCAAAAATAAAGTACTCGTCACACACTGTATTGATCAGAGGCAGTGATACATATATATAGAAGAGATAGATAACTGATTACCCTAGATACTAGACCTGCATGGCACGACACACTGTGCATGCAGGACGTGTGCGAAAGCGACGGCATCGTGAGCGGAGATTCTAGGCGTCGAGCGAACGATCTGTCCATAGTTGGCGTGCGGTGTACGTTGTGGCCAGTGACTCGGTCATGCTTGATGGTCGATGGCGCTGTAGAAGGCAGACATGTAGTTAACACTCCTTGTAGTCTCAGCTGGCGGTGCACCGACGCAGAGACTACCCCTGAATTATTCAAGCAGCGATGTTGGCAGCCCCTTCGTCTCACGTCTGCAATTTGTTTGCCGGTGGGAATATGTTGTACTCGGAGACCACTAAGTGCTACTTGTTCCCCGACAAAGTGGATATCGAGCTCAATATGTTTGGTGCGGCGATGATTGACGGGGTTGTGTGACATGTAAACTGCAGACACATTGTCGCAATGAACTAGAGTAGCCTAGGTGACTGTGGCCACTTGTGATATCCTGACTCAAGACTAACAAGATTGGTAGAATACAAATACCATGAAAGTATATCTTCTTTTTCGGAAGCCCACCTGCAAAGAACTCTAAAGTTAAGCATGTTTAGCTTGGAGCAATTTACGTATGGGTGACCGGCCGAGAAGTTTTCCCGAGTGCGTACGAGTGAGGACAAAATGCGCAGAAAAGACTAGTGTTGGTCTGTTGGCACTACAGGAACCCGAACAATTACGTCGATCGAATTAATTTACGTGGGCCGGCTAATGTAAGTAAGTAACTTATGTCGGCCGATCTCAACCGACGTAAGTAGAGTTACTTATGTTGGTCGTGGACCCGCGGCTGATGTAAATTAACTGGCCGACGTCATTAATGACGTACTTACATCGGCCAAGGTCCCTAGCCGACGTAAGTTACACGACCGATGAAAGTAAAACCCTAATTACGTCGACCTAATCCTAGACCGACGTCAGTTATCACGACCGACGAAAGTAAAGGAATTTAACCTACCCACACGGGTCGTGCGCGCACATGCGCCTCTTCCTCTTTTCTCATTTCGGTTGCACGCATTTCTTCTTCCTCTTTCTCTTCTTCCCCACATCGCCGCCCGTACAGCGTCGCCCCACCGCCCTCGCGCTCCACCATCGCACGACCTCCCTCGTCGCGCTCCGCCGCCAGGTGCGTCACCTCCTCCTCATTCTTCCTGCGCTCGGCCTCCCTCCTCGCCCTCCGACGACGCTACGACTCCCTCCTCGCCGCCGATGCCCCCCACCCCACCCCGACCAGCACCTAACCCCACCTTGACGTCGCCCACCCCATACCAACCACCCCGGGCGGGACGACATAGGCTAGACGAGTATTTATGGAGGGGCTGCCGGCTCCGGCCAGCGAGCTGAGCTCCGATTGAGTTGTAGATGACAACGAGGACGATGACGAGAACGAGACGCAGGATAAACTTTTTTCTTTTTGGCGCATGGTCTGGGCCGTGCACGAAGCAACAAAGGCCCATTAAAGCCCACGACGGACTAACAAGCCCAAACGCCGCCTCTCTCTAAAAAAAGCCCAAACGCCATGCCACACCCTGCCATTTTTTTCTTTCAAAAATAACATTATTTTTGAAAGAGTCGAAGGACTCGTCACACACTGTATTGTCAGAGGCAGTGATACATATAGAAGAGATAGATAACTCATATCTGACTACCCTAGATACTAGGCCTGCATGGCACAACGCAGCGTGCATGCAGGACGTGCGAAGGCGACGGCATCGTGAGCGGAGATTCTAGGCGTCGAGCGAACGATCTGTCCGTAGTTGGCGTGCGGTGTACGTTGTGGCCAGTGACTCGGTCATGCTTGATGGTCGATGGCGCTGTAGAAGGCAGGCATGTAGTTATTAACAATTTTAATCGAAATTTTGAAAATATATACGAATAAAAAGTTGCAGAAAACAAATAGGTCGCCTAGTAAGGGCGAATTATTTTTAAATTTGAAAGGTTCGTCCGATGACATTGTTTGGGGGCTCTTTGCAAAATTACCACCGTGCAATTTTGCAGGCCCCGAAGAATGATTTGCTTGATGGGACCACAAATCATTTGAATTTATTTTTTTCTAATCTTTAACTAATACCAAGCGATTATATTAAAAATATAATATATGGTAAAAATATAAAAAATATTGAAAAAATATGAAAGATTATATTAAATAAAAATACATTATAAGTTAAAAATAGTATATTACATGGTACAACTACTCTTGCACTTACCGTCGTCGTACCCTCTTGCTTCTACCCTTACCCTGTGGCCGTACGTGATCCTCACATTAAGGTGAACCACGACGCCATTCCTGTTTTCCAGGTGTGGATAAGACGATGGTGCCACTATGCTCGAGATTGGGTGTTCTCGTGAGCCCACTCATTTTCGGCAATGCTTCAGTCTCCGGTGCAGGAATGAGCAGAGCAAGCGAGTCCGGATATCCGCTAGCCACATCAACGGGAGGTCTCGCGCACCAACGGCCTCCCCGGCCACGGGAAGATCGAGCAGGCGTGTGTGTCTCAGGCTTCCACCTGTCTAGTGAAGCCACTAGCAGTACTGGTTCAAGTGCAAAGATTGTGCGGACTCGAGCATCCAAGGAAACGGTAGCAATTTGGCCTCACGTAATCTACATAAAAATTTTAAAATTACTATCAATGCTAATTTTATTGCTAACTAGACATCTAACAACTAAAAATGCTCACTTGGTATCCAGCGACCGTCGAGTCGCAACAACTCGTTGGTGACTTGTGGTCGCACCGTCCCAAGCTTGTCCCACTTAATAGCGGAGAGGTACAACATGTGTTGCTCGTCGACGCTCCAACCTAGGAGCTTAGAAATATTGTACTCACTCTGAGATGTCATACCTAATATATCATTGTTTCCATTAACTCTAACACATATAATTGCATAGTTACAAAAAATCAATATAGTGTAATCTAAATTATCTATGTATCTAAGTTAAAATTATCTAAAATCAACAACATCAAATAAGTACACATAAGTAGTATCATCATCTAATTTTTGTAAATTAACTACATTACATAACTATGTGTAACCAAGTATCAAAATCTAAACTATCTAAGTTACTTACATCACTTAACTACCTATACCTAAGTAAAAAACTCATCTATAATTAAATTACTCACATTACTTATCTACGTATACGAAATAGTGTGTAGACTATAAAAATGAAGTAAATTAGATATCTACGAAAAACTAATAATCAAAGTGTAAACTAAATAGTAAACAATCTAAATATCCTATGTACGATAAATGAACATATAAAAAACATACAGAAAAGTCAGCAGCGTTTCGCTCTTCCTCACTCTCATCTCTGCTCTAAACTGGTTTAGGTGGATTATAATGAGCTAATGACCTGGCCTTCGGGCATATATATAGTGCTCTGCAAAATTTTCGCCTCCCCCTCCACCACACGAAGTTTCAGTCGAGCGACCGCTTGCATATATTCACGAAACTTCACCAAGTGGGAGTGAAGTTTCTCCATAGGTGTCGTTTGCAAAATTGTGCATGTGGATGATGATGATGTGGGGAATTTTGGTCCTGTTTGTCGCCTTTGGGTTTCGCTAGGGACTCACATTAGCTGTGTTATGGCTATTTCCAACTTTTTTTGATGAAATTGGCAGGGGTAGTGCCTTTGCATTTAAGTTGTGGAATAAAATGTCAACGAAAAGTAAAAATCTGAAAGAAACCATATAGATTAGCTACAAGGATTAGCAACACAAGGCATGGCGCATTGATGAAGTCATCCCACTGGTGCTAAGAGATCATTGATTCGATATCATCTCTCTGCATTGCACATTGCAGGGATAAGACTGACCTCGTATAATCCTTCCCCGGACTCCACCACGCGTGAGAGCTTCCAACAATGGGTCTGTCCTTTTAACAACCGAAGGTTGCCCAAAATAGAGAGGGTGAAAACAGAGGTGAATGATGCTGAGAGTTGGTCGCCTGAAGTGCAGCCTGGTTGGGTGCCCCTCCCGCCATGATTCGCCAATTAAAATCTTATTTGACAAGTTTTGCCACTTTGTCTTGATCTTTTTTTCGTCCCTTGAAAAATGTGTCTATTCCTTTCTTTCCGAGCTATCTTCTGAAAGTACTCACCACTATATGCATTCTGTGTGCATTTGTGACTGTCCGGTTCTTATCTAGTCGGCACCATCTTACAATTTTTTTCTTCACCTACATTGTGTAGGAACATCGTAAGAAGAGGTGGTTCACCATCTCTACTTCTTGGAGGCTCAAGAGGCAAATTATGTTGTTATCCAATCCTCTTCGTTCTAAGTTATCAGCAGTTAGAACCTTCTGTACAGCCAAACATTGCAACCTTTGACTCTACCTTAGCTTTCCAAAACCATTTTGTGTTGAACGGAGAGACTGTCCCTTCAAATTGTATGTTATAAGCTGAGTTAGTTGTGGATTCACCATTAGCTATCCACTTCCACCTTATGGAGTTATGCACATCTGTAACACCCATAAAATAAATATATAGGGGCTAATTGACTTTTAGATGCTTTGCTTATGTTTAATTGGGTGTAAGAATTATTTTGGCTAATTAAAAATGTGTTTAGAACATAAAAACTGGAAATAGAAAAGCTTTACTCCTTTTAAGCCCTTCTGGACCGAAGGCCCAGAATCTTTCCTAGGTCCAACCTATTATTTTTCCCTTATCTTTCTCTCTTCCCAACCGCGGCCCGTTTTCTTTTTTTCTTTCCCTGCTGGCCCGCTCTTCTCCTCTGTCTCGCGCCCGAGGCCCAGCCCGCTCGTGAGTCACCCCTCCCCCTGGAAACATTGGATCCCCAGCTGCGTCCTTTGTATTTTCTTTCACCCGCTGGCAAGTGGACCCCACACGTCGGTTTTTCCCTTCCCCACGCCTCTTTCTCACGCGCGCAGCTGCCGTGACCCGCCATGGCACGGACGCCAAAAACCGGACTCCAATCCGGTGGAATCCGCCCTCGGGTTTCCGTGGCAGCCAAGAAGCTCCTCTCCTATATAACACCCCCGATCCCGATCGCCCTCTCTACTCCCGTTTCCTCCACCTCGCGGGAGCCCTGCTCCGCCGTCGCCCTGTTTCCGGTGAGCTTCTCGCCGAGCAATTCTTCTTTCCCTCTCCCCTATTGACCGTGCTAACCTCTTGAGAGCCTTCGCAGTGACGCTCCGGACCCCCTCACTCTCTCCCCGTCGCGAAGCAACCCACGGAGGCGTGTGTCCATCAAGCTCCGGTGAGATCCTCTGCCTTTCTTGGCGCATCCCTTATTTCTCGCGCTTTCCTCCCTCCCTGACTTGATCGTCGTGTTTATGATGCTCCAGTTCACGTGTAGGACCCGAGGGAGCGAAGGCAAAGCTGCCCGACGACACCCTCGCCGTGGACCGACGCACCACCTCTGCCCTCTCACGTCGCGCACCTCTTCTGCGTCTCCAGAGGCCCCGCCGTTCCCCTGGGTGAGCTCACGGTGTTCCCCTCTTGCTCCCCATGCAGTTGCATGTGTGTTAGGACCCTGTATGCGTGGTTTTCGCTTGCTCCGGCGAGCTCGTTGGTCCCCGGCCATGGCGTGCCGCCCTGCGCAGCCGCCGCCGGTGATCGTTTCTGGCCGGGACAGACCCTGGCCGTCGGATTTCGCCTCCACGGTCGTGATTAGAAGCACCGTACCCCTTCGTCCCTTTAAAATCTCGGCCGTTCGTTTCGTAGGCAAGGGACCAGATAAGGCCACGTAGCCCTTAGATCTCCCCCCTTCATCTCTGAACCAATGGCTGTTTTAATTACCCCCGCATACCCCTTCGCCCTTCTAATCTGAGCCGCAGATCTTGGATCCGGCGGTCCAGAATTATGGCGCACATAGCCCTGGTCATTTTGACGCCCACACCCCTGCCAGTCTCGGTTCTCTCGCAGATAGGTCCTCGGTTTTGCTAGGAAGCCCCTGGAATGCTTATTTATTCTGTTTTTAGCTATGAATTGGTACATAGACCCCTATACTTCACTATTATTGCATTTTTAATGTTTCTGCAGTAGACTATTTAGCAGTTTAGCCCCTGAAGTAAGTGATATTGGTAATTTAGCCCCTGCACTAGTTAATATTCACTTAAGACACATTCTTAGTGGGTAATTAAATATCATTTCATGTGTAATAATCCTAGCACTTGTAAAGATGATATTTCATGCATAATAAAATATGTGAAAACTTAATAAAACATATGGTGCACCCTATTATATGGTCTTGGCACATGAAATGATGATAAATTGTAATTTGGCATAGGGTAGATGTAATAGTACTTGATTTACTCACTTTGGAGTGTATGGAAATGCTTTGTTGTGTGTATGCTATGTTTTATCCTTATGCCTATATTTTCACGCTTGTACTTATTTTCTTTGCACCATTTTCTTGCATATGGTTATGTGGTTAGAGGCGATCTCGGAGTCGACTTTCAGTCTTCAGGACCAGGAGATTGACCTTGTCAACCAGCACTTTCTAGGCGAGTGTCCTTGACCACTTTGCTCCGGTTAGGAAATATTAAGGACATAGATAGAACTAGTTGCATGCAAGTCAATTAATTTGAATTCTATGCTAGAATGTTTCCCTAGTTTTCCATAATATTCCTTGTTGCTCTGTCGGGTAGATGTTAGGGTATTTTGTGGGAGGTTACAACTGCTTAGCCATGCTGTCATAGTTGAGGGAGTAACTTTATTTAAAATTGCTAATCTGTCTACTCTACTATTATCTGCATTACTGTGGTTTTGGTGGTGGGGTGTAGTTGATAGGAATCTAGGCAGGCAGGTTTGAGTGGTGGGTACAGTACGCACGAGACTCGGGTTCATTGTGTTGGTGCCTGTTCTAGATTCTAAGGATCGGTTCTTGGTGACATTGCGGCCAGGTATTACCGTGCCACCACATGACGGTATGGAACGACTTAGCCAATTAATTAGGAGATCTTTCAATGAGTACGGGCAATGGATTGGTGCGGGGAACGAGTTCAGCGTTACCTGCTCTGGGATCCGCATGGCTCAAGAGGGGGCTGCCACGTCGGAGGGTGTACTCCAGTATGTCGTGATAGGCGAAACCTTAGAGTGCTCGTACTTGTTGGGAGACCCTTTGTAAAGGCTCTGTTGTGGACTCCTGGCCACACACCTTAGGCAGTGTGAGACGGCAGGATGGAGTTTTCTTAGTCGTCGTTAAACGATGAAATCACAACTTGTGGGTAAAGTGGTACAAACTCTGCAGAGTATAAATCTATCTAGATAGCCGTGCTCACGGTCACGAGCGCGCCTGGTAGTACTGCCTTGATTAGTCGGATTGGAACTGGTTAGATGTTTGACATTCGGGTGGTTTAACCCGGTGAGTTGGTTTCCAGGTGGGTACCCTGGACGGTGTTGAGTCGGGTGGGTGTAACCCGACGGTATACTTTATATATTGTATATATATGTCATTTACCTAGTAAATAGGATGCTAAGGTCAACCTAGGAAATTAAGGTTGCATAGAGGCTACCCCGTGTCAGCTTTTCCCCATTGTATAGCCCGCATGTCATAATTTCCCACACTCGCGGAGTACATTAGGTACTCATCCTCGCTTCTTTCCTTTTTTGTTTGTTTTTGTACATGTCATGTTGTTCAGGACCCAGCGGTGGAGTGATGGACGAGGAGTTCGACGTTGGCGACACTGGTGCTCAGGACTAGGCGGGTGTTCCCACGGACAGCGCCTGTGATGGAGACCTCACTGCTACCTTTCCGCTGTTATGAGTTTTTCTTTTAGACCTACGAGTTATTCTTGTATCGGTGATGATGTACTCGCCATACTTGGCTTATCATGTTTTTCGAGCTTAGCTTAATTATATATGATATCTCTTATTGTGCTCGTCTGTGATGATGAAATTTGATCTTGGCACATGCAAGTATGCGCTTTGTTTCCCTTGCAGGAACGGGGGCGCTACAACATCCTCTTCAAGGATCACATCCTGCGCTATGCTCCCGATCTTAAGGAGTTATGTTAACCAGCTCCCTTAATGATGTTAGCCAGTTGTTATTTGCTAGCTCATGCTGTACCGTTCTATTTTTTTTCTCGTTGCTAAAGCGTAAAGATTCGGTGCTAAATATCTAAAGGCCATGTCACCCCGCCATCTATCGTGCCAAAAGCACACTTTCCAGCCCAACGATCGTGGAGGTTGCGAAGAGCTCTTTATCTGTTTCTGTGCAAGGCATTGGCGTTCCAGCCCAAATCTTGTTGGTCATCACCCATGATTGCAACTTTGTTCTTGTTTTTTTTTTCTTAGCAATATATGATCCGCTTGAGCTCATTCTTGCCTACAATTTGTTCCTTTCACAGGAAAGAAGACTACATTTGGCGACCATTGAGGCAAGCATTTTTTTTTATCTTACCGGCAAACGTTTCAGAATATTTTGTAACTATGTAATAATTGTGCCAACGCACAGATTTGCCACCATTTTTCTTTTTTTTTCCTGTGTGAGCGATTCAGTTTGACGCAATGATTTCTGCAGCTCTTGTTGACTAACTCGGTAGTATTATTGTTAAACTGTACTTACCCTGTTCCTAAAAATTTATCGTTTTGTAGTTTATTTTTAAACTACAAAACAACAAATTTTTAAGGATGGAGTACTTTTTTTACCTAGCGTATAACTGGTTTTGCAGCGCGGTTTTTTTAGCAATGCATGCTTTCTTTGCGTTAGCTATTTTATCGATGTCATATTCTAAGCAAACATGGTTAGTCTCTCTCTCTCTCAAAAAAAAACATGGTTAGTCTTCCAATCCATACAAGTAACTTATAGGTAGTCACTGATAAAGGATCCCTGTCGGCTCCAAAATTCCCTGTAACCAAATTTGTAACTTGGATTGAGTGTTCATGCGTTGCTGCTATAGGCATAGAAAACACATTTAAAAGGCCAGCAAAAAGTTGTTCACATATGTTGCAGCGTAAAACAAATCAAACTCATCATTAGCATTAACAACGGCAACTCATGAAATGCTCGCATCTGTTGCTACATAAAATAAATCCGACTCAATTAAACCACCATTTGTCCAGTTGGTCATCCAGTTTTACACCAGGACCATATAATTTGTCATGCTTTTTCCAGGTTCTGCAATACAGAACAAATTTAAATTACAACAGTAATTGAAGGGGTGTGGGAAAAATTAAAAACAGAAAACAATCATGATCAAGCAGCATATTAGTTCATAAGGATGTCCGCACCAGCATACTCTAAAGCATACTCTAGACTATTCTTCTATTTTTACAATATGTACTCTAAACATCTACTGCGCTACAATGTATACAGTATGCTTTACAGCATTGCCACTGCAGACGGTCTAAGGCAAGACATCAAATATGAACATAAGAAAAGAGAACTAACAGCTAAACCTCAATGGGGGGCATGCCTTAAGATTTATAGGTCTTTGAAACCTACTGATTTTATAAATCAAATGTAAATATTGATAGGCATGTAGCAAAAAGTTTTACCAATGGGTTTGGTGGGGGGTAGGAAGCCACCTGATAGTGAACCTTCATAAAGTCATATACACAAATCAAACAAAGATACGGTAAGCCATAAGCCAATCGCTAAAACAATTATCTTTACACCATTGCACAAAAGGTGGGCTTCTCAATGTTGCCTAGCTGGACTGGTGAGACTATGAAAGGTTCTTGCCGTGGTTACCCTTCCAGCAAATGTGAGGCGTTGATACCCTCTGCCCCTCCCTGCACGGAACCAAAAACAATTGATAAATTTGAGTGTCAGACTGAACCGAAGGGTAAAGGTGGATTCTCAGAACAATCTTTGAATCATACCTGAACACGTGAATCGGATACATAGATCCAAAAACCTTAGTGTTTAGCCTGCAACATATTTGAAGTACCACATACTTTAAGTACCACCTGAAATGAACAAACTAAGCAGTTCATAATTCGATTGTTTAGACTAAAGATCAGTAGGTACAGAGATCCAAGTAAAAAATGGAGCAGGACTAGTGACCCTGGGAAGCAGGAACAAATTAACCCTCAACAAAAAGAACGTATATAAACAGGGTTGTCAAAGGACAAGATGGAGGTTGGCGCAAGCAATGCATATGGCAGGGAAGCATTTCCAGTGCCCTCTGTCCCAACTCGACAAGTCGTCTATCGTCTTGCTCACAAATGCTACCATCCTGTATTCACTCGATGAAATTTGTCAAGGATTCAAATGCACAATAAGAAATAATACACTGAATGCCCGTGCATATATCAAAATTACAGTGCCTACGGCAGTCACGCTAACGCAGTAAAGCAATGAACTGAATCCCAGTGTATGTTCCTGATCGCCTGAACTATGAGGGCAAGCAAGCCAGTACATCAACAAACTGAGCCGAACTACTAAAACAACAACCAAGCCTTTGTCCCAAGATATTGGGTCGGCTGAACTTCGCTGAACTATGAACCGAAAATGCAGGAAAAGAAAGCAGGTCCTGTATTTTTCAATCCAAACAAAGAATGGCGAGATAGCAGGTACCTATGTGTTGATGCGGCACAAAACTTCAGATCGAAGGTGTCCTATTGGTGCGACCTGAAAGTAGCTGGGACATGGACCCGCACAAGATTGATGTGGAACAGCCCGAGATTCACCTTCTCGCCATCGCAAGAAGCCATCTGACAGCTGAAACAATTTTTGGATCTATATAACCAATAGTTTGTGACAATACTACTATTATCATCAGGGTAGTTTCTCAACCTAATAGAAAAATCAGTAAAATTCAGACAATAAATCATTGCCAGATTAGTATATCAGAATCAATCTAAACTGGCCGCGTGATCCAACAGCAAAAGAAGAGGACTTTTTTCAATCACAGCAGTTACAGTTCCCATAGGCAATCACGTTACTGATTTTTGAAGACAATACTGCACCCATCTGATTAATTTATCTAGATAAAAAAAAAACTGAACAAGAGAAGCATTGATTCCCATCTGATTAATTCCCATATATATATATATATATATATATATATATATATATATATATATATATATATTCGTGGATGGAGCATTGAATTCAAGCCACACTGGTGTTGCATGATCAAAGAAAATGTTCCTGCTAAGAGATACTTTCCAATCACAGAAATCACAAGATTCATGGCATCATCAATTCACCAACACCATTTTTTGAGTCTGTATGAGCTGCACACTATCTCACTATATTGAAGCATTACACTACAATCATCAAAAAACATCATTATCTCGCAAACAGAAAATCAGATTGGGATATTGATCTCAATTAAAACCAATCTTGCAAAATCCAAGAAAGCTTTATATCAACTAACACTGATAAATATAAACAGAAACAGTCTCATCCCTAATATGCACACCAAAAATGAGAAATCTTATCATAGAATCAGACAAATAACCCCCAAGAAAATAGAAGAGGGTGGTGCTGATTTGGTAACATTGTCCGCACCCGGGGGCACATGCAGCTGCTCCGCCGGAGTGGTCAACCGGGCGGATTTCAGGGGCAGACGGCACCGAGCAGCGGAGCAGAATGGACGACACAGGAAGAGGGAGAACACCAACACGAAAAGCAAAACCACCAAGGGGATGCATTTCAGCAATTCAAATTTTGCCAACTTATGAAGAAAGAATGAGAATAGATAGCAAATCCCATCAGTTTCTAGAAACCTATGTTTGCAACCTTTTGTTGCAGATTTATCACCTCCAACCATTACCAAGCACAGGACACCAACCCGGTTAGATCCAAGTGCAACAACCTGTGGTGAAATGCCAAGACAACAGAAGCCATAATGAAAATGCCAAGGCATTACCTCTCTTTTTGCCTAGATTATATTCCCTTCTTTACAGTACTAGTTGTTTCCCAATCTACCAAATGGTCTAAGCTATCCACTACCAGGTACCAACAACCTAAGCTGCATCCACAATCATACAACAATGCACATCACCGCCTCCAATTTGCTATACCATTCCCCACCAACAAAAGAAGAGCTTCAGTCACCTACTGAGATCACTAAGCCTACTGTCAGAGCAAGTAGCACTATCTAATCCGGGGAACCAGCATCGTCCCCATCAGAATCAGAATCCACAGAGCTCCTCGAGTCAGAACCTGCAGGCAATTGATGAGATTTAAAACCGCTAGACAACAAAAAATCAGATATTTTGGAGGGTGCTTCCTACCACATGATGCAGATGAGCCACTTCCAGACTCGCTCGAGCTGCTAGCCGTCTGGGTATCCTTCTCAATCTCTACCGACTGGTAATTCACCGTCGGCATCTCATCACCAATATCCACATACTCATCAACCATGTCAGCTTCTGTTACCTGCTCCGGCACGTCTTCCTGAAAGAAACAGTGAAGACATGACAAAAAACATTAGAACACAATGTTAACACGCTTATGCAGAACAACAATCAACCACATTGCTTCCGCTTGACATACCGATTCTCCAATTTCAACCACTATAGGTGGTTTTACATCCACCTGCACCAGATCATCCTCATCTGGAGCAACTGTCAAATCAGCCGCACCACCATTCATCACAGAAGCATCCCCATTCACCGTGACATTTTGTTTGCTCTTGTTGCACGCCTTCTTCCAATTGAGGACAAAACGATCAAGCTCCCAAAGCGTCTCAACATCCATCGTATCAAAATCGAGCACAACATCCTCCCCCTTGAGCGCTGGATCACTATTCCTCTTCTGTACAATATGCAGTACATCCTCAAGCTTGTCATATGGCAAGTTTTCAATCTCCACCTGCAACTTTTCCTTCTCCTCCACATCCATCTCCCTCTTGTTGGGCTCCCTTGCCTTGGGTTTGGGCTTCCTCCCACCCCCAATCCTCGGCAGCACCTGCACAGGCACAGGCACCGGCTGCTGTGTCGGGGGTGGCAAAGCCAGCAGCATTGGCGGCTCAAGGCGCTGGAACTCCTGCTCAAACCAGGAAATCGCCTCCTTGTACATCCCTTCGAAGCTGGCGAGGAGATTGCCGGCAGATGTGTGCACCTGATGGCCCGGCGGGTTATAGCGCAAAGCGTTGTTGAAGGTGAGCCGTACGTCGGCGGCGAACTCCTCATGCGACGGGTACCTCCCAGCGGTGAGGTTCTCCTTGACGGTTCCGAGATCCATGGGGTTCCTGATGATGGCGCGGTAGTCGTACAGCTTGAGCCCCTCGACGTCCACCGGCGCTTTGAACCAGTGACTGACCTTCTGCTTGCGGAGCCGCGTCAGGATCTGCCCGCACCGCTTCAGCATCGCCATCCGCAGCGCCGGTGGCGTCGGGGACGCGTGGCACGGGCCCGCCTCCGGCTCCGTAGGCCCCCGCTGCCTCCCTTCCTGCCACGTGTCGATACGGGCGAGAAGGGCGCGGACGCGGCCCAGCTCGCCGGTGAGCCGCGCCTGAGCCTGCCGAGCCTCGAGCCGGGTCATCCCTGCCAGCAGTATCGTCTCGTATCTCGACGTCGAGGGCTCCGGCATCAAGTCGGACGGGGCCGGCGCCTGCCACGCCACCGCCGGCGAGGCGGGGATGGGGTTAGGGTTTGGGCCCGGCCGGTGGCGCCTAGGGTTAGGAGGTTTGGGACGCTTGGGCATGAGGGAGGCGCCGCGGAGGCCGCCCCGGTGGTGGTGGTCCGGGTGCGCGTGGTGGACCTCATTCCGGCCGGGGAGCACGGCGGAGGTCATCGCCGGCTGCGGCGGGGCGCCGCGATATCACTAGGATCCTAGGCGCGTATGGGGCATCGCTTCGCGGGCATATCGGGTTCGGGCGCGACCGGTTGCTGCCGCGGGCTGGGGACGAGGAGGAGCGGGAGGAATGGGACGCCTTTAAATAGCACCGGGGGTACCCCAAGGACGCGCCGGGCAGGATATCGGCCGTCAGATTACGCGCGCGGCAGGATCGGACAGCGGTAAGCGTGCCCGCGGGCTGCGGGCCCTCAACGGCACGGATCCCACAGGGCGACACGTGGTGATGATCAGAGGGTCGTTGATGGCCCGGTTCTGTGGAACTGCTTCGCAGACAAGGGCAGATTGGGTGGTGGTAGGAGCAGCTCGAATGACGCGTAGGGTCGGGAACGCGGGCCCCGACTGGCAGTGGGTGATAAGGGAGGCGCGTGGGGATTTTCGACAACGAGTTTCTCGCGCGAGTTTGGGCCGCACGAATTGTGTGCGTCTCACGAGCGGCTCCCGCATCCCGGTTCTGCGGTTCTATATGGTGGTGCTTTTGCGGATACGACCCTGGAGAAATTGCAGCAAAAGTGGAGGCAGCATGTTTGTTGTTTGGTTTCCATCATGTAGTTTGTAATATCTTTTACCTTCTTTACATAAGCCAAAAAAAAATTTTTTAGAAAAGCTCAAAAACTTCAACCCAATTAATGACGGACGTTATCTAACGAGGGGATAGATTAAACCAAAATAGTTGGCCAAGTCAAAGCTCATAGAGGTCCACACGTGGTCTAGAGTTATCTATTGTGGTAGCTCAGACAAGTACTCAACCCGGGATACGCACACGAGACACTCATTATCCTATAAGACGTGAGAGGGAACTGAATTGAGACATCCTTTCATATATATTGAAATCTTATCACGCCAGATCATAACGCAAATATCACACATCAAGCATTGTACACCAAAATCGAGAAAATTCATCCAAACAAGAGTAGGGTTTACCTCGCGAGGGTCTAAATCTAGGTAAACTTTGTCTTCTTATTCCTCCTTTCTTGATCTACCAGTGCGTACGTCTTGACAAAGTATTTAAGCCTGAATATAAATAGTATCTACAGCAACATAATTTTGCCACAATTGCCTCCTCAATTGCTCTAGAAGAGAGAGCAACATTATCAACAATGAAAGACAACTTCAGACGCTATTACAAAAAGCTTTATCTCAATCGGCTCTAAACATGTTGTCACAAGCAGTTCTCAAAATCGCTTGTAACAAAGCATCTGTGAAAATCGGTCCTTTTCACAAACAACCGCTACAAACCGCCTATGATAAAGATTTTCCACAAGCAATTTTTACGTATAATGTGCCGCCTGTGATAAAACATTATCACTGGCGGTTCTCTACGTACAACGTCTGTCGGTACCCTGGGAACCGTACACCCCTTGAGATTACAAAGATCTCAAGGGAATGTCATCTACTTGATTTGAAGACTCTCGGAGGCCCATATGTCAGACATAATCGGACCCACTTCTCCAACATGGTTATTCCCAGGGTCGCCACGTGTACTATCAAATCGGAGCTACCGCCCACAAGGGGGAAGCTCCGGGCTATGTATCGAAATGGCACCCCCGGACCTAACCCCAGAACGAGGGAAGCTCCGGAACTGATACGTGTCAGGTAGCTCCGGACCTATCTGTTTTCCACAGTATGCTCCGGAGCTGCCACGTGTCCAACCGTCGTATCTTCAGCCTCTAACCTCCGGAAGACTCCACAACGGCTCTGGATCTTTAAAGGAGAATCAAGGACTTCAAGACCCGATTAAGTGTCATTAATACTATATTAATGACACATGATCGGACGACCTTAATTACCAGTAACGGTGTTGTCAAAGCCCATAAATCGGTCATTAAGGGCAATTAATCGTGCTGAATGTGTATCAATATCAGTAACCGCCAGGGCCACATGTCGGGTCAAGCTAACTTGTAACGGCCTGCCCTTGTACTATAAAAGGACAGGTCGACGATATATAGAAGACACTAGACGCTACACTCGATGGAGACGCGCTCATCCTACACTCTCAAATTACGTTGAGCTAATACATCCAATACACTAACACACCCCGTGGAGTAGGGTATTACGCTCAGGCGGCCCGAACCACGTAAATCTTCGTGTCTCTTGCGTCACTTAACACATCACCTTCTTGAATCTCCGCGCGCCCACATCGAACCTCAAACTCCTCTAACACTTTAGTAGTATCGGGAGATCTGCCAGATCAAAACCACCGACAGTTGGCGCGCCAGGTAGGGGGCGCCTGAGATTTCAAGAATGGTGAACTCAGCTGCTGGATCATCCAACGGTCATCCCGCTGTTCAAGCTGTTGGGGGCAATCCCTCCAATATGCAGCCACCAGCAAGAACCACGGTTCCAGCAGGAGTCACACTTCCACCACCGCCGCCTCCACCAGCAAATCAAGCTGGGCAGCGCGATGGTGCACCAGCGTCAATCACCGCGTCAACAAATCTTGACAATCCGGAACACGCGCTCCATACAACACGTGCTCTTCTTCAGCGCCCACCACCTCCGGGCGCATCCCGGGATGCAATGGAGCAGTGGAGGGCCGATGTGGAACACTTGGTTGCAGCAGCAGCCGACCGCATCAGCAATCAGGGTCCTCCTCTTTCAGGACGGGCCCCGTCGTAGCGACGGACCTTGTCTGGCAGACTTGGTCCGCACGTTTCCAACAATAGGAGACATGCTACGTCACAGCAGGTGACGTCGTTGCCCTCCGAGGCACGACGTACTCACACGGTATCAAGGCTTTCAACTCATGACCTCCGGGCGGAGCTTGATCGCCGATACCGTCAACAAGACGGCCGAGTCCATATTGAGCGTGCTCGTGAAAGACGAGAAGCTCAGGATATTCCTGTTCCTGAAAGAGTAGGAGGAGGCTGTTCAGCCCTGGCCATGCATCTGTGTATGGTCAGGTGGCCACAGAAGTTCCGGCCTCACCTGCCGGAGAAGTTCGACGGGACCGTTAATCCTGTCGAATTTATTCAGATTTACTCCACTGCTATCTTGGCAGCTGGAGCAAATAAGGCCGTAATAGCCAATTATTTCCCAGTGGCTTTAACTGGGACCGCCAGGTCACGGTCTATGAGCCTTCCACCCAACTCCATCAGCAGTTGGGAGGAGTTGTGCCGGCAGTTCACCGCCAACTTCGGGAGTTCATACACCCGACGAGGCATCGAACTGGACCTTTTTGCAGTCGTGCAAAAAGGAGGAGAATCCCTGCGATCATTCATCCAGAGATTCTCTCAGGTATGAAACACTATCTCTTCTATCTCTAGCGCCTCTGTCATTGTGGCATTTAGACAGGGTGTACGGGATAAGAAGATGTTGGAAAAACTGGTGATCAAGGAGATCACCAGTGTCACGGAACTCTTCAGCTTGGCTGACAAATGTGCCAGAGCTACGGAGGGCC
This sequence comes from Tuctoria greenei, assembly GCA_036927565.1. NCBI lineage: Eukaryota > Viridiplantae > Streptophyta > Magnoliopsida > Poales > Poaceae > Tuctoria > Tuctoria greenei. The sequence continues at coordinate 183,005,828 of JAYESD010000005.1, forward strand.
GTGAAATGCACTCCAAACCACCTCTGGAGGATCACAAAAAATCTTCCAAAGGAGAAGCCACTACCTCCGGGAGTGGCAAAAAGAAGAAAAAGACCAACGGCAAGAAGAAGTCGTCGGTCGGTGCATCCAATGCTACAGCGGCTACAGCTCCTGGTGGCCGGGGGTCACACCCCGAGAAGCGACCTCGACCGTCTTCTGAAGACGGTGGCAAACCCAAAGTGTGGTGTCCAATTCACAAAACAGACAGCCAAAGTTTGGAAGACTACCGGGAGGTCCAAAACCTTGTCGAGCTCTACAACAAGCGCCGGGAAGAAGCTCCTTTCCGTCAAAGGGAAGGAAAACAAAAAGTTGTCGAAGCTCCGGCTGAAGAGGAGTTAGGTTTTCAGGATCCCAAAAAGGTCCTGAAGGCCGTTTACACCTCCTTCGATGACAATTCTGACGTCTCTGACAACGAGCGTCGAAAGACTATGAACACCATTTTTGGTGGATCATGGGACATCACCTTCCGCCGCGTCATCAAGACTATGCGTCGGGACATGGCTACTGTAGCTCCTACAGCCAGGGAAGAGCCTCATCGAAAGTGGATGGACACAACCATCACTTTTGATGCTTCGGACTGCCCTCGAAGCATGGTTGGAGCAGGACAGTTACCTTTGATGGTATCTCCTACCATCAATAACATCCAGCTCCACCATGTCATGGTAGATGGAGGTTCGGGGCTCAACCTCATAAGCTTCGAAGCTTTTACCAAGCTTCAGCTCCGACCTTCAGATCTCCACCCCTCCCGACCTTTCTCCGGAGTAGGTCCGGGAGTCATTACCCCACTCGGTGCTATTACCATCCCCGTTACCTTCAGGACCCGAGAGAAGTATCGCACCGAGAAGTTGGTCTTTGACGTTGCTCAGATCAACTTACCCTTCAATGCCATCTTGGGTAGGCCTGCCTTGTACAAATTCATGGCAGCTGCTCATTATGGATACCTGGTGTTGAAGATGCCAACACCAGTAGGTGTTCTCTGGATCCACGGAGATCGCACTGCTGGAGTAACTGCTCTGGAAGAACTCCATGCGCTTACTACGGCGCAAGAGGAGGACTCCAGACAGGAGCAAGCTCCAAAACCCCCGAGCATTTGTCAGCGAGGCTCGACTTCTCCACCTTGTGTGCAGCCAAGCGGCGACACCAACATTCCCGTCAAAGTCGTCCAAATTGGTTCTGACGCCGCTCAGACCACTCGTATATCGGGGGGGGGGGGGGGGGTTTGAACGACAAATAGGAACTTGCGCTCATCGCTTTGCTCCGGACTAATGTCGACGTGTTTGCCTAGCAACCGTCACAAATGCCTAGGATCCCCAGGGAAGTGATTGAGCACAATCTGAAGATCTACCCCGACGCCCGGCCTGTGCATCAGAAGCCTCAGAAGCAATCCGTGGAGCGACAAAACTTCATTCAACAAGAAGTGAAGAAGTTGCTCGAAGCTGGATTCATCCGAGAAGTCTTCCATCCAAAATGGCTGACAAACCCAGTCGTTGTGCCTAAGGCCGGCGGGAAGCTTCGTATGTGTATCGACTACACAACACTAAATAAGGCATGTCCAAAAGATCCATTCCCACTACCTAGAATAGATCAGATAGTGGATTCCACCTCCGGGTGTGAATTACTGTGTTTCCTAGACGCATATTCTGGGTATCATCAAATCAGAATGTCTAGGGAAGATGAAGAGCATACCTCTTTCATCACAGTAGATGGATTGTACTGTTACACAGCCATGCCATTTGGTCTCAAGAATGCAACTTCAACCTTTGTACGAGCTATGTACAAAAACTTTGAAGAACTAATTAGAGACATAGTGGAAGTGTATGTTGACGACATTGTGGTCAAGGTCAATAACAAGGAGTCACTCCTTGACACCTTGCAGGCTGTCTTCGATAAGCTGCGGGTCACCCGCACAAAGCTAAACCCAGACAAGTGTGTCTACGGGGTTAGCTCCGGAAAACTTCTTGGTTTCCTGGTAAGTTACCGGGGCATAGAAGCTAATCCGGTGAAGATCAAAGGCCATTGAAGACATGCGGCCACCAGCCCGCATCAAAGATGTCCAAAAGCTGACTGGATGTCTAGCAGCCCTCAGCCGGTTCATTTCAAGACTGGCGGAACGGGCACTTCCCTTCTTCAAGTTATTGAGGAAGTACGGACCATTCCAATGGTCTGAAGAAGCAGAAAAGGCGTTCCAGGAGCTAAAACAGTTCCTCACCACCCTACCAATCCTGGTAGCTCCAAACCCTGGTGAGCCTTTGCTGCTTTATATTTCAGCAACTGACAAAGTCGTCAGTATGGTCTTGGTTGCGGAGAGACCAGAACTATCCCATGCTCAGGAATCCAGACCCCTCCGGGAGGGTCCGGAGGTTCCTGAAAGCGAGTCTGGATCCCAACTCCCAGACTTGAATCCACAAGAAGTTACTTCAGAAGACCCAGACCCCTTCAGGAGGGTCCAGGTCGCTTCTGAAGAAGCTTCGGGTCCCTTCAGCCAGGACCCGGAGGTCCCCGAAGAAGGTCCGGATCCCTCACGGAGGATCCGGGTCAATGAAGAGGAAGCTCCAGGCCCCTCCGGGAGGGTTCGGACCATCCAGCGCCCAATGTACTTCATCAGTGAAGTACTTCATGATGCCAAGACTCGATACCTAGAGGTGCATAAGCTGCTCTATGCAGTTCTTATTGCCTCCAGAAAGCTTCGCCATTACTTCCAAGCTCACAAGATTTCAGTGGTGACCTCTTACCCACTTCGAGCAATCTTGCATAATCCCAATTCAACTGGGAATATTGCAAAGTGGGCAGCGGAATTGGCTGAATTCAATCTCGAATTCATTTCAAGGCAAGCAATCAGGAGTCAAGCATTGGCACACTTCATGGCGGAATGGACTCCCTCTCCATCAAACCCTGGGGGCCCCAGTGAGCAGAAGCCGGAACACAAGGCTCCGGTCTTCACCGAGCCTCACCGGACCCTCTACTTTGACGGCTCCATGCAAAAGCAGGGGGCCGGAGCTGGAATCCTTCTCCCCGCACCAACCGGAGAGAAGGTAAAATACATGGTACACCTTGACTTCAAGGCGACCAACAACATGGCGAAATATGAAGCACTCATTTACGGACTAAGGGTGGCACTGTCATACGGTGTTAAGCAACTGCTGGTCAAGGGAGATTCACAGCTCATCATTAAGCAAGTGAAGGGTGAATGCTCCTGCAACAATCTCCAACTAGGTGCTTACCTCCTTGAAGTCCAGAGGCTTCAAAAGGACTTCGAAGTCCTAGATCTCCACCATGTCCAGCGTGCCCACAATGCTGAAGCCGATGAACTCTCGACGAAAGCGTCAACCGGAGCTCCAGCTCCTGACGGAACTTTTGTCCGGAGGTTGTCAAAACCCACAGCTCAGCCTGCCGAACTGAGCGAAGGGGGCGAGATCAGCATCCCGAAGCTGACAGTCCCAATGGCCCTATTACCATGGCAACCATCAAGGGTCGTAGGTGCTACCGAAAGCTCCGAGCAACCCAGCACGCAAGACTCAAATGCTCAAGTTAGCTCCAATGCATGGATCTCGGAAATCCGGAGCTACTTGAAAGACAACATCCTTCCTGACGATGATGTACCCGCTGACCGGATAGTCAGATTGGCTAAAAAATACATGTTGGTAGAAGGGGATCTCTACCGGCGCGGTGCTAATGGCATCCTAATGCGGTGCATCACAAGGGAAGAAGGTTGCGAGCTCCTCGCAGAGATCCATGGAGGTGAGTGTGGGAACCACGCGTCTTCCCGCACGCTGGTTGGTAAAGCCTTTTGGCATGGCTTCTACTGGCCTACAACACTCCAGGATGCAACTGAGCTGGTGAAGAAATGCGAAGCATGTCAATTTCATGCAAAGCAAATTCACACACCGGCTCAGCCTCTACAAATGATACCTCCTACATGACCCTTCGCCGTGTGGGGGGTGGACATCTTGGGACCTTTCCCAAGAGCCGTCGGAGGTTACAAGTTCCTGTACGTCGCCATTGACAAGTTTACTAAGTGGCCGGAAGCAACTCCAGTTGTGACAATCAACAAGCAGTCTGCAATCAATTTCTTGCAGTCCATTGTATGCAGATTTGGAGTCCCAAACAAAATCATTACTGATAATGGGACCCAATTCACAAGCTCTGCATTTCAAGGATATTGCGAAGACCTCGGCATTCAAGTTTGCTACGCCTCCGTAGCTCACCCGACAAGCAATGGCCAGGCCGAGAGAGCAAATGCTGAAATCCTTAAAGGACTCAAAACGCGCACTTATGAGCGCTTGAAAAAACATGGAGCCAACTGGATCGAAGAGCTTCCGCCCACTTTATGGGCCAACAGGACAACTCCAAACCGGTCAACTGGAGAGACACCCTTCTTCCTGGTGTACGGAGCTGAAGCAATCCTTCCTCCGGAAATCACCTTGGGGTCACTCTGGGTCCGGACCTTCGACGAAGCCACGCAGGACCAGCTCCGTAGTGAAGACCTATACCTCCTTGAGGAGGGAAGGTGCCAAGCAGCTGTTCAGAATGCCTGATACCGCCAAGCCCTTCGGCGCTATCATCAGCGGCATGTACAAAACCGACAGCTCGAGGAAGGCGATCTGGTGCTACGGAGAATACAATCCAGAGAAGGGTTAAACAAACTCTCCCCCAGTTGGGAGGGACCTTTCCGAGTGATTAAAGTATCCCATCCCAAAAGCGTTCGCTTGGCTACCGAGGATGGGACACCTCTCCCAAATCCTTGGAACATTGAGCACCTCCGTAAGTTCTACACTTAATATCACGGAGGTCAGTCTGTAGTAACTTGAGGTGTATGTTATAGAGTCATTGTACAGAGTTGGATAGTTCCTCCGGGAGAATAGCCGAACCTTTTCCGGAAGGTCCGCAAAGTTCATGCAACACTTGTCACAGTCTCAGGACTAAAAGTGTAGCTAGCTACCCTGGGTCAGACGAGAAATGAAACACGCTTAGCCTGGTTCCGTACCCTAAGAGTGTACTTGTTTCCCCTGTACCCCGGACCTATAACGAAAGACATCTTCATGTGAAACTGACTCCACGTGCATTTATTTTGTACATGCTCAACATTTTTTATTTTTCTTTCTTGTCTATAACAAAGTTGTGTAAGTCTTAAGAAATTTTAGTCCGACCGATTCATGTACAATTAGAGTTGTATTGTCAATTCTTTTGGATTCAAATATTGTTCATGGCTCACTCGCCTGAATGCCGCCAAGCCAATCTAGGGCCAGAGTTTGCTATTGGCTTAGCCTGGTCAAGCATCCTAAGTACGCCACTCTACCTACACCCCGGCAGGCCGAAGTAAGGCGGGTCCAAGTGCAATTGGATCTGGAAGAAAAGACAACACATTCGGTTGCATTAAGAATCGCGTTTGACCTAAAAATTTCTTGAGAATCGTAAGCTGCGACGAAGTTATAGGCAAGGAACGCATTTTACTATTTTTCTTGGCTTCAGTGTGCAGGAAAAATAAAAAATCCACGTCGATGGAGAAAAGACGGAGCTAACAAAGCTCCGACTCCTCTAGGTGGCTTGTAATCGATGTTAAGCATTGAAAACGAGCATCACTGGAGCAACCAAGCTCCGGTAAAGCTAGGGGGGCCAACCGTCGACGCAAAATGAAAGATGGTGAGAAGACCCCACAAGTGGAGTCTGCTGCCGACAAACTACACGTTGGCAAAGGTCACTGCCGGAGCTACTAAGCTCCGACACCCCGAAGGGCTAACTATCGATGCTCTATGCGTTGATAGGGACTATTGTCGGAGCTTCTAAGCTCCGACGATAGTCAATGCCGGAGCTTCTAAGCTCTGACAACCCCAGGGGGCCTTCACTATCGAAGACTTCGGACCTACATTCTACAAGTTCGAAGCAAATGAGTCTTCAACAAAACACAATATCCTCTTGGTACATGTTCACAATCAAATTGTGTACATCTACCGGGGGCCAAGTGAAGACAAAAAATGAAATTCACAAAAATTTGACAAAAATTTGGGGATTTCATTCATCTGGAGACAAGGGATTACAAAATTGAGTAAGAAAAAGAGAGAATACAAGTGGGAGCTACAGAGATGGTCCTAGACCCTATGGAAGAATTGGGCGACCTTCTATGCAACCTCCGACACATTGGCTCAGGCGGCTTCACATTCTCCTTCGATGGGACCTTCAAGCACCGGGTCGAGAGGGAATTGGGGATTCCGGCTGGTGTAGCACGTCAGCACATACTCTGCGATGTTCCTCGCTAGGGATTGCCCCTCAACCTCCAACTGGTTCGCGATGACGTCGCCCACCTTGGAGAGTTTGCTACCCGCCGAGCTCAACGCCTGCATGACCATGTCTGGCTCTGGCTCCGGATCATCCAGACGCACGGGACTGAAGCCCATCGGTGTCAGCGCGTCGTTGGCCTTGCCCAGGAACTACCAAACCTGTAGGGAGTCCGCATCCCTCAAGCCCTTCAGTTCTTCCAGGGATCTTTTGGCCGCCACCAATTCAGAATTCTCGCAAGCGAGGCGCTCAACTTCTTTGGCATTTTGCTGAATCTTTTCAGCAACCCTCTTCTCGAGTTTTCCGAGCTCCTCCTCCCGGAGGTAGATCTTGTTCCGGCGGTCAACCAGGTCCTTCTCTCTGCCCCTTACTTTCTTCTCCCTGGCAGCGATGACACACTCTTGCTCGTAGAGTTCCTGCCCTCGCACCCAGGCTTTCTCCTCCTCCTCAGCGCAGCGCTCTTCTAATTTCTTGGCGCGCTCCTCGAGGCCCTTGTCAGCCAGAGCCACCTTTTTGGTGAGCTCCTCCTCCCTCCTCAAGACGTCATCCCGCAGCTCTAGGAGTTTCTGCTCTTCATGTTCGAGCCTTTTCTCCCTCTCCTCAAGTGCCTCCCGGCGCTTGATGAGAGTAGTGTTAATGGCCTCAAGCCTTTCGTGGCGTTCATCAGCCGCACTATTAGCTGCTTTGGTCTGCTCATAAATGGCCGGAGATTGAGCGTCTAGGGCGCGAGTCAAGCTCTCCCTGTCATCCAATAACTTGCCCCAGTACTACAGGCGGACCTTCTCCTGCTTGATCCATTCCTTGTCGTCAGCCAGCCTCGACTGCGCCAGCTTGGTCTCGAAGTAGAGCCGGTTACGCCACTTCCTAAGGGTTTGGCGCTCCTCTTCAAGAGCCTTGCTATCGTGGTAGAATGCCAGCTAAACTTGACGCAGGCTGGAACAAGCGTTGTCAATGGACAACGACGGGGGAATGGATTCCGAACCTGCTGGGGTCTCCTCCGCTGGTTCCAGCGGGTTCTCGCTTACAAAAAATGGGTCCCAATCCATAAGAGTGGTCCCCTGAGCCTCCAAGACACTAGGGCCGTCCTCCGGGATAGCCTTAGTCGCCATCGAGGAGGGTCCCGCGAAAGAAGTTCCGACCTCCGGAAGTGGTTCCGAAGGCCCCGCCGCTAGGTCTTCATTTGCCCCCTCAGGCAGGGGGCCAGCGACTTCATCAGGCACACCGGCTCAGCCGCGGGTACCTCCGGCATCGTCACTCCCGGAGCAGGGGTTGCTTCTGGCTCCGGCCTGGGCACCTCCTCTACTGGGGGCTCGAACGCTGACGCCTTCGCAACGACTGGCTCAGGCGTCGAAAGATCTTCAACAACAGCCAGCCCTGCGGACGGAGCTTCAACGGCAACCGGCTCGGGAGCCGGAAGGTCTTCAACATCAACCGGCCCTGCGGCCGGAGCTCCAGCAACGACCGGATCTGCGGCCGGTGCTTTAGAGGTAGTCGGCCCAATCACCGGGACTTCCTCAACATCCGGCGCGCACGCCGGGACTTCAATTAGCTCCGGCTCAACCGCCGGGGCTTCGACAATTTCCGGCTCTAGGGCCGGAATTATTGCTTCCCCCAGCTCAATGGCCGAAGCTTCCATCATCTCAGCACCCTGAAAGCATCTAGGCCCCCATGAGGTACGGTTTCGGTGATTAATGACAACCATTGGATTTTACTAATGAATTTGTGAATGCAAGGTCCCCATAATCACTCAATCAAATGAAATCTATATGTCATTGGAGACCCATATACAATCACTTTATGAGATTGAATCAATGATATGAAGACAAGAAGTGAAAGCTCTTATGTCAAAGTCATTCAACCACAATTGATGACACTTAATGCTTGACAACCATCAGAAGTACATTTCCAACAAAAGTCTAAGAGGTCAATCGAGCAAGACACAAAAGAATCACTTAGAAACAACTCGAAGCAAACAAAATCAACTCACCGGATCAACCGATGATTTCTGAGAACAACACATCAGTCGAGTTGGTTCAGCAGAAGAAGAAGACCTCAGAACAAAGCACTCACCGGATCATCCGATGTTAAGGGCTGAGCTACATCGGTCCATCAGTACAGTTTGCAATATCCTTGGACCAAGTGTAGCACCGGATCATCTGATGTACAGAAATACACACATCGGTCAATCACTCCAGTAAGCATCAAGTTTGAGCCAATTCTGGAGGAAGAGCCACCGGATCATCCGATGAGAAGACAAGTGCAACATCAGTCTAACAACGGTTATATCTGACACAATGACGTCATACTTGATCGATGATAACTAAAGGGGAGACATCGGATCATCCGATGTTCGCAGAAAAGTTCTGTCAGCCTACTTTTCCAACGGCTATTTCGTGGAAGCTGGCTATAAATACCCCCTAAACGTGTCATTTCGACATGTCTTGATCACAAAACATTCTCTACACATCCACAAGCGTTCATGACCAATAGCCATCACTTCTACATCATTTTCGACCACCTACACACCAAGAGATATGCTAGAGCTAGCTAGAGAGAGAGCTTGTGTGCCTCCATTCTGGGTGAGTGGAATCTCTAGGATAGTGAGAGCCTCAAGGGAGTGCCCCCTTGGTGTTTGTAAATGTGAGAGACTTCCAGATCTTGCCAAGGCGTTTGTGGAAGCCCGAAGGGTCGAAGTTGTACAAGGCTTGAGCTCCACCTTGCCAAGGTTGGCAAATGGAGAAGAATAGTGGAGATCCCTCGTCTCGGTGACTTGGGTGTGGCTAAACCCTTTGGTGAGTGCCACAATGTGGATGTAGGAAGATTTTGACGATCTTGCCGAACCATGGGATAAATCCCCGTGTCTCCTCGGGAGTTTGCATCCTCTTCCTCTCCCTTATATTTATGCATTTTATATTCCGCGAAGTCGCTATTTACTTCAATGCATAGATAGTTTGCGTAGGGAATTGGGTTTTTAGGAATTAAGTTTTATTGTTTAGATTTTTGAAAAGAAGCCCAATTCACCCCCCCTCTTGGGCATTCGATCCTTACAATTGGTATTAGAGCAAGGTTGCTCATAGGATCATTCTAGCTTCACCGCTAGAGAGCTAAAATGGCCAAGGTTGGGGGTTCAGTTCCTATCTTTGAGGGCAAGAACTTTGCCTATTGGAAAGCACGCATGTGCGCTTATCTAGAGGCCATTGCTCCCGAAGTATGGGAAGCGACCCACGCGGGGTTTGGAGAACACAACTATGTTGGTGATCAAATTAAATGGGATGCTAAAGCTAGGAATGCAATCTATGAGTGCATTAGTCAAGATGTTTTTTTCTAGGATTGCTAGCAAAGAAAAGGCATGTGAAATTTGGGATTGCTTGATAGAAATTCATGAGTGTTCTTCTCGTGTGAAGGAACTTAAATATCACATGCTTAAAGCAAAATATGATGAATTTAAGATGCTACCTCATGAAAATGTTAATGAGATGTTCTCTCGCTTGAATGTACTTATTGAAGAAATTAATGCTCTTGACATTGCTTCTCTTGGCAAGGGACTCATCAACCGCAAGATCCTCATGCTCCTTCCCAAGCCAAAGTACAACATCATCAACTCCATGTTCCAAAAAGAGTCTCTTGACCACATTGAAGTTTCGGAGCTCATTGGAGAAATTCACGCTCATGAGATGAGTGTACTTGGGATGATGGAACAATCATCTTCAAAAACAATTGCTCTAAAGGCCTCCACCAAGAAAACAAGCCTCAAGAAGAAGGTGGTTGAGCCTAGCTCAAGTGAAGAGGAGCAAGCATCAAGTGAAGATGAAGATGATGAGCTTGCATTGATGATGAGGAAGTTCTCACGCTTGAACCCCAAGATTACCAAGAAGGGATACACCTTTGATCCCAAGAAGAAAGCGTTTCTACCAAGGAGAGATGATCACAAGACTTGCTACAATTGTGGTGATCAAGGCCACATCTCCTATGATTGTCCAAAACTGGACAAAAGAAGAGAGAACCACAAGAGCAAGCATCGCAAGCTTGAAGAAAGTGATGATGATGAAGAAGAGGCCAAACCCAAACCAAGATCCTTTGGGAAGAAGAAACATGACAAGGTAAAGAAGGCAAGACTCTTCCCAAAGAAGAGAAATGGCCCACAAAAGGTGTTCATGTGTGAGGCAAATGAATGGGTCACCGACGAAGAAACAAGTGATGAAGAGAGTGAAGCGAAAGAAGAAAGCTTGGCCGGCCTCGCCATTGCCAACAATGATGACTCACCTCTTCATCCACCGCCCATGTGCCTCATGGTGAAAGGTAACACCAAAGTATGTGATGACTCTAGTGATGATGAGCTTTCCCCCGATGATTTAACTTCTTTGATAAATGAATATCATGCTATCATTAAGAGGGAAAAGAGTAAGGTTAAAGCTCTTGAAGAAACTCATGCTAGACTTGAGAGTGCTAACCTCGATTTGCTTGACAAGTATGAAAGCATACTCAAAGAGCATGACACGCTCAAATCTCATGTCAAGCAAATTGAGGAAGAAAAGGCTAAAATCAAGTTAAATAATCATGAGCTTAACTTAGCACACCAAACACTCTTGGAAGAGCACAACAAGTTAGTACAAGAACATCAAACACTTAACCTTGCTCATGACGTGCTTGATCAAGAGTTGAAAAATATAAAGAAGCAAACTCTTAATGATAGGATATCCATTACTTCTCATGTCACTAAAGCCTTGAACAAGTCTTTGCCTTTGAAAGCAAATGCTAGGGAAAAGGACTTGTTGGAAGAAATTGAGAGTCTCCGCACTAGTGTGGCTAGACTTTCAAAAGGAGAAGTCAAGCATAAGGAAATCCTCTTCCAACAAGCAAAGGCCTTCAACAAGAGAGGACTTGGATCCTTCCTGGTGCCTAACAAAGGAAAGGTGCCCTCACCGGAGCTTAGAACAAGCTTCATCAAGGAAGTTGGTTCTTATTGCCAACATTGTGAGGTCACCGGTCACCACACAAGGGAGTGTCCTCTTCCTAACCGACCCTCTCCAAAGTTGCCCATTAATTACAAATCTACTTTCAATGATCGTTATTATCTCTTGAGTAAAGTAGATGGCAAGGTGAAGGCTAGGTTCATTGGCAAGGACATGAAGGTCATGAAGGGGAAGCTCCCCAAGCAACTTTGGGTCCCAAAGACACTTGTATCACACATACAAGGACCTAAGTTGGCTTGGGTGCCTAAAGTTAAAAATTGAATTCGTGTGTGTAGGTGAACTACAAAGCCGGAGGAAAGCATTGGGTACTCGATAGCGGGTGCACCCAACATATGACCGGCAATGATGGTATGTTCACCACCATAGAAAACCCCAACAATCATGAACAAGTCACCTTTGGTGATAACTCTAAGGGAAAGGTAATTGGGTTAGGTAAAATTGCTATTTCAAATGATTTATCCATTTCCAATGTTTTGTATGTCAAGTCACTTAGTTTTAATTTACTTTCCATTGCACAACTATGTGATCTTGGACTAACATGCACATTTAGCAAAAATGATGTTGTCGTGAGTAGTGAAACAAGCCAAGACATAGTCTTCAAAGGATTTCGACATGGACATCTCTACCTAGTAGACTTCTCCAACAAGAATGCTAGCTTGACCACTTGTCTTTTCACTAAGACAAGTTTGGGATGGATATGGCACCGACGCATAGCGCACATTGGGATGAGCAAACTCAAGAAGTCATTCAAGCTTGGGATGGTGACCGGCGTGAAAGATGTCACATTTGAGAAGAACAAGCTTTGTAGCGCTTGTCAAGCCGGGAAACAAGTTGCTTCACACCACCCAATGAAGAAAATGGTGTCAACCCCCAAGCCACTTGAGCTACTACACATGGACCTCTTCGGACCGTCCACATATCAAAGCCTTAGCGGTAACCTCTATTGTCTTGTTATAGTTGATGACTACTCTCGCTATGCTTGGACTCTATTTCTAGGTGACAAGAGTGAAACTCCGGAAGTGTTCAAGACCTTCGCCAACCGCGCTCAAAGGGAATTTCAACTTCCCATCATCAAGGTCCGGAGTGACAACGGCACCGAATTCAAAAACTACAACATTGGGGAGTGGTGTGACCGTGAAGGCGTGAAACATGAGTTTTCGGCCACATACACTCCTCAACAAAACGGTGTCGTTGAAAGGAAGAACAAGACTCTCATCACTCTTGCACGAGCAATGCTTGATGACTATGGCACGTTGGAGAAGTTTTGGGCTGAAGCAATCAACACGGCGTGCTATGCCGCAAATAGGGTCTACCTACATCAACTACTTCAAAAGACCCCGTACAAGCTTCTCATTGGGAGAAAGCCCAACATCTCCTACTTTCGAGTCTTTGGATGCAAGTGCTACATCTATCGCAAGAAAAGGATCGATAAGTTTGAAAGAAGATGTGATGTTGGTATATTTCTTGGTTATGCATCAAACTAAAAAGCATATCGAGTATTCAACCAAACCTCCGATTTAGTTGAGGAAAGTTGTGATGTTGAGTTTGATGAATCTAATGGCTCCCAAGAGGAGAGTTTTTGTCATGATGAAATAGATGATGAGCCTCCGAGAAGCCATGAAGAACATGACCATTGGAGACATGAAGCCTGAAGTTGAGGAGAGCCATGATCAAGGGGGAGCCTCAAGTTCCAACAACAACACTTCTATGGCGCCTCAAGTTGACGAAGAAGAGAAGGATGATCCATTGCCGACTCAAGACTCACAAGCACAACAACATCAAGAAGAAGAAGAAGTCCATGATCAAGTCCAACCACAAGAGGAGCAACACGCATCACCTTTGCCAAGTGCTTCACAACCACTTATGAGGCATGGACGCATCTCCAAGGCGCATCTGATGGACCAAATCATTGGAAGTCCGTCAAGGGGTCACTCCAAGACCCAAATTGGGTGATGGCCATGCAAGAAGAACTCAACAACTTCATCCGCAATGAAGTTTGAGTGTTGGAGGAGCGACCCAAGGACAAGAACGTCATCGGAACAAAGTGGGTGTACCGCAACAAACAAGACGAGAATGGCGTTGTGGTCCGCAACAAGGCAAGACTTGTGGCCAAAGGGTTCTCGCAAGTTGAAGGACTAGACTTTGGGGAGACATTTGCCCCGGTCGCCCGGCTAGAAGCCATCCGTATACTCCTTGCTTTTGAATCACATCATAGTATTAGACTTTATCAAATGGATGTGAAAAGTGCCTTTCTTAATGGTTAAATTAACAAGCTTGTTTATGTTGAACAACCTCCCGGGTTTGAAGATCCGAGGAATCCTAACCATGTGTATAGGTTGCACAAGGCGCTCTACGGGCTCAAGCAAGCACCTAGGGCGTGGTATGAACGACTAAGGGATTTCTTGATCATGCAAGGATTCAAGATCAGGAGGGTGGACACCACACTCTTCACCAAAGACATCAACGAAGATTTGTTCATTTGTCAAATTTATGTTGATGATATTATTTTTGGTTCAACTAACGAAGCTCTTAGCCATGAGTTTGGCAAAATGATGTCTAGGGAATTCGAGATGTCAATGACTGGAGAGCTCAACTTCTTCCTTGGATTTCAAATCAAGCAACTTCAAGAGGGGACCTTTGTCTATCAAGAGAAGTACACCAAGGACCTCTTGAAGAAATTTGAGATGGGAGATTGTAGCTCAAGAAGCACTCCAATGGCAACAAATTGTCATCTCGACGCGGATAAGGACGGTAAACCTATTAACCAATCTAACTACCGTTCTATGATTGGCTCATTGCTTTATCTTACCGCATCTAGGCCCGATATCATGTTTAGTGTATGCTTGTGTGCTCGCTTTCAAGCGGCACCTAAAGAATAGCATATGAAGGCGGTCTTTAGGATACTTAGGTATCTTAAGCATACCCCTAGTATGGGCTTGTGGTACCCTAAAGGTGCAAAATTCCACCTCTTGGGATACTCGGATTCAGACTTTGCCGGATGCCGCGTGGATCGCAAGAGTACCTCCGGTGGGTGCCACTTGCTTGGGCGTTCCCTAGTATCTTGGTCTAGCAAGAAGCAAAATTCCGTCGCCTTGTCCACGGCGGAAGCGGAATATATAGCGGTCGGTGCATGTTGTGCCCAAATTCTCTATATGAAGCAAATCCTTTTGGACTTTGGTATTAAACTTGGTTGTGTGCCTCTCCTTTGTGACAATGAAAGTGCGATTAAGATAGCTAAAAACCCCGTTCAACACTCCCGCACTAAGCACATTGATATTCGCCATCATTTCTTGAGGGACCATGAAGCTAAGGGAGACATCTCATTGCGAGGTGTTAGGTCCGAAGAACAATTGGCAGATATCTTCACTAAACCACTTGATGAGAAAACTTTTTCTAGGCTAAGAAGTGAGTTAAATGTGCTAGATGCAACAAACGTCATGTAAGAATGCACTTCATAGGTCTTGCCTAACTCATAAAGGATAGGGGTGAGCAAGGGTTAGCTTGGGATGGAGGTTCTTTTGGGTTTCCCCAAGGTTTGGAGAGTGGCTCTCCCTGAAGAAGCCTTTGAAAGGTTCAAATTTGGCAAGATAGATTTATTTTATGCCTTGCATGATGCCTGCCATTTAGACTTGTAAATTCTTGCATTATAAAATGTTTGGCATTGCATACAGTAGATTGTCACAAAGGGGAACCCACCTCATGAGAAAGAGACTTGTTTGAAATGCAATATCTCAACTCATATAAGGTGGAAAGAACAAAATGTTAGGTGCGTTAATGCCTAGAGGAACATGCTTTAAAGAGATAAAAGTCTTCATACTCTAGCTCATAAAGCATGTGCCTTACATTTCATTTGGATAATTTCCTTCCCATTTTTCTTCGGTGTTCTATTCCCTTTAAGGCTTAGCCAAGCTATTGGCATATTAGCATTTTTGAGGGGTAATGGGTTGCCCAAAAAGTCCTAAGACATGTGTTTCTTATTGCTTGTTTGTTTGGTCAAAGGACATATATGGGATGTTGCTGTTTTGTAGTCATCGGATTATCCGATGCTTAGGTCAGACCATCATCGGATCAGTTGGTGTTCAAAAGCCAAGAGTCAGACCAGTCAGCAACACAAATCAACCGACGTGTTCATTTGGAAAAACATCGGTCCATCCGGTGTTCACAATTCTGGAACTGTGATGAATTCCACCGATGATATTCCCTTCCACGTCGGACCATCCGGTGTCAATGGTACCTTTTTGAATACCCTTACCGTGACATTCGACCGATGCAATCTCTTTGCACGTCGGTCCATCCGATGTCAACGGCACCTTTTGAATACCCTTACTGTGTCATTCGACCGATGCTTCTATCGTTTCTACATCGGTCCATCCGGTGTTAAAGTTTTGGCTAGGGTTTGAGACCCACTATTTAAACGGCGCTTCGCCTCCGTCGTTTCTCTCTCCCCGATCCCGACTCATCCGCCGCCGATTCTCTCGCCCGAGCGCTGCCACCGCCGACTCCGGTCGCCGCCGCTGCCCTCCAGCCGCCGCCGCTGCACCATCGCAGCCGCCGCCTCCGCACCAACGCAGCTGCAACCGCCGCCGCCACTCGCCTCCACCACAGCCGCCGCCGCCGCTCCACCCAAGCGCCACCGCCGCCTCTCTCCACCACCACAGCCGCCCCACGCACAGTCTCCCCACCGTGGTGCCTCCCCCAAACGGTCGTGTCTCCTCGTCACTAGGGTTTCCCAGCCCCGTCAATCTCCGTGTCACCGTTCCGTGCATTCGACATCGTCGACTTCGTTCACGCGCCCGATTGCAATGGCTCGTGACAAGAAGAACAAGGGCAAGGCCATTGTGGAGCTGGCCGCGAAGAAGCAGAAGCTCTCGAAGGAGGATAAGAAGGCATTGATGGCCGCTCGCGCCGCCGAGGAGCGAGAGCGTGGCCGAGGAGGATCACTGAGGATCCGCGAGGCTCGTCCAAGACAGCCTCCCGTGATCGATGAGTCCGAGGCCGAAGAAGAGCCGGAAGTGCCTCTTGTTCGCCGGCGCTCAGCCCGGACCCGTGGGGGGCATCTCGCGGCAGCACCACGTCCGAGACCGACGGTTGCCGATCGTCGTGAGGACAGGGAGGCCCAGAGAGCCATCTACGAGATGGACACCACCGTCCGTGTCGGTGAAGGTGTCCGATTGACAGATTACCGGAAGATGAAGGCCAAGCAACTCCGAAGACTCAGATGGAGTGTGTTTCTTGAGGAGTGGTACCCGCAGCCCAGAGAGGCTTTGGTGGACAGTCGTTTCTGGACCGTGACACAGGCGTCACTCTACGAGACCTATAGACGCTGCGACCACAAGTTATTCCAGCACAACTTTTTGGACTGGGATCAGCTCGCCCTGGCAGCGGAGACAGAGATTCACCCATACTTTGAGAGGTATCGTGGGCTGGTGCAGCTGATGTCCTATGAGAGGAGTGCTTATGTGGAGGATTGGGTACGCGTGTTCTACGCTACCCTCTACATCTCTGAGGGCCGGAGATCGATAGACTTCATGTTCATGGGCCAACACTATCACTTGACGAGGCAGACGCTGGCACAGCTGCTAGGAGTGGACCTGCACGACACTTGCGTGCATGAGAGAGTATACGGTCAAGCAGACCCACTGCGGAGGCCGCTCACTGGAGGAGTGGCACCAGCATTGGAGGAGATCCGCTCTTTGTTTGGACCGACCTTCTCTCCAGACCAGCCGAGGGTACCGACATTATTGACTCCAGCTGCGCGCACAGTGCACCTTGCCTTGTGCCGCACTCTCTTGCCGAGGTCCAGTTACTTAGAGGGGTTCACCAGTCTGCAGCAGACCCTCCTATTCTACATCATGAACAAGATGGAGTTTAATATAATGGACGTCCTCATATGCGAGATGGAGGATGTGATCACTGACGGAGTGGGCATGATGAGGCAGCTCGTGTATGGACACTGGATCAGCTACCTGCTCTCCATGATGGTCCCTGAGGAGTCCGCCGTGCATGACCGTCTCACTGACGAGAGTGTCACACGGTTCGGTCACTACCGTGCCCCAGCTCCTGTAGACCGCCACCTTGACCGTCCAGTCGAGCGTCAGGTCAGGGCTCGTCTATCCGAGGAGGACTGATCGGATCTGGAGAAGGAGGATGAGAGGCTAGCTGAGGCAGAGGCACAGGGTGAGGACCTGCAGCACATATGGTCTGAGAGCGACACAAATGACAGTGTTGAGGAGTACTTCCCACCTCCTCCCTCACCCAGGCAGCACGGCGCGGAGGCTGGAGGCTCTACAGTGCCACCCCCTACTCCACCTCCCATCTCAGAGGCACAGGTTTCTCAGCCGTCCGAGCTCACATCCCTCCTACAACAGATGGTTGAGCAGCAGCGCTCCCTCGACCAGCAGCAGCAGACGCAGCAGGCGATGATGGGCATCCTGGGGTTGATCACCAACCTCTACACCCAGACCGGGATTGCCCTCCCGTCGCAGCTGCCAGGAGTCGCTCCACCTCCACCTGTCCTTGCTCCAGCTGCCGCTTCGGTGCCGACCACGCCGATCCCTTCGATCAGCATGTCTCCACTACTGGCTCCCGGCGCACCGATTCACTCTCTACTGCCGGCCACGACACTATTCCAGCAGACGCCGGCATCCGTCGTTAGTGCACCTATTCCAGCAGCTCCTACCCAGCAGGCACCGACGATGGCTCCTACGGCTCCGACAGCTCCTTCTACCTCTACTCCAGGCAGCAGCTCTGACGACAGCGACGGTGACCAGTTCGTCATCGCGCCTAGTACTCAGGGTCCTTAGGCACTCGGATCCCTTTTTGGTGTCTTGATGCCAAAGGGGGAGAAGAGTTAGGGGAGTCAGGGGGAGGATAGCTTAGTCTCAGGGGGAGCGTCCTAGCCTTAGGGGGAGTTTACCTATATCATCTTTGTGTTTATTGAGTACTCTTGAGATATTAATCGATTGAGCTTATTTGGTGCCTATCTTATGATCACTTATTCACATGAGTTATTCTTTGATTGAGCTTTCAAATTTTAAGTGTAATAATCTTGTATTCATTGTATATCCTCTGAAGCTTCGTACTATCAAATTCATTACTATTGTGCTTTAATTGTTGTGTTGTCATCAATCACCAAAAAGGGGGAGATTGAAAGCATCTAGACCCCCATGAGGTATGATTTCGGTGATTAATGACAACCATTGGATTTTACTAATGAATTTGTGAATGCAAGGTCCCCATAATCACTCAATCAAATGAAATCTATATGTCATTGGAGACCCATATACAATCACTTTATGAGATCGAATCAATGATATGAAGACAAGAAGTGAAAGCTCTTATGTCAAAGTCATTCAACCACAATTGATGACACTTAATGCTTGACAACCATCAGAAGTACATTTCCAACAAAAGTCTAAGAGGTCAATCGAGCAAGACACAAAAGAATCACTTAGAAACAACTCGAAGCAAACAAAATCAACTCACCGGATCAACCGATGATTTCTGAGAACAACACATCGGTCGATTTGGTTCAGCAGAAGAAGAAGACCTTAGAACAAAGCACTCACCGGATCATCCGATGTTAAAGGCTCAGCTACATCGGTCCATCAGTACAGTTTGCAATATCCTTGGACCAAGTGTAGCACCGGATCATCCGATGTACAGAAATACACACATCGGTCAATCACTCCAGTAAGCATCGAGTTTGAGCCAATTCTGGAGGAAGAGCCATCGGATCATCCGCTGAGAAGACAAGTGCAACATCGGTCTAACAACGGTCATATCTGACACAATGACATCAGCTAAAGTATACTTGACCGATGATAACTAAAGGGGAGACATCGGATCATCCAATGTTCGCAGAAAAGTTCTGTCAGCCTACTTTTCCAATGGCTATTTCGTGGAAGCTGGCTATAAATACCCCCTAAACCTGTCATTTCGACATGTCTTGATCAAAAAACATTCTCTACACATCCACAAGCGTTCAAGACCAAGAGCCATCACTTCTACATCATTTTCGACCACCTACACACCAAGAGATAGGCTAGAGCTAGCTAGAGAGAGAGCTTGTGTGCCTCCATTCTGGGTGAGTGGAATCTCTAGGATAGTGAGAGCCTCATGGGAGTGCCCCCTTGGTGTTTGTAACTGTGAGAGACTTTCGGAGCTTGCCAAGGCATTTGTGGAAGCCCGGAGGGTCGAAGTTGTACAAGGCTTGAGCTCCACCTTGCCAAGGTTGGCAAACAGAGAAGAATAGTGGAGATCCCTCGTCTCGGTGACTTGGGTGTGGCTAAACCCTTTGGTGGGTGCCACAACGTGGATGTAGGAAGATCTTGATGATCTTGCCGAACCACGGGATAAATCCTTGTGTCTCCTCGGGAGTTTGCATCCTCTTCCTCTCCCTTATATTTATGCATTTTATATTCCGCGAAGTCGCTATTTACTTCAATGCATAGATAATTTGCGTAGGGAATTGGGCTTTTAGGAATTAAGTTTTATTGTTTAGATTTTTGAAAAGAAGCCCAATTCACCCCCCCTCTTGGGCATTCGATCCTTACACACCCAAACCTGGAGCTTCAACCTCCGGGGCAGGTGCCGCTGGCGCATCTTCTCTCCCGTGGTCCGACGCTACCACGGGAGTCTCGGAGGATGAGTCGAGGTCCATGACCACGACAGCTGGCGCCGGAGCTGTCGCAACTTCAGCCACCACTTGGGGCAGCACCGGGATAGGAGCAGAGGCTTCCGCCCTCACAGCTTCAGCTCCTGTGGCTGAGGGTGGAGCCTCACTCCTCTTCTTGGGAACGCTGCAGATGATGGATGAAGAAACTTAAAAAACAGTTACAACAACAAAATAATTGTCTGAGGTAAAGATTAAAAATTACCTCGGGAGGCTTCCGCACCAGCTTGCGCGGAACCTCTTTCCCGGGCGTTCTGGGCTGACCATAGCCGCCGCCGGCGTGGAAGCTCTGGAAGGTCCCCCGGAACTCGTTGTAGTCACAAGCACTTCCTTAGTCGAGGCCCTCCTCGACCGGGAAGGACCCCCGGACCTAGAGGCCTCAACTGGCCCTGGTGCTGGAGTCGCATGCCCGGAGCTAGCACCCTGGGAAGACGCCGCTGCGGGTACAGTCGCCGCAGTTGAGGAAGACCTCCCCCTCCGGGGAGATGGAGCTAACGCAGAGGTTGCAAGCCTGACGAACCTTCCATCGGCATGCTGCAGTTTCCTCTTCCGGCTCAAGGGTTCGTCCGCCGGCTCCTTGCCCTTGCCGACGACTTCGATCCTTGGCTTCGGGGCAGGGTCGGAGCCACCTTCGGAAGCCCCAGGGATCACCACCCTGGAGGTCGATCTCCTCTCGACGACACCAAGGTCGTAAAGCACCGACATTGTCCATCGGAGCTCCCTGCTGAACTCTACTTCCATGTTCAGAGGGAGGAAGGCTGATGGCGGGGTCAAGTCATCACCCGCGACGTCGATGCCATGCTGGAACTTCTTGAGATGTAACTCCAAGGTTGCCCCCGCCATGTTGGACTTCAGTCCGGTCTCGACCCGATCGTCGTCCATCACGCTGTTAAGGGCCCAAGTGAGTTTTTCTATCCTCTTCAGCGGCGCCACCCTGTTGACCAGGAAGTTGCAAAATACTGCCTGAGGAGTTAATCCTCCCTCCACACACTGGCGGATCCTGGTCAGAGCAGGGTTGAAGGCATCCGACAGCACCGGAGCTTCACTCCAGACTGTAGTGTCGATGTTGGGGAGGCCTTCGGGCAGCTCAAGCTTCTCGTTCTCCTCCACCCGGATGACTATCCAGTCCTTCTTCCAGTCATCCCACTTTCCAGATGGAAACGACCGGAGGTACTTGAATGAACACTTCTTGCGCTTCACGAAGTAGTAGAAGCCAAGGTACTCATTACTCCTACCGGTGGTATGGACGGTGAAGAAGGTCCGGAAAAGTTCAATGCAGGGGGGGATGCCCACCCACATTTCACAGAAGTGGACGAAGATAGACACAAGAAGAATGGAGTGGGGGCCAAGGTGGTACAGCTGCAGACCATAAAAGTCTAGCAGCATCAAGAAAAAGGAGGAAAAAGGTGGGGTCAACCCCACCATGGCGTACGAAGAGAAGTACACCATCTCGCCGGCGTGCTCCTTCTCAAATGGGAGCTCTCCACCGGCGCGGACCAGGCAGTTGAAGAAGTCCGGGGACCATCCCATGAGGGCCCGGACCTTCTTCAGGTCACCTTCGGTCTTCAAACGGCTCTCGCGGAGACCCAACTCCATCGCGGCATAGCAAGGCAAGAGAGGAAAAGCAAGCACAAGTTGGGAGTTTGAGCGCAAGATCAGATGAGAGGCTTAAAGAACCCCAGACGGTGCACACTTTCCTTCTTAAGTAAGCCCTTGCAACGCTTGGATGGAAACCGCAAGGAAGTCGAAGATACTACTAAAAAATTCCACCCAGCCGATGACAAGAGGGCCCGAGACCACCCCGACGATCAAGTCGAGGTTCTTACCCAGGCGAACGGTTGTCATCATGAGGTGGGAAGCCCGAAGGCGGCGGCCTGACAAGGCGCGCGGAACCGATACGATTTTCGTATCGGGAATCGGCGACCTTCAATTGCGTGAGATCCGCATGCCAAAGATCTCATTTGCTGCACACCGGATATGCCACACGGCAAGGATTTAACTCCAAACTATCGCCAGCGGTACATCCAAAGACCTTTGAAGTTCAAAAGTCGAAGGATGGACCCACCTCCGGCGGAATGACCTCACCCAAGGGATCTTCCCTAGAGGTGGGCCCAGGGGGCCACTGTCGGTACCCTGGGAACCGTACACCCCTTGAGATTACAAAGATCTCAAGGGAATGTCATCTACTTGATTTGAAGACCTTCAGAGGCTCATATGTCAGACATAACTGGACCCACTTCTCCAACATGGTTATTCCTAGGGTCGCCACATGTACTATCAAACCGAAGCTACTGCCCACAAGGGGGAAGCTCCGGGCTATGTACCGAAATGGCACCCCCGGACCTAACCCCAGAACGAGGGAAGCTCCGGAACTGATACGTGTCAGGTAGCTCCGGACCTATCTGTTTCCCACAGTATGCTCCAAAGCTGCCACGTGTCCAACCATCGGATCTTCAACCTCTAACCTCCAGAAGACTCCACAACGGCTCCGGATCTTCAAAGGGGAATCAAGGACTTCAAGACCCGATTAAGTGTCATTAATACTATATTAATGACACATGATCGGACGACCTTAATTACCAGTAATGGTGCTGTCAAAGCCCATAACTCGATCATTAAGGGCAATTAATCGTGTTGAATGTGTATCAATATCAGTAACCGCCAGGGCCACATGTCGGGCCAGGCTAACTTGTAACGGCCTGACCTTGTACTATAAAAGGACAGGTCGACGATACATAGAAGACACTAGACGCTACACTCGCTGGAGACGCGCTCACCCTACACTCTCAACTTACGTTGAGCTAATACATCCAATACACCAACACACCCCGTGGAGTAGGGTATTACGCTCAGGCGGCCCGAACCACGTAAATCTTCGTGTCTCTTGCGTCACTTAACACTTCACCTTCTTGAATCTCCGCGTTCCCACACCGAACCTCAAACTCCTCTAACACTTTAGTAGTGTCGGGAGATCTGCCGGATCAAAACCACCGACAGCGTCCGTCTGTGATAAGATATGAACCTATACAGAACTAATTAAACGGTATTATTTCTATATTTCTGCTCAAATTTAAATAACAACAATCACAATATATTCAATGCAATTCATAGTTTACACGTTGCACTTCATAGTTGATATATTACAAATCATAGTTGATGCATTATAATTTATAGTTTCTAGATTGTAATATATAGTTTATACATAGCAATTCATAGTCGATACATTGCAATTCATAGCTTTTCTCAGTCTCACATCGAATACGCACTGTACCGTCGAGCTTCCTCTCCGGCTCTCCCTAACATTGCAATGAATAGGAAACAGTTGTGTTCCTTTAATCCAGATCGAGCTGCAATCATTTTATCAAGCTTTCCAAACTGCAATCTGAGTTATTGACGGTGCTGGTTTGAGTCAAACTCTGGAAGACATGATTCCAAATATAAGTTACCTACCATAAAATGTACGTACAATCAAACTGTGAATACACACTCAATATAATTTGACCTTATTGTTGAAGTTCCACCTATCATTTTGAGGGAAAATGTATTTTCTATTTCCAGCTTTAAGCTTCAAAAATAAGGTATAATCATATTTGTAGCATCAATATTTTGTAATCACAATATATAACTAGAAAAAATATCTAATTATAACTAACCTTAGGAGCCTGCAGTACTTTTCCATTAAATTCAATGAAGTTTTTAGCTATTGAGATGTCACATGACATCAGCATAAGCTCTGAGTCATAGTTGCTTTCTTTAAGAACATATCAAATTACCATTCAGAAACAGTATATAAAGCACACAAACGAAGTACTAAACTAAAGCTACTGAGACACTCACATGAGGAAGTAGTAGTGATCAAAGATTGTGTTCTTTTAAATATTTTACACAGTAACAATACAAAGAGCATAAAATCTATACTTTGACGGTGAGGGCAAGAGCGACCACGGTGAGGGCGATGATGGTGAGGTTGAGGACGGCGAGGGCGAGGGCGAGGACGACGAGGGTGAGGGCGGCGACGGTGGCAGGGGAGGGCTTCACAGCAAAATGAAAGTTTTCGGAGACTTAGGTTTGCAAGATGCGGTCAACCCTTAATTTATAGAAGTCTAATATCACAGGCGACCCTTCTAGTAAAGTTTGCCTGTGAAAACTTTTATATATTTATAAACATAATTTTCTCAGGCGGTGGCAAGTTAAATAACGCTTGAGAAGCTGAGGAGTTGCACCAGGAACTTATAAATATTATTATCATAGGTGACTTTTGGTTAAGAACCGTATATAAAAACTTATGACACTTTGTGATAAACTAATATGATACATAACTATACAAATATTTTCTACATCAATGATGTGTAACACGTCCATTAATACGATATATAGTCCATTTATTGATGGTAATATATAATCCATTAGTTTATGTTTAAAACTAAGTTTATCAACAACACAACAAATAGCACTTCGATAAACAAACGATAGCACACAAATGAACAACGTTAAATTTATTAACTTAAAAGCATTACAAAACAAGAAAAAGAACATCAACTAATAACAAGAAAAACAACTAATTATCCTCCTCCTCAGGCTCCTTGGGTGCCTCCGGCGGCGGAAACGGAAAATCCAATCTCCTGACGATCACCGCCACCAGGTTTCTATGCCCGCCGGCCCCGAGCTTCTCAACCATCGTCTCCCACAGAGCATTGAGATGACCGATCACTTTTGTAAGCCTGAACAAGTAGTCGCTCACGATGCCATTCCAGTATATTCTGAAAGGGTATCGAGACCCAAGCGCCATATGGAGCGAGATGTACTGTCAAATACATATCGTGACGCACATCCTCCATTTTCTTGGAGCTTGAGGGGAGGATCGCGGCCGCTTAGCCGCTGCCTCCCTCAGCTGGCTTGGCGGTGACGTCCAATTGTCTGCCATTTGGTGTGGAGGTCGATGGGGTGCGACGAAGAAAGAAGAGGAAGAGTAGTACAACGGTTGTGCGGAGAACAATCGATGGTGTGCGGAAAAGAGGAACGTGTGGGTGTCTCTTTATATCTTTGTCTGTCTAGCAGTTTGCCTCTCGACGCGCAATGATGAGGTGCTTCTGAAAGTTGCCTAGAGGGGGGTGAATAGGCTTAATCGACCTGAAATGACTTAATCAAACGAAATCAGCACCCAGGGGCCGGACTAGTCCGATTAAGGGGCGGACTAGTTCGGTCAGCTTGCAGAGAGAGACTAAAACGAGATTCCGATGAGTTTTAAACATATTTTCATGAAACGAAATGCGGAAGGATAACCACATTAATACTAGCAACTATCTAGATAAGTGAATCACAATAGCTAGCAAGATATAGGCAAAGATTACTAGAATGAGCAATTAGCGATAAACCTAAACCTAGAACAATTTTTTGCAATTAACAAATAGTAAAGCACGCAAGTGACACAAGAATTTATCCCGAAGTTCGATTCCACACAAGAATCTACATCCCTGTTGAGGAGCCCACAAAGCACCAGGTTAAACAACCCTTCCCTCACCAAGTTTACCACAAGGGCCAAACTCGGTTCTCCACTATCACAAAGGGGCAAATACAAGATCCGTCAGGCTTCTCACAATCTAAGGCTCCCACAACAAATATGATCAACAAACACAAAGATTATCTCAAGCCACATATCACAAAGACTCAACACAAGTGCAAGAGATCAAATCGAGAGCAAAGAACATAGTTCTTCCTTCTCTTCTCCTCACCAATCCCCAATCCACTCAAGAATCAACTCAAGAGGGTGAGAATGCAAGAGAGAGGGCTTAGAATGGCTGTAGGAATGTTGTGGCGGCGCTAGGGTTTCAGAGTTATTCAAATGAAGTCGGGGTTCTTCTATTTATAGAAGTCTCGAGCCCATACTGCTGACCTCAGCAGAAGGGCGGACTAGTCCGGCCTCTAGTCCGGACTAGTCCGACTGGTTAGGACCACTGACCTCTGGTCAGGTACCGACAACTGTCGCACTGCCCGGCTATCGTCAAGATACCCACAAAAATTCCAATTTCAAACGATCACTTAACACTGGACTAGTCCGCCTCAAAACGGACTAGTCCGATCTCACACAGGACCTTCTGGTCCGGGTGAAAACGGACTAGGCTTGATAGTCCGGACTAGTCCGACCCACTAGGCGGACTAGTCCGTCCTTTAGGACTTAGTCGCCACGGTGCTG
This sequence comes from Tuctoria greenei, assembly GCA_036927565.1. Lineage (NCBI taxonomy): Eukaryota > Viridiplantae > Streptophyta > Magnoliopsida > Poales > Poaceae > Tuctoria > Tuctoria greenei. Next base: position 183,031,980 of record JAYESD010000005.1, read on the forward strand.
CTCACTCAGTCAGGCGGACTAGTCCAAACTGAGACAAAACCTTTTGGTCCGTCTCAAAAAGGACTAGTTTGGCTAGCCCGGACTAGTCTGGCCAACAGGCCGGACTAGTCCGTCCTCCAGGACTAAGTCGTGAACCTTCTCTCCAGGACCACAACGGACTAGTTCGTCCCTAGACAGACAAGTCCGAAGTCAGTCAGGAACTCTTGGTCCGCTCGTGCACCGGACTAAGCCGACAAGAAGTGGACTAGTCCAGCCTCCTAGCCGGACAAGTCCGACCCTCCTGTTAGGGCACTCCAACACTCTTCTCTCAAGGGGTTTGGTCTCTAATTTCGCTTGGCTCCCAACTTTTATCTCAATGCACTTCACACACACACACACACACACACACACACACACACACACACACACACACACACACACACACACACACACACACACACACACACACACACACACACACACACACACACACCCTCCTACACTTCAACTAGTCTAAACTCGACTTTACTCTTCGAGTTGTCGACACCGCTTTTTCATCCTTTTACTTTTGAGGGTTACATGCTCCAATCAAGTCCACACCTGTGCTTAAGATCATCAGAGATCATTAGTCACTTAATTGTTGTCGAAGCGTACGAACGACACTTCCCCCGGTACTACTAAATTGTAGCCCGCGGAGGTTCTTGTTTCGGTTTGGGCGCGCGGATATCTAGAACAAGATGATGACACAAAGGATTTACGTGGTTCAGGTCACCTGAGCATAATACCCTACTCCACAGGGTGTGTGTAGTTGTATTGAGGGTTGCAGTAGTGCTAGTATGCGTCTGAGCTTGGATGTCCATGTACCGTGCGACGCAATCCTTTTATAGTCTAAGGATTGTCCGTTACATCACTTGCCTGGCCCGACATGTGGCCCTGGCGTATTTAAGAGCCTAATACACGGTCTATGAGTATTAAGTGTGATAATAGTGTGATAACATGCATTAATGGCAGCGTTACCCCTATTAACAACCCACTGATCGTGTGTCATTAATATAGCATTAATGATACATAATCAGATCTTGTAAGTGTCGCTTTAACTGTCCCTTGAATGTCTGTGCTGTTGGAGATTTGTCAATATTCCCGTTGGTGCAAGGTCCGGAGGATCCACACGTGGCAGATCCAGAGCTTCCCTTCGCGGTGAGATGGGTCCGGAGTTGTTATATATGTGGCGGCACTAGAGCTTCCCTCTACAAAGGGTTAGGTCCGGGGTCATTATACACGTGTCAACAGTGGAGCTTTCCTATGTTGGGAGTTCAGCTCCGGTCTTATATTACACGTGGCAGTCCCGGAGCTACCCATATAAGGGAGGCGGGTCCAGTGCCATGTGACACGTGGGGCCTGAGGAAGCCTTTAACTCTGACAGGTGGAACTCTCTTGCACTTCTTGCGGTATCATAGGGTACCCAGTACGCAGGGTACCGACAGTGGCCCCTGGGCCCACCTCTGGGAGAAACCCTTTGGGTTAAGTTATTCTACCGGAGGTGGGGCCATCCCTGATTCTCACGTTGTAACTTCAAAGGTCTTCTGATGTACTGTTGGGGTGATGGTCTGGGGTTAAACCATCGTCGCGTGGCTTGTCTTGAATGCGGCAGATGAGATCTTTGAGTGCGGATCTCACACAATTGAAGGTCACCAGTTCCCAATACGAAAACCGTATCGGTTCCGAGTGCCTTGCCAGGCTGCCACCTTTGGTTTTCCCGCCGCCCATCATGACAATGGTTCGCCTGGGGTAATAACCTCGACCTCTTCGTCAGGGTGGCCCCAGGCCCACTCGTCATTGATGGGGTAGGTTCTTTGTAATGTGGACATGCTCTCGTTGCAGTTTCCATCCAAGCGTCATGGAGGCTTACTTAATAAGGAAAGCCCACACGATTTGAGGACTCTTTATGCTTTTGATTACACTCACGCTCAGAGCCTCCCAATATTTACCTAGCTTTGTCCTCTTTTGCTACACTTTGCCTTGATGGAGTCAGGTCTTCCCAAGAGCTGCATCCAGAGCAAGGACAATCTGATGAAGGTCCGGACCTTCATGGGGTGGTCCGGTGACTCCTTCAACCACTTGATCCGAGTCGACAAGCTCCCCTTCAAGGAGCGTCGTGGGGAGATGGTGTACTTCGGCGTACGCCATGGTGGGACTGATCCTGCCTTTCTCGAGCTTCATCTTGATGCTGTTGGACTTCTATGTCCTCCAACTGCATCACCTCGGTCCGTACTCCCTCCTACTCGTGGGAACTTTCATCCACTTCTGTGAGATGTGGGTGGGTGTGCCTCCCTGCGTCGAGTTGTTCTGAACTTTCTTCACGGTTCACACCACCGGCAAGGGGACTGAGCTGCTTGGCTTCTACTACTTTGTGAAGCGCAAGAACTACCCCTTCAAGTACTTGAAGTCGTCCCCCTCCGGCAAATGGGATGACTGGAAAAGGATAGGGTCATCATTGCAGTGGATGAGCACGATAGGTTGGAGTTGCCCCAAGGACTCCCCAACGTCGACACCAATGCCTGGAATGTAGTTCCGAAGCTGTCGGATGCATTCAACCCTGTCCCGACCAGGATCCGAGAGTGTGTGGAGGGTGGAGTGACCCCCCAGATGGTCTTCGGAAATTTCTTGGTGAACATGTGGGCTTTGCTGAGGAGGAGGGAGAAGCTCGCCTGGGATTTCAATAGCATGATGGATTATGACCAGATTGAAACCGGTTTGAAATCCAACTTGGATGACGAAGCTTTGAAGCTCCATCTCAAGAAATTTCAGCATGGGTCTATTGACGATGATGCCTTAGCTCTGCCGGCTGCATTCCTGCCTTTGAACATGATTCCAGAGATTAGCAGGGAGGTCCGGAGGAATATGCCGGTGCTAGACGACCTTGGTGAGGTGGAAAAACGCCGGACCTCCGGGGTTGTAATCTTTGGAGCTTCGGAAGAGGTGATTGCCCTGCTCCGAGTCAGGGGGTTGAAGACATCGACAAAGGTAAGGGCAAGGTGCCAGCCGAATCTTCCAGCCGAAAGAGAAAACTGAAGCACGCTGAGGGGAGGTCCGTCAGGCCTGCTCCATCTACAACCGCCCCTTATCCCCGACGAGAGAGATCTTCTACGACTTCACCTCCTCCGATGCAAGCATCTTCGAGAGGCGCCAGTTCTTTACAATCGACTTTGGTTCTGATGCTAGCTAGGGGCTCCATGTCTGGTAGTCCTTCCCATCCAAGGAAGACCTCAGCTGGGGCTACACCAATGATGACAGCAAGCTCCGGGCAACATTCTGGAGCTCCCTCCGTACCAACTACGGCTAGTTCTGGCTCTGAGCCTCTGGCTAAGAGGTTCTGCGCCGATTGGTGCGGTAGCTTCCCAAGGTAAGCTTTGCTTTTTCACCTTGATTTGCCACTCTTATTTTCGCCATGTTTTGAATATTCCAATTTTTTTTACTGCAAGGCGTCAAATTCGGGGTCTAAAGCTCCGGCCTCTATCGCAAAGGCCTAAACATTGCGACGAAAACTCCAGCTTCAACCCCTATGCCTCCTCAAGTGGTGGCTGAGGTCACGGCAGCTCCAGCGCCAGCAGTCATGGATTTGGATTCAGAGTCATTGTCAGAGACTCCTGTGGTAGCGTCAGGCCATGGGGGAGACGTGCATGTAGATGTTCCAGTAGCGGCGTCACCAGCGACTGAAGCTCCGACACAGGAAGCGGAGATGGCGGAAGCTCCGACAACGGGGACGGAAGTAATTGAGGCTCTGATCGCTGTGCCAAAAGTTGTTGCTGAGCCGGTAGACAAACCAGTGGTGCCAGAACTCCGGCCCTTGAGCCGGAAGTCGTTGATGCCCCGACAACCATGTTGGTGGTACTCGAAGTTCCGACCCTTGAGCCGGAAGTTATTGCAGCTCCGACAGTTGAGCAGGAGGTAGTTGATGTACCGGCACTTGAGCTGGTGATGGAAATGGCTTCGGGTGAAGCTCCAATGACCACCCCAGAAGTAACTGCTCCGGAGGTGCCCCTGCCCGAGGCAGAACACCATGAAGAGGCGGAGGCAGGCTCTTCACCCACGGAGCCAACAATTGAAGTTCCCGCATCAGGACCTTCGGCGTCGGCTCCGGAGGTAGAAGTTCCCCAATGGGTTCTTCCTCTGTTGCTGCCGAAGAGCTCCCGGAGGGTGGCCCCAGTGCCGCAGAAGCTTAGGGAACCTCACTTGTAGAGTGGGACCCTATTTTTGTTATGGAGAATCCCCTGGAACCGTCAGAGATGACCCCAGCAGGTCCGGAGCCTATCCCCTTGGCGTCGTCCATAGACAATGCCTGCTCGAGCCACCGACAAGTTCAGCTCGCCTTCAATAATGAGATCAAGGTCCTTGAAGAGGAGTGCCACACCTTGAGGTGTTGGCGCAACAGGCTCCATTTTGAAACCAGGCTTGCTCAAACGAGGCTTGTTGATTAGAAAGAGTGGGTCAAGAGGAAAACGACCGAGATGGAATACTGGGGCAAGCTGCTGGAAGAGAAGGAAGCTGCCATCAGGGCGCTCGACGCTAATTCTTCGGAGATTCTTGAGCAAGCCAAGGAAAGGAGTGATGTTGCTGATGAGCGTCATGAAACCTCAATGAATTAAACGAGGTCCTCCTGAAGCATCGAGCAGACCTTGATGCAAGAGAAGAGAAGCTTCTTGAACAACAGGAGGATGTTTTGAATAGAGAGGAGGAGTTCATCCAGAAATTGACTATGGTTGAGCAAAATTTGGCAGATCGCACTAAGAAGTTGGATCTATGGAGTGCGGAAGAAAAGGAGAAGTACTGGAAACTGGGGCAGGAGCTCTCAAAATGAGAAGCTGATGTGGCCACCATAGAAGGGAAGCTAAGGGGCAAGGAGAAGGACCTGGCGGAACGGTGGAACCACATCCACCTCCGGGAGACGGAGCTAGCCGACCGTGAAAAGCAAGTAGCTGATAATATGCAGCAACATTCCAAAGCGGTTGAGCGCCTCGCTCGGGAGAGTTCGGAGCTAGCGGCCACCTGGAGGTCACTAGAGGAGCTGCGGAGCTCGAGGGCAACCGAATCCCTGATGGTATGAGATTTTCTAGGATGTGCGGACAGGGCCCTTGTGCCTCTTGGCTTCAGTCCAATACGCCCGGAGGACCCAGCGCAGGAGCTGAACTAGACGCTAGTGGCACTTGGCTCTGCTGGTAGCAAACTCGACGCAATGAGTAATGTCATTGCTGATCAGTTGGAGACAGAGGGTAAATCTCTGGCCAGAAACGTCGTCGAGTATGTCTTGGCGTGTTACAAAAGCCGAGACCCCCAATTTTCTCTCGATCCAGTCTTTGAAGGACTCATTGCCGAAGAGGAGGATGCCGCCAAAGCTAGTGTCCAAGAGGCTGCTGAGAAGGTTGCTTCATTTTTCCACAGGACTTAGATCCTCCAGTAGCTAAGACCTTTTCCTTTTGTCTTTTGCTGTAACCCTGATTTTGTAATCCATTACTTTGAATGTATGAAATCCACTCTTTCTGCCTCCATGAATTTCAATTTATCTTTGTCTTCAATATATTGTGATTTGTCTTGTTGCCCCCCTGATATACGTGCACAATTCAATTGTGAACATGTACCAAAAGGTTTTTATAGTATGTTGATGACTTGAACGCTTCAAACTTATAGATTTTAGGTCTGAAGTATTTTTCTCCGATACCCCTTGCCACGTCGACGGCGGGCCCCCTGGAGTTGTCAGAGCTTGGTAGGTCCGATAATACCCATTATCAATGCGTGGAACGTCGACGACGGGCCCCTTGGGGTTGTTAGAGCTTGATAGGTCCGACGACACCCACTATCAACGCGTAGAACATCGACGGTGGGCCCCCTGGAGTTGTTGGAGCTTCGTAGGTCCGACGATACCCACTATCAACGCGTAGAACATCGACGGCGGGGCCCCTTGGAGGTTGTCGGAGCTTCGTAGCTCCAGCATCGTCCACCATCGTTGTGTTTTTCCTGTACATTGAAGACAAGAAAAAGAGTAAAACTCGTTCTCTTGTCTATAAATTGTTTGTGACTTATCATTCTTATTTTAGTTCTAGATCCAAAGAAATTCAATATGATAACAAGTATATTGATGTAATCTTTCCAGATTCATATGCTTTTTTAGTACTCACCCTACTGAGGCCCGCCGGGGTGTAGGTAGAGTGGTGTACTTAGGGTGCAGGACCAGACTAAGTCGATAGAACACTCCAGACATATGTTGGTTTGGCGTTTAGACAAGTAGACTATGCAACAATGTTCAGATCCAAGAAGATCAACAATATAACTTGTAACACATATAAATAACTTGGACTAAAACTTAAAAAGAATTGCACAACTTCATTGTAGACAAGAAGGATAAAAATAATAATTCAAAATACTGAGCCTTGTACAAAAATAAATGCACGTGGAGTCCGTTTTCACACAACAATATCTTTCATTATAGGACCAGATTACAGGGGAGACAAGGACACACTTAGGGTACAAGACCATGCTAAGTGCATTATACATCTTGTACTGGCCTAGGGCAGGTAGCTACACTTTTAGTACTGTGACTGTATCAAGTGTTACTTGAGCTTCCCAGACCCTCCCGGAGGGGTTCGAATGCTCTCCCGGAGGACCTACCCGATTATGTATTATTGACTCTATAACATACTGGTGTGTAATTACAGACTCACCTCCGTGATTCTAAGTATAAAACTTACGGAGGTGCTCGGTGTTCCAAGGATTAGGAAGCGGAGTCCCATCCTCAGTTGCCAAGTGAACGCATCTGGGATGGGATACTTTGATCACTCGAAAGGGACCTTCCTAGCTGGGGGAAAGTTTATTCATTCCTTCGCGAGTTAGTATTTTCCGTAGCACCAGATCGCCTTCCTCGAGCTGTCGGTTGCACACATGCCATTGATGATAGCGCCGGAGCGCTTGGCGATAGCGTGCATTCCGAACAGCTGCTTGGCACCTTCCCTCGTCTACGAGGTCAAGATCTTCACGCCGAAACTAGTCCTGCACGGCTTTGTCGAAGGTCCGGACCCGGAGCGACCTCATGGTGATCTCCAGAGGAAGGAATGCTTCAGCTACGTACACCAAGAAGAAGGGTGTCTCTCCAGTTGACCGATTAGGTGTAGTCCTGCTTGCCCACAGTTCGGACGGAAGCTCTTCAATCTAGTTGGATCCAAGCTTTTTCAGGCGCTCATATGTGCGCGTCTTGAGTCCCTTTAAAATTTTTGCATTTGCTCTCTCGGCTTGACCATTGATTGTTGGGTGAGCTACTCATGCGTAGCTGACTTGAATGTTGAGGTCTTCGCAAAATTCTTGGAATGCAGCACTTGTAAATTGGGTTCTATTGTCAGTTATGACTTTGTTCGGAACTCAAAATCCGCATATTATAGACTTCAAGAAATTGATTGTTGATTGCTTGTTGATTGTCACAACTGGAGTCGCTTCCGGCCACATAGTGAACTTGTCGATGGCGACATACAGGAACTTGTAACCTCTGACGGCTTTTGGGAATGGTCTCAAGATGTCCATACCTCACACCGCGAATGACCATGTAGGAGGTATCATTTGCAGTGATTGAGCCAGTGTGTGAATTTGTTTTGCGTGGAACTGGCATGCTTCACATTTTTTCACGAACTCTACCGCGTCCTGGAGTGTTGTAGGCCAGTAGAGGCCGTGCCGAAAGGCTTTACTGACCAACATGCGGGAAAATGCATGGTTACCACACTGGCCTCCATGGATTTCTGTGAGGAGCTCGCGACCTTCTTCCCTTGTAATGCATCGCATTAGGATGTTGTTGGCACCGCGCCGGTAGAGATCCCCTTCTACCAGCGTGTATCTTTTAACCAATCTGACTATCCGGTCAGCGGATACATTGTCTTCAGGAAGAATGTTGTCTTTCAAGTAGCTTCAGATCTCCGTGATCCATGCATCGGAGCTAACTTGAGCTTCTGAGTCTTGCGTGCTGGGTTGCTCGGAGGTTCCAACAGCACCTACGAACCTTGGTGGATGCCATGGTAACAGGGCCATCGGGACTGCCAGCTTCGAGGTGTTGGTCTCGCCCCTTCGCTCAGTTCAACAGACTGAGTTGTTGGTCTTGATAACCTCTGGACGAAGATTCCGTCGGGAGCCGGAGCTCCAGTTGAAGCCTTCACCGAGAGTTCATCGGCTTCAGCATTATGAAGACGCTGAACATGGTGGAGATCCAGGACTTCGAAGTCTTTCTGAAGCCTCTGGACTTCAAGGAGATAAGCGGCTAGTTGGGGGTTGTTGCAGTAGCATTCGCCTTTAACTTGTTTTATGATGAGTTGCAAATCACCCTTCACCAACAGCTGTTTGACACCGTAGGATAGTACCACCTTGAGCTCGTCGATGAGAGCTTCATACTCCGCCATGTTGTTGGTTGCCTTGAAGTGAAGGTGAACCATGTATTTGACCTTCTCCTCGGTCGGAGCGAGAAGAAGGATTCTAGCTCTGCCCCCCTGCTTCTGCATAGAACCATCGAAATAGAGAGTCTAGTGAGGTTCGGTGAGTACCGGAACCTTGGGTTCCGGCTTCTGCTCACTGGGGCCCCCAGGATTTGATGGAGAAGGAGTCCACTGGGGCCCCCATAAAGTTAGCCAAAGCCTGACTCTTGATAGCTTGTCATGACACAAATTCGAGATTGAACTCGGCCAGCTCCACTGCCCACTTTGCGATGTTCCCAGTAGAATTAGGGTTATGCAAAATAGTGTGCAATGGATAGGAGGTTACCACTGATATCTTGTGGGCTTGGAAATAATGGCAAAGCTTCCTTGATCCAATAAGAACTGCATAAAGCAACCTATGCACCTCGATGTAACATGTCTTGGTGTTGTGGAGTACTTTACTGATGAAGTACACTGGGCACTGGACTGTTCGAACTCTTCCGGAAGAGCCCGGAGCTTCCTCTGCATTGACTTGGACCTTCCCGGAGGGATCCTAGCCTTCTTGTTGAGCTTCCCGGACCCTCTCTAAGGGGTCCGAAATTTCTTCTTGTTTGACCTGGATCTTGTTCGAAAGGTCCAAATCATCTTGGTCAGCCGAGTGAACCCCCTCAGATGAGAGACGTTGATATCCTAACATTCCGCCTTGAGGTTCTGTGTCTGGGGGTTGGGACCCAGACTCGCCTTCAGGTAGCTCCGGACCCTCTCGGATGGGTCCAAGCTCGTGATCTGTATGTGGCTCCAGTCTTTCCGCGACCAGGACCATGCTGCCAACTTCTGTAGTTGTAGAAATGTAAAGCAGTAAAGGCTCACCAGGATCCGGAGCTACAAAGATCGGTAGGGTGGTGAGGAGCTACATCAGCTCTTGAAATGCCTTTTCTGCTTCTTCAGACCAATGAAATGGTCCATACTTCCTCAAGAGTTTGAAGAAGGGTAGTGCTCGCTCTGCCAGTCTTGAGATGAACCGGCTGAGCGCAGCTAGACACCCAGTTAACTTGTGGACGTCCTTGATGCGGGCTGGGGGCCGCATGTCTTCAATAGCCTTGATCTTCACTGGGTTTGCTTCGATTCCTCGATGAGTCACCAAGAAACCCAGAAGTTTCCCAGAGCTAACCCCGAAGACGCACTTGTCTAGGTTCAGCTTGGTGTGCGTGATGTGCAGCTTGTCGAAGACGGCTTGCAAATTGTCAAGGAGTGACTCCTTGTTCTTGATCTTCAAAATGATGCCATCGACGTACACCTCCACTAAGTCTCGAATTAGCTCTCCAAATGTTTTGTACATAGATCGCACAAAGGTTGAAGCATCATTTTTAAGACCAAAGGGCATGGCAGTATAACAATATAATCCATCTACTGTTATGAAGGCAGTATGCTCTTCATCTTCCTTAGACATTTGGATCTGATGATATCCAGAGTATGCATCGAAGAAACAAATAGCTCGCACCCGGAAGTGGACTCCACTATCTGATATATCCTAGGTAGTGGAAATGGATCTTTTGGACATGCCTTATTTAAGGTGGTCTAGTCGATACACATCCGAAGCTTCCCGCCGACCTTGGGTATAATGACTGGGTTTGCCAACCATTTTGGATAAAAAACTTCCCGGATGAAGCCTGCTTCGAGCAACTTTTTGATCTCCTGCCGGATGAAGTTTTGTCGCTCGATGGATTGCTTCCGGGGCTTCTGGTGTACAGGCCGTGCGTCAGGATAAATATTCAGATCGTGCTCAATCACCTACCTAGGAATCCCAGACATTTTTGACGATTTCCAGGCAAACACATCAACATTAGCCCGGAGGAAAGTGATGAGCACGAGTTCCTATTTGTTGTTGAGACCTCCCGATATACGGTTGGTCTGAGCAACATCAGAACCGATTTGGACGACTTTGACGGGAATGATTGTGTAGACGCTTGGTTGCACACGTGGTGCAGAAGTTGAGCCTCGATGATGAGAGCTCGAGGGTTGAGCATTGAGCTCTTTGCCAGATGCCTCCTCCTGCGCAGTTGCAAGTGCAAGGAGTTCTTCAGTGCAGTGATCCTTACAGTATGGTCTTTGCGGATGCGGAGAACGCTGGAGGCTGTTGGCATATTCAACACCAAGTAGCCATAATGAGCAGGTGCCATGAACCTGTACAAGGCAGGCCTACCCAAGATGGCATTGAAGGGTAAGATGATCTGAGCGACGTCAAAGAACAGCTTCTTGGTCCTGTATTTCTCTCGAGTTCCAAAGGTCACCGAGAGTGTGATGGATCTGAGAGGGCTAATGGCCCCTAGACCTGCTCCAGAGAAAGGGCGTCAGGGATGATGGTCCGAAGGTCGGAGCTGGAGCTTGACGAAGGCTTCATAGCTCAGGAGGTTCAGCCGTGCACCTCTGTCCACAAAAACATGGTAGAGTTGAACATTGTTGATGGCAGGAGATACCATTAGTGGTAACTGGCCAGCTCCAATCATGTTTCTGGGGCAGTTCGTAGCATCAAAGGTGATGGGAAAGTTCATCCATTTCCGATGAGGTTCCACCCTGGCAGTAGGAGCTGCAGCGGCCATGTCCCACCGCATTGTCTTGAGAACACATTTAGGGTCTTCCGACGCTTGGGTCAGAGATGTCGGAGTCGTCGTCTATTGTGTTGTAGACACCCTTCAAGACCTTCTTGGGATCATGAAAGCCTAGTTCTGGCTCAGCCGAAGCTTCGCCAACTTTCTGTTTTCCTTCCCGTTGACAGAAAGGAGCTTCTTCTGAGCGCTTGTTGTAGCGCTCGACAAGGTTTTGAACCTCCCGACAGTCCTTCAGACTGTGCTTGTCCATCTTATGGATCGGAAACCACATTTTGCAGCTGATGCCATCTTCTGACGAAGGACGAGGTTGTTTTTCAGGGCGTGTCCCTCGGCCACTCGGAGCTGCAGCAGCCGCAACAGTAGGTGCGTCGGCCGACAACTTCTTTTTGCTGTTGGACTTCTTCTTCTTTTTACCACCACCGGAGGTAGTGGCTTAAGCTTTGGAAGGCTTTTTGTTAGCTTCTGGAGCTGGCTCTGAGTGCATTTCCCGGTCCTCTACGGCCCGTGCGCACTTGTCAGCTAGGCTGAACAACTCCGTGACGCTGGTGACTTCTTTAGTCGCCAACTTCTCCAACATTTTCTTGTCTCGGATGCCCTGTCTGAATGCGACAATAACAGAAGAGTTCGAGATAGAAGGGATGGTATTATGTACCTGAGAAACTGCTGGATAAAGAATCGCAGCGATTCCCCTGTAGTTTGCTTCACATCAAACAAATCCAGTTCGGTGTCGGGCCCGGTGTAAGAACTCCCGAAGTTGGCAGTGAAATGTTGGCATAGTTCCGCCCAACTATTGATGGAGTTGGGTGGAAGACTCATGAACCAGAACCTTGCAGTCCCAGTCAGATCCACCGGGAAGTAATTGGCCATCACGGCCTCATTGCCCCCCGCTGCAAGTATAGCAGTGGAGTAGATTTGATAGAATTCAGCAGGGTTGACAGTCCCTTTGAATTTCTTCAGAAGATGAGGCTAAAACTTTTGTGGCCAACGGACCATGCGTAAGCGCATGGCCAGGGCAGAACAACCTCCTCCTACTCCCACTAAGCAGGGTTGTCCCGCGCCTCTCGCCTTTCGCAAGCACGCTCAATATGGAAACGACCATCCTGTTGTCGGTAACGGCGGTCAAGCTGTGACTGCAAATCGTGTGTCGAAAGTCTCGACATAGTTTGGGTGCGACACGCCCCAGAAGGCAGTGACGTCACCTGCTGAGATACAACACGCCTTCTGTGCTTTGACACGTAAGAACCAAGTCTTCCAGACAAGGTCCTACGTTGAGCTGGTGTCTGCCTTGAAGGGGGAGGACCTTGATTGTTGATGGCATTGGCTGCGGCGGCAACCAGATGCTGAACATCAGCGCACCGCTGCTCCATCGCACCCTGAGGTGCTCCGGGCGCTAGTGGGCGCTCTAACAGAGTTCGCGCAACAATTAGCACGTTCTCAGGGTTGTTGTTTACCGATGCTGTGACCGACACAAGTACCCCATCCTGCTGTCCAGCATTGTTTGCCGGTGCAGACGGTGGTGGTGGTGCGATGCCTGCTGGAACAACAGTGCCTGCTGGCTGCTGCATGTTGGAAGGATTCCCTCCAACAAGTTGCACAATGTTGTTGCTGTTGGATGATCATGTGGTAGAGTTCACCATCTTGTGATCTCAGGCGCCCCCCTACCTGGCGCGCCAAATGTCGAAGCGTACGAACGACACTTCCCCCGATACTACTAAATTGTAGCTGTCGGTACCCTGCGTACTGGATACCCCTTGGAACTACAAAGAGTGCAAAGGAACTCCACCTATCTGAGTTGAAGACCTCCGAAGGCCCCACGTGTTGCTCGTAACCGGACCTGCCTCTCTCATATGGTTAGTCCCAGTGCCGCCACGTGTATCATAAAACCAGAGCTACAATCCCTACATGGGAAGGCTCCAGACTGGATACCTTTGTGGCACCCCCGGACCTAACCCCCGACAGAGGGAAGCCCCAATACCGACACGTGTACCACGGCACCGGATCTACTCATCCAAGACGGTAAGCTCTGAAGCTGCCACGTGTCCAACCGCCAGACCTTCAACCTCAACAGGCGGATTAGTGGACCTCCAACGGCTCAGACCTTCAAGGGACATTAAAGGCTTCAAGACCTGATTATGTGTCATTAATGCTAACTTAATGACACACGATCGGAGGACCCTTAATACTAGTAATGCCAAAATTAAGGTGCGTTACCACGCTATTAATGGGAATTAAGTACATTAAACTGTGTATTAGGCATCAATAACCGCCAGGGCCACATGTCGGGCCAGGCTAACGATGTAACAGCCAGCCCTTGTACTATAAAAGGACTGACCGAGCGATACACGGGGGGAGTCCGATCAGGGAGGGGGCTAGAGGCTCTAGACGCTGACACACGCGCTCAAGGGGCTCTCTCTGGCTCATACACTCAATACAACAACAACACACCCGTGGAGTAGGGTATTACGCTCAGGCGGCCCGAACCACCTAAATCCTCATGTCAAGTCACCATCTTGTTCTGAATATCCGCGCGCCCTAACCGAACTAAGAAACTCCACAGGCTGCCAACGGTAGTACCGGGGGAATTGCTGAAACCATACAGCGACATTTGGCGTGCCAGGTAGGGGCGCCTGATGTTCCAAGATGGTGAATTCTGCTACACCAGCGCTTCCCTCTACGGGGGGTTAGGTTCGAGGTCATTATACACGTGTCAACAGCGGAGCTTCCCTATGTTGGGAGATCAACTCTGGTCTTATATTACACGTGGCAGTCCCGGAGCTACCCATATAAGGGAGGCGGGTCCAGTGCCATGTGACACGTGGGGCCTAAGGAAGCCTTTAACTCTGACAGGTGGAACTCTCTTATACTTCTTGCGGTATCATAGGGTACCCGATACGCAGGGTACAGACAAATGTCGTCATCAATCATCCAAAACTCATGGGGATACTAGATGCACTTTCAATCTCCCTCTTTTTGTTGATTGATGACAACATATTAAGTTTCAACATAAAAGAGTATAAAGTTTGGTTTTCATAACAAGTGAGTGTATGAATGACTTCCCTTCAATGTATGCATCATGACAAGAAGATTGAGGGAATTTTTCATACACACACATGTTAGGTGGGGTGCCTAAGTGATGTGCTCATAAATTGTGATAAGGCAACAAGTATGCAAGTTAGACATGTAATTGAAGCATAGCATCACAATTTAGACGTAAAACAAGAATTAAAGTCTTACAACACATGAATTAAGTCTTTACATAGATAATAGAGAAAGCCACATGTCCATAGGATCAACACAAATAGATAACAACTAGATACTACCACCCTTCTAACTCTCCCGTCGACCAACTAGATACTAGATACTACCCCCTTCTAACTCTCCCCCTTTGACATCAAGACACCAAAAAGGAAAAATGCGAAAAGAACGAAGGACCTAGCAACTAGTCATCATCCTCCTCATCGACATTTGGCACATCGCTCTCGGTGGCGTCTGGATCAGCATCCGCATCTTCATCCTCATCGGAATCGTCGTTGGAGGCCTGTGGAGGAGGAGCCGCCCTGTGGGAGCTCCCATCCTTGGTGAACTGGGCAAGCTCATCAGCGGTGAACTCTGGGTAGGGGGTGATCTCGCCATCACTTTCCTCAGGTGGAGACATGGGTACCTCCATCTTGTCGCACAATGCCTTAAGGTACTTCTCTTGGCGCTGATGCATGCGTTGATTGCGAACCTCCATCTTTCTACAAGATGTGAAGATCACCTTGCAGAACTTGAAGAATCCACTCATGGACTAAGGTGGAGGCGAAGATGGAGGAGCCACTGGACGAGAGGGAGGCTCCACTGGACGAGAGGGAGGCTTAAAATTCTTCCTCCTTGGAGGATCCGGTATAACAGGTGGCATTTGAGGGCGGAGCGGCTGGTGAGTCACATCCTTGGAAAACACTAGCCCTGACACCTTCTCAAACAGGCATATGATGTAGGGGGCATACCCACACGCACGGTTGGGAGTATGAGATATGTTTAAGATGTCATCAAAGATGTACTCCACCAAGTTAAACTTCTCCTCACCATCAACGAGCAACAAAAGATGCCTCAAGTTGCCTTGAATGATCCCGGCATCACCTTCCTTGGGAGCAACAATCCTCCTCAAGATCATGTTCATTATGCTATAAAATGGCTTGATATTCCTAGCAATCCCAGCCTCATAGGGAACATGACTTGGATACATGTATTCAAGTTGATCCCTATCCACGGCCTTGAGGTTGGAGATGATAATATCATGGTCCAGGTGGTGATCAAGTATAAGAGCCTTGGAAAACTCCTCGTAGGTAGCTGAGTAGCGCTCACCATAGGTCATCCAGGTGATTCTTCTGTCCCCGAAGGTGTGGAAGTAGACCGTGGTGTAGAACTGCACGATCACTTCATCATTCTAGTTATGCCGGAATCCCAAGATGTCCATGATCCCATGACGCTCTGCAGCGTCGATAACCGCATCAAAAGCGGAGTGCTCCTTCCTTGCCATGTACTCCCAGCCCACCCATTGAGCTTGAATGACAGGTTTCTTCATGGCCTGGTAGACTAGGCGATAGTAATCGCAATGGAAGTCACACCAAAACCGAGGATCGGCGGTGTGCTTCTCATAGTCATAGGCCCTATCCATGCGAAGCCTCTTTGCTTTGTCTGCTCCTTTGCCCTTGAAAATATTAGCTGCAAGGTTGGGTTGCCTGTTGGGTTCCTGACTGGAGTGTGCATCCTCAGGGGCCTATCAAATAGCTTATTAATCAAGAATAGAGAGGAATTTTGAGAGCGTTGAGGATACCTCTTCAAATCCTCAAAAATTGAGGGGATCGGTGAAGGGATGCGAAGAAGATGTGCACGAAGGGTCTCCCACACCTCTTTAGCTTCCAATGCGCGGATGAGAAGTGAACTTTGAAGGCGAGATGCGAAGATTGCCGATGGGGGGCGGTTCTTCGCAAGAGAGAGGTCAGGGAGAGAAGTGAGGGGAGAAGAGGGGTCAGGCCGCCCCCTGGGAGGTTAGGTCTGGAGAGGCCGGACTACTCCGGCCAGATGCCCGGACTAGTCTGTTAGGCAGACCCGATCCAGACTACTCCAGGGTCCAGACTTGTCCGACCCTTGGGGCGGACTAGTCCGGTCTTAGGGCTGAAAACATATATATTTTTAAGTTTCAGCCACAATAATTGATCTTTCTGGACATATTGGCACAAGAAAACTTTGTAATTATGGTCAGTAAGCATTTAACAACCAAACTATGACCATATTTCACAAAGTTGAAGAATTTTCAAATATTTTTGTGGAAAATGGAGATGAAGAGGGAAATTTTTCACAACATGCGTACTTTTGAAGAAAGTTCAATTTAGACAATCAGATGTGCATGTTTCAAGCCACATTTCAAGAATCTAGGATGTTTAGCTCACAAAAGCGCTTATCATCTAAGGGCTTGGTGAATATACCGGTTAGTTGGTTTTCGGTTCTCACATGGGAAATCACTATATCTCCCTTCATGGAATGGTCTCTCAAGAACTGATGCCTAATATCAATGTGTTTGGTCCTTGAATGCTCAACTAGATTATGGGCTATTTTGATGGCGCTCTCATTTTCACATAGGAGAGGAATATGGCGCAAGTTGATGCCATAATCCCAAAGAGTTTGCCGCATCCAAATAAGTTGTGCACAACAACTTCCGGTTGCGACGTACTCCACTTCGGTTGTGGAGAGTGCAATGGAATTTTGTTTCTTGGAGGACCAAGACACTAGGGATCTATCCAAGAATTGGCAAGTCCCGGATGTACTCTTCCTATCAACTTTGCATCCAGCATAATCCGCATCGGAATAACCAATAAGGTTAAACTTGGATCCCTTGGGGTACCAAAGTCCTAGGCTATGTGTGTGAACTAAATATCTAAGAATCCTCTTAACGGCGGTCAAATGACACGCCTTAAGGGCAGATTGAAAACATGGACACATACACACACTAAGCATGATATCGGGTCTAGATGCACAAAGATAAAGCAGTGAACCAATCATGGAGCGATATACCTTTTGGTCCACACATGGATCATCTTCATTAAGGTCGAGATGTTCGTTGGTCCTCATTGGAGTCTTTATGGGTTTGGCCTTGTCCATGTCAAATTTCTTGAGGATGTCCTATGTGTACTTCGTTTGACTTATGAACGTGCTTTCCTTGAGTTGTTTGACTTGAAATCCTAGAAAGAACTTCAACTCCCACATCATTGACATCTCAAAACCTTCCGTCATTATCTTAGAGAACTCAACACAAAACACTTTGTTAGTAGAACCAAATATAATGTCATCGACATATATTTGGCATACAAATAGATCATCATTAAAGTGCTTAGTGAAGAGAGTATAGTTAGCTTTCCCAATTTTGAAATCATTTTGAGTTAGAAAGTCTCTAAGGCACTCATACCAAGCTCTAGGAGCTTGCTTGAGGCCATAGAGAGACTTACACAATTTGTAGACATGGTTTGGGAAGTCTTGATCTTAAAAGCTCGGTGGTTTCTCCACATATACTTCTTCTTTGATTGGTCCATTTAGGAAAGCACTCTTGAGGTCCATTTGATAGATCTTAAAATCATGGTGAGTAGCAAAGGCAAGTAATATTTGAATTGACTCTAGCCTAGCTACGGGAGCAAAAGTATCATCAAAGTACAAACCTTCGACTTGTGAATACCCCTTGGCCACAAGTCGTGCCTTGTTTCTTATCACAATGCCATGCTCGTCTTGTTTGTTGTGGAACACCCACTTGGTGCCCACAACGTTTGCTTGTGGACGCTTGACGAGTTCCCAAACTTGATTCCTCTCAAAGTTGGTAAGATCTTCTTGCATGGCCACCACCCAATCCGGGTCTCTTAGTGCGTCTTCCACCTTATGAGGCTCCAAAGAAGAGACAAAGGAGTAATGTTCACAAAAAATTGCAACACGAGAGCGAGTGGTTACCCCTTTTGATATGTCTCCTAGAATGTTGTCAACGAGATGGTCCCGTTGAACACTTTGATGCACTCTTAGATGTGGGGGTGGATCTCTTGAGTCATCTTCATCCTCTTCTTCATCTAAGGTCTCCCCCTTGATCGATGCCCCCCCTGTTCTCCATCATCTTGATTTTGTTGGGGTGCATCTTGTTGATCGTCAACTTGGTTGTGTGGGGGATGACTTGCATAATTTAGAGGGTTGGTCACTTGAGCTTTGAGGTGATTCTTGTGGACGAATATCTCCAAGTTCCATCCTTCTTAATGCTTCTTGTGGAGGCTCCTCTTGATCTAGCACACATTGATCAATTTGCTCCACTTGGGAGCCATTAGTTTCATCAAACACCACGCCCCGTGCTATTTCAACAATTCTGGAGGACTTGTTGAAGACACGGTAGGCGTGGATGTTTGAATCATAACCTAGCAAGAAACCCTCATCGGACATTGAAGCAAATTTTGAAGTCCTAGACTTCTTGTTAAGAATATAGCATTTGCTTCCAAAGACACGAAAGTATGATATGTTAGGTTTGTTACCGATGAGAAGCTCGTAGGGAGTCTTCTTGAGGAGTCGGTGAAGGTATAGTCGGTAGATGGCGTGGCAAGCGGTGTTGACCGCTTCCGCCCAAAAATGATTTGACGTCTTGTACTCATCAAGCATTGTCCTTGACATCTCTAAGAGTGTCCTATTATTCCGTTCATCCACCCCATTTTGTTGAGGGGAGTAGGGACTGAAAACTCATTCTTTATTCCCTCCTCATCCAAGAACTCTTCCACTTGTGTGTTCTTGAACTCGGTGTCGTTGTCACTCCTTATTGCCTTGATTCTCAAAGAGAACTCATTTTGAGATCTCCTTAAGAACTTCTTGAGGACACCTTGGGTTTCACCCTTATCATGCAAGAAAAACACCCAAGTGAAACGAGAAAAGTCATCAACAACAACAAGACCATATTTGTTACCGCCAATGCTAATGTAGGTGATTGGACCGAAGAGATCCATGTGAAGCAGATCCAATGGTCTTGTTGTCGTCATGATGTTCTTGGACTGGTGTTGGGCTCCCACTTGCTTTCTGGCTTGGCAAGCACTACATGGCCTATCCTTTTCAAACACAACATTTTTCAAACTGCGGATGTGCTTGCCCTTAAGAAGATTTTGCAAGTTCATCATCCCAACATGGGCTAGTCATCTATGCCAAAGACATCCCATGTTGGTTTTCGCCATTAAGCATGTGTCAAGTTGAGCTTTATCCGTGGTGAAATCCACAAGATAAAGCTTTGCTTTGAGCATACCTTTAAAGTGATGGAGTTGTCGCTTCTTCTAAGGAAGCTCACACCCTCATTAGTAAAAAGACAATTATAACCCTTTTCACATAGTTGTGATATGGACAATAGGTTATAATCCAATGAATCAACATGTAAGACATGAGAAAGAGTGTGTTGTGAGGAGATATCAGTTTTACCGGAGCCAAGGATTTTCCCTTGGCTATTGTCCCCGAAGAAGATCCCTTCAAATGGATCATTATTATCTTCATACTTCACAAACATCTTCCTCTCTGCGGTCATGTGGTTGGTGCATCCACTATCAAGCACCCATTTCGACCCACCGGAGGAGTATGCCTGCAAAATAGAATTATGTCTTCCTTTTAGGTACCCAAGTGGATTTGGGTCCTTTAAAGTTAGTGGTGAGGCACTTGGGTACCCACACGCAAGGCTTAGGGCTCTTGAGGAGTGGCCCAACATATCTAGCAAGGATTTTTCCATATTTGTTCCTCATTAACACATAAGAAGCATCAAAATCGATCGGTTCAATTTTAGACATTTCATGATTGGTTGCAATGTTCTTTCCCCTTTTTGTTTGAGATGAGCTTCCTTTGACAAAGACAATCAAGTCTTTGCCATACTTGTAGGTTTTAGCTTGTTGTTTTCATCCCCTAGTATAGCCAAGACCATCCTTGACATGGGGAGATCTTGTGTTGGTGTATGCACTTCGTGCATACACCACCTTCTCCTTGTCAAAGATGTCACCTCTAGGTGCTTGTTTGTTTTGTGTCAAATTAAGTTCATCCTTTAACTTAAGGATCAAGTTGGATCACTTGCAAGTTGAGATTGCTTCGGATGCGACCTTTGAGGAGGATGAGCTTTTAGAGGAGGAGGTTGCATTGGTCTTCAGGGACTCAACTTGTGTCTCAAGGATCTTGTTAACCTTTGTCAAGTTAACAAGTTCATCCTTGAGACCAATGCTTGTTTCCTCAAGACTTGAGCATATTTTCTTGCTTAAAAGCAAGTTTATGCTCTAATGTCTTGCTCTTCTCTCTCTCAAGATCAAGGATCTGAATAAGCTCATGACATCTCTCCTTTTCATGGATGAGCATGTCTTCTTGCCTATTGATGAGCTCCTCCTTCTCAAAAATCTCATCTTATAGCAATTTCATTCTTCGCAAGGTGCTTTTGCTTATATCCTTAAGCATATGTTCATTCTCGCTGGCACTATCAAATTCATCATGTGAAGAAGTAGAGGAGTATGATTTAGGAGTAACCTTTCTCCTTACTTCTTTGGCCATAAGGCAAGTTGGTTTGTGGTCGTCAAGGTTGGAGAAGAGCTTGCTTCCCTTGGAGCTCCTTCTGATGGCAATGGTGGCCACCTTCTCTTCGTCTTCAGAAGAGGAATCTTCATTGGAGTCCTACTCCTTGCCTAAGTGAGCATGAACGGAGGACCTCTTCTTCTTGAAGAACTTCTTCTCTTGAGGCTTGCCCTCCTTCTTTTTCTTGCCTTCTTCATGTGGGCAATCCACAATAAAGTGCCCATATTCGCCGCAGTTGTAACATGCTCTCCTCGTCTTAGGCCTTGAAATTTCTTTGCCTTTGCCATCATGGTTGTAACCTCCTTTTCTTCTTCTCATCATCCTCTTGAATTTGCTGATGAAGAGTGCATCTTCCTCATCGGTGTCGAGACTCTCCTCATCACTAGCTTATTTCTCCTTGGATGAGGATGTTGCTTTGAGTGCAACATCTTTCATCTTTGAGGCGGTGAATCTTTGGAGGTCATTGTAGAAGAGCGCTTCTTTTGCCATGATCTCTTGGTTGATAATTCTTCCAAGAACCTCCTCCGGGGTCATTTTGACAAACCCCGTACTCTCTCAGATCATGGAGCAAAGAGAGACGTTTCTAGGCATGAATGCCCGAATAATCCCCTTAACCACCTCATGGTCAGTCCACCTTGTACAGCCCTAGGACCTACTCTTGTTGATGAGTATCTTGAGGTGGTTGTACATGTCTTGGGGAGATTAACCATCCATAATGGCAAATCTCCCAAGCTCTCCTTCAATGAGTTTAATCTTCGCCTCCTTGACGATCCGGTTTCCTTCATGGGTCGTCTTGAGAGTGTCCCATATATCCTTGGCCACTTCTAGCCCATCTACTCGATTGGATTCATCTTTAGATAGAGATGAGATGATCACTCCGACTACTTGAGCATTGCGGTGGAGAAGCACGGCTTGCTCCGGAGTGATGTCTTCTTCATTCCTTGGGATGTGTACCCCGGTCAACACAATTTGCCACAAGGAGGGGTTTAAGGACACAAGGTGGATCTTCATGTTGTGTTTCCATATCCCATAATTAGTTCCATCGAATTGAAGAGGCTTCCCCAATGGGATGGATAAGTAGTGGTTGTTGGAGGTCAACCGCTCATAGTTGAAGCCTTGTTGGTTGTAGCTTTGTGTGACACTTGTTCGTGGATGTGGAGTGTCAATCTTTGTGATGTCCAACTTCTCTCGAAGTCTCGCCTTGAGTTGGCTAGTTTCTTCATCGTTCGTTGGCTTGTCTTGGTACACAATGGTTTCCTCTTGTGTGACTTGGACATTGTTGGTCGAGCACTCGTCATTTCCCACTCCGGCCATCTTCTCCCCAAGTGATTAGACTCTTGATGGAGAGACCTGCTCTGATGCCAATTAAAAGTTTCCTAGAGGGGGGGGGGGTGAATAGGCTTAATTAACCTGAAATGAATTAATCAAACAAAATCAGTACCCAGGGGCCGGACTAGTCCGGTCTGCCTGCAGAGAGAGACTAAAACGAGATTCTGATTAGTTTTAAACAAATTTTTGTTAAATGAAATGTGGAAGGATAACCACGTTAATACTAGCAACTATCAAGATAAGTGAATCACAATAGCTAGCATGATATAGGCAAATATTACTAGAATAAGCAATTAGCAATAAACCTAACCCTCGAATGATTTTTGCAATTAACAAATAGTAAAGCTCACAAGTGACACAAGGATTTATCCCGAAGTTCGATTCCACACAAGAATATATGTCCCCGTTGAGGAGCCCACAAAGGACCGGGTTAAAGAACCCTTCCCTCACCAAGTTCGCCATAAGGGCCAAACTCGGTTCTCCACTATCACAAAGGGGCAAATACAAGATCTGTGAGGCTTCTCACAATCTGAGGCTCCCACAACAAATATAATCAACAAACACAAAGATTATCTCAAGCCGCAGGTCACAAAGACTCAACATAAGTGCAAGAGATCAAACCGAGAGCCAAGAACGGAGTTCTTCCTTCTCTTCTCCTCACCAATCCCCAATCCACTCAAGAATCAACTCAAGAGGGTGAGAATGCAAGAGAGAGGGCTTAGAATGGCTCTAGGAATGTTGTGGCGGCGCTAGGATTTTAGAGTTATTCAAATGAAGTCAGGGTTCTTCTATTTATAGAAGTCCTGAGCCCATACCGTTGACCTCAGCAGAAGGGCGGACTAGTCCGGCCTCTAGCCCCGACTAGTCCGACCGATTGGGACCATTGACCTCTGGTCAGGTCCTGACAACTGTCGCACTGCCCGATTATCGTCACAATACCCGCCAAAATTCAAAATTCAAACAGTCACTTAACACTGGACTAGTCCGCCTCAAAACGAACTAGTCCGATCTCACACAGGACCTTCTGGTCCGAGTGAAAACGGACTAGGCTTGACAACCCGGACTAGTCCGGCCCACTAGGCGGACTAGTCCGTCCTTCAGGACTTAGTCGCCACGGCGCTGCTCACTCAGCCAGGTGGACTAGTCCGCACCCAAGCGGACTAGTCCGAACTAAGACAGAACCTTTCGGTCCATCTCAAAACGGACTTGTATGGCTAGCCCAGACTAGTCTGACCAACAAGTCGGACTAGTCCGTCCTCCAGGACTTAGTCGCGAACCTTCTCTCCAGGACCACAACGGACTAGTCCATCCCCAGACGGATAAGTACGAAGTCAGTCAGGACCTCTTGGTCCGCCCCTGCACCAGACTAAGCCGATAAGAAGCGGACTAGTACGGCCTCCTGGCCAGACAAGTTCGGCCCTCCTGTGAAGGCACTCCAACACTCTTCTCACAAGGGGTTTGATCTCTAATTTTGCTTTGGGCTCCCAAATTTGATCTCAATGCACTTCACACACACACACACACACACACACACACACACACACACACACACACACACACACACACACACACACACACACACACACACACCTCCTACAACTACGGCTAGTCTAAACTCAACTTTACTCTTCGAGTTGTCGACACCACTTTTTTCGTCCTTTTACTTTTGAGGGTTGCGTGCTCCAATCAAGTCCACACCTGTGCTTAAGATCATCTGAGCTCATTAGTCACTTAATTGTCGTCATCAATCATCCAAAACCCACGGGGATACTAGATGCACTTTCAGCTTCGAATTGAATTCAAAGGACACATGCACGCTCTATGTATGTTCCTCTCGGTAACTGCAAAGGTCGCACGCTCGGTTGCTTTATTAATAACCATCTGCGAAAAGTAATTGGATATCACATGTGGTAGTTCAAGAGATCCACCTGTATTAATGGCAAAAATCGCAAGCGACAGCTTCAAACAGACTGCCTGCGAAAATGGATATATTTACATCACAGTTTAGTTTTTGGAGCCGTCTGTGATTTTCTATCATCACGAGCGCTATTAATATCTTGGACATAACAAATGTATTTTTTAACGGATCGCCTGAGTAAAAAAGCGAGATGTCTGTGAAAATGTTTTTTCTAGTAGTGAGGTCACCTTCCCTTGAGACCAAGTAGATCATGAGTGATACAACTAAGCAACCCATTCAAAGTAATAATGTAAGTTCTAAACTATTTTTATCCCCTAATTGTGTTCTTATGTTCTTAACTAATGCAAATTGGATATGTAATTCATCACAGAATGGTATGTGTGATAGGATGTTTTGATTATGTACAAATCCTTTTAGGAAATCATGAATTAATCAGTTTTCCCCTTCCTGTGAACTATATTCTCTTTTGTGTACTCTACAACTACCCCCTACATTCCAAAATATTTGTCACTCTCTAGTTCAAAAATAAACTAGAGAGTAATAAGTATTTTAGAGGAAGTATTTCATATATGCGTAATATGGACAATGAAAATATGTCATAAATTGCTAGTATTATTTTGCAACCTTGGATGTTGATAGTTTTTGTCCACCCCTAGATTTCTCATCCACTTACACCACTTATTGCATCTATCTTAGGGCCTTTTGGAACGAAGGGATGAGAAACATAGGAACAGAAAAGAAACACAGGAATTAGTAAAACACAAGAACAAGAATATGAGAACACTATGGGAATTGAAAACAAAGGATTGATAACATTTGTTGGTTGGGTTGCAGGAATTTATGACACATGAATTAGAAAATAAAATAGGTATTATAGCCAATTTTGGATTGAATAATTCTGCAGTAATTTATATTTCATAGGAAACTCATTCCTCTTGAAATTCTTTTGAAAATCATCTATTTTAAATGGACCCAGCTGATGGTGGAACATGATCTTGACATCAAACAAGATTACCAACATGGTTATCTCCTCCACCATTCATAGGAAAATTTCCAAAAGCCTGGAGTGAATACTTTCTTTCCTCTATTTTGTGAACCAAAGGAAGATTTTCCCGTGGAAAGAAATGCCGCAATCCTCCATTCCAAACACCATATGATGTCAGCAAAACAAGGGAACAACTTTCCTTCAAAATTCCTTCAAGAATCCTCCAATCCAAACAGGGCCTTACATTCTTTGTCCCCTCCTCGTGCGCGGAAAAGCGGGTGAGGAAACTGTAGCTCTTTCGCCACGTGATTCTCCCCCCGCAGG
Organism: Tuctoria greenei; assembly: GCA_036927565.1. Lineage (NCBI taxonomy): Eukaryota > Viridiplantae > Streptophyta > Magnoliopsida > Poales > Poaceae > Tuctoria > Tuctoria greenei. The sequence goes on from JAYESD010000005.1 coordinate 183,057,147, forward strand.
GCCCACCATTTCTGAAAGTGCATCTAGGATCCCCGTGGGTTTTGGATGATTGATGACGACAATTAAGTAACTAATGAGCTCAGTGATCTTAAGCACAGGTGTGGATTCAAGCGGAAACACGAACCCTTAAAAAGGAAAAGGATGAAAATGGCGATGTCGACTCGAAAAGAAGAAACTAGGGTTTCTAGCGTGTCGAGTGTAGACTAGCTAAATATGTGTGAGGATGTGTGTGTAAAGTGCATTGAGATCAAGTTGGGAGCTCAAAGTGGTTTAGAGATCAAACCTATCAAGAGAATATAGTTGTAAGTAGTCTGGCAGGAGTGGCCGGACTAGTCCGTGCAGGAGGCCGGACTAGTCCACTCCTGGCCGGCCAAGTCCGTTTTCAGCCGGATCATAAGGGTCTGACTGAGTTCGGACTAGTCCGTAGTGAGACGGACTAGTCCGGGTAGTCATGGAGTGGGTTTTGGGAGCTAAGTCCCAAAATCACGGACTTGTCCATTTTAGTCCGGACCAAGAGGTCCTGAGTGAGATTGGACTAGTCCGCCCTGGGGGCCGGACTAGTCCGGATTTGTGTGGAGTTGGTGTTTCAGCGACTAAGTCTGGGTAGGATGGACTAGTCCGCCCTGGGGGGGAGGGGGGCGAACTAGTCCGTGGTCTCCAGACTAGTCTGTTTTCACACAGAACAAAAGGTTCTGTGTGAGATCGGACTAGTCCGGTGTGGGCCGAACTAGTCCATTTTTGAAGTGACCATTTGAATTTGAAGTTTGGCGGGTAGTGTGACGATTGCCGTGCAATGTGACAGTTGTTAGGGACGTTAGTGGTCCCAAAGGTCGGACTAGTCCGGGCTGTAGGGCGGACTGGTCCGCCCATCTGCTGAAGTCAGCAGTATGGGCTGAGAACCTCTATAAATAGAGGACCCCTGGGTTCATTTGAACCATTCCTTGAGCACTTTGAAACCCTAGCACCACCACAGCAAACTTTGAGCCTCCAAAAGCTTCCATCTTGCCTACCTTCCCTCTAAAACTAATTCTTGTGTGGATTAGGGTTTGGTGAGGTGAAGAAGAGGAAGAACATCGCTCTAGGCTCTCGGTTTGATCTCTTGCACTTGTGAATCTTTGTGATCTGCAGCTTGAGTTGATCTTTGTGATTTGTGATTGTATTTGTGGTGGGAGCCTTAGATTGTGAGAAGCCCCAATGAATCTTGTATTCACCCCTCTGTGATAGTGGAGAACCAAGTTAGGCCCTTGTGGTAAACTTGGTGAGGGAAGGGTTGTTGAACCCGGTCCTTCGTGGACTCCTCAACGGGGACGTAGATTCCTTCGTGGGATCGAACCTCGAGATAAAATCCTTGTGTCCCTTGTGTACTTTGCTTTCACTTATCACACATTGCTTCTAGGGTTAGCTTTACCGGTCTTGTTCATCACTCTTGTTTCATTGCGATACTTAGCCTCACACTTGCTTCATAACTTGTTAAGGTTCACTAAGTCATTCTAACATACTTTGTATCACAAGAATCGGACTAAAACTTGTTAGAAACTCTTTTTAGGCTTTCCACTACAGGTGGACTGGACTAGTCCGCCCCTGGACCGGACTAGTCCGCCCCCCCTAAGTACTGATCTCATTTTATTAAGTCATTTCAGGTCGATTAGCCTATTCACCCCCCTCTAGGCAACTTTCAATTGGTATCAGAGCAGGACTCTCCCAAAGAGTCTAACAACTCGGAGAGAAGATGGCCGGAGTGGGGTATGACGAGGTCTCGACAAATGAGATCCAGGCAACCTAAGAGGAGGTGCTTGTCTACCAATACAAGTCCACGGATGACGAAGAGACTCGTCAGCTCAAGGCAAAAATTCAAGAGAAGTTGAAGATTCCAAAGGTTGACTCCTCAACCTCTACATCGGGTGGCACGATTAACTACAACCAACAAGGCTACAACTATGAACGCCTTGTCTCCAACAACCACTACATTTCTATCCCATGGGGAAACCTCCCCAATTCGATGGAAATGACTACGGGATGTGGAAGCACAACATGAAGATCCATCTCGTGTCACTCAATCCCTCTTTGTGGCAAATTTTGTTGACCGGAGTACACATCCCGAAGAATGAAGAAGACATCACTCCGGAGCAAGCCGTGCTCCTTCACCGCAATGCCCAAGCGGCCGGAGTGATCATCTCATCTCTCTCAAGAGATGAGTTGAACCGAGTGGATGGACTTGAGGTGGCCAAAGATATTTGGGACACCCTCAAGATGGCTCATGAAGGCAACCGAGTCGTGAAGGAAGCCAAGATTGAGCTCATTGAAGGAGAGCTCGGGAGGTTTGCCATTATGGATGGTGAATCTCCCCAATAAATGTACAACCGCCTAAAGTTGCTCATCAACAAGAGGAGATCTTATGGCTGCACCAAGTGGATGGACCACGAAGTGGTGAAGAGAATGATTCGGGCATTCATGCCTAGAAACGTCTCTCTTTGCTCCATGATACGAGATAGCCCAGGGTTTGCCAAAATGACCCCGGAGGAGGTCCTAGAGAGGATCATCAACCACGAGATCATGGATAAGGAGGCACTCTTCTACAATGACCTCCAAAGGTTCACCGCTTCGAAGATGAAGGATGTTGCACTCAAAGCGACATCCTCCTCTAAAGAGCAAAACAAAGATGATGAGGAGAGCCTTGACACCGATGAGGAAGAGGCCCTCTTCATCAACAACTTCAAGTGAATGATGAGAAGAAGAAAAGGAGGATACAAGCATGAGAGCAAGGGCAAAGAAAAGGCAAGGCCCAAAACAAAGACGGCTTGCTACAACTGTGGCGAGTATGGACACTTCATTGTAGATTGCCCACATGAAGAGGGCAAGAAGAAGAAGGAGGGCAAGTCGCAAGAGAAGAAGTTCTATAATAAGAAGAGACCCTCCGGTCATGCTCACTTAGGCAAGGAATGGGACTCTAGTGATGAGTCCTCCTCGTCCGAAGATGAGGAGAAGATGGCAACCATAGCCATCGGGGGGAGCTCCAAGGGAAGCAAGCTTTTCCCCAACCTCTACGAACACAAGCAAACTTGCCTCATGGCAAAACAAGGAAGAAGAAAGGTTACTTCAAACTCATCCTCCTCCATATCCTCCTATGATAATTTTGATAGTGCTAGCGAAAACGAACACATGCTTAAGGACATAAGTAAGAGCACTTTGCATAGAATGAAATTACTCTCGGATGAAATCTTTAAGAAGGAGGAGCTCATAGATAGACAAGAGGACATGCTTATCCATGAAAAGGAGAGATGTAAAGAGCTCATTGAGCTCCTTGAGCTTGAGAGAGAGAAGAGCAAGGCATTAGAGCATGAACTTTCTCTAAGCAAGAAAACATGCTCACGTCTTGAAGAGACAACCATTGAGCTCAAGGACGAACTTGGCAACTTGGAAAAAGTTAACAAGATCCTTGAGACTCAAGTTGAGTCCCTCAAGACCAACGTAGCCTCTTCGTCCAAAAGCTCATCCTCCTCAAAGGTTGCATCCGAAGAAATCTCTACTTGCAAATGCTCTAACTTGATCCTTAAATTAAAGGATGAGCTTAAGCTGACTCAAGGCAAACAAGCACCTAAGGGTGGCATCTTTGACAAAGAGAAGGTGGCGTATGCACGAAGTGCATACACCAACACAAGACCTCCAAATGTCAAAGATGGTATTGGTTATACTATAGGTGGAAAGCAAAATGCTAAAACCTCCAAGTATGGCAAAGACTTGATTGTCTTTGTCAAAGGAAGCTCATCCCCAACTAAAATTAGGAAGAGTACTTCAACTAGCACTAACATGCCTAAATCTGAATTGCATCCTCTCTTTCATGATTTTGATGCATCTTATGTTTTAATGAGGAACAAGTATGGCAAAGTTTATGCTAGATATGTTGGGTCACTTCGCAAGAGCCCCGACCTTGTGTGTGGGTGCCCAAGTGTCTCACTACTAACGTCAAAGGACCCAACTCTGCTTGGGTACCTAAAAGGGAGACATAATCTTGTTTTGTAGGCATACTCCTCCGGTGGATCCAAATAGGTGCTCGATAGTGGATACACCAACCACATGACCGAAGAGAGGAGAATGTTCGTGGAATATGAGCAACATGATGATCCAAATGAAGGGATCCTCTTTGGGGACAATAGCCGAGGGAAAATCCTTGGCTCCGGTAAAATTGTCATTTCTCTCCAACATACTCTTTCTCACGTTTTGCATATTGATTCTCTAGACTATAACCTTTTGTCCATATAACAACTATGTGACAAGGGTTATAATTGTATTTTTACTAATGAGGGTGTGAGTGTCCTTAGAAGAAGTGATAACTCAATCACTTTTAAAGGTGTCCTCAAGGGAAAGCTTTATCTTGTGGATTTTGCCTCGGATAAAGCTCAACTTGACACATGCTTAATGGCGAAAACCAACATGGGATGGCTTTGGCATAGACGGCTAGCCCACTTTGGGATGAGGAACTTACAAAAGATTCTTAAGGGCGAGCACATCCATGGTTTAATGAATGTTGTCTTTGAAAAGGATAGGCCATGTAGTGCTTGCCAAGCAGGGAAGCAAGTGGGAGCTCAACACCCCTCCAAGAATATCATGACGACGACAAGACCTTTGGAATTACTACACATGGACCTTTTCGGGCCAATAACCTACATTAGCATTGGCGGTAACAAATATGGTCTTGTTATTGTTGATGATTTTTCTTGTTTCACTTGGGTATTTTTCTTGCATGATAAGGATGAAACTCACGGTGTCCTCAAGAAGTTCTTGAGGAGATCTAAAAATGAGTTCGCCTCAAGAATCAAGGCTACGCGACAACGGCACCGAGTTCAAGAATACTCAAGTGGAACAATTCTTGGATGAGGAGGGCATCAAGCATGAATTCTCAGCCCTATACTCCCCTCAACAAAATGGGGTGGCAGAATGGAAGAATAGGACACTCATTGAGATGTCAAGGACGATGCTTGATGAGTACAAGACATCGGACCGGTTTTGGGCGGAGGCGGTTAACACCGCTTGCCACGCCGTCAATCGATTGTACCTCCACCGCCTCCTCAAGAAGACCCCCTACGAACTTCTAGTTGGTAAGAAGCCCAATGTTTCTCACTTTCGTGTTTTTGGGAGCAAGTGCTATATTCTCAACAAGAAGCCTAGGACTTCGAAGTTTGCTTCAAAGTCCGATGAAGGTTTGTTGCTTGGTTATGATTCAAACACCCACGCCTACCGTGTCTTCAACAAATCCTTCGGGATTGTTGAAATATCACGCCACGTTGTGTTTGATGAAACTAATGGCTCCCAAGTGGAGCAAGTTGATCAAAGTATGCTAGATCAAGAAGACTCCCCACAAGAAGCTCTTAGGAGGATGGCACTTGGAGATGTTCGACCACAAGAACAACCTCAAATCTCAAGTGACCAACAACAAGATGATGCAAGTCATCCCCCACGCGATCAAGTTGAAGATGGACAAGTGGCACCTCAACATGATCAAGAAGAAAAAAGTCAAGAGGGAAGCATACATCAAGGGGGAGATCAAGAAGAAGAAGAGGATGATAATGACTCAAGAGTTCAACCTCCACATCCTCGTGTGCATTAAAGTGTTCAACGGGATCACCCCGTTGACAACATTCTAGGAGACATTACAAAAGGGGTAATCACTCGTTCTCGTTTGGCTAACTTTTGTGAACATTACTCTTTTATCTCTTCTTTGGAGCCCCATAAGGTTGAAGATGCATTGAGCGACCCGGATTGGGTAGTGGCCATGCAAGAGGAGCTTAACAACTTTGAGAGGAACAAAGTTTGGGAGCTTGTCAAGCGTCCACAAGCAAATGTTTTGGGCACCAAGTGGGTGTTCTGCAACAAGCAATATGAGTATGGTGTGGTGACAAGGAAAAAGGCACGACTTGTGGCCAAGGGGTACTCACAAGTCGAAGGTTTGGATTTCGATGAAACCTTTACTTCAGTGGCTAGGCTAGAATCAATTCGTATATTACTTGCCTTTGCTACTCACCATGATTTTAAGCTTTACCAAATGGACATCAAGAGTGCGTTCCTAAATGGTCCAATCAAGGAGGAAGTCTATGTGGAGCAACCACCAGGCTTTGAAGACCAAGACTTCCCAAACCATATCTTCAAATTGCGTAAGGCTCTCTATGGCCTCAAACAAGCTCCTAGAGCTTGGTATGAGTGCCTTAGAGACTTTTTGACTCAAAATGGTTTTAAGATAGGAAAAGTTGATTACACTCTCTTTACAAAGCACTTTAATGATGATCTCTTTGTGTGCCAAATATATGTCGATGGCATAATATTTGGTTCTACTAACAAAGTGTTTTGTGATGAGTTTTCTAAGATAATGACAGAGAGATTTGAGATGTCTATGATGGGGGAGTTGAAGTTCTTTTTAGGTTTTCAAGTTAAGCAACTCAAAGAGGGCACGTTCATAAGTCAAATAAAGTACACTCAAGACATATTAAAGAATTTTGATATGAACAAGGCCAAACCCATCAAGACTCCAATGGCAACAAATGGACACTTTGACCTCAACAAAGATGGTCCAAGTGTGGACCAAATGGTATATCGTTCTATGATTGGTTCTTTGTTATATCTTTGTGCATCTAGACTGGATATTATGCTAAGTGTGTTTATGTGTGCACGTTTTCAAGCTGCACCTAAGGTGTGTCATATGACCGTCGTGAAGAGAATTCTTAGATATTTAGTTCACAAACCTAGCCTAGGACTTTGGTACCCCAAAGGATCCAAGTTTAACCTTATTGGCTATTCCGATGCGGATTATGCGGGGTGTAAAGTTGATAGAAAGAGCACATCCGGGACATGCCAATTCTTGGGTAGATCCTTAGTGTCTTGGTCCTCTAAGAAACAAAACTCTATTGCTCTTTCCACAGCCGAAGCAGAGTATGTAGCAGCCGGAAGTTGTTGTGCACAACTTCTTTGGATGCGACAAACTCTAAAGGATTATGGTATAAACTTGCGCCATATTCCTCTCCTATGTGACAATAAGAGCGCCATCAAAATAGCCCACAATCCAGTTGAGCATTCGAGGACAAAGCACATAGATATTAGACACCACTTCTTGAGAGATCATTCCTTGAAAGGGGATATAGTGATTTCTCATGTAAGAACCAAGAACCAACTAGCCGATATATTCACCAAGCCTCTAGATGAGAAGCGCTTTTGTGAGCTTAGAAGTGAGCTCAATATCTTAGATTCTCCAAATGTGGCTTGAAACATGCACATCTGAATGTTTACTTTACAGCTTATTCAAAAGAACGCATGTGTTTGAAAAATTCATCTCTATCTAAATTTTCTCCAAAATATTTGAAAAACTATCAACTTTGTGAGTTATGGTCATAGTTTGATTTTTGATTGCTTACTGACCATATTCATAAGGTTTTGTTGTGGCAATATGTCCAAAAGGATCAACTATAGTGGCTAAAACTCAAAGATATATGTTTTCAGCCTCTTAGGACCGGACTAGTCCGCCCTATGGCCGGACAAGTCCGGATCCGGACTAATTCGGGTCTGGTCCGCAGACCGGACTAGTCCGGCCCCGTCACCGGACTAGTCCAGCCCCTGGGGACTTAAACCCCCAAGAGGCGGCCCGACCCCTCCTCTCCTGCTCATTTGCTTTTCTCTCTCCCACGCGCGCACAACCTCCTCTCTCGAGCGATTTTCTATTCCATCCACCAAAAATCGTTTCCAATATGTGCATTGGAAGCCCCGGAAGTGTGGGAGACCTTTCCCAACCTTTCCCGACGCGATTATATCCCTGATCCCGTCGATTTCTCAAGATTTGAAGAGGTACTCCTCACTTTTCAAAAACTTGCCTCATTCTTATTCTATAAAGTTTTTGATAGGTCCCTCTTCATTAAAGTTGTTCCTAGCATCCTTGTGATCATATCCTAGGAGTATTGTGACTTGATTCAACGATTTTTTGAAAACCGTTAGAGTTAGGGTTCAACCTGTGTAAACCGGACTAGTCTGGTGCCAGGCGGACTAGTCTGCCCGGAGGACTAGTCCGCCCCTGGGCGGACAAGTCCGGTGTACACAGGACCAAACCCTAATTTTGGCTGTTTCTTGTGATTTCTTTCACATTATTCCACTTCCTTGACCCTCTATCTCATGTTTTCCTCCTGTTTCAGCAGAAACGGCAGCTCCTCGCCGATCCGCTTCTCCCCCCACTTATCCCGAGTGGGAGGCGGAGCAGCCTTGCCTTGGCGAAGAACGGGCAAAGGTTGAGGTTGAGGCTGCCAAGAAGCTTCTCGAGCAGCAAGAGCGAGCAAATGCGGCCAATAAACAACAAGCTAGGGTCGCAGCTACGGCCTACAACGAAGATGAAGCGATGGCCCGTGCCATTGAGGAGTCCCGCAAGGAACTCCGCAAGAAGAAGCGAGAGGAGCGTGAAGCTCACAATTCTCAAGCTGCAGCAGCACAAGTCCCCAAAAGGAAGAGACTTGTGACCATGGGAGAGAAAGCAAGGGGCAAGGAGCAAGCCCAAGAAGAAGTTGCAGAACGCCGGATCGAGATAGATCCAAAGAAGGGCAAGGCTCCAGCTCCAGTAGAGCCCAAGAAAAGGAAGCCCACTGTGAAGATACCGGCGAAGAGGGCCTGTGATCAAGGAGAAGGGGCAGGCCAAACCCATTGGCCCCTTGGAAGTGCACACTCCTGAGAGAAATCCCAACAGGCAGCGTGAAATAGCCGCCAATGTCTTCCATGGGAAAGGAGCCGAGAAGGCGAGAAGACTGTGGACGGACAAGGTCTACAAGTATGAAAGGAGCACCGCCGACCCTAGGTTTTGGTGCGACTTTCACTGTGACTATTACCGTCTAGTCTACCAGAACATGAAGAAGCCAGTGATCGAAGCACAATGGGTAGACTGGAAGTACATGGCCCAAAAGCAACATTCTGCTTTTGATGCGGTCATTGAAGCCGCTGAGCGCCATGAGCTCAAAGGCATCATGGGCTTCAGATATGACTGCAATGTTGAAGTCATCCTGCAATTCTACTCCACCATCTACTTCACCACTTCAGGTGATAGACTGATCATTTTGATGACGCATGGCGAGCAGCTCTCAGTTACTTTTGAGGAGTTTGCCAAGATTCTCAGACTTGAGGCCCATTTGGACCATGAGATCATTATCTCTAACCTCAAGGCCGTTAACAGAGATGAGCTGGCCTACATGTATCCCAGTCATGTTCAATATGACATCGGACATGCTCGCAATATCAAGCCATTCTATAGCATTCTGAACAGGATCCTGAGGAGGACGATAGCACCAAAGGATGGTGATGTAGGGGTGATCCAAGGCAATCTGAGGCACATGCTACTCCTTATTGATGGGGAGGAGAAGTTCAACCTCGTCGATTACATCTTCGACGACATTTTCAACATCTCGCATACCCCCAACCGTGCTTGCGGCTATGCCCCCTACATCATGTATCTCATCGAGAAGGTGTCGGACTTGACCATCGTCAAGGATGTAACCCATCGCCCGCTCCATCCTCAGACGCCACCTGTAGCACCACCTCCTCCGCGCCGGAAGAATGCGGATCCTCCCTCTCACTCGGCGATGCCAGAACCTCACCCAGTGGCACCTCCCTCTCCGCCTCAACCTCAGTCGATGAGTGCCTTCTTCAAATGCTTCAAAGCTATCTTCACCTCCTTATGTAAGCAAGAGATCAGAAATCAGCGGGCACACAAGCACCAAGAGAAATACCTCAAGGCGGTGTGTGACAAGTTGGAGGTCCCCATGTCCTCTCCAGAGGTGAGCGACGGGGAGATCACTCCATTCCCCGACTTCACCGTCGACGAGCTCGCCCAGCTCCATGAGGACGGGAGCTCTTCCCGAGCGGCTCCCTCGGCACGGGTCTCCGACGATGACGAGGACCACGAGGACCCGGAGGCCATGGAGAGCGACTCCGATGATGAGGCAAACGATAGTGAGTATGGTGACGACTAGTGGATAGGGCTCGTTGTTCCCTTCTTCTTTTCCTTTTTGGTGTCTTGATGCCAAAGGGGGAGAGTTAGATGGGGGGGAGAGTTAGAATGGGAAGTGTAGTTAGATGTAAGGAGAGTAGTCCTTATTTTGGATCCTTGGACATGTTGCACTTCTCTTGTAATATTTATGTCATGTCGAATGTTTAAATTTGTGCAAGACTATGTTTTGAATGTTTAATATCAATATGATGCTTTGAATGTCTATCTTTTAATTATATTCATATTTATTATGTCTTGTCACGAATTGTTGAGCACAACACGTAGGCACCCCACCATAACGTGTGTGTTTATGAAGGACAGAAGATAGTTGGAAGTAGTCTGTCAGAAGTGGCCGGACTAGTCTGTGCAGGAGGTTGGACTAGTCCGCTCCTGGCCGGCGAAGTCCATTTTCAGCTGGACCAGAAGGGTCTGACTGAGTTCGGACTAGTCCGTAGTGCGATGGACTAGTCTGGGTAGTCATGGAGTGGGTTTTGGGAGCTAAGTCCCAAAACCACGGACTTGTCCGTTTTAATCCGGACCAAGAGGTCCTGACTGAGATCGGACTAGTCCGTCCTGGGGGCCGGACTAGTTCGGATTTGTGAGGAGTTGGTGTTTCAGCGACTAAGTCTGGGTAGGCCGGACTAGTACGCCCTGGGGGGCCGGACTAGTCCGTGGTCTCCAGACTAGTCCATTTTCACATGGAACAAAAGGTTCTGTGTGAGATCGGACTAGTCCGGCGTGGGTCGTACTAGTCCATTTTTAAAGTGACCGTTTGAATTTGAAGTTTGGCGGGTAGTGTGACGATTGCCGCACAGTACGACGGTTGTCAGGGACGTCAATGGTCTCAAAGGCCGGACTATTCAGGGCCGTAGGGCGGACTAGTCCGCCCATCTGCTGAAGTCAGCGGTATGGGTTGGGAACCTCTATAAATAGAGGACCTCTGGGTTCATTTGAACCATTCCTTGAGCACTTTGAAACCCTAGCGCCGCCACAGCAAACCTTGAGCCTCCAAAAGCCTCCATCATGCCTACCTTCCCTCTAAAACTAATTCTTGTGTGGATTAGGGTTTGGTGAGGTGAAGAAGATGAAGAACACCGCTCTAGGCTCTCGGTTTGATCTCTTGCACTTGTGAATCTTTGTGATCTGTGGCTTGAGTTGATCTTTGTGATTTGTGATTGTATTTGTGGTGGGAGCCTCAAATTGTGAGAAGCCCCAACGAATCTTGTATTCACCCATCTGTGATAGTGAAGAACCAAGTTAGGCCCTTGTGGTAAACTTGGCGAGGGAAGGGTTATTGAACCCGGTCTTTCGTGGACTCCTCGACGGGGACGTAGATTCCTTCGTTGGATCGAACCTCGGGATAAAATTCTTGTGTCCCCTGTGTTCTTTGCTTTCACTTATCGCGCATTGCTTCTAGGGTTAGCTTTACCGGTTTTGTTCATCACTCTTATTTCATTGCGATCCTTAGCCTCACACTTGCTTCATAATTTGTTAAGGTTCACTAAGTCATTCTAACATACTTTGTATCACAAGAATCGGACTAAAACTTGTCAGAAACTCTTTTTAGACTTTCCACTACAGGTGGACCGGACTAGTCCGCCCCTGGACCGGACTAGTCCGCCCCCCTGAGTACTGATCTCGTTTTATTAAGTTATTTCATGTCGATTAGCCTATTCACCCCCTCTAGGCAACTTTCAATTTCGCTTTGTGCTTTTGATCTTCTTTTTTTTTGCTTTTCTTCCGGTTAGCACGGGACTCTTTTATATAAGCATTCGTTTAAAAATACTTATTAATTTTGACTTTAGTATTCGTTATATGTATTTCACCAAATATTTGTATAAATATAAAATATCTGAAAATATGTGATAGGTTTAAAGTACTTTTGATGACTTATTCGTTTATTCATTTATTATTTTACTTAACCAAATAGTTGAAATAATATTGTTTAAAATAAGTTTGAGCATAGTACTTCTGTTTCTACTAGGAGTAACTGAGCAACATCATACTCACTGTGCCAACACAAAAACCAAACTATTTTCGTTCCCGCATCTCGCGGATGCAAATCAACAAAAACTATTTTCTTCTTATGATTGAACGCCACTATTTTCTTCTTATGATTGAATGCCACACCACGTCTGGATCTTTCGAAAAAGAAATATTAGGTTGACGACGGTACACTTCTAAGATAATTTGAAATTTGAAAATGGATATATTGTGCTATGAAATATTATAATAGTTTTGGGTGCCCTCTATACTAATGGACACAAAATTGGATGCACTCCTTCCGTTTATTTATTTATCACCGGTTAGTTTATTTTTGAACTAATCAGTAACAAATAAAAAATGAAGAGAGTACAATAGCTAAATTTAGGCTTTTTGGATATAGGAAATGATGTGCGAAACGGACAGATAGCAGTTAGAATAGTATATGGATCCTCTTAAATCTGCAAACTTTCGGTTCCTATTAGATTCTTGCGCCTATATAGGACAACACTAGCTTCCTACTACCTTTATGAAAATTTAGTCTCTTTTGTATCGGGAAATAATAGCAAGTGTGTCTCGATCGATTTGTCAAAACGCCTCCGCGGAGAACACAGTAAAACTTCCGATATCACGCAACCTCCTAATTGTAGCACCACTCGTATTCATGATGTCTAATACTGCCGCCGCATCACGCATCCCGCCATAATTAGGTTTAGTGCCGCATCACGCATGCTACCATAACTAGGCGCTTCGCAAATGCCATGTATTACTTTTTTCGAAAGAACTCAATTGCCATTCATTGTGATCCTATTTATTTTTTTTTAAAAAAAAATTCTTCTGCCAAACCAGCTCAAGTCATATGGACGGTCCATGCTGAGAGCCACAACTGGAAATACTAGAACCTTCGGTAATCTTTTAAAGCAATCATGACTTAACGAATTGATACATATTTGGCAGGCTACATCAGTAAAATATAACGGAACCATATGTCAGTAAAAATAAAATGAAAAAATCGATTCGAATGTAAGTCTTCTGTCCATGCAACGTTCCGTTGTCTAGGTTATGACTCCCTTCAGTTTGAAATATGACGTTTATAGAATAAAAATTTAGTTCAATTTAAATTAAATTAGCTGTCTTGAATGTTATTTATTATAGAGTAGAAGGAGTATAAATTATGGCTCCATCTTTTCGCTACACAACTACTTGCAACACACCCCAATAAAAATGACACTGTGGAAATTAAAAGATGTTGCCACAATTATGACTCTACTGTACTTCATTCAAAAAAAAGAAAATATTTATGATATCAAATTTAGTTTAAATTGCACTAGATTTTTTGTTCTAAAGGTCATTTATGTTAGAACGGGAAGAGTACTAAACAAATCCACAGACAAAATGGTAAATAACCTGGTTTCAAAAAAAAAATGAAAATAACAGTTTGCTTAAAAATGGCAATGAACTTCACCTCGCCAGCTGGATTGTCCCATTCGCACGGGCACCGGTCGTTATCAGCACAAAACAGATTGGGAAATTATCTCAAGAAATGCTTGATTGTTGCTCCTCCATTTTGAGATTGCTTTGGTCCGAAGAAGGATGAGAGGTCATGATATGAACATGTACGTGCCTGGGACTTGGAATATGCAGATAGGATCGCACCATGCTTTTACGACTGAGGCCTAGCAATATAGAGCCACTTCGTATTTGTTGCATGTAGGAGTGAATGCTTGGTTAATTCGATTATTTTGATTAGGTTAACTTGGTTATGGAGAATTGATAACCGTACTTGATCGAGAAAAAGTGATAACCACACAACTCGATTGCAATAATGAATTCGGTTCGTTTTTCGGTTAACCATATTTTAAGGTACAATATAAATTATTGGATAAAATGATAGTAAAAACATAGAAAATAATAAACATAAAAAGTTGCATGTATGAACCGGTGGTGGATGAAGGTTATCAAGAGGTTGGATAGTGCTATAAGAAATATTTCGATGATGATGGAAATTAGTAATATTGAACTTTATTTTTATATGTTATGAGATAGTGTGCGTTATTTTTTAGGATAAATCGGTTGCTCCATTAATACGACGTGATAATCGTAAAAAATCAGTTAACCGAAATACTCAAAAAATAATAACTGTATTTAATTGAAATATTAGTTAACCAAGTATTTCGGTTCAGTAGAATTTAGTTTTACGGTAAATGACTCGCCCACACCTAGTTGCATGGGTAAGTGTCCAAGCAATGTGAAAGGAGTCTTAGCCTAGTGGTTAAGTACTCTGAGTAGAAGTACTCAAGTTCTAAATTCGACTTTCAGAGCGAAATTTTCAAGCTGAACTTCACAATACTAAATGCAGATACTCTATATAGAGAAATTCATAGATACCAAACTTGAGTAAGTTGGCCTTCTTGAAAGAGAATGTCTTGAAAAAGAATGTGCATACTTTACCCCATCATCTAAAAATAATGTCCAAACCAGATGGTGACGTACAAAGAAAGTGGATGCAGGAAGGGGCGCATGCGCCGGTCGCCCTATAAAGTTATGCCACATGTCATGCGGGAGCTGGCCGCGTCCGAAAAACACTCTATACGGCTTCGTGTAATCTGTTAGAACACAATTAACATGTGATCACTTACCGACGGCGGTATCACTGCCAAGAGCGGTTCCATCGTCGCGCCTCCTCTCGAAGGACGCGCCTCCCTACCGCCGTGACTCCTCATCATGTATAAAAGCAAATGGAATGAATGAATAAACTTAAGTTAGAATCATTTTTTATTGTCTCTCTTAATCTACTTCTAACACATCATGAGCACTGCTCTACAACAGCAAATCGAAGAGAGAAGCAGAAATCCACTGGTAAGATGTCCAACAATGGACTTACCGATTCTGTAATCTTTCTGTTCTTCGTCGGAAATGAAGACTCTGGCCGCACGCACCACCATAAAAACCGTCGCTGTGGTGGTCGCGATGCTCAACGCCGCAGTCGCCAAGGTGACTATCGTCGACATCACCGTCTCCGTCAAGCAATGATATCTCCAACGGTGTCCGCTTCTTCCGCGCCACCGTCGAGTGGCATTTTGAGACGCAGCATTCAAGATCGGCCTCCAACTCCCTTTCCCGTCCATCCCTCGGACCTAGAGACCTGTCAAATGGGTCCTCAAGGGGATCCTAGAGCCGTCCTCGGAGGGGAGATCCCGATCTGGGTTGCACCGGATCTGGTTCTCTCGTCATCGGGAGGATAGGGGGAGGAGGGTGAAGGAAGGATGATAGAAGAAGAAGACAGTCGCGACATCACAGTGGACACCGAGGCCATAGCAATGTCGCCGGTCCGCCGCACTGCAAGGATCTGCATCGGCCCAAGAGGTCGACCACAACATCCTTTGGCAGCAAGGACTCTGAGCAATTCGCCGGGAACGGATGCACAAGCAACACCGCCGGCGACCACTTCAAATGAAGTTGGACCTTCCGGATCCGGTTCACCGTCGACACTTACGAGCCCAAGCGATAACCAGATTCTTCGCTGATTCACCCACCTCGCCGCTCCAACCCGACTAGCCCGAAGGCCCGAATCTCGAGCCTCGACTGCTGGTTCAAGACAGTAAGCGGTGGAGGGGGTTGAGGGGGAGCGACGCTGGCAAAATAAGGAAGATAAGCGAAGGGAGATCACCGTTCGAGGTGGAAGAAGAAGGAGCGGAGGCGGGCGGTGGTACCGAGGAGGCAACGGAGGAGCCGAGGACGTGAGTGCAGCTAGGCTTAACCCTACCGCCTCACACTGCCCCCCTCCTTATACTCCACCGGACGCACGCTGTTGGGCCGTCGGGCCGCACACATGAATGGGCCGCAAGGCCACATGCCGCGTGGGCCGAGTAGGCCGAATGGCCCATTATTGTTACTATTACTTTATTTCCTATTTCAATTTACTATTTGCAGTTCAGATTTAAATTAGAATGTAGTTTAAATTCTTGCAAGTGTGTATGTATTGTAAATATTTGTAAATATAATTATGATCAATGTATATATTGATTATGACAATGTGTTTGTTGCATTTAAATATTATATTTAATTGCAATAAAATCTAACATTTGGCTAATTTTCAAATCTTTGGCCATAATATAGATTAAATTAAAGAATCACATTCAAAAATTATTTTTTAGGATATTTTCAAATTTTGGCCTGAACTTAGAACTTTGTTTCTTATATTCACGAAATTTACAAATACCATTATTTAAGCTAATTTTAAAATTTTAGCTTATGATGGAAAATAAGACTACACATAAAATATAAAGTAAATTGACTCATTTTGATTAAGCCATTTCTTTCTATAATTTAGCTTAATTCATTATGAATCATACATTAATATAACAAAGTGTATAATTCATATTAATTTGGCCATTTATTTAAAATTGGCCATCTTTAACATGAAATATACCTATATTTGTTCTTATTTTCAAGCCATTTTCAATATTTGGCTAGATAAGAATGAATAATTTATAAGTGTTCATCATTATGATTAACACACATTACAACACCACCATGATGCTTTTATTAATAAAATCTCTGGTTTCCTATATGTAGGAATCAATGTCTCGTGAGTTTGAAGAACTTGCTCTTGATGGTCATAATTACCCGACATGAACACTTGACATCAAGATTAGCTTGACTTTCAGAGAACTCATGTCTGCTCTTACTCCTCCTAATGAAAGAAATGCAACATTTCTGGATACATTCAAGTACCAAGCATTATACAGCATCCGAAATCACCTCCATCCCGACTTGAAATCAGAATATGTGATGGAAGAAGAACCTCATAGTCTTTAGATGGCATTAAAAAGTCGTTATGGCCAATCATGAATGGACTCAACTTCGTCTTCGAGACTTTAAGTCTATAGAAGATTATAATCATGTTGTTCATAAGGTATGTGCCAAATTAAGGTTTTGTGAGAAAGAACCATCGGAAGAGGACAAAATTGAAAAGACACTTCAAACTATGCTCCCTTCTGATAGAGTCTTACAACATCAATACCGGGCTCGCAACTACCAACATTATGTTGATCCCATTCGTAATTTACTTCAAGCAGCGAAGCATGATAAACTTACTATTAAGAATCATCACCAACGTCGTGTTGGGGATGCTCCTCTACCTGAAATTCATCATAATGAGAAGAAAGTTAATGCTTCTAAGAATATAAATTCTAAGAAAAGTGGTACATCTGCTAGACGTTGCCATAATAGGCAAAAGAATAAGAAATTCTCAAAGACAATGATAAAGGATAGTGCTCCCTTCAAAGAAAAAATGTGCAGTGTAAGTCATGTGACACTTATAAGCATACTGCAGATAAATGTCGCACACCTAAACACCTTGTGGCTTTGTACCAGAAATCACTGGAAAAATACAAGAAAGCTCAATAATCTAAAAATGAGTATTAAACTCATTTAAGTATTCAAACAAAGCCAACATTTGAAGTCGGTTGTTCAAGCAAGGATACTGAAGATCCAAGTAACAACGAGCCAATACTAAGTGTTGATGACTACATTGACATGGACAATGTTATGGTAGAATATAAATCAAACGACATGGTCGGCGATCTAATCTAGATCGCTTGCCATAGATATTTATAAATAAAATAGTCTATGTAAAAAGTGTGTTGTAATGAACATAATGTTTTTATGCATTAGAGTTATGTAATATTCTAATTATGTAAATATGTTTTAATCAACTAAATGAATTTTTACAATTCTTAATTGTTAGATTTCACGGGAAAATTCTGATGAGGAAGAAATGTGACTTGTGGATAGTTGCACCACAAACTCTATACTTAAGTATACAAAATATTTTCAGACCCTAACAAGTAGGTCGGAAAATGTTTTGACCATCGCAGGCGACAATAGTCGGCTCTGGACGAGTCACTATTACACTTCCAAATGGGACACAAGTGATGATGTAGAATACTTTATTGTATTCCGATTCTACACGTACTCTCATAAGTTTTAGAGATATTCAGAAAAATGGATTACATATACATACACATGAAGAACATAAAGAAGAATTTCTTCTTATTTCAAAATATTCCGAATATGACCAAGTAGTTCTAGAAAGAATTCCTTCTACTCCATCTGGATTGTACTATACGTACATAAAACCCGTACTATATGTTGCATGCAAGGTGATTTTCTAGATTGTAGATACATTTAAGACCTGACATTCACGCCTAGGCCACCACGAAATAGGGATGATGCGGAAAATTATTGGAAATTGCACCGACCATGATTTAAAGAACACTAAATATAAAAAATCAAATAATTTTATGTGTACTTCATGTGCTATGGGCAAGTTGATCTTACGGCCTTCACCGCTTAAGATCCATGTTGAACCATTAAAATTCCTTGAATTCAAGGTGATATTTGCGGACCCATACAACCAATGTGTGGTCCATTTAGATACTTTATGGTTTTAATCGATGCATCTACAAGATAGTCACACATGTGTTTACTATATACACTTAACCATGCTTTCGCCAAATTTATAATACAAGTAATAAGGTTAAAAGAAAATTATTCTGAATATAGGATTAAGAGTACCGTATGGACAATGTTGCTGAATTCTCATCTCGGGCTCTCAATGACTATTGTATGACTCAAGGAATTGAGCTACATCATTCCGTTCCATATGTTCATACACAAAATGGATTGGCAGAATCTCTCATAAAGAGGGTCAAACTCATAGCTAGACCATTATTGCAAAGATGCAATTTACCAACATCTTTTTGGGGTCATGCAGTTTTACACGCTGCTAATCTTCTACAACTACGTCCAACTGCATATCATACCACCTCCCCACTTCAAGTTGTGTGTGGAGATCAACCAAATATCTCCCATCTACGGAAATTTGGATGTGCAATTGTCGGTACCCTGCGTACCGGATACCCCTTGTAACTGCAAAGAGTGCAAAGGAACTCCACCTATCTGAGTTGAAGACCCCCGAAGGCCCCACGTGTCACTCGGAACCGGACCTGCCTCCCTAGTATGGTTAGTTCCAATGCATCCACGTGTATCATAAAACCGAAGCTACATTCCATACATGGGAAAGCTCCGGACTAGATACCTGTGTGGCACCCTCGGACCTAACCCCCGACAGAGGGAAGCTCCAGTACCGACACATGTACAACAGCACCGGACCTACTCGTCCAAGACGGTAACCTCCGGAGCTGCCACGCGTCCAACCGCCGGACCTTCAACCTCAACAGGCAGATTGGTGGACCTCCAACGGCTCGGACCTTCAAGGAACATTAAAGACTTCAAGACCCGATTATGTGTCATTAATGCAATCTTAATGACACACAATCGGAGGACTCTTAATACCAGTAACGCCACCATTAAGGGACGTTACCATGCTATTAAGGAGAATTAAGAACATTTAACTCTATATTTGGCAACAGTGACCGCCATGGCCACATGTCGGGTCAGGCTAATGATGTAACAGCCAACCCTTGTACTATAAAAGGACTGGTCAAGCAATACACAGGGAGACTTTTTTTGCCTCTCTCTAACACTAGCGCTCATACGCTCAATACAACAACAACACACACCCGTGGAGTAGGGTATTACGCTCAGGCGGCCCGAACCACGTAAATCCTCGTGTCAAATCGCCATCTTGCTTTGAATCTCCACGCGCCCCAACTAAACTAAGAAACTCCGCGGTCTACAAATAGTAGTGCTGGGAGAATTGCCGGAACCAGACTCCAACATTTGGCGCGCCAGGTAGGGGGGTGCCTGAGATTCAAAGATGATGAATTCTGCCGCTGGATCATCCAACGGTAACCATGTTGAGCGACCTGCTGGAGGCAATCCCTCCAACATGCAGCAGCTAGCAGGTGTCGTGGCCCCAGCAGGAGTCATGTCACTGCCGCCACTGTCTGCTCCGATGAATCAACCCGGACATCGAGATGGGGCGTCTGTGTCGACCACTGCATAAGTGAACAACAACCCCAAACACGCGCTTAATGTTGCGCATGCTCTTCTCTAACTTCCACCACCTCTAGGAGCACCCTAGGATGCAATGGAGCAGTGGAGAGCTGATGTGGATCATTTGGTCGCAACAGCAGCCGATGGCATCAGCAATCAAGGTCCTCCCCCCTCGGCGCGGGCCCCTTCACAGCATCGGACCTTGTCGGGTAGACTGGGTCCGCAAGCTTCGCAACAAAGGAGGCGTGTTGTATCTCAACAAGCGATGTTGCTGCCTTCCGGGGCGTGACATACTCACACGGTAACAAGGCTTTTGACTCATGACCTCTGGGCGAAGCTCGATCGTTGTTACTGGCAACAGGACGGTTATGTCCACATTGAGCGTGCTCGCGAGAGGCTAGAGGCTCGGGACAGCCCTATTCCTGAGGGAGTAGGAGGAGGATGTTCTGCCTTGGACATGCACCTACGCATGGTCAGATGGCCACAGAAGTTCCGGCCTAATTTGCCGGAGAAATTTGATGGGACTGTCAACCCCGTCGAATTTCTTCAAATCTACTCCACCGCTATCCTTGTGGCTGGGGGTAATGAGGCCGTGATGGCCAATTATTTCCATGTGGCTTTGACTGGGACCGCCAGGTCTTGGTTCATGAGCCTTCCGCCTGGCTCCATCAACAGTTGGGCGGAGTTGTGCCAACATTTCACCGCCAATTTCAGGAGCTCATACATCTGACCAGGCACGGAACTGGATCTTTTTGCTGTTAAGCAAAAACGGGGAGAGTCCTTGCGATCTTCCATCTAGAGGTTCTCCCAGGTACGAAATACTATTCCTTCTATCTCAAGCCATTTTGTTATTGTGGCATTCAGGCAGGGCGTTCGAGATAAGAAAATGCTGGAGAAACTGGCGACCAAGGAAGTCACCACCGTCACAGAACTCTTCAGCTTAGCAGACAAGTGCGCCAAGGCTGTGGAGGGCCGTGAAATGCACTCCCAACCACCTCCGGAGGCCAACAAAAAGTCCTCCAAGGGTGAAGCCACCACCTCTGGGAGTGGCAAGAAGAAGAAAAAGTCCAACAGCAAGAAGAAGTCGTCGGCCGGCACACCTACTGCTGCAGCTGCCACAGCTCCAGGTGGCCGGGGGCCACGCCCTGAGAAACGACCTCGACCGTCGTCTGAAGACGGTGGCAGCTCCAAGATGTGGTGTCCCATACACAAGACGGACAGCCACAACCTAGAAGACTGCCGAGAGGTCCGGAACCTTGTCGAGCGCTACAACAAGCGCCGAGAAGAAGCTCCTTTTCGTCAAAGGGAAGGAAAACAAAAAGTCGATGAAGCCCCGTCTGAAGAGGAGTTAGGCTTTCAGGACCCCAAAAAGGTTTTGAAGGCTGTTTACACCTCCGTTGACGATGACTCCGACGTTCCCGACAACGAGCGTCGAAATACCATGAACACCATCTTTGGTGGTTCGTGGGGCATAACCTCCCGTCGAGTCCTCAAGACAATGCGGCGGGACATGGCTTCTGTAGCTCCCACTGCCAGGGTGGAACCTCATCGGAAGTGGATGGATACTGCCATCACCTTCGATGCTTCGAACTGCCCTCAGAACATGATCGGAGCTGGCCAACTCCCATTGATGGTATCTCTGACCATCAATAACATCCAGCTTCACCACGTAATGGTGGACAGAGGTTCATGGCTGAACCTCATAAGCTTCAAAGCCTTCGTCAAGCTTCAGCTCCGACCTTCGGACCTTCATCCCTCCCAACCTTTCTCAGGAGTAGGTCCGGGGGCCATAACCCCACTCGGTGCCATTACTCTCCCGGTAACCTTCGGAACTCAGGAGAATTACACGACTGAGAAGTTGGTATTCGACGTGGCACATATCAACTTGCCATTCAACGCCATCTTGGGCAGGCCATCGTTATACAAATTCATGGTTGCTGCTCATTATGGCTACTTGGTGTTGAAGATGCCAACACTCTCAGGCGTTCTTCGGATCCGCAAAGATCGCACCGCCGGAGTTACTGCTCTGGAAGAACTCCACGTGCTTGCTACAGCGCAGGAGGAATAATCCGGAAAGGAGCAAGCTCCAAATCCCCCGAGCATTCGTCATCGAGGCTCAACTTCTGCACCTCGTGTGCAACCAAGCGGCGACACCGACATTCCCGTCAAAGTCGTCCAAATTGGTTCCAACGCTGCTCACACCACTCGTATATCGGGAGGTCTGAACGACAAATAGGAACTCACGCTCATCACTTTCCTCCGGGCTAATGTCGACGTGTTTGCCTGGCAACCGTCACAAATGCCTGGGATCCCTAGGGAGGTGATTGAGCACAATCTGAAGATTTATCCTGATGCTTCGCCTGTACATCAGAAGCCTCGGAAGCAATCAGTAGAGCGACAGAACTTCATATGTCAAGAAGTAAAGAATTTGCTCGAAGCTGGATTCATCCGGGAAGTCTTCCACCCAAAATGGCCGGCAAACCCACTCACTGTACCCAAGGCCGGTGCACAACACTGAATAAGGCATGTCCAAAAGATCTATTTCCACTACCTAGAATAGATCATATAGTGGATTTCACCTATGGGTACGAACTATTGTGTTTCCTAGATGCATATTTCGTGTATCATCAAATCAGAATGTCTAAGGAAGATGAAGAGCATACTACCTTCATCACAGTAGATGCATTGTACTGTTACACTGCCATGCCATTTGGTCTCAAAAACGTTGCTTCAACATTTGTGCGAGCTATGTACAAAACTTTTGGAGAGCTCATTAGAGATGTAGTGGAAGTGTACATCGATGACATCATCTTCAAGATCAAGAACAAGGAGTCATTTCTTGACACCCTGCAAGCTATCTTCGATAAGTTGCTAATCACACGCACAAAGTTGAACCCAGACAAGTGTGTCTTTGGGGTTAGCTCCGGAAAGCTTTTTGGATTCTTGGTGAACCGCCGAGGAATAGAAGCAAATTCGGCGAAGATTAAAGCTATTGAAGATATGCGGCCACCAGCTCGCATCAAGGATGTCTAGAAGCTGACTGGGTGTCTAGCTGCCCTCAGCTGCTTCATCTCAAGACTGGCAGAACGGGCGCTACCCTTCTTCAAATTATTGAGGAAGTCCAGACCATTCCAATGGTCTGAAGAAGCAAAAAAGGCATCCCAAGAGCTGATGCATCTCCTCACCACTCTACCAACTTTGGTAGCTCTGAACCCTGGTGAGCCACTTCTGCTTTACATTTCAGCAACTGATGAAGTTGTTAGCATGGTCCTGGTTGCGGAAAGACCAGAACCATCCCCAGTTCAGGAATCCAGATTCCTCCGGGAAGGTCCGGAGCTACCTGATGGCGAGTCTGGGTCCCAGCCCCCAGACTCGGATCCTCGAGGTGAGACGCCAGAGGATCAACCTCCTTCAAATGAAGGAGTTACTATTGCTGAACAAGAAGATCCGGGCCCTTCTGGGAAGGTCCGGGTCACTTTAGAAGAAGTTCCGGGTTCCCCTAGCAAGAACCAGGAGGTCTCCGAAAAAGGTCCAAACCCCTCTGGGAAGGTCCGGATTGATGAGGAGGAAGCTTCGGGCCCCTCCAGGAGGGTCCGGACAGTCCAGCGCCCAGTATACTTCATCAGTGAAGTACTCCATGACGCCAAGACTCGATACCTAGAGGTACATAAGCTGCTCTACGCAGTTCTTATCGCCTCTAGGAAGCTTCATCACTACTTCCAAGCTCACAAGATTTCAGTGGTAACCTCTTATCCAC
Source organism: Tuctoria greenei (assembly GCA_036927565.1). NCBI lineage: Eukaryota > Viridiplantae > Streptophyta > Magnoliopsida > Poales > Poaceae > Tuctoria > Tuctoria greenei. The sequence goes on from JAYESD010000005.1 coordinate 183,080,855, forward strand.
TGTGTGCAATCTTGCATAACCCCAACTCTACTGGGAACATTGCAAAGTGGGCAGCGGAATTGGCCGAGTTCGATCTTGAATTCGTCCCAAGACAAGCGATTAAGAGTCAAGCATTGGAAGACTTTGTGGCGGAATGGAACCCCTCTCCATCAAATCCTGGGGGCCCGATCTTCACAGAGCCTCACTGGACTCTCTACTTCGATGGCTCCGTGCAGAAACAGGGGGCCAGAGCTGGAATCCTTCTCCTTGCTCCGACCAGGGAGAAGGTCAAATACATGGTTCACCTTGACTTCAAGGCGACCAACAACATGGCGGTGTATGAAGCACTGATCTATGGGATCAAGGTGGCACTATCATATGGTGTCAAGCAGCTGTTGGTAAAGGGTGATTCGCATCTCGTTATAAAACAAGTTAAAAGTGAATGCTGCTGCAACAACCCCCAACTAGTTTCATATCCTCTTAAAGTCCAGAAGCTTCAGAAGGATTTCAAAGTCCTGGATCTTTGCCATGTCCAGCGTCTCAACAACGCTGAAGCTGACGAACTCTCGACGAAAGCTTCAACCGGAGCTCCGGCTCCCAATGGAACCTTCGTCCGGAGATTGTCAAGATCAACAGCTCAGCCTGCCGAACTGAGCGAAGGGGGCGAGACCAGCACCTCGAAGCTGGCGGTCCCGATGGCCCTGTTACCATGGCGTCCATCAAGGATCGTAGGTGTTGCAAGAAGCTCCGAGCAACCCAGCACGCAAGACTCAGAAGCTCAAGTTAGCTCTGATGCATGGATCTCGGAGATCTGGAGCTACTTGAAAGATAACATACTTCCTGAAGAAATTGTATCTGCTGACCAGATAGTCAGATTGGCTAAAAGATACATACTGGTAGAAGGGGATCTCTACCGGCGTGGTGCTAACGGCGTCCTAATGTGGTGCATTACAAGGGAAGAAGGCTGCGAGCTCCTTGCGAAAATACATGGAGGCGAGTGTGGGAACCACGCGTCTTCCCGCACGTTGGTCGGTAAAGCCTTCTGACATGGTTTTTACTGGCCTACAGCACTCCAGGATGCAACCGAGCTAGTGAAGAAATGTGAAGCATGCAAGTTTCATGCGAAGCAAATTCACACACCAGCTCAACCCCTACAAATGGTACCTCCGACATGGCCATTCGCTGTGTGGGGTATGGATATTTTGGGACCTTTCCCAAAAGCCGTCGGAGGTTACAAATACTTGTATGTCGCCATCGACAAGTTCACCAAGTGGCCGGAATCAACTCCAGCTGTGACAATAAACAAGCAATCAGCTATCAATTTCTTGCAGTCTATAGTATGCAGATTTGGAGTCCCAAACAAGATCATAACTGACAACGGGACCCAATTCACAAGTTCTGCATTCTAAGGATATTGCGAAGACCTCAGCATTCAAGTCAGCTACGCTTCCATGGCTCACCCGTCAAGCAATGGCCAAGCTGAGAGAGCAAATGCAGAAATTCTAAAAGGACTCAAGACGCGCACATATAAGCGCTTGAAAAAACATGGAGCCAACTCGATTGAAGAGCTTCCTCCCACCTTGTGGGCGAACAGGACAACTCCAAACAGGTCAACTGGAGAGACACCCTTCTTCCTGGTGTACAGAGCCGAAGCAGTCCTTCCTCCAGAAATCACCTTGGGGTCACTCCGGGTACGGACCTTCAATGTAGCCACGCAGGACCGGCTCCGGCGTGAAGACCTTGACCTCGTTGAAGAGGGAAGGTGTTGAGCAGCTGTTCGAAATGCACGATACCACCAAGCGCTCCGGCATTATCACCAAACGCATGTGCATAGCCAACAGCTCGAGGAAGACGATCTGGTGCTACCGAGAATACAAACTCAAGAAGGGTTAAACAAACTTTCCCCCAGCTGGGAAGGACCCTTTCGAGTGATCAAAGTATCCTGTCCCGGATGCGTTCGCTTGGCAACCGAGGATGGTACACCGCTCCCTAATCCTTGGAACATTGAGCATCTCCATAAGTTTTACGCTTAATATCACGGAGGTGAGTCTGAAATTACATATGATGTATGTTATAGCGTCATTGTACAGAGACGGGTAGCTCCTCCAGGAGGACAGCCGGACGTTTCCAGGAAGGTCTGCAAAGTTCAAGCAACACTTGACACAGTCTCAAAACTAAAAGTGTAGCTAGCTACATTGGGTCGAACAAGTGTAACACACTTAGCTTGGTTCCGTACCCTAACAGTGTACTTGTCTCCCCTGTATCCCGAACCTATAATGAAAGACATCGATATGTGAAAACAGACTCCACGTGCATTTATTTTGTACAGGCTCATTCTTTTTTATTTTTCTCTTTCGTGTCTATAACAAAGTTGTGCAATTCTTAAGAATCTTTAGCTCGAACAATTCATATATAATTTAAGTTGCTTTGTTATTTCTTTTGGGTCTTAAAATCGTTGAATGGTCTACTCGCCTGAACGCCAAGTCAATCTAGGTCCGGAGTGTGCTATCGACTTAGCCTGGTCCTGCACCCTAAGTACGCCACTCTACCTACACCCCAGCGGGCCTAAGTAAGGTGAGTCCAGAAAACGATTGGACCTGGAGAAAGTAAACAAACGCGCTTGATTATATATAGAATTGCTGTCGACCTAAAATTTCATATGGGAATAGTAAGTCGCAAATGAGTTATAGATAAGAAATGGATTTTACTGTTTTTCTTGACTTCAGTGTGCAGGAAAAATGAAAATCCCACGATGATGATGTCGGAGCTATCAAAGCTTCGACATCCCCCAAGGGGGCCCACCGTCGATGTTTTAAACATTGATAGTGAGCATCGCCGAAGCTATCAAGTTCCGACAAATCCAGGGGGCTAGTCGTCGATGCTCTACGTGTTGACAATGGTCACTGCCGGAGCTACTAAGCTCCGACAACCACAGGGGGGCCCTGCTGGCGATGCAATAAAACTGCAGACCTATACTCTACATGTTCGAAGCTCTCCAGTCTTCAACAAAGTGCTACATCCTTTTGGTACATGTTCGCAATCAAATTGTGTACATCTACCAAGGGGGCGAGTAAGACAAAGGTTGGTTGAAGACAAAAAATGAAATTCATAAATTGTTTGGATTTCATTCTTCTGAAGACAAGAGATTACAAAATTGGAGAAAAGAAGAGAAGATACAAGTGGGAGCTAAAAGGAGAAAGTCCTAAGTTCTATGGAAGAACAAGACAACCTCCGACACGCTGGTCTTGGCGGCATCTCCCTCTCCGTCGATGGGACCTTCAAGCACCAGGTTTAGTGGGAAATGAGGATCCCGGCTTGTGTAGCACGTCAGCATGTATTCTACGACATTCTGCGCAAGGGATTTTCCTTCAGTTTCCAACTGATCTACGATGACATTGCCCATCGCGCCGAGTTTGTTGCCAACCGAGCTCAGCGCCCCCAATGCATGGTCCAACTTTGGCTCTAGATTGCCCGGATGCACGGGACTAAAGCCCAGCGGCGCCAGTGCGACATCGGCTTTGGGCAAGCTCATCCTCCCTCTTCACGAGGTCATCCCTCAACTCCAGGAGTTTTTACTCTTCCTCTTCGAGCTTTTTCTCTCACTCTTCAAGACCCTCTCGGCGCTTGACGAGGCTTTCGTGGATGGTATTGAGCTTCTCCTAGCGATCATTCGCCGCTTAATTAGCAGCCAGGACTTGTTCATATATACCCTGGGACTGATTGTCAAGGGATCACACCATGTTCTCCCTCTCATCCAGTAGCTGGCCTCAGTACTCCATCCGAGCCTTCTCCCTCTTAACCCACTCCTTGTCGTCGGCCAACCTTGTTTGCACCATCTTGGTCTCGAACTGGAGTCGGTTGCGCCACCTCCTAAGAGTTTGGCGCTCCTCCTCGAGGGCCTTGCTGTCGTGATAAAATGCAAGCTGGACCTGACGAAGGCTGGAGCGGGCATTCTCGATGGATAGCGACAAGGGGATTGGCTCCGGACCTGCGAGGGTCCTCTGCGCTGACTCCAACGGCTTCTCCATAACAAAAATTGGGTCTCACTCTACAAGAGTGGTCCCTTGAGCTTCCGCGGCACAAGGGCCGCCCTCCAAGAGTGCCTCAGGCATCTCTGAGGAAGGTCCGGCAACGGGAGCTTCTACCGCCGGAGTCGGCTCCGAAGGTCCCGCCGCCAGGTCATCAGCAACTGGTCCCTCAGGCAGAGGACCGGTTGCTTCGTCTTGACACCCTGACTCAAGCACGGGTACCTCCCGAACTACCACCTCTGAGGTAGGCATTGAAGACTCGGCCGGAGCTGAGGCCACCTCCGACCCTGGCGCTGGTGCCTCCTCCACTGCCGGTTCAGGCGCTGGTGCTTCGACCTCCACCAGTTCGGGTGCCGGCACTTCCACGATAAATGGATCAGGAGACGGAACTTCATGAACCATTGGCTCTGCCGCTGGGGCTTCAATAACATCCGGCCCTAAGGCCGGAACTGCAGCTACCTCCGGCTCTAAGGCCAGAGCGTCCATCATTACAGCATCCAAAACTGGAGCTTCAGCCTCCAGAGCTGGCGCCACTGGTAAGTCTTCATTCCCGTGGTCCGGTGCTACCACGGGAGATGAGTCGAGGTCCAGAACCACGACAGCCGACGCTGGAGCTGCCGTGTCCTCAGCTAAGACTTGGGGCGGCACTGGAATTGGAGCTGGAGCTTCCACCTGCACAGCATCAGCTGCTATCACAGGAATCAGAGCTTCAGCCCCTTTTTTGGATGCCATGTGGATGAAGGATAAAGAAGCTCAAGATATGGTTACAACAAAAGTAAAAAACTGAGGAAAAAAATCAAATTTACCTTGGAAGGCTTCCGCTCCAGCTAGTGTGAAACCTCTTTGCCGGACGCTCAGAGCCCGACCCAGTCGCAACTGGTGAAGTAACTCTGGAAGGATCTCCGGAGCTTGCTGCTGCCGTCAGCGGCGTCTCAGTGAGGGGCCCCTCTGTAACACCCTAAATTTTCGCATCATGCATTGCATACATGATCATGCATTAAACACTAGTAGAATAAGAGAAAAATAATAAAACATACATATACAAATATGTGTAGCAAAAGAAGGAAAAGAAAATAATAGTTATAGCCTAAAACTTGTAATAGGTAATGAGTATAAAAAATATAATAATAAAAATATATATAAATATATATATAAATAATATATATAACAATATAAAAAAAATAAAAAAAATATTAATATTAATAATATACATTATAATAATAATAAATAATACATATATAATATAAATAATAATATATATATAAAAAATATACATAATAAATTATGTAACAAAAGAAAGTAAAAAAAAAAAGAAAAAAAAAAGAAAAAAAAGGGCCAACCCGGCGGCCAGGCCAAGCGGCCCAGCCAGCCGAGCAGCCCCGGCCTCGCCCCGACCCCGCGAGCCGACGCGCCACGCCCCCGAGGCCCACCGCACGCGCTCCAGCCGAGGCCGCAGCGCGCTCGGCTGCCCGCTCCCGCATGTCGCGCTCCCGCCACGCGCCGAACTCCGCTCCCGATTCCAGCGCCGAATCCCGCCCGCCGTACGCGACCCCAACGCCCCGCCTCCGATGCCGCAAATCCCGCGCCGGGCCGGTACCGAGTCGGTACCGATCGCCTATCCCGCCCCTATATATACGACCGTAGACCTCACGATCCCAGCCGCCAGACGCCGCCGCCTTCGAGGAAAAACCGCCGGGAAAAGCACCAGGGACCAAAGGGTTGCGCCCAGGGAAGAAAAAGGAGGAAAAGAAGGGGAAGAAGAGGAAGAAAAAGAGGAGGGCCCCACCATTCGCCAGAGATCGTCGTTGACATCGCGCCGCCGTCGTCGTGCCGCCGGAGGACGCATCTACTTCGTCTACGCATTGTCCCCATCCCGCGATCATCGAAGCCATCGCATCTACGGTAGGCCATGTTCCCGATGTGAATTTTAGCGATCATATTGAATCTAATAGGCGTAAATTGATTTTAGTTGCACCATAATTTTATTTTCAGCAGCATTAATCCACCCTAAAACCCTCGTAAACTCATATGAACACGTATGAACTAGTCGCATCTAATTAATAAACAACTGTAGTTAATTAATTATGGAATTGTGCATGCATACATGTCATTGCATGTTGATTAATGTGTGTGCATCATGTTGAATTGTATATGTTTTCTTGTATGTATGATCACGCGTAGAGGAACGTGCTCAAGAGGCCGCATACGAGGATTTCCAAAATCAAGACTTTGAAGCGCTTGAGCAACCCCATCCGTCAGAGCAAGGCAAGTGTCCTTGAAGCATATTGATCCTGTTTTAAAATAAATGTTTTGTTTGCGAACTTGCATGCTTGTGTCAAATTGATGGGAATCCTATGGTAGGAAGTTTATTAGTTTTGTTTGACCACCCTTGTCATCTGGAAATTTATGGCAGAGAGTCGGGAAGGGTTTTTACCTTTTTGCTTCGCTTAATTAATTAGGATGGCAAACACCACTACACATTTAATTATGCACCAATGATATTCTGGTTAATGTGAACTGGTCAATACGATGGGTGATCTAAGCAAAGCATGGTTTTGTGGATGGGTTGGATGTTATGGTGGTTTGCTTGCTTTAGATCTAAGGATCGGTTTATGCGAGAATATGCCAGGTCAACAGTGCCACCACAAGGCCAAGTATGGGTGCGGCGTAGCTGAATAATTAGGAGCGCTGCTAGTATTGTATGGACCATTGGATGGCGCGGGGAATGGACGTCGAGGAGGACTGCCCTGGGATCCGCATGGCACACGAGGGGGCCCGTGGGTGGGAGAATAGAGATTCAAGCCTGCCGGTGAAACCTTAGTGGGCCCGTACATACTAGTAGTCCCTTTTGAAAGGCTATTTTGTGATCTCTTGGCCACACACCTACGGAAGTGTGAGATGGCATAATGGAGGTTTCTTAGTCATCGAAAGGTGATGAAATCACAAACATGTGGGTAAAGTGGTACAACCTCTGCAGAGTGTTTAAAACTATCATGATAGCCGTGCTCCCGGTTATGAGCGCCTAGATGACCTACATGATTAGAGTTGGAATTGGGATTTGGGATGGATATGGTTGGTTAATGGTTATGATTGGTTTATGGTTATGGGTTGGTAATGGTTATGGTTTATGGGTTATGGTCATGGATATGAATTTGAGTTATGTTAATTGGACTTGGATAATGGTAATGTTGGCAATAATTGGATATGGTTTATATTTTGTTAATATGATGGTTATGATGGGATTGTTTCACATAGACATAGTATAATGCTTTTCAAATGTTTTACTGTACTTTTCAGCACTTAGCCATTTATTACATTCGTCGTTTGAATAAGCCACATGTCATACTTTCCACACTTGCTAAGTATGACATGTACTCACCCTTGCAATCCCCCCAACAGCTACTGGAGACAATTGGGACTACCCTGAGGATCACGTGGAGTACTAGGTTGCGTACCGCCGTCAATTGCCTGTGGATTGGAGTCGTATTGCTTAGTTTATTTTCCGCTGCAATTATTTAGAGTTTTATTATTCGTGAACTATTGAATTATTGTAATAAAGTACTTATTTAATAGTTAAGACGTGGTTAAATTCTGTATATCGTTTGTGATGCAACCGTATATGTGTGATGAACTTCCTGGGCACACATATGCGTTACGCTTGGTTCATATTCGGAACCGTGTGTCACACCCTCGACTGAGAAGGACCATCGGACCTAGAGCCCTTAGCTGGCCCTGGTGTCGGAGTCACACGGTCAGAGTTGGCGTCCCGGGGATACGCCAATGCTGGATTTGGTGTCGCCGTTGAAGACCTCCTCCACCGGGGAGAAGGAGCTGTTGTGGAAGGAGCAGGTCTGACGGACCTCCCGTCAGAGTGCTTCAACTTCCTCTTTCGGCTGGAGTGCTCAGCCAACTCTTTGCCCTTGCCTATGACTTGAGCTCTTTGGCTCGGGGTGGAAGCGGGACCACCCTCGGAAGCTCCGGGGATCACCAATCTGGTGGTCGGACGCCTCTCTACCTCACCGAGGTCGTGAAGCACCGACATGCTCCTCCGGAGCTCCTTGCTGAACTATGCCACCATGTTCAGAGGAAGGAAAGTCGCCAGCGGAGTTAAGTTGTCGCCCTCGACGTCAATGCTATGCTGGAACTTCTTGAGATGAAGCTCCAAAGTAGCGCCTTCCAAATTAGACTTTGGACCGGTTTCAATCCGGTCATCATCCATCACGCTATTGAGGGCCCAGGCGAGCTTCTCCCTCTTCTTCAATGGAGCCCACCTGTTGACCAGGAAGTTGCAGAAGACCATTTGGGGGGTCACCCCTCCTTCCACACATTCGCGGATCCTGGTCAAGGAAGGGTTGAAGGCCTCTAACAGCACCGGAACCACACTCCATGTGTTCGTGTCAACATTGGGAAGACCTTCAGACAGCTCCAACTTCTCTTGCTCCTTTGCTGTGACAATAATTCAATCCTTCTTCCAGTCATCCCACTTGCCGGAAGGAAACGACCTCAAGTATTTGTAGGGGCATTTCTTGCGCTTCACAAAATAGTAGAAGCAAGAATTCTCGGAACTCTTGCCGGTGGTGTGGATGGTGAAGAAGGTACGGAAAAGCTCAACGCAGGGGGGAATACCCACCCACATCTCACAGAAGTGGACAAATGTTGACACAAGAAGAATGGAGTGGGGGCCAAGGTGGTACAACTGCAGACCATAGAAGTCTAGCAGCATCAAGAGGAAGGTTGAGAAAGGTGGGATCAGCCCTACCATGGCGTACGCAGAGAAGTACACCATGTCGCTGCCGCGGTTCTTCTTGAACGGGAGCTTGCCGGCACGGATCAGATGGTTGAAGGAGTCACTGGACCACCCCATGTAGGTCCGGACCTTCTTCAGATCGTAATCGCTCGTGAGACGGCTCTGGCGGAGACCCAACTCCATCGCGGCAAAGTGGAGCAAAGGATGGAAAGTTAGGCAGAGGTTGAGATGCTCTGAGCGCAAAGATGATCAAAGGCGTAAAAAGTCTTCAACCCGTTCGCACTTTCCTTCTTAAGTAAGCCTCCGTAACGCTTGGATGGAAACCGCAAAACAGCTAAGGATACATTTCAAAAATTTCACCCTGCCAGTGACAAAGGGGCCCGGGGCCACCTAGATGATCAAGTCGAGGTCCTTACCCCAGGCGAACAGTTGTCATGATGAGAGGCGGGAAATCCAAGGGCGGCGGACTGATAGGGCACGTGGAACCGGTACGATTTTCGTATTGGGAACCGGCGACCTTCAATTGCGTGAGATCTGCACGCGCAGATCTCACCTACCACATCCTGAAGATGCCACGCGATGATGGTTTAACTGCAAACCATCACCTCAACGGTACATCCAAAAACCCTTGAAGACATGGCACATAAATCGAAAGATGGACCCACCTCCGGTAGAATGACTTAATCTAAAAGGTCTCTCCCAGAGGTGGGCCCAGGGGGCCACTGTCGGTATCCTGCATACCGGATACCCCTTAGAACTGCAAAGAGTGCAAAGGAACTCCACCTATCTGAGTTGAGGACCCCCAAACGCCCCACGTGTCACTCGGAACTGGACCTGCCTCCCTCGTATGGTTAGTTCCAATGCCGCCACGTGTATCATAAAACCGGAGCTACATTCCATACATGGGAAAGCTCCGGACTAGATACCTGTGTGGCACCCCCGGACCTAACCCCCGACAAAGGGAAGCTCCGGTACCGACATGTGTACAACATCACTGTACCTACTCGTCCAAGACGGTAAGCTCTGGAGCTGCCACGCGTCCAACCGCCGGACCTTCAACCTCAACAGGCAGATTGGTGGACCTCCAACGGTTCGGACCTTCAAGGAACATTAAAGACTTCAAGACCTGATTATGTGTCATTAATGCTATCTTAATTTCACACCAATTTCACCACAAAGCGAACATCTATGGGCACTCATAGAAAATTGGGGATCTACGTGGGATTTCAATCCCTGTCTATCATAAAATATTTGGAGCCTTTAACGGGTGATTTATTCACGGCCCAGTTTGCTGATTGCATTTTTAACGAGGATCATGTCCCGGCTTTAGGAGAGATAATAAATTTATCAATGACCGCCGAGAAATAAATTGGTATGACAAGTCCATCCTACATGTTGATCCACGTACAAAGAAATCTGAACTTCAAGTTTAGAAAATTATAGAGTTACGGCAAATTGCTAGTAACCTGCTAGATGCATTTACTGACTATAACAATGTTGTAAAGTCTTTGAATTCTGCTATCAATGCACCTTGCCGAGTGGAGGTAACAATAAAAATCACTCAACCTCCAAAAAGGGAGAGAGCAAGTAAGGAAATTGATAATTCATCCAAGCGTCCAAAGACTACGAGGTTAAGATCTTCCTTTAAGAAAGTAAATGCAAGTCAACAAAATGTTGACATACATCAAAGGGATATTTTATATCCATTATATAGCCCTCAAGTGCGCACTATAGTGCAGGCTGGACAATCGAAAAACCTTGATTCTTCCTTGTTGGGAAATTGTGAAGAATTTCAGGGAATAAAAGAAATTTCTATCAACTATACTAGTTCTAGAGAATTACTGGACAATAATACAACGGTTGTCAACTCATGATTTTCAACCATGATAGCTGATCTTCTCCATAATCCAGATCCTAAGACCATGGCAGAGTGTAGACAACGCTCAGACTGGATCAAATAGAAAGAAGCAATCAAGGCAGAACTTGACTCACTTAAAAAGAGAGAGGTATTCAGTAATGTAATACTTACTCCTCCTCGAACCTATCCAGTTGGGTTCAAATGGGTTTTCATCCGAAAACGAAATGAAAACAATGAGGTTGTAAGATACAAGGCAAGGCTAGTTGCACAAGGGTCCATGCAGAGATCCGACATTGATTTCAATGAAACATATTCTCCAATTATGAATGGAATAACATTCTGATACTTGATATCTATGGCAACACAAAAACATGTATCATTGCAGTTGATGGATGTCGTGACTGCATATTTATATGAGTCGCTATATTCGGATATTTATATAAAGGTTCCCGATGGGATACCCATACCGATGGAAAAATAGATGACATCATGTTTTGTGTTGAACTTAACAAGTCATTATATGACTTGTAACGTCTAGAAGAATGTGGTATAACCGACTGAAGGAGTTCCTTTTAAACAAAGGCTACTCTACTAATGATGATTGTCCTTGTGTTTTTATTCGAAGATCCTCAACTGGTTTTTGCATCATCACACTATATGTTGATGATTTAAATATCATTGGCACTGAGAGTGACATTAAAGAGACACATAATCATCTTAAAAGAGAGTTCGAGATGAAGGATTTGGGTAAAACTAAATTTTGCTTAGGTTTACAACTAGAACACCTTCATTCGGGCATTCTCGTACATCAATCAGCTTATGTTCAAAAAGTATTGGAGAAATTCAATATGAACAAAGCTTATCCATCTAAAACTTCTATGGTAGTAAGAGGCTTAAGAAGGGATACAAAATTGTTTCGGCCATGCCAAGAAGGAGAAGAGGTTTTGGGTTCACAATACCCTTACCATAGTGCCATGTGTGCACTTATGTAGCTTGCAAATAATACAAGACCCGATATTGCTTTTGTAGTCAATTTATTAGCAAGATATAGTACCGCTCCTACAATATATCATTGTATTGGAGTAAAGAATATTTTAAAATACCCTCAAGGTACACAAGATCATGGACTTTTCTTCCCAAAGAAACAAGATTTGAACCTCATTGGCTATGTCGATGCGGGTTATTTAAGTGATCCTCACAAAGGTAGATCACAAAGTGGTTTCGTGTTTCTACATGGACAAACGGTAATTTCTTGGAAGTCCTCAAAACAGACTCTAATTGCTACGTCTTCTAATCACTCTGAAATCATAGCGTTATATGAAGCCGCACGTGAGTGCACTTGGCTATGTAGAGTGATTAATCATATCCAAGTCTCAAGTGGCATTGGACCCATTGAGTCACCAACCATTATCTATGAAGATAATGCAACTTGCATTGCTCAGATGCAGTCAGGTTATGTTAAAACTAATGTTACTAAACACATAGCTCCTAAACTATTTTATCCACATGAACTTTAGGTGAATGGAGAAATTGATCTCCAACAAACTAAGTCATGTGATAATTTAGCAGATTTATTTACTAAGTCCTACCATACTCCACATTTTCCAAATGTGTTGCGAGAATTGGTATGCGTAGAATTAAAGATTTGCAAGGTTTAGGGGTGTCGGAGTCTAGTTCCGGCAATTCTCCCAGCACTACTATTTGTAGACCGCGGAGTTTCTTAGTTCAGTTGGGGCGCACAGAGATTCAGGGCAAGATGGCGATTTGACACGAGGATTTACGTAGTTTGGGCCGCCTGAGCGTAATACCCTACTCCACGGGTGTGTGTTGTTATTGTATTGAGCGTATGAGCGCTAGTGTGAGAGAGAGGCCAAAAAAAAAGTTTCCCTGTGTATCGCTTGGCCAGTCCTTTTATAGTACAAGGGTTGGTCGTTACATCATTAGCCTGACCCGACATGTGGCCCTCACAGTTACTGATGCCTAATACACAGTCAAATGTGCTTAATTCCCCTTAATGGTGTGGTAACGCCCCTTAATGGTGGCGTTACTGGTATTAAGAGTCCTCCGATCGTGTGTCATTAAGATAGCATTAATGACACATAATCAGGTCTTGAAGTCTTTAATGTTCCTTGAAGGTCCGAGCTGTTGGAGGTCCACCAATCTGCCTGTTGAGATTGAAGGTCCGGCGGTTGGACGCGTGTCAGCTCTGGAGCTTACCATCTTGGACGAGTAGGTCCGTTGTTGTTGTACACGTGTCGGTACGGAGCTTCCCTCTGTCGGGGGTTAGGTCAGGGGGTGCCACACAAGTATATAGTCCGGAGCTTTCCTATGTATGGAATGTAGCTCCGGTTTTATGATACACGTGGCGGCATTAGAACTAACCATACGAGGGAGGCAGGTCCGGTTCCGAGTGACACGTGGGGCCTTCGGGGGTCCTCAACTCAGATAGGTGGAGTTCCTTTGCACTCTTTGCAGTTCCAAGGGGTAGGTACGCAGGGTACCGATAGTGGCCCCCTGGATCCACCTCTGGGAGAGACCTTTTGGATTAAGTCATTCTGTCGGAGGTGGGTCCATCTTTTGATTTTTGTGTCGTGTCTTCAAGGGTTTTTGGATGTACCGTTGAGGTGATGGTTCACAGTTAAACCATCGCCACGTAGAATCTTCAGGATGTGGCAGGTGAGATCTGCGCGTGCAGATCTCACACAATTGAAGGTCGTCGGTTCCCAATACGAAAATCGTATCGGTTCCACGCGCCCTGTCAGGTTGCTGCCCTTGGATTTCCCGCCTCTCATCATGACAACTGTTCGCCTGGGGTAAGGATCTCGACTTGATCGTCTGGGTGGCCCCGGGCCCCTTTGTCATTGGCAGGGTGAAATTTTTGAAATGTATCCTTGGCCCTTTTGCGGTTTCTATCCAAGCGTTGCGGAGGCTTACTTAATAAGGAAAGTGCGAATGGGTTGAAGACTTTTTACGCCTTTGATCATCTTTACGCTCAGAGCATCTCAACCTCTGCCTAACTTTCCATCCTTTGCTCCACATTGCCGCAATGGAGTTGGGTCTCCGCCAGAGCCGTCTCACAAGTGATGACGATCTGAACAAGGTCCGGACCTACATGGGGTGGTCCAGCGACTCCTTCAACCATCTGGTCCATGCCGGCAAGCTCCCGTTCAAGAAGAAGCACGGCGGCGACATGGTGTACTTCTCTGCGTATGCCATGGTGGGGCTGATCCCACCTTTCTCAACCTTCCTCTTGATGTTGTTAGACTTCTATGGTCTGCAGTTGTACCACCTTGTCCCCCACTCTATTCTTCTTGTGTCAACATTTTGTCCACTTCTCTGAGATGTGGGTGGGTATTCCCCCCTGCGTCGAGCTTTTCCGTACCTTCTTCACCATCCACACCACCGGTAAGAGTTATGAGTATCTTGGCTTCTACTATTTTGTGAAGCGCAAGAAATGCTCCTACAAATACTTGAGGTCGTTTCCTTCCGGCAAGTGGGATAACTGGAAGAAGGATTGGATTATCGTCACTGCAGAGGAGCACAAGAAGTTGGAGCTGCCTGAAGGTCTTCCCAATGTTGACACGGGCGCATGGAGTGTGGTTTCGGTGCTGTCAAAGGCCTTCAACCCTGCCTTGACCTTGATCCGCGAATGTGTGGAAGGAGGGGTGACCCCCCCAAATGGTCTTCTGCAACTTCTTGGTCAACGGGTGGGCTCCACTGAAGAAGAGGGAGAAGCTCGCCTGGGCCCTCAATAGCATGATGGATGATGACCAGATTGAAACCGGTCTGAAGTGTAATTTGGAAGGCGCTACTTTGGAGATTCATCTCAAGAAGTTCCAGCATGGCATTGACGTCGAGGGCGACGACTTAACTCCTCCAGTGGCTTTCCTCCCTCTGAACATGGTGGTAGAGTTCAACAGGGAGCTCCGGAGGAGCATGCCGGTGCTTGACGACCTAGGTGAGGTAGAGAGGCGTCCGACCACCAGATTGGTGATCCCCGGAGCTTTCGAGGGTGTTCCCGCTTCCGCACCGAGCCAAAGATTTGAAGTCATAGGCAAGGGCCAAGAGTTGGCTGAGCCCTCCAGTCGAAAGAGGAAGTTGAAGCACTCCGATGGGAGGTCCGTCAGACCTGCTCCTTCCACAACAGCTCCTTCTCCCCGGCGGAGGAGGTCTTCGACGGTGACACCAACTCCAGCATCGGCGTATCCCCTGGACGGCAGCTCCGACCATGTGACTCCGGCACCAGGTCCAGCTAAGGTCTCTAGGTCCAATGGTCCTTCTTAGTCGAGGGGGGGGGGGGGGCTCACCGAGACGTCGCTGACGGCAGCAGCAAGCTCCGGAGAGCCTTCCAGAGTTACTTCACCAGTTGCGACTGGGTCGGGCTCTGAGCGTCCGACGAAGAGGTTTCGCGCTAGCTGGAGTGGAAGCCTTCCAACGTAAATTTGCTTTTTTACCTTAGTTTGTTACTTTTGCTGTAACCATATCTTGAGCTTCTTTATCCTTCATCCACAGGGCATCCAAAAAAGGGGTTGAAGCTCCGGTTCCTGTGACGGCAGCTGATGCTATGCAGGCGGAAGCTCCGACTCCAATTCCAGTGCAGCCCCAAGTGGTGGTTAGGTCACGGCAGCTTCGACGCCGGCTGTCGTGGTTCTGGACCTCGACTCATCTCCCGAAGCTCCCGTGGTAGCGTCGGACCACGGGAATCAAGACGTACCAGTGACGCCAGCTCCGCAGGCTGAAGCTCCAGTTTTGGATGATGTGATGATGGACGCTCCGGCCTCAGAGCCGGAGGTAGCTGCAGTTCTGGCCTTAGGGTCGGATGTTATTGAAGCCCCGGCGGCGGAGCTGGTGGTTCATGAAGTTCCGGCGCCTGAGCCGGTTGTCGTGGAGGTGCCGGCACCTGAACCGGTGGAGGTCGAAGCACCGGCGCCTGAACCGGCAATATAGGAGGCACCAGCGCCGGAGCCGGAGGTGGCCTCAGCTCCGGCCGAGTCTTCAATGCCTACCCCGGAGGTGGTAGTTCCGGAGGTACCCGTGCCTGAGTCAGGATGTCAAGACGAAGTGACCGGTCCTCTGCCTGAGGGACCAGTTGCTGATGATGTGGCAGCGGGACCTTCAGAGCCGACTCCGAAGGTAGAAGATCCCGTTGTCGGACCTTCCTCAACGACGACTGAGGCACTCCCGGAGGGCGGTCCTAGTGCCGCAGAAGCTCAGGGGACCACTCTTGTAGAGTGGGACCCAATTTTTGTTATGGAGAACCCGCTGGAGTCAGCGGAGAGGACCCTGGCAAGTCCCGAGCCAATCCCCCTGTCGCTATCCATCGAGGATGCCTGCTCCAGCCTTCGTCAGGTCTAGCTTGCATTTTATTACGACAGCAAGGCCCTCGAGGAGGAGCGCCAAACTCTTAGGAGGTGGCGCAACCAACTCCGATTCGAGACCAAGCTAGCGCAAACAAGGCTGGCCGACGACAAGGAGTGGGTTAAGAGGGAGAAGGCCCGGATGGAGTACTGAGGCCAGCTGCTAGATGAGAGGGAGAACATGGTGCGATCCCTCGACAATCAGTCCCGGGCTATATACGAACAAGTCATGGCTGCTAATGAAGCGGCGATTGATCGCCAGGAGAAGCTCAATACCATCCACGAAAGCCTCGTCAAGCGCCGGGAGGGTCTTGACGAGCGAGAGAAAATGCTCGAAGAGGAAGAGCAAAAACTCCTGGAGTTGAGGGAGACCTCGTGAAGAGGGAGGAGGAGCTTGCCCAAAGGTTGGCTCTGGGTGACAAGAGCCTTGCGGAGTGCACCCAAAAGCTAGAAGAGCATTGAAAGAGCGAGGAGGAGAAATTCTGGCAGCGGGGACAGGACCTTACCAAAAGGGAGGTCGAAGTCTCTGCCAGGGAGAAGAAGGTGTGAGGTCAGGAGAAAGACCTGGTTGACTGTCGGAACAAGATCCACGTCCGCGAGAAGGAGCTTACCAACCTTGAAAAGAAAGTTGTCGAGGGTATTTAGCAGCACGCCAAGGGGGTTGAGCGCCTTGCCCGGGAGGGTTCGGAGCTTGCAGCGGCCTGGAGGTCCTTGGAGGAGATTCGAGGCTCGAGGGCTGCGGAGTCCCAACAAGTATGGGACTTCGTGGGCAAAGCTGATGTCGCGCTAGCGCTGCTGAGATTTAGTCCCATGCGTCCGGGCAATCCGGAGCCGAAGCTGGACCATGCGTTGGGGGTGCTGAGCTCGGTTGGCAACAAACTCGGTGCGATGGGCGATGTCATCGCGGATCAGTTGGAAACTGAAGGAAAATCCCTTGCGCAGAACATCGCAAAGTACATGCTGACGTGCTACACAAGACGGGATCCTCATTTCCCACTAAACCCGGTGCTTGAAGGTCCCATCGACGGAGAGGGAGACGCCACCAAGACCAGCGTGTCGGAGGTTTCCCAGAAGGTTGCCTTGTTCTTCCATAGAACTTAGGACTTTATCCTTTTAGCTCCCACTTGTATCTTCTCTTCTTTTCTCCAATTTTGTAATCTCTTGTATTCAGATGAATGAAATCCAAAAAATTTATGAATTTCATTTTTTGTCTTCAACCCAACCTTTGTCTTACTTGGCCCCTTGGTAGATGTACACAATTTGATTGCGAACATGTAACAAAAGGATGTAGCATTTTGTTGAAGACTTGAGAGCTTCGAACTTGTAGAGTATAGCTCTGAAGTTTTATTGCATCGCCAGCAGGGGCCCCCTGTGGTTGTCGGAGCTTAGTAGTTCCGGTAGCGACCATTGTCAACACGTAGAGCGTCGACAGCTGGCCCCCTGGATTTGTCGGAACTTGATAGCTCCGGCAACGCTCACTATCAATGTTTAAAACGTTGGCAGTGGGCCCCCTTGGGGGATGTCAAAGCTTTGATAGCTCTGACATCATCATCGTGGGATTTTCATTTTTCCTGCACACTGAAGTCAAGAAAAACAGTAAAATCCATTTCTTATCTATAACTCATTTGCGACTTACTATTCCCATATGAAATTTTAGGTCGACAGCAATTATATATATAATCAAGCGCATTTGTTTACTTTCTCCAGGTCCAATCATTTTCTGGACTCACCTTACTTAGGCTTGCCGGGGTGTAGGTAGAGTGGCGTACTTAGGGTGAAGGACCAGGCTAAGTCGATAGCACACTTCGGACCTAGATTGGCTTGGCGTCCAGGCGAGTAGACCATTCAACGATGTTAAGACCCGAAAGAAATAACAATGCAACTTAAATTATATATGAATTGTTCGAGCTAAAGCTTCTTAAGAATTGCACAACTTTGTTATAAACAAGAAAGAGAAAAATAAAAAAGAATGAGCCTGTATAAAATAAATGCATGTGGAGTCTGTTTTCACATATCGATGTATTTCATTGTAGGTCCGGGGTACAGGAGAGACAAGTACACTCTTAGGGTATGGAACCAAGCTAAGTATGTTACATTTCTTGTTTGACCTAGGGTAGCTAGCTACACTTTTAGTTCTGAGATTGTGCCAAGTGTTGCTTGAACTTTACAGACCTTCCTGGAAAGGTCCGGTTGTCCTCCCGGAGGAGCTACTCGTCTATGTACAATGACGCTATAACATACATCATATGTAATTACAGACTCACCTCCGTGATATTAAGCGTAAAACTTACAGAGATGCTCAATGTTCCAAGGATTAGGGAGCGGTGTCCCATCCTCGGTTGCCAAGCGAACGCATCCGGGACGGGATACATTGATCACTCGAAAGGATCCTTCCCAGCTGGGGAAAAGTTTGTTTAACCCTTCTCGAGTTTGTATTCTTCGTAGCACCAGATCGCCTTCCTCAAGTTGTGAGCTATGCACATGCTTTTGATGATAAAGCTGGAGTGCTTGTCGGTATCGTGCATTTCGAACAGCTGCTCGATACCTTCCCTCTTCAACGAGGTCAAGGTCTTCACGCTGAAGCTGGTCTTGTGTGGCTACGTTGAAGGTCCGGACCCGGAGTGACCCCAAGGTGATTTCCGGAGGAAGGACTGCTTTGGCTCCGTACACCAGGAAGAAGGGTGTCTCTCCAGTTGACCGGTTTGGAGTTGTCTTGTTCGCCCGCAAGGTGGGCGGAAGCTCTTCAATCCAGTTGGCTCCATATTTTTTCAAGTGCTCATATGTGCGCATCTTGAGTACTTTTAGAATTTCTGCATTTTCTCTCTTAGCTTGGCCATTGCTTGCCGGGTGAGCCACGGAAGTGTAGCTGACTTGAATGCCGAGGTCTTTGCAATATCCTTGGAATGCAGAACATGTGAATTGGGCCCCGTTGTCAGTTATGATCTTGTTTGGGACTCCAAATCTGCATACTATGGACTGCAAGAAATTGATAGTAGATTGCTTGTTTATTGTCACAAGTGGAGTTGCTTCCGGCCACTTGATGAACTTGTCGATGGTGACATACAGGTACTTGTAACCTCCGACGGCTTTTGGGAAAGGTCCCAAAATATCCATACCCCACACGAATGGCCATGTCGGAGGTATCATTTGTAGGGGTTAAGCTGGTGTGTGAATTTGCTTCGCATGAAACTGGCATGCTTCACATTTCTTCACTAGCTCAGTTGCATCCTGGAGTGTTGTAGGCTAGTAAAAACCATGCCGGAAGGCATTACCGACCAACGTGCGCAAAGACGTGTGGTTCCCACACTCGCCTCCATGGATTTCTGCGAGGAGATCGCGACCTTCTTCCCTTGTAATGCACCGCATTAGGACACAGTTGGCACCATGCCGGTAGAGATCCCCTTCTACTAGTGTGTATCTTTTAGCCAATCTGACTATCCGGTCAGCAGATACATTATCTTCAAGAAGTGTGTTATCTTTCAAGTAGCTCCGGATCTCTGAGATCCATGCGTAAGAGCTAACTTGAGCTTCTGAGTCTTGCGTGCTGGGTTGCTCGGAGCTTCCTGCAGCACCTACGACCCTTGATGGACGCAATGGTAATAGGGCCATCGGGACCTCCAGCTTCAAGGTACTGGTCTCGCCCCCTTCGCTCAGTTTGGCTAGCTGAGCTATTGGTCTTGACAATCTCCGGACGAAGGTTCCGTCGGGAGCCGCAGCTCCGGTTGTAGCTTTCATCGAGAGTTCGTCAGCTTCAGCGTTGTTGAGACGCTGGACATGGCAAAGATCCAGGACTTCGAAATCCTTCTGAAGCTTCTGGACTTCAAGAAGAAATGCAACTAGTTGGGGGTTGTTGCAGCAGCATTCACTTTTAACTTGTTTTATAACGAGGTGTGAATCAACTTTTACCAACAGCTGCTTGACACCATATGATAGTGCCACCTTGAGCCCATAGATTAGTGCTTCATACTCTGCCATGTTGTTGGTCGCCTTGAAGTCAAGGTGAACCATGTATTTGACCTTCTCCCCGGTTGGAGCAAGGAGAAGGATTCCAGCTCTAGCCCCCTGTTTCTACACGGATCCGTCGAAGTAGAAAGTCCAGTGAGGCTCAGTGAAGACCGGAGCCTTAGGTTTTGATTTCTGCTCACTAGGGCCCCCATAATTTGATGGAGAGGGGGTCCATTCCACCACAAAGTCTTCCAATGCTTGACTCTTAATCGCTTGTCTTGGGACGAATTCAAGATCGAACTCGGCCAATTCCGCTGCCCACTTTGCAATGTTCCCAGTAGAGTTGGGGTTATGCAAGATTGCACGCAATGGATAAGAGGTTACCACTGAAATCTTGTGAGCTTGGAAGTAGTGACGAAGTTTCCTAGAGGCGATAAGAACTGCGTAGAGCAGCTTATGTACCTCTAGGTACCGAGTCTTGGCATCATGGAGTACTTGAGTGATGAAGTATACTGGGTGCTGGACTGTTCGGACCCTCCCGGAGGGGCCCGGAGCTTCCTCCTCATTAATTCGGACCTTCCCGGAGTGGTTCAGACCTTTTTCGGGGACCTCTTGGTTCTTGCTAGAGGAACCTGGAGCTTCTTCTGAAGTGACCCGGACCTTCTCGGAAGGGCCCGGATCTTCTTGTTCAGCAACAGTAACTCCTTCATTTGAAGGAGGTTGATCCTCTAGCGTCTCACCTCGAGGATCCAGGTCTGGGGGTTGGGACCCAAACTTGCCTTCAGGTAGCTTCGGACCTTCCTGGAGGGGTCTAGATTCCTGAATTGGGGATGCTTCTGGTCTTTCTGCAACGAGGACCATGCTAACAACTTCGTCAGTTGCTGAAATGTAAAGTAGAAGTGGCTCACCAGGGTTCGGAGCTACCAAAGTTGGTAGAGTGGTGAGGAGCTGCTTCAGCTCTTGGAATGCCTTTTCTACTTCTTCATACCATTGGAATGGTAAGAACTTCCTCAATAATTTGAAGAAGGGTAGCGCCCGTTCCGCCAGTCTTGAGATGAAGCGGCTGAGGGCAGCTAGACACCCAGTCAGCTTCTGGACATCCTTGATGCGAGCTGGTGGCCGCATGTCTTCAATAGCTTTAATCTTTGCCGGATTTGCTTCTATTCCTCGGTGGTTCACCAAGAATCCAAGAAGCTTTCCGTAGCTAACCCCAAAGACACACTTGTCTGGGTTCAGCTTTGTGCGTGTGATTCGCAACTTATCGAAGACAGCTTGCAAGGTGTCAAGAAATGACTCCTTGTTCTTGATCTTGACGACGATGTCATCGATGTACACTTCCACTACATCTCTAATGAGCTCTCCAAAAGTTTTGTACATATCTCGCACAAACGTTGAAGCGGCGTTTTGAGACCAAATGGCATGGCAGTGTAACACTACAATCCATCTACTGTGATGAAGGCAGTATGCTCTTCATCTTCCTTAGACATTCTGATTTGATGATACCCAGAATATGCGTCTAGGAAACACAGTAGTTCGCACCCGGAGGTGGAATCCACTATATGATCTATTCTAGGTAGTGGAAATGGATCTTTTGGACATGCCTTATTCAGTGTTGTGTAGTCGATACACATCCTAAGTTTCTCGCCGGCCTTGCGTACAATGACTGGGTTTGCCAGCCATTTTGGGTGGAAGACTTCCCGGATGAATCCAGCTTCGAGCAACTTCTTTACTTCTTGATGTATGAAGTTTTGTCGCTCTACTGATTGCTTCCGAGGCTTCTGATGTACAGGCTGAGCGTCAGGATAAATCTTCAGATTGTGCTCAATCACCTCCCTAGGGATCCCAGGCATTTGTGACGGTTGCCAGGCAAACACGTCTACATTAGCCCGAAGGAAAGTGATGAGCGCGAGTTCCTATTTTTTGATCAGACCTCCCGATAAATGGGTGGTCTGAGCAGCGTCGGAACCAATTTGGACGACTTTGACGGGAATGTCGGTGTCGCCGCTTGGTTGCCCATGAGGTGTGGAAGTTGAGCCTCGATGACGAATGCTCGAGGGCTTTGGAGCTTGCTCCTTTCCGGATTCTTCCTGCGCTGTAGCAAGCGCGTGGAGTTTTTCCAGAGCAGTAACTCCAGTGGTGCGATCTCCGCGGATCCGGAGAACGCCTGAGGGTGGTTGCATCTTCAACACCAAGTAGCCATAATGAGCAGCAGCCATGAATTTGTATAAAGTTGGCCTGTCCAAGATGGCATTGAATGGCAAGTTGATATGTGCCACGTCGAATACCAACTTCTCAGTCCT
Source organism: Tuctoria greenei (assembly GCA_036927565.1). Classification (NCBI taxonomy): domain Eukaryota; kingdom Viridiplantae; phylum Streptophyta; class Magnoliopsida; order Poales; family Poaceae; genus Tuctoria; species Tuctoria greenei. Next base: position 183,103,069 of record JAYESD010000005.1, read on the forward strand.
GTAATTCTCCCGAGTTCCGAAGGTTACCGGGAGAGTAATGGCACCGAGTGGGGTTATGGCCCCCAGACCTATTCCTGAGAAAGGTCGGGAGGGACAAAGGTCCGAAGGTCGGAGTTGAAGCTTGACGAAGGCTTCAAAGCTTATGAGGTTCGGCCCCGAACCTTCGTCCACCATTACACGGTGAAGCTGAATGTTATTGATGGTCAGAGATACCATCAATGGGAGTTGGCCAGCTCCAATCATGTTCCGAGGGCAGTCCAAAGCATCGAAGGTGATGGCAGTATCCATCCACTTCCGATGAGGCTCCGCCCTGGCGGTGGGAGCTACAAAATCCATGTCCTGCCGCATTATCTTGAGGACTCAGCGGGAGGTGATGTCCCACAAACCACCAAAGATGGTGTTCATGGTCTTTCGACACTCGTTGTCGGAGACGTCGGAGTCATAGTCAACGGAGGTGTAAACAATCTTCAAGACCTTTTTGGGGTCCTGAAAGCCTAACTCCTCTTCAGCCGGAGCTTCGTTGACTTTTTGTTTTCCTTCCCTTTGATGGAAAGGAGCTTCTTACTGGCGCTTGTTGTAGTGCTCGGCAAGGTTCCGGACCTCTCGGTAGTCTTACAGGTTGTGGTTGTCCGTCTTGTGTATGGGACACCCCATCTTGGAGCTGCCACCGTCTTCAGACGACGACCGAGGTCGTTTCTCAGGGTGTGGCTCCCGGCCACCCGATGCTACGGCAGCTGTAGCAGTAGGTGTGCCGGCCGACGGCTTCTTCTTGCCGTTGGACTTTTTCTTCTTCTTGCCACTCCCGGAGGTGCTGGATTCACCCTTGGAGGACTTTTTGTTGGCCTTCGGAGGTGGTTGGGAGTGCATTTCATGGCCCTTCGCAGCCTTGGCGCACTTGTCTGCCAAGCTAAAGAGTTCCTTTACGGTGGTGACTTCCTTGGTCGCCAGTTTCTCCAGCATTTTCTTATCTCGAACGCCCTGCCTGAATGCCACAATAACAGAAGCGCTTGAGATAGAAGGAATGATATTTCGTACCTGGGAGAACCTCTGGATGAAAGATCGCAAGGACTCTCCCCCTTTCTGCTTGACAGAAAAAAGATCCAGTTTCGTGCCTGGTCGGGTGTATGAGCTCCCGAAATTGGCGGTGAACTGTTGGCACGACTCCGCCCAACTGTTGATGGAGTCAGGCGGAAGACTCATGAACCAAGACCTGGCGGTCCCAGTCAAAGCCACAGGGAAATAATTGGCCATCACAGCCTCATTACCCCCAGCCGCAAGGATAGCGGTGGAGTAGATTTGAAAAAATTCGACGGGGTAACAGTCCCATCAAATTTCTCCGGCAAATGAGGCTGGAACTTCTGCGGCCATCTGACCATGTGTAGGTGCATGGCCAAGGCAGAACAGCCTCCTCCTACTCCCTCAGGAACAGGGTTGTCCTGAGCCTCTCGCCTCTCGCGAGCACGCTCAATGTGGACGCGGTCGTCCTGTTACCAGTAACGATGATCGAGCTTCGCCCGGAGGTCGTGAGTCGAAAGCCTTGTTACCGTGTGAGTATGTCGCGCCCCGGAAGACAGAGACGTCGCCTGTTGAGATGCAGCACGCCTCCTGTGCTGTGAATCTTGCGGACAGAGTCTACCCGAAAAGGTCTGATGCTGTGAAAGGGCCCGCCCCGAGGGGGGAGGACCTTGATTGTTGATACCTTCGGTTGCTGCTGCGACCAGATGATCCACATCAGCTCTCCATTGCTCCATTGCGCCCTGGGGTGCTCCTGGAGGTGGTGGACGTTGGAGAAGAGCACGCGCAATATTAAGCGTGTGTTCGGGGTTGTTGTTCGCTGATGCAGTGATCGACGCAGACACCCCATCTCGATGTCCGGGTTGATTCATCGGAGCAGACGGTGGCGGCAGTGGCATGACTCCTGCTAGGGCCACAGCACCTGCTGGCTGCTGCATGTTGGAGGGATTGCCTCCAGCAGGTCGCTTAGCATGGTTATTGTTGGATGATCCAGCAGCAGAATTCACCATCTTTGAATCTCAGGCGTCCCCTTCCTAGCGCGCCAAATGTCGGAGTTTGGTTCCGGCAATTCTCCCAGCACTACTATTTGTAGACCGCGGAGTTTCTTAGTTCGGTTGGGGCACGCGGAGATTCAGAGCAAGATGGCGATTTGACACGAGGATTTACGTGGTTCGGGCCGCTTGAGCGTAATATCCTACTCCACGGGGGTGTGTTGTTGTTGTATTGAGCGTATGAGCACTAGTGTGAGAGAGAGGCAAAAAAAAGTTTCCCCTATGTATCTCTTGGCCAGTCCTTTTATAGTACAAGGGCTAGCCGTTACATCATTAGCCTGACCCGACATGTGGCCCTGGCGGTTACTGATGCCTAATACACAGTTAAATGTGCTTAATTCCCCTTAATAGCATGGTAACGCCCCTTAATGGTGGCATTACTGGTATTAAAAGTCCTCTGATCTTGTTTCATTAAGATAGCATTAATGACACATAATTAGGTCTTGAAGTCTTTAATGTTCCTTGAAGGTCCAAGCCATTGGAGGTCCACCAATATGCCTGTTGAGGTTGAAGGTCTGGCGGTTGGACGTGTGGCACCTCCGGAGCTTACCGTCTTGGACGAGTAGGTCCGGTGCTGTTGTACACGTGTTGGTACCAGAGCTTTCCTCTGGCGGGGGTTAGGTTCGGGGGTGCCACACAGGTATCTAGTCCGGAGCTTTCCCATGTATGAAATGTAGCTCCGGTTTTATGATACACGTGGCGGCATTGGATAACCATACGAGGGAGGCAGGTCCGGTTCCGAGTGACGCGTAGGGCCTTTGGGGGTCTTCAACTCAGATAGGTGGAGTTACTTTGCACTTTTTGCAGTTCCAAGGGGTATCCGGTACGCAGGGTACCGATAAGGGGGGCTTTATCGAAAGTCACCTCACAATTAAGCATAAAATTGTACTCTTTTTCTTATATGAGTTTTACTTTTAAGGTTTCTCACATTAAGTTTTAAAGAAGCAATGACAATACGAGTAATGTCTGTTTTATTATTTTCCTCACAGGGGTTTTTATTTGAAAATAATTATGACATTTTATGTTGTGTTTTCTCCTGTTTTATAAAATTTTAATGAGTTTTTTCACAACATTTACTAGGTATATATATCTTCAAATTTTTCCCACTGGATTTTTCGAAGATTATAACCATTCAATGAGGAGTTTAAGTGCTCAAGGGGGTGTTAGAATACAATTAACATGTGATCACTTACCGACGGCGGTTCCACCGCCAAGAGCGGTTCTATCGTCACGCCTCCTCCGGAAGGACACACCTCCCTGCCGCCGTGACTTCTCATCTTGTATAAATGCAAATGAAATGAATGAATAAAATTAGATTAGAATCATTGTTCATTGTCTCTCTTAATCTACTTCTAACGTAATCGTGTTGCCTTCACGCATGCCTGCGTCTGCGGGGCACGCGTGCCTTCTCAGCAACGAAGACATGCTCTACCTGTCACAGGTTATTTTTAGGAGACCTATGTATTTTTAGAAAGAGATGTTGGCAATGGTTACTGCTTATTACAAATTAAAAATCAACAAAACTGGACACTTTTTTTTGAGTGAGAACCAAACTGGACACTGATGCTAATTAATCAGGTTACTTCATCACTCCGATGCATTTACACCAGTTTATAGATGCCAAATCGATCTCCTTCTGAGACCAGCTGAAGTTAAGCCCTGGCAATCCTGCAACAACCATGCTAGTCTAACTTAGTGCATCATTTGATATGGGAATACATAGCCCTACTGAAGCTTGCAGAAATGGGGAAATGATTATTGATGAGGCCTGCACCAACCTGAACCCATTCAACTGCACCAGCAGACAGCAGTTCATGTAGGAGTAGGAAACAATACTTCACTTTTACAATATTTCTCTGGCTGTATTTGTTACTCGTCTCCACTCCAAACGGACCCTAAAACTTCATAACTAACTTCCCGGCCTGAAGATTGGGAAATATTATATATATATATATATATATAAATAGGTAGATATATTTTGAAGCTAAGTATAGAATATTCATTCTATAGCCAGGTACCCGAGCCGTTTGATACATTCCCCCATCCACCCACGAGTCCCCTCCATAGATCCACTGTCAACCGTCTCCCGGCGCCCCCGCACCAAATCCACGTAAACCGCGGCGCGCTAGCCTGCGGCGCCCCCACCTCCATGGATGAATACGGCGACACCTCCGCCGGCGACGCCGCCGAGGCAGATGACTACGGCTCCCCCGACCCCGGCGCCCCCGCCCTCAATCATCAGGTGAGTTCGTGCTTCGTGTAATGGTACTAATCAGTAATCGCGAGGTGATGGATCGATTGATATTTTTCCTGAGTTTTGATTCACCATTTTTTCTTATTGGAAAAACTCGTGTGTAGATCTATATTCTGTATGTGCCATTTTGGACTCAAATGCATACTTCTCTGCAGGACCTACAGCTATTCATGTCCAGGGCAGTCGAAGTGCTTTTAGGGGACGTCCGTGATAGATCTGATCCAACGTTGTTATCACATTTTGAACCAGTGCAGGAATGGTCAAAGTATGATGTTCAACCTGTGCATACGGTTCTTGACCCCCATGAAGGAAAGGCACAGTCGAGGAAGGCACACAGTATTTTGGGATAATGTACAGAGTTTATGGAATTAAGCCTGTCATTGCATATTATGGTTGCATGGTGGATCTGTACTGCCGTGCAGGATTCTTATAAGACTGAGGAGATGATTCCGACAATGCTGATGGAGCCAGATGCTGCCATGTTGAAGGCAGGCCATAGGCTTATTGGGTCTGCCCAGGTCCCCAAATGATGATGCTGCGTATGTGTTGCTATGCAACATATATGCACTGATGGTAACTGGGGAGGAGTGCGTAAGGTAAGGAAGCTGGTTCAGTTTTCATTTCTGTCTGGCAATGAGCAACCTGAATAACACATCTATATTTTTGTTGAAATGGTTGGTTTTTATGCCTTTTGTCTCACATTAGATTCATCTACTTTGTTGGTATTTTTTTGTTACACTGTTACTTTTTTCCTTTTGAATTGTTGGTTCGCTGTGGATTCCACATTTGGGACACTACACTACACATGAACTTGAAACTTGAATTATCAGCAGACTAATGGTATATTGGTTTCACAAAATGGTCTTGTAAGATACCATATTATCATTGGGAGTGTCATATCAGAATGTTTTTTTAATAAATCGAAATTCCAATATGCATATTAGGCTTGATCAAATTTTCTGATATTGACAACCAGTGGGTCTTCTATTCTGATCTAAATGGCATTGTATTGCCTTTTTATCCTGACCTACATCATAAGGAATGATGATTGACTCTAGTAGCTTTGTAATTAATTATTTTCTCTTTGATTTCTCACACTAACGAGAGTACAATAACTATTGTTAAGGCATGGCTGTGTTGTACAAACAGCAATCAAAATTCGTTGACTCTACATTACTTAGGTTGTTGCCTTATTAGTGGTTGTCCTTCTGCAGCTATCAGTTAAGAAAGTTGTATATGCACATTAGTTTGCTGACTAGAACTAACAATGATTCTTACTATTGTGGGTAAGCATACTGTAGTAGTCACATGATAGAGTTAAATCTGCACACCTGGTTTTCCAATACAAAGTTTGAGGCATCACTAATGAACACTGACCTTTTTATGCAAAACTGCATATTTTTTCCTGAGTTTTGATTGACCTTTTTTTCTTTGTATTGGAAAACAGGTGTGCAGATTTTAATTATTTTGTGGTTCAGTGAACGAATTTATTCTGTATACTTTTTTCTGGCCTACATCATAAGGAATGCTGTTTGACTCTAGTAGCTTTGTAATTGATATTTTCTCTCTGATTTCTCAAAATAATTAGAATACCATAACTATTGTTAATTCATGCATCTGTTATGCAGATCCAGATAGTAACTCCATCGATGTTCTGCACGCCAACAACAAATGCAATCAGATTGGAGTGTCATGGCTCTCCATTTCAGTTGTGAAATCAGATTAAAGTCCCCATGGTGATATTTTGACTTGGGTTGATATAGTGTCTGAATGCATAGATATCTCAAATGTATAGTTTGCGTGAATCGATGTAATTTGTACGAGTCGGGTCATGATTTTTGCCTTAATATTGTGGGTTTTGACCCTCTATTCATGAAGGTAAGTGTAGCCGTGGGACATGAAAATGTGGTTTTAGCTGTAGCTTTAGCAAAAACTGTGTATACTTGCTGTTCGACACAATAGTGTCAGTAAATTTTTACCGAAGGATAGTTCTGTTAAAACATTTGTTGAATCTGGACATCAGGACATGTATGTATTGTGGTTAACGCATGGTGAATTAAATATGTTTGTTTTGATATGTCTATATTATTTGTTGCATCTTTGTGTAAATGCCCTTGAATGGTAAATGCACTCTTTGAGGAGTTATAACAGTCACAAAGTATCACATGTATCTATGATAAACATAACTCATGTACACATCATTTACAATCAAAAAAAAGACCCAAGTCTCAACATCTATTATTACAGTCTAAAGTCGACACAGTCAAAAGTGCTATGAGAACAAAAGAAAACCCAATTAGCTACTGAATGCCTCCTTGAATCATACCACACCTAAATAACTAAAATGATCAACAATATACGGTCAGATCTGGCAGACTCTATGCCAGCATCATTCTTCTGTTGCATCAATTCACCTGTGCAAGAGAGGTAACCAAAATTGCGTCTAATATGGCTGCTGGATCAACATCAGCTATGCTGAAGACAGCTTAGACGGGCACCATAACAAGAATGAGGACGGCTGGATGAGCTCCGAGGTGCTGAGCAAATTCCGTTCAGTGAATGGTCACCAGCTCACGAAAATACATTCACCAGCTCCACATCAGTTTTGTGAATGGATTCTTTTGTACACCAGTTGTTACCTAAAAGATTTGGTGATTTGTCTGCAGACCATGTCTACCGGCTACGTACAGTTTGCCATTAAGCCACACATACACAAAAAAACATCAAACGGGCTTTGTGTTTTAGATGCACCAGAACTCCAACAATTGAGACATCATGACAGCAGATCTCATCACTTTCACACTACCCCCGTCACCACCACCACACCACAAAAAAAAATAGCCTCCTGTCCAGTGCCTCAATGCAGATGTCTTGCCTCTTTGATCAGTGATCACCAGATAAGATGAACCACAAATTTAACCTCTTCATTACCTGTCCTTGTATGCAACTATGCATCATCACAGAAAAAAAGTGGTGCTCACACTTCACATGCCTAAACGACATAATCAGCTGCGAAACATTTAATAAGAAGATTGTATCAGTCCTTAAGTCATACTGATAACACAACAAAAGCCTAGAAAAAAACTGAAATCCAATTACTTAAAAATGAAGACACAAGCATTTATGTACTATTTCTGATGCATGAAATTGCACGGCTGCAAGTAAGCTGCTATTATGAGTTGATTGGAAGTTAGAACTTTACATGTATTCCATTAGGGAAACAGCGCCAAAAGAAATCTGGGCGTGGTCTACCAACACCATCCTTGACCGCATCAGTTAAAACGGCAGTGATAAGAACTGAAAATAAGAGACCTGGATAAACATGCTATATTTCAAGAAAAAGATACAGATGGATAAACTATTGAAATCCCAGTCGACAAACTATACAAACAGATCATTTGATGAAGAATATGAAAGTACCTAGTATGGCATTATGTAGACCTTAAACATTCCTCCTCTTTAAGTATATCCCAATGATCACGACCATTGGCCCAATAACAGCAAATATCTGTATAAGATTTTTTGTTACAAAAATGAGGTACTTAAAAAGAATACTGGAAATGGTCAAGGTACAACTTTAAGGGGACAATATATACCTGCGCATCCCAAAATGGCACTGTATTGACTTTTAATAAAACGATTGTATCAGTCCTTAAGTCATACCGATAACACACAGGAAGCAAATAACTGAAGCCTAGAAAAGCAATCGAGTTCTATGTAAAATAAATTGAATCACAATCACCGACAGTCCAACACAATCCAGACTACAAAACAAATTATCAACCATCAACATTTGATATACATATATCATTATTCCCCTTAAGCTGTTAAGTTACTGCCAGATTTAAAAAAATAAGATTAACAAGCATACCAACGAGATCTTTCCCAAGTGTTACTGGTTGTTCTCGATCTCAGTGTATTTCCTCCAACCTACGTTTTTTGGTACTGCATTTTGCATTCAGTTGCAAAATATACAAAAAAAGGATGATTAGTTCTCTTCATACAACTCCAACTCATGTTCTTCATTCCCTTTCCCCTATCTCGCCTAATATTAGGACACTATACCCATCATTGTCGTTCAGTGATAACTAAGTACTCTTGCTACAAAACAATAAAGTATACCCCACTTTATACCAACCAATGTAAACTCATATCCGTATCATATTTTCCTTCAACATCCCAAATTTGAAGCAACATGTGCATCATTGATCTAACACATTGTCAAACAATATAGCAAAGACAAGCTAACCAAGTGTAAACCTGACTACTGCTATAATGGGAGACCCCAGTGCTAGGCACTACCTTCCGGTCTAACAACTAATTATCACATATCCCCAACCAGGTCTTACACAATCACAATGTGGCATGCGTATGCACAAGTATTTTATTACACTGACCTCGACTCCACATATTCTACCTGAGGTTGTTTGGATGAAAAGGGCTGTTGTAGGATTTAGATCAATTTAAACAAAATCCTACAAAGACAGGTGCCCATTTGAACCTACTGTTTCCACTAGTAGAAACTTTAAAACGCACATATCCGAATAAACAACTCAATGGTCAGCACTAGCTCCAGTAAAACTCAGGTGAAATGAAAAAAAAAATCCTCATACTTCACCAAATATGTGGCAATTAGTATCCACCTGGTCGACTTCACCATAACACAAGTAGAATCGAAGGAACAAAAATCAAGGTATGATTTACTTAACCAATTAGCCGCAAAACCCTAACAAGCTTCAATTCGAACAAATCTGCGCATCCCAAATCCCACACCGAAATGATCATCCAACTACAAACACGCGTCGAGGACAAGCCTCCGGACGCAAACCGCCACAACCAACAGGATGGTACCAATAAGAGGATGGAGGGGGGTGAAGCGGTGCTGGTAACAGAAATGAAGAGAAGCAGTACGAGCAGCTGGGGACGGGAAGAGGGGAGTCGCAGGCGGGAGATGGCGGCGCAGCTTGCGTTCTTCGGCGCCGCCGTCGCCGTCACGGTCGGCCTCTCCGATCTACGGATCCCGTGCGTGCGCGCACCCCAAATCAGAGAGGAAGCAAACATGAATCCGCGAACGATCGTTTGGATGGTGGAACCATGGCGGGGACCGAGGTGGTGGGGTGGATCGGCGGCGGCGGCGGTCGTCGTCGGGTCGTAGAGAGGTGGGGACCGAGTTCGTGGACAGGGGGGGACGCGGTTCCGTTAATAGAAAACGGACTGGCCGGGAACGTGAACGTGGCAAGGTTGGCATACTAAAACCGGCAGAGGTAGTTGTCGAAGGAAGGAATTGAGGAACGGGACCAGTGAGATTGAGAGAGGATGAGCTGGACATAGAATGATGTATTCTGTAGCTAGGTATATAATATATGTTATATATATATATATACACTCCCTCTATTTCAAAATGTTAGAATTGACAGTACCGAGGATCTAATTTAGCCACTAATTAATTCGAGATTAGATCTATTCTGAGAACTTATTGGGCAGTTAATTGCCATACTTTTGCTCGTACCTTGTGTGCAGTGCAGATGGCCGTCATGGCTTTGGCGGTGGAGGCGACGATCTGACTGTTGATACAATCATGGCGACGGTGAAGCCTTGAAGCACCTTCCACAATGTTCTCCCTATTGCCTGATTGGTGGCATTAGTAGTAGGGTATCTAATTTTGTTGATCTTCAATGAGATCTGAAACTGAGGGGTAGCTCATCTATTTATAAGGGACGAGCGATTGAGGGGGCCTCCAACCAATTCGGTTGTGGTGTCCAGATCAGACACTATAGGGATTTCCTTAGATTGAGTTGGTTACAAACGTAACTGACTCCTTAATTGTTTTCTATTTTAATCAACGTGATCAAATTCTAACATTCTCTCCCTTGATCACAGAACTAAGTAACTTAGTAACACAAAACTAAACTTAACGTATATCTTCTCATGCTTGATATAAAGGGCACGACGAATCAAAAACACCCAGTTATGTACTGCTAGACCCAACGACCACGTTACATCTCACACTTAGAAACATACATTGATTTTGAGTTTGGCTCCTAAGTATCCAGGAGATCATAGGTTCTTCCTTAAACCCATGTTCGTTATGTGTTCACGGAACACATTGGGTAGAAGTCCCTTTTGTATGCGGTACCGCGAGGATTCACATGAATCTAATTGCTCATAATCAATGCTAAGTATGATCCTGGATATACTTCTTTGCAACACACTACTGATGTCAGTGTGTTTAACTGCACATTTGACTTGTTGCTTTAGAAGTACGAATATCTTATGTGGTTTATGTTGTCTACCACTTCCTGGTCCAGGTTTTCTTATTTTGTCTTCTCAGCGGCCTCATCACTAAGTTGGTGTGCATTGATTATGATGCAGTCACCTTTGGTTTGAAGCTTTTTCCACAATAAAGCTCCGTCTGTGAGTGTTATTTACCGATGTGGATTTTACTACACATCTCGCAGGAACTTAGTTTTACTGATCCATAGCTCTTCTAATACTAAACTTATCATGAGGCCTGAGTTTCTTGCAACACTACAAGTTCATACTAATCTTCATTCTAGCGATCTGGATTGGACATATTAATGCCAAAAAACCCCGATAGACTACGTCAAGATTGGTTAATGAGCAAACTGAGAGCTTTTGACAGCAGAAAGCTTTGGAACCGATTTTATTCGATCGATCTCTTAGTGGTTCCCGTACTAATTAACCTTGACTTTTCTGAGCAGACGAATTTATTTGCAAACATATCATACTACTAAAGTACACTCTTATGTATGCCTAATTATCTCAATACCCTTTAATATCAAAATTAGAGAACAAATCTTATTGTTATCTAACCGTAGATTAACATTATACTCGTCGGTAAAACGTCATCTACATAATGCGAGAAAAGCTAATTTCTCATTCTAAACTTAGTGTCCTCATAATACTTAGTATAACCCAAACTTACTAATTTACTTACAGAACTCTGAGATACCTTGTATCTCATATGTTCATTTTACTTAAATGACAACTCTTCAGTTATCACACAAACGTTCTCTTGTAGATCCCAATTGAGAATCGTTATTATTACATCAATCTGATGTAATACTAAGTCATAATGCAATGCTAATGTTATACTGATTCTGAACGAATCCTTAGTTGAGACAATTGAGAACGAATTAATGTAATTAACGTCTTCTTAATAAAATCATTAGCCACAAGTTCATCCTTACTATCTCCGACTTTTCCTTTTGGAGTCACGTGTTTGTGTAGAACATTGACAGCCTACTGATTTGCCTCCATCAGGAAAGTTGACTGAGTTACAGACTTTATTGGCTTACTTATGCGGCATCTAATCCTATATGGCTTGACACCATTCAGATGGATGAGAGCTTCATATAGCTTAGTTCAAATGAGGTGAGATCAACCTTCATTTGAATATTGATCTCTCAACGAGATCCATTTTCACGCATTATTTACTAATTGAGGCGATTGTTGCTCTTCATCGTAGGCGACTAATTTAATCAACACAGAAAACTAAAATGTCCTGTGCAAGAGGAGCTTTACTTAATTTCACCGTTGAAGAGCTAACAAAAGGCGTTAAGTCAATAATAACGAGATATGTTAACTTAACAGCATCACGTAACGAGAACAATGGTCCTTGAGTCATTTAGGTGGATCTTGCATCCACTTCTCGTCAGGATCATTTACTAGACTTGCGTTGCTCCCCCGTTGCTCCCCCTAATCTTAGCATATGTTGGTTTCCATAAACTTAGTGTCGATCAAGACAATATTATCTTGTTGAATAGCCATCGAGATGGCTTACTAATGTTTGGGTTAATTGACTTAGTGACAACCTTATTAAAGTAATAATGAGGATTTATGTCATGTCCTTGTCTAATATGATATTTTAAAACATCAACTATTTAAAATTTTGATTTAGCATGTGAATAGAGGTTTGGAGCCTCGATCTTTTAGCTAATCGACTAAGTTTAGAGACTTCACTGATTTCTTATTGAATACGGGGTACGCGGATCGTAGTACTTCCCCTCACGATCAAATTCTAATCTTAGTATTTTATAATATGCATTCATATGAGTATAAAGTTTTTTTAGTAGGGATAATCGATTGAGAAATGGAGCGTTCAATTCTCCTCCTCGAAATATGGCGTTATCGAAAGAGCTATAATTTCGAAGATGTTTCACAATCTATTCTTATGCGCTTACTAAATACTTAGTCGCTCATTGCACATGAGATTTTCTAAAATCCACTGCCTTTGCTTAGTGTTATAAATGCTACGTATTGTTTTTCACGTAGGTCACTTGATAAAACGTAGCATTCATAATTATCCGTCATTCTACTGCTACAATAAGCCTCATATCAGGCGACTCCAAACGTATTATCACACGCAGTTTCTAAAACTGCTTGAAATGAAGAGCCTGTGATAATCTGCAATTCCACAGGCGGAGAAGTGAAACTGCCTATGATAATGATATTATCACATGCGGTTCTTTACTTACGACTAGCCGCCTGTGAAGACACATTATCACAGGCGGTCGTGCAGTATATATAACCACCTGTGATAATCCTGTTATCACAGGCGAATCTTTACCTATGACAAGCCGCCTGTGGAGACAAATTATCACAATCGGTTTGTACCATAACAATAATCATCTGTGATAATGAGGTTATCACAGATGGTTCTTTACCTATATCTAGCCGCTTGTGATAATAGTATTTCACAGGCAGGTCTAGCCATAGGTAAATAACCGCCTGTGATAAGGTATACCCTATGCAATACTACCTTCTATTATTTTTAATTTCTAGGTCAATTCAATATAATCACAGAAGTCAACAATATAATCATAGAAGTAAACAATATAATCACAGAAATCATCTCACAAAAGTCAATTTCACTAAAATAATATACATATGTACAAGTTACACATACAAGTCATCTCATAGTTTACAAGTTTCACTAAAAATTGTTTCTATTGTCATAGTCGCAAAGTTGTGGCACATCAGCTACTACACCATCCTCATCAAAGAACACCCCTCTTTTGTGCAAAATTTTGTGACGCACGAATTGACACAGTTCACCGACAATCTTGTTGGCTCCTCCACCAGACATACTTCTACAAACCAGCCATTCTTTGTTCACATTATTCGTGTGCTGCAATGAAACACATAACAATATTTAGAATATGTTGGTTTGAACAATTTCAAAGTATAGATCAAAGTGAGAGTATATAGGAATTTATTTGGTATTTTTGGAGCAGTTGCGCTATGATCAATTGAATTTTGAAGTTGGAATCAAAATCTGAAAATAATGTTTCTGGTAATATTGAACAACAACAATTATAAGTATTAAAATACGCTAGTTACAATGAAAATAAAACTCAAAAGTAAGAAAAGATATCGACATTAAGGAAAACTTACATCCTCACGATTCACTCTATATTCAGTGTGGTCCGAAGATGCTCGCATACATAATACCTGCATAAGACGCTCCCAACAGGCTGCTTGGGACAAGGATAATATGTTTTAATGTCCAATGTATTCGTATTAGGAGGTCTCTGGCCGCCAAGCTGTTCCGCGTAAAACCACTAAGCGCTGTAATACAAGAAATGTCATATAAAACTTGTCATCACATTCTAAATGTGTAAATTAAAAGTATTGAATAAACGTACAATTTCAAAATGAAAAGGAAATCTTTGTAACGATCTGGTGGGTAATCAGCTGATTCCAAGACTGTTGCCAAACTCTGCGTTGGCTTGATGAAGATCATTATATAGTGTTTAATGCATACGTACAAACATACATGTTAAGTTAACAATTAGCAATAATTGCTATTTCAATATCATGTGTCAAACTTACACGAAGTGGTACGGAGCCTTTACAAGGTCCTTGCCATCTCTCACAAAGTTAAACATGACATGTCCTATGTAAGCTGCAACTTTTGTCCTTCTATACTTCCTTTGTTTCGCGATTGCTTTTTCAAATTCTTTTTTTTTCATGTGCTTGTATTGTACTGAGTCTCGATCTGCCTTAACATCGAATAGCGTCTTTGCAATCCGTGTAGGATCAGGGATACCTGTCTCACGTTTCATCTTTTCATTATCCATGTATTTCATTCTATTGAAGAAGTCCAAAATTGTTATACTCTCATGAAATATGTATGCGTGTAGTAAGAAAAGCAAATGCAAAATATTAGAGGCACTTACAAGCACTAGACGAGTAGCAGGTTGATTTCGAGCACGCTCCGATGGAAAAGGACATGTAGATCTTCAAACAAAAGGGCTCGTTTATTTGCTCAAGTGCTCCAGAATGCATCTTGTGGCACATGAAATGTGATGTAAGAAAGTTCATATTTTGTGCTGGCAGTGATGTACCACTCGTGCATTCTTTTGAGCGGGATAGGTTGTTTGCTAAGTTGTACCGATGTCATGAACGACTTCCCATTCACATATTATATATTGGAACTCCTGATTTAACTAAAGTCGTCCCCCGATTATACATGACACCATCTTCTTCTCACTTCTCGATATCTTCTAATGCTGGCTCATGAGAAGAACGAGATGCACTCGATTTTCGAATATTTTCCTTCATATTTTTCAAATGCTTTGACACTTCTGATGAAGGTTTCTTATTTTCATATGAGCTAACTTTGATAGGCACTCATGATCGAGGAGTAGTCATCGGAAGTTGGACATTGGCTTGTTGTTGAACCTGTCGTTCAATTGATTGCTCTTTACTCCCAGTAGCTAGCTCTAGTACTACTTCAAGATGTTGCTCAACTGACTGCTCTTTACTAACAACAACTTGATCTGTCATCACAGGCGGTTATTGTATCATTCGTCACTACAATCACATTTTTTTACGGACCGCCTGTGTTTGAAAAATTGAGGCGCCTGTAAAAATGCTTTTTGTAGTAGTGTTCTAAGTATGTGCACACGCATAATGCCTCCATTTTATTTCTTAGTTATAAGTTTCTTTGTAAGAATACTTGTATTAAAATTAGTATAGTCACTAAACTGACATATTATTCTAATGGAGGTTCTAAGAAACAGTGTCACATTCGAGAATTGCTCCCCGTATGTGCTTAGTAATTGAATCATCAAACATATCATGTTAAATGACTCGCTAAGTACGAACGACATCATACTTGAACTAAATGTTTTCATGCTTACAAAGAAAACATGCTGAGTTTCTCCATCTCGTAAGACAAAAAATTAAAACTGCGAGTTTCTCCATCTCAAAAGACGGGAAACTAAGACTGAGTATTGTGCTCAACTAAGTATAGAGGAATCACCTGAGTGAAATATTTAAGAGAATGCATAAACTGAAAATTACAACTTTAAAATAAACAGACTGGAAATATTATGTTTTGATTTTCACGTTGGCTACTTGGCAAAACATAACGTAACTAATAACATAGTAAATTTTGTCTTTCACGTTGGCTACTCAAGCAGAATTTTCTATGGACTAATATGAATAATAGTAGCTGAGATGAATTGTCGTTTTTTGTTGTTAAAACAAAATATGACATTCAAAATATCTTAGAAAACATAGTAAATTTTGTCTTTAACGTTGGTTACTCGAACAAAATTTTCTATGAACTGATTCAAATCATTTAGCTGAGGAGAAAAGTCGTTTTCTGTTGTTCCAACAAAAAATACGACATAAAAATAACTTAGAAAACATAAAAAAAATTGTCTTTCACGTTGGGTACTTGAACGAAGATTTCTATGCACTAAATGACTAATTTAAATAAAAATATTATCTTTTGTCCTTCACGTTGGTTACTCGAACAAAATACAACATTTATAACTGAGAATATGGCAAATTTTATCTTTCACGTTGGCTACTCAATAAAATTTCCATGCAACTAAATAACTGAGAACATTGTAATTATCAAAATTACTATGCATAAACTTAGTGATCTGAGATCATAGAAATTTTATCGTTCACGTTGTCTACTTAACAAAACTGATAAATACTTAATAAACGGGGCGTATAACATAAATTTGTTATACAACAAATATTACTATGCAAAAACTTACACAACGGAAGCATATATCATCTTGAGCATACTTAATAATTTAACATAATCAAATTAATATACTGAGAATGAACTTAAATTTATCACAATGATAAATTAAATAAGAAACAAAAAGAGATTATTGTGTTTCTACCCCTAGTTTCAATTCTAATTGTGATTTTACCTTGAAAACTAGGGTTTGTGATTTTACCCCTACATTTTCAAAATGAAGTCATTGTTTACCCTCCATTTCTAACACTGTTAAATCTGATTAGATTAAATGATTTAACAAAATTAAATAAAAAATTTAGAAATAAAAAAATTCAAAACTATCCATCTTTGTGCTAATTTATGCAAAAAAGATTTTTGGAAGATAAAAGATATCAGAATTACTGTATTTTGGAAATTTTTAATTCAAATCCAAACATTTTTTAGGAATTTTAAAACAAATAAATTTAAGTGAAATTCAAAAAATAAATGTTATTCGGAATTTTTGAAGTTTCAAATTCTAATTTAAATTTCCAAAAATTTATATTTCATTTTCCAAATTTCAATATTTCAATTTTTGTTTTAAAATAAAATTTTCTGAATTTCAAAATTCAAATTTTCAGAATTTTAAATATAATTTTTTAAATGAATGAATTCAAATAATTTACCAAATTATAAATTTCACATCCAAACAAATTTTCAATGAAATATATCTTTTTCTATAATACTACTAATTACATCTTCAATATGTTAACATGATAAGGGTATTTCTGTCCTTTTCTCATATTTAACACCGTTAACTATTCTTAACGGGGTAGGGGTAGAATTTTGTTTCATTTAAAAAAACAGGGGTAAAATCACAAACTCTCAATTTGAAGGGTAAAATCACAATAAGACTTACAAATAGGGGTATAAACACAATAGCCCCAAACAAAAATACACTAACACATATAGCATATAAGACACTACATATAAAATGTATAAAAAAATGCTTAATTATTCTCAATCTCATTTATTTAATCGAGAGATAGGTTTTAAATGAATTTTAGCCCATACTAAAATTCCTTAAATAATTGCAAAAATGAAATTGGGTCATTCTCTAATTTTGCCACATATTAATATTTTCCGAAAATCGTAAAAGATTACATGTCCCACTTCTGATTATAGCCCAAAAGTTCTAAAAGTGGCCCAACCCACTGAAAAACTATGTCTGGAAAAACCAAAACTAAATTTTGGTCAACTGAGTGAATTAGACTCGAAAGCCCACTAAGGAAATGAGAAATTTTCCAGAAAAATCTATTGAGGCGTGCAGGCCTGTTAAAACACAGTCCAAAACCTTCTAAGTTATTTCCACAAAATTGTTGAAAATGAGCCTGATGCTCCAAAACCCACTAAATGGTCATCATGACCCTGATTAAATCGGCCCGAAGGCCTGGATAAGCTTTTTAGCCCCTTCACTTAAGTCAGCTAGTAGGCCCAAACTAAGTACTATTATGGCCGCATCCCAATCAGTGGTCTCGGCCCCAAATCTGAGGTGGCTCAAAGCCTACTGAATTATTTCCGAAAAACACTAAAAGAAAACTAAGTTTTTGGCCAGCCTTTCATGGCCCGACCCAACACGATTCGGCCAGAAGCCTGCTAACATTATTCATAAAAAAACCCACAAAAATGAAAAAATGTTGAGGGTGGCCCATCGGCCCCGCTAACGCCCTCCCACCTGGGCCTTCTGATGCCTAGTGGCTTAGTGGGCACCGCTGACGTGTGCAGGCCGTCAGATGACGATCCGACACCTTGCAACAACTGAGCTAAATTGACTTAGATGAACTGCATCCGTTGATCCAAGATCTAACGGCTGAAAATCGCTGCACGGAAGAACAAAAAACGCGCCTGCGTCTGATCCCCCCCGAAAGCCTAATCTCATTCCCTGCCTCCCCCGATCCCTTCATCTTTCTTATCCACTTACACAGAGCGACCAAGAGACTGAGAAGGCGGCGCTCGCGCCGCCGCGATGGGGACACGCCGGTGTCGGCGGAAGTCGCGAGTGAACTCACCTACCGTCGTACGTCGACCGATTCTCGTTGCCTTAGGGTTAGGATTGGGAGAGGATGCTCGCCGGAACCCTAGGGTTCTCGGCGGCCTAACTTTAGCGCTGTCGTGGCCGCCGTCCCGGTGAGCGAGCTTGTGTTGAGACAGTTCGTCGCTGGTGGTTGGCTGGCCAATCGGTGGCCATCTGAAAAGAGGGGCCTGCATTTAGGGTTAGGGTTCAAGAGGGCCTAACCCGCGACGGCTAAGAATTGGTGGCGCCACGGTCGGACCCCTCGCCGGCACACGCGTTCACCGTCGGGTGAGGGCGCCGCTGTCGAGCGGCTCAGTGTGGTGCCCTAAGTCGGCTGACCCGGTGGCTAGGTACCGCCCTACCCGATGGCCTCACGAAGATGGAGGTCACAATGCTGTTTAGTGCGCCGCCACGTTCATCGGTGAGGACAGAGGCCATATCGAGAGGGAACCGACGACTCATCTAATGTAAGTAATCTGACTTATCATATTCTTAGGGTTTGATTCGAATCTTGAGTTCTGAGTTCGATCCGAGTTTAGATTTCGAATATGGTAATCTTAGGTTGAACTGAGTTGGGACTTAATCAATACTTAAGCATAATCTGAGATCCGAAATAAATAGTGGACTAGGTGGCTCCTGATGCCATTGTTAGAATTGACAGTACCGAGGATCTAATTTAGCCACTAATTAATTCGGGATTAGATCTAATCTGAGAAATAATTAGGTACTTAATTGCCATACCTTTGCTCGTACCTTGTGTGTAGTGCAGATGGTCGTCATGGCTTTGACGCTGGAGGCGACGATCTGACTGTTGATGCAGTCATGGCGGCGGTGAAGTCTTGGAGAACCTTGCCCAACCTTGTCCCTATTGTCTGATCGATAGTCTTAGTAGTCGTCTAATTTTGTTGATCTTCAATCAGATCTGAAACTGAGGGGTAGTCCATCTATTTATAAGAGAAGGGAGCGGTTGAGGGGGCCTCCAACCGATTCGGTTGGGGTGTCTCGATCAGACACCGTGGAGATTTCTTTAGAGATTGAGTTCGTTACAAACATAACCGACTCCTTAATTTTTTTTCTATTTTAATCAACATGATCAAATTCTAACACAAAATACTTGTCACTTAGAAAAAAATTAACTTATTTTACACTACTACAAAATGTATTTTTACAGGCATCTGCTTATTCTTTTTACAGATGGTTTGTTAAAAGTTACGCCTGTGATGTCAGATGAGTTAATAACTGCCTGTGACAATAGAATATCACAGGCGGTCCGTAACAAACAACCGTCTGTGAAAATGTATTGATTTTCACAGGCGGTCCGTAACAAAAACCGTCTGTGATAATAGTCATTATCACAGGCGGTCCGTAACAAACAATCGCCTGTGAAAATATAATGATTTTCACAGGCGGCCCGTAACAAAAAAAACCACCTGTGATAATGATGGCTCCTGATTGGTCTGCTGCTTCATCCCACGGATCGCTCTTGGACTTTATATCTCCGCCTTCCACTACTTATCGATCCAACGACTCACAGGGAGTCATCTCTAATCTATGTGTCTATAACAGCAACAGCACCGACACCTCACGCCCTTATCCCCAATCTCTCCCTCTCACCATTCATCTCCCCAATCTCACCTCTCTTTCCTTCCTCCCCAACCTCGCTCTACCGCAGCTCCGCCTCATCGCCGAAGCGTCGGCAGCCCGCTTCCGCCTCCTCGCCATCCTCGCCATCGCGGAGGTCGCGCTGCTCGCGCTCCTCGTCATCGCGGCAGCCTTACTCCTCGACGGTCGTGGCAGCTGTGCTGCTCATGCTCATTGTCGTCGTGGCAACCACGCTCCTCGTCCGCCGCGTGTGTCTCGCTCGATGCCGAGGGTCGCTGTCGGTGATTTGGAACCGGCAGATCTCCCTACACTGCTAAAGTGATAGGGGAGTTTGTTGTTCGGTATGGGCGCGCGGAGATTCAAGAAGGTGAGTAGGAATTGACACAGGAGACACAAGAGTTTACGTGGTTCGGGCCGCCTGAGCGTAATACCCTACTCCACGGGTGTGTTGCTGTTGTATTAGCTGTATGAGCTTGTGTTTAGCGTCAATGGCGTGTGTCTCTCTGGCGTATGTGTGTGTGTAGCCCCCTGAACGTGTCGTTGGCATGTCCTTTTATAGTACAAGGGCAGGCCGTTACAAGTTAGCCTGGCCCGACATGTGGCCCCGGCAGTTACTAGTATTGACACTTATTTAACACATTTAATCGCTCTTAATGACCCTGTAACGGGCTTTGACAGCACCGTTATTGGTGTTAAGATCATCCGTTTAAGTGTCATTAATATGGTATTAATGACACTTAATCGGGTCTTGAAGTCCTTGATTCCCCTTTGAAGATCCGGAGCCATTGTGGGGTCTTCCGGAGGTTGGAGGTTGAAGATCCAACGGTTGGACACGTGGCAGCTCCGGGGCTATCCAACACGTGTCAGGCCCGGAGCTTCTCTCGGTCTAGGGCTAAGTCCGGAGGTGCCATTTCGGTACATGGCCCGGAGCTTCCCCCTTGTGGGCGGTAGCTCCTGTTTGGTAGTACACGTGGTGACCTAGGGATTAACCATGTTGGAGAAGCGGGTCCGATTATGTATGACATGTGGGCCTTCGAGGGTCTTCAAACCAAGTAGATGATTTTCCTTTGAGATCTTTATAACCTCAAGGGGTGTACGGTTTCTAGGGTACCGACAGTGGCCCCCTGGACCTAACTCCGGGGAAGTCATTCCGCCGGAGATGGGTCCATCCTCGCGACCTTTGAACTGAATCTTCAAGGGTCTTTGAGGGTGCCGTTGGCAAGGACTTGGAATTAAATCCTCGCCGCGTGGCGTATCCCGCGTGCGGCGGATGAGATCTTTGGCGTGCGGATCTCACGCAATTGAAGGTCGTCGGTTCCCGATACGGAAACCGTATCAGTTCTGCGCGCCTTGTCAGGCTGCCGCCTTTGGGCTTCCCGCCTCTTGATGACAACCGTTCACCTGGGTAAGAACCTCGACCTGATCGTTGGGGTGGTCCCAGGCCCGCTTGTCATCGGCTGGGTGGAATTTTTGGGTGGTACCTTCGACTTCCTTGCGGTTTGCATCCAAGCGTTGTGAGGGCTTACTTAAGAAGGAAAGTGCGCACCGTCGGGAGTTCTTTACGCCTCTCATCTGTTCTTGCGATCAAACTCCCAACTTGTGCTTCGCTTTTCTTCTCTTGCCTAGCTGTGCCGCGATGGAGTTGGGTCTCCGCGAGAGTCGCTTGAAGACCGATGGCGACCTGAAGAAGGTCCGGGCCCTCATGGGGTGGTCCTCGAACTTCTTCAACCGCTCGGTCCGCGCTGGTGGAGAGCTCCCGTTCGAGAAGGAGCACTTCGGCGAAATGGTGTACTTCTCCTCGTACGCCATGGTGGGGTTGATCCCACCTTTTTCTTCCTTTTTCTTGATGCTGCTAGACTTCTATGGTCTGCAGTTGTATCACCTTGGCCCTCACTCCATTCTCCTCGTGTCCATCTTTGTCCACTTCTGTGAGATGTGGGTGGGCATCCCCCCCTGCATTGAACTCTTCCGGACTTTCTTCACCGTCCACACCACTGGCCGGAGCAATGAGTACCTTGGCTTCTACTACTTCGTGAAGCGCAAGAAGTGCCCATTCAAGTACCTCCGGTCATTTCCCTCTGGGAAGTGGGATGACTGGAAGAAAGACTGGATAGTCGTCAGGGTGGAGGAGCACGAGAGGTTGGAGCTGCCCGATGGTCTTCCCAGCATCGACACAACGATCTGGAGTGAAGCTCCGGTGCTGGCGGAATCTTTCAACCCTTCTTTGACCAGGATCCGCCAATGCGTGGAAGGAGGATTGACTCCTCAGGCGGTATTTTGCAATTTCTTGGTCAACAGGTGGGCGCCGCTCAAGAGGAGGGAGAAACTTGCTTGGGCCCTCAACAGCGTGATGGACGACGACCGGGTTGAGACCGGGTTGAAGTCCAACATGGTGGGGAATACCTTGAAGTTCCACCTCAAGAAGTTCCAGCACGGCATCGACGTCAACGGCGATGACTTGACTCCGCCGTCTGCTTTTCTTCCTCTGAATGTATAAGTGGAGTTCAGGAGGGAGCTCCGGCGGAAGATGCCCATGCTTGACGACCTTGGTGTCGTCGAGAGAAGACCAACCTCCGGGGTAGCGATCCCCGGAGTACCCAAGGATGGCTCCGGCTCTGCTCCTAAGCCGAGGGGAGAAGTCGTCGGCAAGGGCAAGGAGCTGGCGGATGAACCAGTGAGCCGGAAGAGGAAGTTGCAGTATGCCGACGGAAGGTCTATCGGGCCCACTACTTCTGCGTCGGCTCCTTCTCCCCGGAGGGGAAGGTCCTCTGCAGCTGCGGCGACTGTTCCCGTAGTGGGGTCATCCCGGAACGCGACTGTTCCCGCGGTGGGGTCCTCTCGGAGCGCGGCTGTCCCCGCAGCAAGGTCCTCCCGGGGTGTTAGCTCCGGGCATGCAACTCCAGCTCCTGGGCCGGTGGAGGCCTCCAGGTCCGGGGGTTCTTCCCGATCGAGGGGAGCCCCGACCCGGGAAACACCCGTGGCCGCGACGAGTTCCGGGGGGCCTTCCGGAGCTTCCACGCCGGCTATGGCTAGCCAAGAACGCTCGGGAAAAAGGTTTTGCGCAAGCTGGTGCGGAAGCCTCCCAAGGTAATTTTTGATTTCTACCTTGGATAGTTGTTTTAATTGAAGCAACTATTTTAATTTTCTTCGTTCATCATCTACAGCGTCTCCAAGAAGGGGAGTGAAGCTCCACCCTCGGCAACAGTGGCTGAAGCCGTGAGAGCGGGAGCTTCTGCTCCTGTCTCGGTGCTGCCCCAAGTGGTGGATGAAGTTGCGACAGGTCCGGCGCCGGCTGTCGTGGTCATGGACCTCGACTCGTCCCCAGAAGTTACCGTGGTAGCGCCAGACCACGGGAGTGAAGATGCGCCAGCGGCACATGTCCCGGAGGTTGAAGCCCCGGGTTTTGGTGCTGCGATGATGGAAGCTCCGGCTGTTGAGCCGGAGGATGCAGTAATCCCGGCCTCTGAGCTGGAATTTGTCGAAGCCCCGGCGGTTGAGCCAGAGGTGATTGAAGCTCCGGCGTGCGCGCCGGAAACTGAGGTAGTTCCGGCAGTTGGGCCGGCTACCTCCGAAGCACCGGCCGCTGAGCCGGTCATTGTTAGAGCTCCGGCCACACGGCCAGACGATGTTGAAGATCTTCCGGCTTCTGAGCCAGTTGTTGAAGAGGTGACGGAGCTCGAGCTCCCATCAGAAGAGGTTCCCAGGCCGGAGCCAGCAGCAGCTCCTGCTCCGGAAGCGACGACGTCGGAGGTACCTACAGCCGAGCCGGAGTGCCCAAGCGAAGTTGCTGGCCCCCTGTCTGAGGGGGTGAACGAAGACCTGGCGGCAGGGCCTTCCTCAATGGCGACTGAGGTCATCCCAGAGGACGGCCCTAGTGCCATGGAGACTCAGGGGACCACTCTTGTAGAGTGGGACCCAATTTTTGTATCTGAAGACCCGCTGGAACCAACGGAGGAGACCCCAGCAGGTCCGGAACCAATTCCGTTGTCGCTGTCCATTGACAACGCATGTTCCAGACTGCGTCAAGTCCAACTGGCCTTCTTCCACGACAGCAAGGCTCTTGAAGAGGAGCACCAAACCCTTAGGCGGTGGCGTAATCGGCTCTACTTCGAGACCAAGCTGGCGCAGTCGAGGCTAGCGGATGATAAGGAGTGGATCAAGCGGGAGAAGATCCGCCTGGAGTATTGGGGCAAGTTACTGGATGACAGGAAGAGTATGACTCGTGCCCTCGACGCTCAATCCCGGGAGATCTACGATCAGGCCAAAGCAGCCAATAATGCGGCCGATGCACGCCACGAGCAGCTTGAGACCATTAACACTGCACTCATCAAGCGCCGAGAGGCACTTGAAGAGAGGGAGAAACGGCTCGAAGATGAAGAGCAGAAACTCCTAAAGCTGCGGGATGACGTCCTGAGGAGGGAGGAAGAGCTCACCGAGAAGGTGGCTCTGGCTGACAAGGGCCTCGAGGAGCGCGCCAAGAAATTGGAAGAGCGCTGCCAAGAGGAAGAGGAGAAGGTCTGGGTGCGAGGGAAGGAACTCTATGAACAAGAGTGTGCCCTTACTGC
The DNA here is from genome assembly GCA_036927565.1 of Tuctoria greenei. Classification (NCBI taxonomy): domain Eukaryota; kingdom Viridiplantae; phylum Streptophyta; class Magnoliopsida; order Poales; family Poaceae; genus Tuctoria; species Tuctoria greenei. The sequence continues at coordinate 183,127,619 of JAYESD010000005.1, forward strand.
CAGAGAGAAGAAAGTGAGGGGTAGAGAGAAGGACCTGGTTGACCGCCGGAACAAGATTCACCTCCGGGAGGAGGAGCTCGGAAAACTCGAAAGGCAGGTTGCTGAGAAGATTCAGCGAAACGCCAAAGAAGTTGAGTGCCTTGCCCGTGAGAATTCTGAACTGGTGGCGGCCAGAAGATCCCTGGAAGAGATGAAGGGCTTGAGGGCTGAGGACTCCCTACAGATTTGGGAGTTCTTGAGCAAGGCCAATGATGCACTGACGCCGATGGGTTTCAGCCCCGTGCGCCCGGATGATCCGAAGCCGGAGCCGGACCTAGCGCTGCAGGCGTTGAGCGCAGCAGGTAGCAAGCTCTCCAAGGTGGGCGATGTCATCGCGTACCAACTGGAGGTTGAGGGGCAATCCCTGGCGAAGAACATCGCAGAGTATGTGCTGACGTGCTACACCAGCCGGAACTCCCAATTTCCTCTGGACCCGGTGCTTGAAGGCCCCGTCGAAGGAGAAGGCGAAGCTACCCGAGCCAGCGTATCATAGGTTGCCCAGAAGGTCGCCCAATTCTTCCATAGGGTCTAGGACCATCTCTATAGTTCTCACTTGTATTTTCTCTACTTCTTCCTCAATTTTGTAATCCCTTGTCTCCAGATGTAATCCCTTGTCTCCAGATAAATGAAATCCCCAAATTTTTGTGAATTTCACTTTTTGTCTTCAACACTTTTATCTTCACCTGGCCCCCTGGTAGATGTACACAATTTGATTGTGAACATGTACCAAGAGGATATTGTGTTTTTTTGAAGACTCTTTCGCTCCGAACTTGTAGAATTTAGGTTCGAAGTCTTCGATAGTGAAGACCCCCTGAGGTTGTCAGAGCTTAGAAGCTCCGGTATTGTCTATCGTTGGAGCTTAGTAGCTCCGGCAATAGTCTCTATCAACGCGTAGAGCATCGATAGTCAACCCTCCGGGGTGTCGGAGCTTAGTAGCTCCGGCAGTGACCTTTGCCAACACTCAGTTTGTTGGCAGCAGACTCCATTTACGGGGTCTTCTCATCATCTTTTATTCAGCGTCGACGGCTGGCCCCCTTAGGGGAGTCGGAGCTTAGTTAGCTCTGGCTTTTCTCCATCAACGTAGATTTTATTTTTCCTGCACACTTAAGCCAAGAAAAATAGTAAAATTTGTTTCTTGTCTATAACTTTGTCGCGGCTTATGACTCTCAAGAAGATTTTAAATCAAACGCGATTCTAAATACAACCGAATGTGTTGTCTTTTCTTTTAGATCCAACTGTACACGGACCCTCCTTACTTCGGTCTGCCGGGGTGTAGGTAGAGTGGCGTACTTAGGGTGCTTGACCAGGCTAAGTCGATAGCACACTCCAGCCCTAGATTGACTTGGCGGCTTTCGGGCGAGTTGGCCATGAACAATATTTGAATCCAAAAGAATTGACAATACAACTCGAATCGTATATAAACCGATCGAACTAAAATTTCTTAAGAATTGCACATCTTCGTTATAGACAAGAAAGAGAAAAATAAAAATGTTGAGCATGTACAAAATAAATGCACGTGGAGTCTATTTCACATGAAAATGTCTTTCATTATAGGTCCGGGGTACAGGGGAAACAAGTACACTCTTAGGGTATGGAACCAGGCTAAGCGTGTTTCATTTCTCGTTTGACCCAAGGTAGTTAGCCACACTTTTAGTCCGGAGACTGTGACAAGTGTTGCATGAACTTTGCGGACCTTTCGGGAAAGGTCCGGCTGCTCTCCCGGAGGAACTACCCGACTCTGTACAATGACTCTATAACATACATCTCAAGTTACTCAAGACTCACCTCCGTGGTATTAAGTGTAGAACTTACGGAGGTGCTCGATGTTCCAAGGATTTGGGAGAGGTGTCCCATCCTCGGTAGCCAAGCGAACGCTTCCGGGACGGGATACTTTAATCACTCGGAAGGGCCCCTCCCAGCCGGGGGAGAGTTTGTTTAACCCTTCTCTGGATTGTATTCTCCGTAGCACCAGATCGCCTTCCTCGAGTTGTCGGTTGTGTACATGCCGCTGGTGATAACGCCGTAGGGCTTGACGATATCGGGCATTCCGAACAGCTGCTTGGCACCTTCCCTCCTCAAGGAGGTCTAGGTCTTCACGCCGGAGCTGGTCCTGCGCGGCTTCGTCGAAGGTCCGGACTCAGAGTGAACCCAAGGTGATTTCCGGAGGAAGGATTGCTTCAGCTCCGTACACCAGAAAGAAGGGTGTCTCTCCGGTTGACCGGTTTGGAGATGTCCTGTTGGCCCATAGAGTGGGCAGAAGCTCTTCGATCCAGTTGGCTCCATGTTTTTTTAGGTGCTCATAAGTGCGCGTTTTAAGTCCTTTAAAGATTTCAGCATTTGCTCTCTCGGCTTGGCCATTGCTGGCTGGATGAGCTACGGAGGCGTAGCAAACTTGTATGCCGAGGTCTTTGCAATATCCTTGGAATGCGGAGCTTGTGAATTGGATCCCATTATCAGTGATGATTTTGTTTGGGACTCCAAATCTGCATACAATGGACTGCAGAAAGTTGATAGCAGATTGCTTGTTGATTGTCACAACTGGAGTTGCTTCCGGCCACTTGGTGAACTTTTCAATGGCGACGTACAGGAACTTGTAACCTCCGACGGATCTTGGGAAAGGTCCCAAGATGTCCATCCCCCACACAGCGAAAGGCCATGTAGGAGGTATCATTTGTAGGGGTTGAGCCGGAGTGTGAATTTGCTTTGCATGAAATTGACATGCTTTGCATTTTTCTCCAGCTCAGTTGCATCCTGGAGTGCTGTAGGCCAGTAGAAGCCATGCCGAAAGGCTTTACCAACCAGCGTGCGGGAAGACGCGTGGTTCCCACACTCGCCTCCATGGATTTCTGCGAGGAGCTCGCAGCCTTCTTCCCTTGTGATGCACCGCATTAGGATGCCGTTGGCACCGCGCCGATAGAGATCCCCTTCTACCAACGTGTATCTTTTAGTCAATCTGACTACCCGGTCAGCGGATACATCATCATCAGGAAGAATGTTGTCTTTCAAATAGTTCCGGATCTCCGAGATCCATGCATCGGAACTAACTTGAGCATTTGAGTCTTGCGTGCTGGGTTGCTCGGAGCTTCCGGCAGCACCTACGACCCTTGATGGCTGCCATGGTAACAGGGCCATCGGGACCGTCAGCTTCGGGGTGCTGATCTCGCCCCCTTCGCTCAATTCGGCAGGCTGAGCTGTGGGTTTCGACAATCTCCGGACAAAAGTTCCGTCAGGAGCCGAAGCTCCGGTTGATGCTTTCGTCGAGAGTTCGTCGGCTTCAGCGTTGTGAGCACGCTGAACATGGTGGAGATCTAGGACTTCAAAGTCCTTCTGAAGCCTCTGGACTTCAAGGAGGTAAGAAGCTAGCTAGAGATTATTGCAGGAGCATTCACCCTTCACTTACTTAATGATGAGCTATGAATCTCCCTTGACCAGCAATTGCTTGACACCATATGACAGTGCCACCTTTAGTCCGTAGATGAGTGCTTCATACTCTGCCATGTTGTTGGTTGCCTTGAAGTCAAGGTGTACCATGTATTTCACCTTCTCCCCAGTCGGTGCAAGGAGAAGGATTCCAGCTCCGGCCCCCTGCTTCTGCATGGAGCCGTCGAAGTAGAGGGTCCAGTGAGGCTCGGTGAAGGTTGGAGCTTGATTCTCCGTCTTCTGCTCACTAGGGCCCCCAGGGTTTGATGGAGAGGGAGTCCATTCTGCCACAAAATCTGCCAATGCTTGACTCTTGACTGCTTGCCTTGAAATAAATTCAAGATCAAATTCAGCCAATTCCGCTGCCCATTTTGCAATATTCCCAGTTGAATTGGGATTATGCAAAATTGCTCGAAGTGGGTAAGAAGTCACCACTGAGACTTTGTGAGCTTGGAAGTAATGGCGAAGCTTCCTGGAGGCAATACGAACTGCATAGAGCAGCTTATGCACCTCTAGGTATCGAGTCTTGGCATCATGTAGTACTTCACTAATGAAGTACACTGGGCGCAAAATGGTCCGGACCCTCCCGGAAGGGTCCGGAGCTTCCTCTTCACTGACCCGGATCCTCTCGGAGGAGTCCGGATTTTCTTCAGGGACCTCCGGGTTCTGGCTGGAGGAACCCGGAGCTTCCTCAGAAATGACCTGGACCCTCCCGAAGGGGTCTAGATCTCCTGAAGCGACTTCTTGTGGATTCGAATCTGGGAGCTGGGACCCAGACTCGCTTTCAGGAACCTCCGGACCCTCCCGAAGGGGTCTGGATTCCTGAGTGTGGGGTAGTTCTGGTCTCTCCGCAACCAGAACCATACTGACGACTTCGTCGGTAACTGAGATATAAAGCAATAAAGGCTCACCAGGGTTCGGAGCTACCAGAATCGGTAGGGTGGTGAGGAACTGTTTCAGCTCGTGGAATGCCTTTTCTGCTTCTTCGGACCATTGGAATGATCCGGACTTCCTCAATAACTTGAAGAAGGGGAGTGCCCATTCCGCCAGTCTTGAGATGAACCAGCTGAGGGCTGCTAGACATCCAGTTAATTTTTGGACGACTTTGATGCGGGTTGGTGGCCGCATGTCTTCAATGGCTTTAATCTTCGCCGGATTAGCTTCTATGCCCCAGTGACTTACCAGGAAACCAATAAGTTTTCCGGAGCTAACCCCGAAGACACACTTGTCTGGGTTTAGCTTTGTGCGGGTGGCCCGCACCTTGTCGAAGACAGCCTGCAAGGTGTCAAGGAGTGACTCCTTGTTCCTGACCTTGACCACGATGTCATCGACGTACACTTCCACTATGTCTCTAATAAGTTCTTCAAAAGTTTTGTACATAGCTCGTACAAAAGTTGAAGCTGCATTCTTGATACCAAAGGGCATGGCCGTGTAACAATACAATCCATCTACTGTGATGAATGAAATATGCTCTTCATCTTCCCTAGACATCCTGATTTGATGATATCCGGAATATGCATCTAGGAAACACAGTAATTCACACCCGGAGGTGGAATCCACTATCTGATCTATTCTAGGTAGTGGGAATGGATCTTTTGGACATGCCTTATTTAGTGTGGTGTAGTCGATGCACATCCGAAGCTTCCCGCCGGCCTTGGGCACAACGATTGGGTTTGCCAGCCATTTTGGATGGAAGACTTCTCGGATGAATCCGGCTTCAAGTAACTTCTTCACTTCTTGTCAGATGAAGTTCTGTCGTTCTACGGATTGTTTCCGAGGCTTCTGATGCACAGGCCGAGCATCGGGGTAGATCTTCAGATTGTGCTCAATCACTTCCCTGGGGATCCCAGGCATTTGTGACGGTTGCCAAGCAAACACGTCGACGTTAGCCCAGAGGAAAGTGATGAGCGCGAGTTCCTATTTGTCGTTCAATCCTCCCGATATGCGGGTGGTTTGAGCGGCATCGGAACCAATTTGGACGAGTTTGACGGGAATGTCAGTGTCGCTGCTTGGCTGCACTTGAGGTGCAGAAGTCGAGCCTCGTTGGCGAATGCTCGGGGGTTTTGGAGTTTGCTCCTGCCTGGAGTCCTCCTCTTGCACTGTGGTGAGCGCATGGAGTTCTTCTAGTGCAGTTACTCCGGCAGTACGATCTCCGCGGATCCGGAGAACGCCTACTGGCGTTGGCATCTTCAACACCAGATAACCATAATGAGCAGTTGCCATGAATTTATACAGGGCAGGTCTACCCAAGATGGCATTGAAGGGTAAGTTGATCTGAGCGACGTCGAAGACCAACTTCTCGGTGTGGTACTTCTCCCGTGTCCCAAAGGTAACAGAGAGAGTAATAGCTCCGAGTGGGGTGATGGCCCCCGGACCTACTCCGGAGAAAGGTCGAGAGGGGTGAAGATCCAAAGGTTGGAGCTGAAGCTTAGTGAAAGCTTCGAAGCTGATGAGGTTAAGCTCCGAACCTCCGTCTACCATGACGTGGTGGAGTTGGATGTTGTTGATGGTAGGAGATACCATCAAGGGTAACTGTCCTGCTCCAACCATGCCCCGGGGACAATCCGAAGCATCAAAAGTGATGGTTGTGTCCATCCACTTTCGGTGAGGTTCCGGCCTGACTGTAGGAGCTACAGCGGCCGTATCCCGACGCATAGTCTTGATGACGCGACGGGAGGTGATATCCCATGATCCACCAAAAATGGTGTTCATGGTCTTCCGACGCTCGTTGTCAGGGGCGTCAGAATCATCGTTGACGGAGGTGTAGACGGCCTTCAGGACCTTTTTGGGATCCTGTAACCCTAACTCCTCTTCAGCCGAAGCTTCGTCAACTTTTTGCTTTCCTTGCCTCTGTCGGAAAGGAGATTCTTCCTGACGCTTGTTGTAGCGCTCGACAAGATTTTGGACCTCCCGACAGTCTTCAAAACTGTGGCTGCCCGTTTTGTGAATGGGACACCACACTTTGGGTTTGCCACCGTCATCAGAAGACGGTCGAGGTCGCTTCTCGGGGCGTGGCCCCCGGCCACCCGGAGCTGCAGCAGCTGCAACGTTGGATGTGCCGGTCGACGGCTTCTTCTTGCCGTTGGTCTTCTTTTTCTTCTTGCCACCCCCGGAGGTAGCGGCTTCTTCTTTGGAGGATTTCTTGTGACCCTCCAAAGTTGGTTTGGAGTGCATCTCACGGCCCTCCGCAGCTCGGGCACATTTGTCAGCCAAGCTGAAGAGTTCCGTGACACTAGTGATCTCCTTGATCGCCAGTTTCTCCAACATCTTCTTGTCCCGTACGCCCTGTCTGAATGCCACAATGACAGAGACGCTAGAGATAGAAGGGATAGTGTTTCGTACCTGAGAGAACCTCTGGATGAATGACCGCAAGGATTCTCCCCCTTTTTGCACGACCGCAAAAAGGTCTAGTTCAGTGCCTGGTCGGGTGTATGAACTCCCGAAGTTGGCAGTGAATTGATGGCACAGCTCCTCCCAACTGTTGATAGAGTCGGGTGGAAGGCTCATAAACCAGGACCTGGCAGTCCCAGTTAAGGCCACTTGAAAGTAATTGGCCATCACGACCTCGTTTCCTCCGGCTGCCAAGATATCAGTGGAGTAGATTTGAAGAAATTCGGCGGGATTAACAATCCCGTCGAATTTTTCCGGCAGGTGAGGCCGAAACTTCTGTGGCCATCTAACCATGCGCAGATGCATGGCCAAGGTTGAACAGCCTCCTCCTACTCCTTCAGGAGTAGAAAGGTCCTGAGCTTCCCGTCTTTCACGGGCACGCTCAATATGGACTCGGCCGTCCTGCTGGCGGTAACGGCGATCAAGCTCCGCCCGGAGGTCGTGAGTCGAAAGCCTGGATACCGTGTGAGTGTGTCGTGCCCCGGAGGGCAATGCCGTCACTTGTTGTGACGCAACACGTCTCCTGCTATTGGAAACGTGTGGACCAAGTCTTCCAGACAAAGTCCGCCGTTGCGACGGGGCTCTTCCTGAAGGAGGAGGACCCTGGTTGCTGAGGCGTTCGGCTGCTGCTGCAACCAAATGCTCCACATCGGCCCTCCACTGCTCCAGTGCATCCCAGGATGCATCCGAAGGTGGTGGGCGTTGGAGAAGAGCATGCGCTGCATGAAGCACGTGTTCCAGGTTGTCATGATTTGCCGACGCAGTGATTGACGCCGGCGCACCATCATGCTTCCCAACACGATTTGCTGGAGGTGACGGTGGTGGTGGGAGTGTGACTCCTGCTGGTGCTGAGGCTCCTGCTGGTGGCTGCCTATTGGAGGGGTTGCCTCCAACAGCCTGAATAGCAGGTTGACCATTGGATGATCCAGCAGCTGAGTTCACCATTCTCGAAATCTCAGGCGCCCCTACCTGGCGCGCCAGCTGTCGGTGATTTGGAACCGGCAGATCTTCCTACACTGCTAAAGTGATAGGGGAGTTTGTTGTTCGGTATGGGCACGCGGAGATTCAAGAAGGTGAGTAGGAATTGACACAGGAGACACAAGAGTTTACGTGGTTCGGGCCGCCTGAGCGTAATACCCTACTCCACGGGTGTGTTGCTGTTGTATTAGTTGTATGAGCTTGTGTTTAGCGTCAATGGCGTGTGTCTCTCTGGCGTATGTGTGTGTGTAGCCCCCTGAACGTGTCGTTGGCCTGTCCTTTTATAGTACAAGGGCAGACCGTTACAAGTTAGCCTGGCCCGACATGTGGCCCCGACGGTTACTAGTATTGACACTTATTTAACACATTTAATCGCTCTTAATGACCCTGTAACAGTCTTTGATAGCACCGTTATTGGTGTTAAGATCGTCCGTTTAAGTGTCATTAATATGGTATTAATGATACTTAATCGGGTCTTGAAGTCCTTGATTCCCCTTTGAAGATTCGGGGCCATTGTGGGGTCTTCCGGTGGTTGGAGGTTGAAGATCCGACGGTTGGACACGTGACAGCTCCGGAGCATACTGTGGAAACAGGTAGCTCCGGGGCTATCCAACACGTGTCAGGCCCGGAGCTTCTCTCGGTCTGGGGCTAAGTCCGGAGGTGCCATTTCGGTACATGGCCCGGAGCTTCCCCCTTATGGGCGGTAGCTCCTGTTTGGTAGTACACGTGGCAACCCATGGATTAACCATGTTGGAGAAGCGGGTCCGGTTATGTCTGACATGTGGGCCTTCGAGGGTCTTCAAACCAAGTAGATGATTTTCCTTTGAGATCTTTATAACCTCAAGGGGTGTACGGTTTTTAGGGTACCGACAGTCGCAGATCTAACCTTCAGTCACAGATCCAGCCGCGATCGTTATTTTTGTTGTAGCATGGAAGTCGAGCTAGCACGAAGGTGTTGTTACCGAGCGCTGCGGGGAGGCGTTGAATAGCGGCTGCAATGACAACATCTCTGTCTTCATGGTGTTGAGCTGCTTCACGTGATGCTGCATGTGATGGTTGTGATGGATTGTAATTTATGCGATGTGTTGCGTTGTAATTTTTGTTATGTTTTTTTATTGCATCTCTGCAATGTAATTTTGTCTAAATATTTTAGTCTTCTGTAGATCAAACTGTGTTAGCGCAAAATTTGTCTAAACGTTATCATTTCTTGCCTTCTGATTACGGCTAGTCACGAACACAATGCACATGGAACATTCTAAAAACTATCTATGATAATGTATTATCACAGGTGGTTGGCAATAAAAAACAGTATGTGAAAATGCATTTTCGCAGGCGGTCTGCAATTAAAAACCGCCTGTGAAAATGCATTTTCACAGGCGGTCCGCAATTAAAAACCGTCTGTGAAAATGCATTTTCACAGGCGGTCCGCAATTAAAAACCGCCTGTGAAAATGCATTTTCACAGGCGGTCCGTAATAAAAAACCGCCTGTGAAAATGCATTTGTACAGGCGGATTTTGCCCCCGCCTGTGCTAATCGATCATTTTTACAGGCTCTTCGTTACAGGCGGTTTTTAAAACCGTATGTGATAATATATTTAGAGCCGCCTGCGATGAAGACTTTTGTAGTAGTGTTAAACTAAAATTTTTATTATAAGTGATAAGTATTTTGGGATAAAGGAAGTAACTCGGTAGTGTCTCACAACGTACAAATCACGCCCAAAATTTCTGCAGTAGATTACGATTTCAATTAACCGTGTTTTGGGTCTTCCCTGCGAATCGAAGGGCAGAAACCAAGTCCCACCTTATTCTCGTAGCCTTCACAACAACAAAGATAGCACAGTTTATTCATTCCAGATCACAATATTTCAGCTCCGACATGAGCAACTCTACTCGTCACAAGGACACACACACTCATATGCTAGTTTGGTACAACACGGACACTGACCACTACCATATATGGTGACAACGAAAACTAAAAGGGACTCGAGGATGCCATCTGCTCATCACACCAAAAAGAAGAGAGCAAGACTAACCAACTCCAAGCCTCACCTCTCTCCTACCAAACTCAGGCTCTGATCTTCAAGCAGCCGGTCTTTGCCATGGGACCGGCGGCGAGGAAGGCCAGCTTGCCGGCGCAATGCATCGGAGCGTCAGCGATGGCCTCCACAGCGCGGCTCGCTATCGCTTTCTGAGAAGAAGGCGGCGCCAGTGGTGATTCCACCATAGCCTCCAGCTTCTCATCCTCCTTAATGGTGTCAAGGGTCACCGGGAGCTTACCGCGCGCGGCCATCGACGGCAGCTTGGATGGCGCCACCTCCATCGTGATCCGGCCAACGTACGGCGCCATGAATGGTTAATTATTAGCTATAATTAAGCCTTACACTTGAAGCAGGCAAAAGAGGAGGAGGAGAAGAAGAGGTGAAGGATGATGGGAAGAGAGAGTGCTCAAGGGGGAGCATCTGTCTTCAGCTCAAATGTCACTTATGCTCGCAGTTGGAACCTGGCTCCCAGCTGGTTGCCATGGGAGGTTACTTTATATAGGCAACACTCCATGCGTTGCACCGCCCGTAGAATTGATATGGTCCTATGGACATGGCAAGAGGAAACCTGGGAGCTGAGTAGTCTTCAGGCCGGGAGAATGAACGAGCTGAAAGTGAATGCTGGAAACAGACAACCACCATAAATTAGAAGAAGCTATAGGTCATGCATGCCGAGAGAAAATTCAGGGGCTCCGTATAATGCATATCATCTAATTTTCGTCGCCGTACGTACTGATATTATGTGGGTGTGCATTTCTAACCGTGCAAGTGTACGAGCGAAGAAAAGAAATGGAATTAATTATACCTTTTAAGCGTCACTTTCAACAAATAAAGAGTTGTTTCAGCAAGCGAAAATCGAAGTTAGGCTTCGGAAAATTTCAGGGCACAATGCTTGATTCAGAGCTTGTGGTAGAGTCTCTCCGCTTATATCTTAAGAGTTTGTTCTGGTTTTGAACCAGTCTCCTCGCAGAATAAGAACGGTGATCAGAGCTGACTAGAAATTCTCTTCGATCGTCTACAGACGTCATATTATGTGAGAGGTTTCAACGCTAGATATACACACTTAATGTTTCAGAGTTTAGCAAGAAATACAAGCATATAAACAATTAATTTTGTGACGTTTAGATGAATATAAAAAAAACTAATCACAATATTGTGCGTTTCTTTCGATGTGGTACAGGCATGCACGGAACTGCACAGTGTTTTGCACGGCAGCGACAGAACGGAGCTGCCATCAAGATATCCTGGCGGCGAGGGCAGCTGCACCGCGACGGATCGGAGGAGGCTGCTTCGTCCTTGCAACTTTTGGCAATGAATGAGCAAGATCGAGACAGATTTTGCTAGGTGTGTGGTGTTTGATCGATGTGTACTACCTTCAACGACTCGAGCGAGTGACCAAACACAGCTGCTCTTTCCATCGGTTGGCGACGGAGTTCGCCGCGTACCATATAACAAGGGTCACTGGAAAATGGTAAGGGAAGAAGCGATTTGACCTTAGAAGCATGGCACAGCGACTGATCACCGTCAGCCGAACTGCAATGCTGTGGTACACAGGCAGCAGATGTCCTGATGGTCCCTTTTCTCGTTTTCGATCTGGATATTCTAATATATTTGTAAGATTAACCAACTATTGATATAGATGAATCTAGTAATGATATAATCTTATAATACATTTATTTTGATTGCGAAACAGCTTAAAATGTTGTTTTATTTTGTGGCGATGGACCTGATCATCCGGACAACTACAGTAGCTGCTTTATTGTGACAATGACTAATCAGTGGCCGTGGCCGTGGCCGTGGCGAAGCAAGATTTTGATCCGAAAAACAGTGAGCTGATGGGGTCATTGATGACCCAACCAGGATCCAAGAGCCACATGCAGGGTGCTGCTGCATGTTGCTATCTTGCAGATTAGCAGGATCTAGCATGAGGATATTTATGTTCATCTTGAGAGGCAAGAGGGTTCCTTGAGTCCCAACATGTGAAATTGCAGGTTTTTAAATAGCATATTCAAGTCTTATCCAGTCAAAAGTACATATAGCAGAGAACTGCTCATAGAGCAGGCGGTTAAAACTTCAGGTGGCTGATGAAACTCGCCTCTAGGGGGTGTGGGTGAATCACCCGAATCGAAAAAAAAAAGTACATATAGCATGGAACAGTAATTCAAGCACAGCAATAAGCTTAGAAGTTAAAAACATGCACGGACAAGCAGCAACAGGTTTAATATCTTCGATTTCTGTGTGGTGAAATATAAACTTCTGTTTTTCTTACAGAAACGGAGACCTCAACCGGATGGGCAGGTGAGAGTTTGTCTCTGTATTCAGTGCAGCTGCACTAAATGAGAAATACATGTATTACCTACCTGATACACCATCAGCATTATACCCGATAAACCAAAATTGGCATCAGCCTTACCTCATTTTCTTAACATACATGGCTAGATAAAATCATCATCCTGAGTTTCAGAAAATGTCTATGGACATTTCAAGTGTATCATTACTCGCTTTGTATAGTAAATGACACCACGTGATCATGGTTCTGCATGAAAAATATACACCAAGATTCAGGTCAACTTGCAAAATTGAGCTCTCGCTTATCTTTGAAAGAAACAAGATTGAACTCTTCATCATCCTCTTCCTCATAGTCGTCTTCATCATCTTCCTCCTCATCAAAAGCATAATCATCGGCCTTATTCCTGCCATTCAGATTATTTCTTGATCTTGCATTGTCTAACAAAAGGTGATTTCTAGCATCAATTTGTTCAACTTCATAACCATCCACCTCTTCACCATCGGGATTCACTTCCAGTTGAATTGCACCATTTCCAACCAGCTCATTGGCTTCTTGTTGTTCTTCTGGTGTTTTGGCAAGTGAAAGTAGGATATTTTTTGCTTTCTGATCTGCTGGGTAGCCCCGACTCTCCATTTCTTTGAACCAAATGACAGCATTTCCAAAATCTGAGCTCCTGCCGTGTACATCCATGATGGTAGTATAGATTGTCTGGTTGGGTTCAACACCCTGGATACGCATTCTCTCATACACCCGCATAACCCTCTCAACGTTATTTAACTTTGAGTACCCTTTCATCAGAGTCCCATAAACAACAACATTGGGCTTCAAGCCATCCTCTTTAATCCTACGGAAGAATTTTTCAGCTCCGTCCATGTCGGAAGCATTAACATAAGCCAATACCATTGTCGTATATGAGCAGAGATCAGGCTCAACCCTGCAAGAGCAACCAATCTGAGGTGGAAAACTAACAGTTCAATTTATCTCCCAATTTTGATACAATGACGCGAGTTGTACCTGTGCCTTCTCATTGCCTTGAAGACTGTATTAGCCTCTTCTACCAATCCAGATATTGCAAATGCATCAAGCAAAATGTTATATGATTTCCGTGTCGGCCTGGAAAAACAGCATACTTCAGAACACTACTACCTAGTACTTACATGAACACATCAATCTTAGGTAGCTATTCTCCACTAAAATTTCTCGTAGCTTCCCATATCCTTATCAGCTTATGCATTAAAAGATTAATTAGTAATGACTTTGATCCATGAAAGGAAACCTCAAAATTAACCTCATTGTATTTTAGAGGAAGGCCGAATTAGACCACACGGCTTGAAAATGAATAGCATGGAGTATGATGTGTATACATGTTGAATGTCAACTCTTCATCGTGCCTTAGAGTGCCATATTCTAGCGAGAATATTCAGTGGAAACTACCGCTTGTGGAATAGTAAAACCCTTTTGAAATGCATATCAATATGTATTGAAAACAATTCAGGAAACACACATATTTGGGTTATGTGATTTGGACAAGCCAAATTCACGTATGAACTCAGTTTGGAAGATATGAAATACACAAACACCTAGATGGATATCTATGCAATTTGCCATTTCCTTCATGATTGTCAAAGAAAACATGTCGAAGCAAAATTAAATTTTATCATGAAATGTTCGCATATTGCGAAGATCAACTATGCAATATGTGATATTCTTTTCAGAAAATTTCGAGACTTCTAGATATGTTTCTGGAGATGTTTTCCAAATTCCACCGGTGATGTGGTCTCCATTGTATACTTTCCCCACTCAACTAATATAGAACAAATTCTGACTGGATCCTAAAAATTGTGGTTTCTGTATGTAATCCAAAATTCTGTAGCCTGAACTAAAAGAGTAAAAGCCATTTATTATAAGGGAATGAGGATGATATCTTCAAATATCCTTCCTCGAACTACTAAAAACTATAGTTGCAACTTGTGCGATGTTTGATCTTCATTACTGTACTATAAAACATTTATAGAGAAGGACCTGACTCCAGCATCAAGCATCTCTTCAAAAACCGCCAATGCTTCTTCTTCCCTCCTGGATTTCCCATAAGCTTTGATGAGTAGGGAATAGCTCACAACATCTGGTTTTAGTCCAGCTCTTTGCATCTAAATTTGTGGCACTTATTAGGAGAATAAATATTGATATAGCATATATTTCTTCGGTCTGTAGCATCACAACAGTACACTGATCTACTGTCCAATCAAGTGGGAAAGTACCTGATCATAAATACTTGAAACTTCCTTGTAGTCTGTTTCAAATGACATCAGACTATTGAAAGTGACAGTAGACAGTGGAATTCCTCTATCGGACATCTGTGCAAATAGCTTACGAGCCCGGGTATAGTCACCAGCCTTCTTGTACATATAAATCATCATATGAAACATCTTCTGGTCTGGCTTAAATGAAGCACTTCTTTCATTGAGAAGGTCCTCAAATATAGCTTCGGCCTCTTCATATTTGTCGCCCTGTGAGCAATCACCGACAATGTTGTTATGGACCAAGGTAGGAAATCCGGAATCAGCAAGAGAAATTTCCAGAACGATAAATTATATGATACATTATTTTGTAAATTATATAAGCTTTCAATACACCTAATGTATAAGTCGAAAAGAGGCTCTATGAGATCGAGAAGTTATATGCGCAGAATAAGTATTGCATAACTAAATAACAGAGTAATTCGCCCTAACTCTAACCGTTATGCATCATATTTTCTAGATTACTAAAAACTAGTCCCAAGTCAAAGTCCATTCACACAAAAGTTTCACAAATACCATGCTGCCAACTCCGTCCAGTGTTATCCTAAACATGCGCAGTTTAGCCCCTAAACGCTGGATTAAACGGTTGACCCGTTTAAACTGGCTAAACAGAACAGATTTTAAACGTGTTAGAACCGTTTAGGCAAAGTGAAATACAATTCTAAGTCAGATGCAGGTTTCAAATTAATATCACCAAATTGATTTCAATACATTTTCTAAGCTTCACTTAAACACGTCAGAAGTAATATTACTTGTTTTTCAAAAATATAATAAAACAACCATTAGCCGCTGAAGGTTAAAATATTTGTTTAGTTTACTACATCTACATGCATTGTTTTTCAGTCTCAATATTATTATTTGAAGGTGTGGTATTGTGATTGTCTCTTTAATTTTTATATGATGTCGAAGTTAAACTGGTTCCTATCTCCAAACAAGAGTTTGAACTTGATTTTAACATCTATCATAGAGCATGGCAGTAAAAAATATTTTTGCTTGTTGCTACACTACACACCGTCTAATCCGTTTAAACGCCGTCTAAACCTTCTAAACGGTAAACAAAGCTCCACTGACTGTCTATCGTTTACCGTTTAGGATAACACTGCTTACGTCCAAAAAATGGCCCTCCATTGATGGCAGGGGAAATCTTCATTTACATGCAGAATTTCAATCCATTTTTAGTGCCTAAATCATTATAGACAATAGACGGCAGCCAGATACTGACCTCAACTAAAGATTTCAAGATGATTTGATATGTCACAGGTGATGGTTCAGGGCCTGATGTTTGCATCCTACGGAATACCGCTTCAGCCTTACGGTACTGCTTGGCTCTTCCATAGGCTTCCATTAGCGCAGTCTGAGATATGACGGTTGGTTGGTGACCTTTCTTGTTCATGTACTTTAGGACCCTTTCTGCCCTGCTAAAATCTCCCAACTTTCCATAAGCAGTGACAAGCATCAAGAAGTCCATCCTACTGAAGTCCCACCAATGCTGTGTCCTGAGCCATTCAAGAATCTGAAAAGGAAAATACAAGTTTAAAATTTATAGATCTCCTGAAGGAGGATTCAAGCTAGCAGTCTATTCGCCCAATATAGTTATTTGTAGGTCATTTGCAGCACTTGTGCAGCAAGTGAATATACCTCGCTGACAATGTTCCATTTTTTCAATTGTTTGAACCGCACAAGCGTCCCAAGAACAGCGTCTCTTGGGAGAGGCTCTTTCTTGCCTCGCTGAGTCTTGAGAATGGACACGGCCGATCCTGACTCTTCTATCTCCCTCATCATTCTCCTCCAATTCTTCTGCTCAGCCTCATCGGCAGCGTCCTTGAAGAATTCCTCTTTCCTCTTCCTCCGCATAAACTTTCTAGTTTCTAACATTCCGCGGCAAACCACCTCGAGTCTCATCCGGTGGTCGCCACTGATCCTCACGTTGTTGCAGATAGGTAGACCAGAAGATACTCTCGCTTTGCTGAAAACGTTGAACACGTTTCAGTTCGAACAGAGGTGAGCAAGGAGTCAATAGTCATCAAACCGGGTAAAAGTAAAATGCAGCGCACCAGAAACTGAGGGGAATCGAGTTCTTGTTGATTTTACTGAAATAAACGGCATTAAAAAAACGTTTATCTTTTTTTTTCATTCTGATAGTTTATGAAAAAAGAGAAATTTTTAGCGGAATTTACTGTGCTCCTACTAAACAACTCTTAAACTGGACACCTCCGCGTGACTCTGGAGCAAGCTACCAAAAACATACGTACATCGGAAACTAGAGGCAGGGAGACACGAACAAGCGCCGCACCAGGCGAACGAATTCAAGAGAACGGTTTGTCTTGTCAGCGCCTGGACGCAGCAAAGAATCCGGCCGCAGCGGACGGGGCACAGGGGAGGGAGCGTGGGGCGTACCAGAGGCTGGAGGGGATGGAGAGCGGGGAACGCGACCCGATGGCCGCCGCCTCCATGGGAAGGGATCAGGCAGGCAGGAGCAGGAGCAGGAGCAGGAGGAGAAAGCCTTATCGGCAGGTACAGCGGGGAGTGAGAGAGCGAGACGAGGAGAACCTCTCCTTAAACCTCTTCTTCTGTCTGCCTCGTCTAGTAAGCGATAAGTAGCAGTATAACAGTAACAGCCCAATTAATCCATGACGGCATCACGGACCGGTTCAGGTGAGCCCATCTCCTCACCGAGTTGCGGCCCATTATGAGCATCCACGCAATGCTTATTACTAGTTCCGTTACGCTACCTGTGGAGGTGGGGCCCACACCACCGGATGGGTCAATGATTTTGAGAGATCGACGGGGGCGTGCTTTCAAACCGTACGTGATCAAAGTGCATGTAGTTTTAAACATTTTCAAAAATATATGGTTACGTGTCGCAAGTTGACAAGAACATATACCAAGAAATTCTAATTTCATTTTGAAGTAAGTTGGCTGAAACATCAGGAGTACAAAACAAGAGTATATAAGATCTAGAATGAAAAGACTAGAGATAAAGATGCTATAAGCAGATTCCTCTTCAGAGTTAAATAAATTTAAAAAGAGTTTAAAGGATGGGGATATAATTTGGTTGGTCAGCAAAGGAAGAAAAAGAAAGAAATCCAACTACAACTGAAGGAGTTAGAAGACAAAGAAGCAACTATAAATCTGAATCAGTATGAGATAATAGAAAAAACCAGTTTACTGAAAGAAATTCTGGATATATTGGAGCAAGAAGAAACATATTGGTTCAGTAGAAGCAAAGAAACTTGGTTATTAAAAGGAGATCTAAATACAAAATATTATCATAGAGTGGCTAATGGTAACAGGAGAAAAAAAGATGATTTACATTCTAAAAAATGAAAATCAATATATTACTGGCAATACAAATGTACAAAGTCATGCAACTAACTATTATAAATCTATGTTTGGAAAAGAAGTAGTAAACGTATTTCATTTAAACCCAAATGTGTGAAAGTATGATGAAAACATCTCTGATTTGGACAACCAGTTCTTAACTAGACCTTTTGAAGAACAAGAAATTAAAAGGGCACTCTTTGAAATGGAAACCAATAAAGCACCAGGACTAGACCAGATACCAATTGAATTTTATCAATCCTGTTGGGATATCATAAAACAAGATATTTTGGAAATGTTCCATGATTTTTATAAAGGAAATTTAAACATCAAAAGATTAAACTATGGGATTGTTACCTTGTTGCCTAAGATCAAAGAGGCAGAAAAAATACAACAATATAGACCTATATGTCTGTTGAATTGCATTTACAAATGGTTTATAAAAGTTTTAACCTGCACACTGGATGAGGAGCTGACAAAATAATCCATGAAGTACAATCAGCCTTTATTCAAAAAAGAAACATTACGAATGGAGTTTTATCTCTTCATGAAATATTACATCACACCAAGAAAAAACCAAATGAAAAGGATAAAATTCTTAAACTTGACTTTGAAAAAGCATATGATCAAGTAAACTGGGACTTCCTGTTTTCTTGCCTCCAAATGAGAGGCTTTAATAAAACATGGTGTGGCTGGATCCAAAATGTAGTTACCAATGGAACCTTGAGTGTTAAAATTGAAAGTCGCCTAGAGGGAGGTGAATAGGCAATAATACCTGAAATGACTTAATTAAACGAGATTAATTCTCTGTGGTCGGACTAGTCTGATCAGGGCCGGACTAGTTCGCTCAGCACAGGGTAGAAACCCTAAAACTTGATTTCTACAAGTTGTTTGCGGAATTAAAGTTCACAGAGAATAAAAGCAATATGTAACAAACTTGTGAAGCTCAGATTGTGATGTTTAAACACTTAGATTGCAAGTTTACAATAGTGATCAAGTGTAAGACAATAAGTCAAATGTGAACCCTAATAGTAATGCTAGAGATTATGAAAAGTGCAAAACGAGCAAAACGAGATTTATCCCGTGGTTCAGCTCCACGAAGAAGCCTACATCCACGTTGAGAAGTCCACACAAGGATCGGTTCTCACTTGACCCTTCTCTCACCAAGTCACCACAATGGCCGGCTTGGTTTTCACTATATCAATGGGCAATCACAAAGTTTGATGGGGCTACTCACAACTTGAGGCTCCCACAAATCAAAACAATGAGGAGCACACGAAGCTCAACTCACACAAGCCACAAAACACAACACAATGTGCAAGAGATCAAAGCGAGAGCCAAAGCGCGATGATCTTCCTTTACTCTCCTCCCCAAACCCTAATCTCTTCAAGATTTGCTCTTAGGAGGTTAGTAGGACGAGTAGAAGGCTTTGGAAGGCTCTAGGATGCTTGTGGCGGCACTAGGGTTCAAGTCGTCTTCAAATGAGCCCGGGGTCCCCTTTTTATAGAGGTCCAGAGCCCCTTTTGCTTACATCAGCAAAAGGGTGGACTAGTCCTGCCTTAGATCACGGACTAGTTCGGCCCTATGGGACCACTGACCCCCTGGTCAGTTCCCGACAACTGCCACACTGAGCAACGATCATCACGCTACCCGCCAAATTTCTAAATTCAAACGGTCACTAGACATCGGACTAGTCCGGTCAACAACGGACTAGTCCGAAGTGGAACAAAACCACTTGGTCCGTCCCAAAACAGACTCTTCTGGGTTGGTCCGGACTAGTCCGGCTACAGGGGCGGACTAGTCCGACATCCTAGGGTTTTCTCTCGGTTTGTCACACTAAGTCCCAAGCGGACAAGTCCGGGCCCAAACGGACAAGTCCGGACTACTCCAGAGAGCTTTGGTCCGTCCAAAAATGGACAAGTCCGGTCTTCTCGGACTTAGCTCCAAAATCACTCGGGAACACTCTAGAGGCGTTTGGTCCGTCCAAAAATGGACTTGTCTACCATGGTCGGACTAGTCCGGCCCTGAGGCCCGGACTAGTCCGACCTCCTAGGTTTTTCTCATTTTGTGCTTCCCACTTAGGTTTTTCTCTAAGCCCCCACTTTGAGCCCCTTGGTATGATCTCAATGCACATGATACAACCACCCTCTCACATGATACGGCTCATATAAGCTCAATACCATAGAAACCCTAATTTCTACGCTTGAGTCTTTGACACCCATTTTCTCCTTTTCCTTTTTGAGGGTTTTCATCTCATTTCAATCCTTGTACCTGTGCTTAAGATCAACTTAGCTCATTAGCCTCTTAATTGTCGTCATCAATCATCCAAAACCCACGATTATGCCTAGGTGCACTTTTAATCTCCCCCTTTTTAGTGAATTGATGACAACACATTAAGACTTCAACACCAAGGATAATAATTTATTTTCATAACATGTATTTGTATGAGTGACTCTCCCTTAATGTATGCATCATGAGTAAAGAGATTGAGAGAGTTCTCATACATATACATGTTATGGTGGGGTGCCTAAGTGATGTGTTCATAAAGTGTGATAAGACAATGATTATGCAAAATAGACATTAAAATGAGGCAACACATCACAAATTTAGGCAAGACACATGAATACATAGATTAAATCTTACAATACAACTTGAAATGAGTTTTAAAACATAATTCCAACATAGATCAATACACTCATACATCAACATCAATCTATTTTATCTCTCCCCCTTCATCTCTCCCCCTATGTCTTTCCCCCTAGATCTAAGAGCCCGTCAAGCTATCTCCTCGCTATCTCTCCCCCTTTGCCATCAAGACACCAAAAAGGAAAAGAAGAGAGGAAGAGCCCTTAAGACTACTCACCGTCAGAGTCGGAGTTATCATTGTCACCTTGGGGCTCGCTGTCGCTTTTTGTGGCCTCCGGATCCTCAGTCGGGGCCGTAGTGGAAGTTTCAGCTTCTCCAAATTTAGCGAGCTCTTCGGCAGTGAACTTGGGAAAGGAAGTGAGCTCACCATCGCTCTTCTCTACGGGGGACATAGGGATGTCCAGCTTGTCGCACATCGCTTTGAGATACTTCTCATTGCGACGCTTCATGCGACGTTGCCAAATTTCCGTCTTTCGGCACGAAGAAAAGAGAGCTTTGAAGTACTTGAAGAAGCCACTTCCGCATTGTGTCGAAGGCGGAGGTGGTGGAGGAGATGGCACGAAGCGAGAGGAAGAAGTGGGAGGATCCGCATTCTTCCTCCGAGGGGTAGTTGGCTCCGGAGGAGAGAGTTGTGGTCGAAGCCTCCAGTGAATGATATCTTTCTTGAATGTGAGCCCGGAGATCTTCTCGATTATGTACATAATGTACGGAGCATATCCACATGATCGATTCGGGGTGTGAGATATGTTGAAGATGTCATCAAAGATATAGTCCACCACATTGAAGCGGACATCTCCATCAATGAGGACCATTAAATGCCTCAAATTGCCTTGGATGATCCCCGCATCTCCATCATTGGGGGCAATTGTCTTTCTGAGGACCCGTTTGAGCACACTATAGAAGGGCTTGATATTTCTGATGTACCCAGCCGCATACTGTCCATGGCTTGGATACATATACTCCAATGTGTCCCGATCAACTGGCTTCAGATTGGAAATGATGATCTCATTATCCAGTTGATCCTCCAAGTCAAGCAACTAATCAAACTCCCAAAAGGTGGTAGAGTACTGCTCTCCATGGGTCATCCAGGTGATCCTCCTGTCCCTATCGGTGTGGAAGTAAAGGGTGGAGTAGAACTGAGTGATGACCTCCACATACCAGTCATACTGAAAAGACATAAGCTTCTTCAGACCATGCCTCTCGACAGCCTCAAACACAACATTGAAGGCTTGATGATCTTTCTGGGCCATGTAATCTCAGTCGATCCATCGAGCATCTGTGACAGGAGTTTGCCTGGTCATATAGACCGTCCTGTAGTAGTCACAGTGGAAGTCACACCAGAACCGGGGATCCACTGTGCTCCTGTCACACTGATAAACATTTATCTTCCTCAACTTGCATGCCTTCTCAGCCCCCTTGGCCTTGAATATGTTGACATCAAAAGCAGCTGCACGGTTTGGGTTCCGTGCAGGAGAGGACATCCTCAAGGGGCCAATGGGTTGTGGGGCACCCTTCTTCAGTTTGCTTGCTGCCTTCTTGTCCACAGTCACCCTCTTCTTGGGTGCAGCATAAACAAGGGCCTTGCCCTTATCTTTGGAGGATCTTTCCCCCTAGGACTTGGCTTGCTCACCCATGGTCACAAGCTTCTTCCTCTTTGGGGCAGCCTCAGCAGCAGCGGAGTTGTGCTCCTCACGCTGCGTCTTCTTTGCCCTCTGAGAGGAAAAGTACACAACAACCATCTCTTGATCCTCTCTTTGTTTCCGGTGAAAGAGAGCATGCTTCTCAGCTTCGGTCTCGGAGTCGGAGGGAGGAACGTACTCATTGTCCGACATGGTTGCTGACAAGAGAAGCAAGGGAATGTGTATGAGTCAAGGAAGTTAGAGTAAAATGGTAGAATTCACAAGATCAACCTAGGTTAGGATTTTCACTGTGTAACCTGGACTTGTCCGCCCAAGGGCCAAACTAGTCCGCACGAGGCCGGACTTGTCCGCCCGGCGGCCGGACTAGTCCGGTTCACACAGTAAGAACTCTAATCGAGAGAAATTTTGCAAAAACTACGGATCCTACCACAAAAATAGAGCTACATGATAACATTGATGTGTACAACAACATTTGTGAAGAAGATTTGATCAATGGACCCAAAAGAATTGAGTTTTAAGGATTTCGGAGTTAGGTCAAGAATACCTCTTCAAGTCTTCGATTTGTTGAAACGTGGAAGAGGAAGTGGTCTTTGATGCTTGGGAAAAGTTCCTAAGCACCTTGGGGATTCAATCCACCGATTGGAATCGAGATTTGGTGGATGGACTCAAAAATCGCCGTTGGGGAGGCGGTTTTCGAGCGTTTTGGAGAGAGAGTATTTGAACGGAAGTGGGAAGGTCGAGGGCACCCTGGGGAGGTTAAGTCCCCAAGGGCTGGACTAGTCCGGTCAGGGACCCGGACTTGTCCGACATCCGGACTGGGTCCGGACAACTCATACTACCGGACTAGTCTGGTACAACAAGGAGCAGACTAATCTGGTCCCAAGACTTAAAACTCCTATATATTGAGTTTTGAGTGGAGATTTGATCCTTTTGGACTATATTTCACAAAATATCTTTGTAAATATGGTCAATAAGCAATCAACAATCAAACTATGACCATGATTCACAAGGATTCAATAATTTCAAAATAATTTGTGAAAAAAAATGAGGAGGATGAGTTTTTTGCAAGCATGCGTGAATTTTGAATATTGCAATCAGATGTGCAAGACTTAAGCCATATTTCGAGAATCCAAGATATTTAGCTCACTCCTAACTTCACAAAACCTTTTCTCATCTAGGGGCTTGGTAAAGATATCGGTCAATTGTTTATCGGTTCTCACATGAGAAATTGCAATGTCTCCTTTGATGGAGTGATCTCTCAAGAAGTGGTGGCGTATATCGATGTGCTTGGTCCTTGAGTGTTCAACTGGATTGTGAGCTATTTTGATGACACTCTCATTGTCACATAGGAGAGGAATATGGCGCAAGTTTATGCCATAGTCCCTAAGAGTTTGTCGCATCCAAAGAAGTTGTGCACAACAACTTCCGGCGGCGACATACTCCGTTTCGGCTGTGGAAAGTGCAATGGAGTTTTGTTTCTTTGAGGACCATGACAATAGATATCTACCAAGGAATTGGCAAGTTCCCGATGTACTCTTCCTATCAACTTTGCAGCCTGCATAGTCCACATTGGAATATCCAATGAGGTTAAACTTAGAGCCTTTGGGGTACCAAAGTCCTAGGCTTGGTGTGTGAACCAAATATCTAAGAATTCTCTTAACAGCGGTCAAATGACACACCTTTGGAGTAGCTTGAAATCTAGCACACATACACACACTAAGTATGATATCGGACTTAGATGCACATAAGTATAACAATGAGCCTATCATAGAACGATATACCTTTTGGTCTACACTTGGACCATCTTCATTGAGATCGAGATGCCCATTGGTTGCCATAGGAGTCTTGATGGGTTTGGCCTTGTCCATGTCAAACTTCTTGAGTATATCTTGTGTGTACTTGGTTTGACTAATGAACGTGTCTTTCTTGAGTTGCTTCACTTGAAAACCTAGAAAGAACTTCAACTCCCCCATCATGGACATCTCGAATCTTTCCGTCATTATCTTGGAAAACTCATCACAAAAGGCTTTGTTAGTAGAACCAAATATAATGTCATCGACATTGTAAGGATTGAATGCCCAAGAGGGGGGGTGAATTGGGCTTCTTTTCAAAAATTAAAGCAATAAAACTTAATTACTAAAAGCCCAATTCCCTATGCAAACAACCTATGCATTCAAGTGAATAGTAACTTTGCGGTATATAAATGCATAAGTGTAAGGGGAGAGGAAGAAAGTGCAAACTCCCAAGGAGACACGAAGGCACAGAGATTTATCCCGTGGTTCGGCAAGATCATCAAGATCTTCCTACATCCACGTTGTGGCACCCACCAAAGGGTATAGCAACTCCCAAGTCACCGAGACCAGGGATCTTCACTATACTTCTCCGTTCGCCAACCTCGACAAGGTGGAGCTCAAGCCTTGTACAAGTTGGATCCTCTGGGCTTCCACAACCATCTTGGCAAGCTCCGGAAGGCTCTCTCCAATACAATCACCAAGGGACACTCCCTTACAGCTCTCACTACACTAGAGATTCCAATCACCAAGAAGGGAAGCACACAAGCACTATCTCTAGCAAGTTCTAGCCTATCTCTTGGTGTGTAAGTGGTGTAGATGATCTAGAAGTGTTAGCTCAACGTCTTGAATGCTCGAGAATGTGTATAGTAGCTCTGGTTGTCAAGACTTGCCGAATAGACTGGTTGAAGGGGTATAAATAGCCAGCCTCCACGAAATAGCCGTTGGAAAAGTAGGCTGACATCACTGTTCTGCGAACACCGGATGATCCGATGCTCCCTCTTCAGTTATCATCAGTCAAATACAAATTAGTTGATGTCACTATGTCAGATATGACCGTTGTTAGACCGATGTTACCCTTGCCTTCTCATCGGATGATCCGGTGGCACTTCATCCAGAATTAGTTCAGAATTGATGCTTACTGGAGTGATCGACCGATGTGTTCATTATTGTACATCGGATGGTCCGGTGTTACACTTGGTTCAGGGAGATTGCTTACTGTATTGATGGACCGATGTAACATGCCCTTCATCATCGGTTGATCCGGTGAGTACTTAGTTCTGAGGTCTTCTTCTTTTGCTGAACCAACACGACTGATGCGTTGTTTTCTGGAATCATCGGTTGATCCGGTGAGTTGATTTTGTTTGCTTCGAGTTGTTCTAAGTGATTCTTTTGGAATTTGATCGATTGACCTCTTAGGCATTGGTTGGAAATATTCTTCTAATGATTATCAAGCATTGAGTGCTGTCAATTTTGGTTGAATAATTTTGACATGTGAGCTTTTACTTCTAGTCTTCATAAACATTGATTGATCTCATAGAATGATTGTTTAGGGGTCTCCAATTATATCCAATGAGCAGTATATGATATTCATATAGATTTCATTTGAGTGTGATGAGTGATATGGGAGACCTTGCATCCACAAATTCAATAGTAAAATCCAATGGTTGTCATTAATCACCGAAACCATACCTCATGGGGGCCTAGATGCTTTCAATCTCCCCCTTTTTGGTGATTGATGACAACACAACAAGTGAAGCATAATAGTAATGAATTTGACAATACGATACTCAAGAAGATATGCAATGAGTACAAGATATGGCACATTAAACTTGAAGACTCAAAAGAGATTAATAACTTGAAAGCTTAACGATCAATAACATATGAGAGAATTAAGAGTCACAAGAATACTCAATGAAAAGCAAAGAAGTAGCAAATCATCAAATTACAAAAGGACTCCAAAAACTCCAAAAAGATAGACTCCCCTACAGCTAGGACTCCCCTTGAGGCTAAGCTAGACTCCCCTGACTCTTCTCCCCATTTGGCATCAAGACACCAAAAAGGAAGCCGAGTGCCCAAGGATCCTGAGCGCTCGGAACGATGACTAGCTGGTCATCGTCGGGGGTGCTGTCGTCGGAGCTGCTGCCTGCTGCTGCCAAAGCTGGAGTAGAGGTGGCGGGAGCTGTAGGAGCCGCTGTCATTGCCTGCTGAGTCTGAGCTGCTGGCAACGGGGCACTGACAACGGACGCTGGCGTCTACTGGAAAAGCATCGTAGCCGGCAAGGGAGAGTGGATAGGAGCACCTGGAGCAAGCAGTGGGGACATGCTGATCGTTGGGATCGGCGTGGCCGACACTGGTGCTGAAGATGGGGCCAGAACAGGTGGACCTGGAGCAAGGCCTGGAAGCTGTGACGGCAGGGCAATCCCGGTCTGCGTGTAGAGGTTGGTGATCAACCCCAGGATGCCCATCATCGCCTGTTGCGTCTGCTGCTGGTGGTCAAGAGAGCGGTGGTGCATCTGATCAATCAGCCCAGTCAGCCTGTCGGTGTCCTCTCGCCTCTCGCGAGCGATCTGTCGCTGCATCTCCTGCTGCTGCTGCTGGAGCTCCAAGAGACGCGCAGTCTGCTCAGCTCGGGCCTACTCAGCTGCAAGCCGGTCCAGGTGCTGCTGCTCAACCATCTGCTGAAGTAGAGAGGTAAGCTCAGATGGTTGAGAGACTTGTGCCTCTAACACGGGAGGTGGAGTAGGAGGTGGCACAGTCGAGCCTCCAGCCTCCGCGTCGTGCTGCCTGGGTGAGGGAGGAGGCGGGAAGTACTCCTCGACACTGTCGCTGGTGTCACTCTCAGACCAAATATGCTGAAGGTCCTCACCCTGAGCCTCTGCCTTTGCTAGTCTCTCGTCTTCCTTCTCCAGGTCTGACCAGTCTTCCTCAGATAGACGAGCACGGACCTGACGCTCAACGGGACGGCCAAGGCGGCGGTCTCCAGGAGCTGGAGCACGATAGTGACTGAACTGTGTGACGCTCTCGTCGATGAGACTGTCACGCACGGCGGACCCCTCTGGAGCTACCATATAGAGCAAGTAACTGATCCAGTGACCAAATACGAGCTGCCTCATCATCCCAACTCCATCAATGATTACGTCCTCCATCTCACATATGAGGATGTCCACAATGTCGAACTCCATCCCGTTCATGATGTAGAACAGGAGAGTCTGCTGCAGGCTGGTGAACCCCTCAAGGTATCCGGACCTCGGCAGAAGTGTGCGGCGCAAGGCAATGTGCACAGTGCGCGCAGCTAGAGTGAGTAGTGTCAGTACCCTCGGCTGGTCTGAAGAGAAAGGTTGAGCAAACAGTGAACGTATCTCCTCAAGTGGTGGTGCCACTCCTCCAGTGACTGGCCTCCTCGGTGGGTCAGCCTGTCCATACACCCTCTTGTGCAGACAAGTGTCATGGAGGTCCACTCCTAGCAACTGTCCCAAAGTCTGCCTGGTCAAGTGATGATGCTGGCCCATGAACATGAAATCAATAGATTTGTGGCTCTCAGAGACGTAGAGTGTGGCATAGAATACTCAGACCCAATCCTCCATGTAGCCACTCCTCTCGTAGGACATTAGCTCCACAAGCCCTCTATACCTCTCAAAGTAAGGGCGTATCTCCGTCTCGGCTGCTAGTGCAAGCTGATTCCAATCCAGGAAATTATGTTGTAAGAGCTTATGGCCCCGACGTCTATAAGTCTCATACAGTGACGCCTGTGTCAAGGTCCAAAAGCGGCTGTCCACGAGTGACTCTCTGGGATGTGGGAACCACTCCTCAAGTAAAATGCTCCACCTGAGCTTTCTGAGCTGATTGGCCTTCATCTTCCGGTAATCGGTCAGGCGGACACCCTCAGCGACACGAACGTTGGTGTCCATCTCATAGACGGCTCTCTGGGCCACCCTATCCTCTCGAAGGTCAGCAGCTGACGGTCTCGGTCTCGGGGCTGCAGCTGGGTGACCCCCGCGGGTCCTGGCTGAGTGCCGGCGAACAAGCGGCACTTCAGGCTCCTCTTCTTCCTCGGTGGGCCTCGCGGATCCTCAACGATCCTCCTCGGCCACGCTTTCACTCCTCGGCGGCGCGAGCGACCATTAGGTCTTTCTTTGCCTCCTTCGACAGCTTCTGCTTTTTGGCGGCCGACTCCTCGATGGCCTTGCCCTTTCCCTTCTTATCACGGCCCATGACGACGATAAGGATGAGCACGCGGGACAAGCGAGCTCAGAGACGGCGACGCAAAGTTCGTCGAGGCCGGGAACCCTAGCGGTGAAGTGGCGGTGGCTGTGCTTGGGGCGGCGGCGGTGGTGCGTGGTAGGCGGCGGCGGCTCGAAGGGCGGCGGCACCGCCGGAGGATGGCGACGGCCGGAGGGCGGCGGCAAGGCGAGGGAGCGGCGGCGGCGGAGCAGCGTCGAGTGGCGGAGTCAGGGAGAGAAAAGGGAGGTGGAACAACACGCTAAATAGGTGGGGCCCGAACCCTAGCTCAAATTTTTAACACCGGATGAACCGACATTAGATGATAGGAACATCGGTCGAATGTCACAATAAGGGTATTCCAAAAGGTACCATTGACACCAGATGGTCCGACGTGGAAAGGATTTGCATCGGTGGAATTTAGCACAATTCCAGAAATGTGAACATCGGATGCACCGATGTTTCTCAGATTGAACTCGTCAGTTGATTTGTCTTAGTGACTGAAGTGACCCTTGGCATTAGAACACAAACTGATCCGATGAGCTTCGAGCCTATGCATCGGATAATCCGATGACTACAAAACAGCAACATCTCATATATGTCCTTTGACTCAAACAAACAAATATGAAGAAACACATGTCTTAGGACTTTTTGGGCAACCCCTTACCCCTCAAAAATACTAATTGCCAATAACTTGGCTAAGCCCTAAAGCAAATAGAACACCGAAGAAAATAAGGAATAAATCCAAATAAAATGTAAGGCCCATGCTTTGTGAGCTAGAGGATGAAGACTTCTATCTCTTTAAAGCATGTTCCTTTAGGCATTAACGCACCTAACATTTTGTTCTTTCCACATCATATGAGTTGAGATATTGTATTTCCAACAAGTCTCTTTCTCATGAAGTGGGTTCCCCTTTGTGACAATCTACCGTATGCAATGCCAAACAATTTATAATGCAAGAAATTTAAATATGAGTGCAATTCTATATGGCAGGCATCATGCAAGACATAAAATAAACCTATCTTGCCAAATTTGAACCTTTCAAAGGCTTCTTCAGGGAGAGCCACTCTCCAAGCCTTGGGGAAACCCAAAAGAACCTCCATCCCAAGCTAACCCTTGCTCACCCCTATCCTTTGAAAGTTAAACAAGACTTATATGAGATGCATTCTTACATGAACATGGCAATTTACATGACGTTCGATGCATCTAGCACATTTAATTCACTTCTTAGTCTAGAAAAAGTTTTCTCATCAAGT
Source organism: Tuctoria greenei (assembly GCA_036927565.1). Classification (NCBI taxonomy): domain Eukaryota; kingdom Viridiplantae; phylum Streptophyta; class Magnoliopsida; order Poales; family Poaceae; genus Tuctoria; species Tuctoria greenei. The sequence continues at coordinate 183,156,946 of JAYESD010000005.1, forward strand.
GGTTTAGTGAAGATATCCGCCAATTGTTCTTCGGACCTAACACCTCGCAATGAGATGTCTCCCTTAGCTTCATGGTCCCTCAAGAAATAATGGCGAATATCAATGTGCTTAGTGCGGGAGTGTTGAACGGGGTTTTAGATATCTTAACCGCACTTTCATTGTCACAAAGGAGAGGCACACAACCAAGTTTAATACCAATGTCCAAAAAGGTTTGCTTCATATAAAGAATTTGGGCACAACATGCACCGGCCGCAATATATTCCGCTTTCGCCGTGGACAAAGCGACAGAATTTTGCTTCTTGCTAGACCAAGATACTAGGGAACACCCAAGCAAGTGGCACCCACCGGAGGTACTCTTGCGATCCACACGGCACACAACAAAGTCTGAATCCGAGTAACCCAAGAGATGAAATTTTGCACCTTTAGGGTACCACAAGCCCACACTAGGGGTATGATTAAGATACCGAAGTATCCTAAAGACCACCTTCCGATGCGATTCTTTAGGTGCCGCTTGAAAGCGAGCGCACAAGCATACACTAAACATGATATCGGGCCTAAATGCGGTAAGATAAAGCAATGAATCAATCATAGAACGGTAGTTAGATTGATCAATAGGTTTACCGTCCTTATCCGTGTCGAGATGACAATTTATTGCCATTGGAGTGCATCTTGAGCTACAATCTCCCATCTCAAATTTCTTCAAGAGGTCCTTGGTATACTTCTCTTGATAGACGAAGGTCCCCTCTTGAAGTTGCTTGATTTGAAATCCAAGGAAGAAGTTGAGCTCTCCAATCATCGACATCTTGAATTCCCTAGACATCGTTTTGTCAAACTCATAGCTAAGAGCTTCGTTAGTTGAACCAAAAATAATATCATCAACGTAAATTTGACAAATGAACAAATCTCCGTCGATGTCTTTGGTGAAGAGTGTAGTGTCCACCCTCCCGATCTTGAATCCTTGCATGATCAAGAAATCCCGTAGTCATTCATACCACGCCCTAGGTGCTTGCTTGAGCCCGTAGAGCGCCTTGTGCAACCTAAACACATGATTAGGATTCATCGGATCTTCAAACTCGGGAGGTTGTTCAAAATAGACTAGCTCGTTAATTTAACCATTAAGAAAGGCACCTTTCACATCCATTTGATAAAGCTTTATGTTATGATGTGATGCAAAGGCAAGGAGTATACGGATGGCTTCTAGTCGGGCGACCGGAGCAAATGTCTCCCTAAAGTCTAGTCCTTCAACTTGCGAGAACCCCTTTGCCACAAGTCTTGCCTTGTTGCGGACCACAACGCCGTTCTCATCTTGTTTGTTGCGGTACACCCACTTTGTTCTGATGACGTTCTTGTCCTTTGGTCGCTCCTCCAACACCCAAACTTCATTGCAGATGAAGTTGTTGAGTTCTTCTTGCATGCCCATCACCCAGTTTGGATCTTGAAGTGCTTCCTCAATGTGAGTGGGTTCTACACATGAAACAAACGAGTAGTGCTCACAAAACGAAGCGAAATGGCGAGAACATGTACTTACTCCCCTTGACAGACTTCCGATAATTTGGTCCATTGGATGCGCCTTGGAAATGCGTCCATGCCTCATAAGTGGTTGTGAAGAACTTGGCGGTGGTGATGCGTGTTGCTCTTCTTGTGGTTGGACTTGATCATGGACTCCTTCTTCTTCTTCTTGATGTTGTGTGGCTTGTGAATCTTGAGTCGGCAATGGATCATCCTTCTCTTCTTCATCAACTTGAGGCTCCATAGATGTGTTGATGTTGTAACTTGAAGCTCCCCCTTGATCATGGCTCTCCTCAACTTTAGGCTTGATGTCTCCAATGGTCATGTTCTTCATAGCTTCTCGTAGAGGCTCATCATCTATTTCATCATGACCAAAACTCTCCTCTTGGGATCCATTAGTTTCATCAAACTCAACATCACAACTTTCCTCAACTAAACCGGAGGTTTGGTTGAATACTCGATATGCTTTTGAGTTTGATGCATAACCAAGAAATATACCAACATCACATCTTCTTTCAAACTTACCAAGTCTTTTCTTGCGGTAGATGTAGCACTTGCACCCGAAGACTCAGAAATAGGAGATGTTGGGCTTCCTCCCAATGAGAAGTTCGTATGGGGTCTTTAAGTAGTGGATGTAGGTAGACCCTATTTGCGGCATGGCACGCCGTGTTGATTGCTTTGGCCCAAAACTTCTTGGACGTGCCATAGTCATCATGCATTGCTCCTGCAAGAGTGATGAGAGTTTTGTTCTTCCTTTCAACGACACCATTTTGTTGAGGAGTGTATGTGGCCAAAAACTCATGCTTCACACCTTCACGATCACACCACTCCCCAATGTTGTAGTTCTTGAATTCGGTGCCGTTGTCACTCCGGACCTTGATGATGGGAAGTTGAAATTCCCTTTGGGCACGGTTAGCGAAGGTCTTGAACACTTCAAGAGTTTCACTCTTGTCACCTAGAAACAAAGTCCAAGCATAGTGAGAGTAGTCATCAACTATAACAAGACAATAGATATTACCGCCAAGACTTTGATATGTGGACGGTCCGAAAAGGTCTATGTGGAGTAGCTCAAGTGGCTTGGAGGTTGACACCATTGTCTTCATTGGGTGGTGTGAAGCAACTTGCTTCCCGACTTGACAAGCGCTACAAAGCTTGTTCTTCTCAAATGTGACATCCTTCACGCCGGTCACCATCCCAAGCTTGAATGACTTCTTGAGCTTGCTCATTCTAATGTGCGCTATGCGTCGATGCCATAGCCAACCCAAACTCGTCTTAGTGAAAAGACAAGTGGTCAAGCTAGCATCCTTGTTGGTGAAGTCTACTAGGTAGAGATGTCCATGCCAAAATCCTTTGAAGATTAGTTCTTGGCTTGTTTCACTAGTCACAACAACATCATTTTTGCTAAAGGTGCACGTTAGTCCAAGATCACATAATTGTGCAATAGAGAGTAAATTAAAACTAAGTGACTTAACGTATAATACATTGGAAATAGATAAATCATTTGAAATAGCAATCTTACCTAACCCAATTACCTTCCCCTTAGAGTTATCACCAAAGGTGACTTGTTCATGATTGTCGGGTTTTTCTATGGTGGTGAACATACCATCATTGCCGGTCATATGTTGAGTGCACCCGCTATCGAGTACTCAATGCTTTCCTCTGGCTTTGTAGTTCACCTACACACATGAATTCATTTTTTGACTTTAGGCACCCAAGCCAACTTAGGTCCTTGTATGTGTGATACAAGTGTTTTTGGGACCCAAAGTTGCTTGGGGAGCTTCCCCTTCGTACCTTTTATGTCCTTGCCAATGAACCTTGCCTTCACCTTGCCATCTACTTTACTCAAGAGATAATAATGATCATTGAAAGTAGACTTGTAGTTAGTAGGCAATTTCGGAGAAGGTCGGTTGGGAAGATGACACTCCCTTGTATGGTGACCGGTGACCTCACAATGTTGGCAATAGGAACCAAAATCCTTGATGAAGCTTGTTCTAAGCTCCGGTGAGGGCACCTTTCATTTGTTAGACACCGGGAAGGATCCAAGTACTCTCTTGTTGAAGGCCTTTGCTTGTTGGAAGAGGATTTCCTTGTGCTTGACTTCTCCTTTTGATAGTCTTGCCACACTAGTGCAGAGACTTTCAATTTCTTCCAACAAGTCCTTCTCCCTAGCATTCTCTTTCAAAGGCAAACACTTGTGCAAGACATTAGTGGCATGAGAAGTAATGGATACCTTATCATTAAGAGTTTGTTTCTTTATATTTTTCGATTCTTGATCAAGCACTTCATAAGCAAGGTTAAGTATTTGATGCTCTTGGATTAACTCATTGTGCTTACCCAAGGGTGCTTGGTGGGCTAAGTCAAGCTCATGATGATCTAGCTTGATTTGAGCCTTATCCTCCTCAATTTGCTTGATATGGGATTTGAGCGTGTCATTCTCCTTAAGTATGCTTTCATACTTGTCAAGCAAATCGAGGTTAGCACTCTCAAGCTTAGCACGAGTTTCCTCAAGAGCCTTAACCTTACTCTTTTCCCTCTTAATGATAGTGTGATATTCATTTATTAATGAAGTTAAATCATCGGGGGAAAGCTCATCATCGCTAGAATCATCACATACTTTGGTGTTACCTTTAGCCATGAGGCACATGGGATGTGGATGAAGAGATGAGTCATCATTGTTGGCAATGGCAAGGCCGACCAAACTTTCTTCTTCCTCTTCACTCTCTTCATCACTTGATTCTTCGTTGGTGATCCATTCATTTGCCTCACACATGAACACCTTTTGTGGTCCTTTTCTTTTCTTTGGGAAGAGTTTTGCTTTCTTGTCATTGTCATGTTTCTTCTTCCCAAATGATCTTTGTTTGGGTTTGACCTCTTCTTCATCATCTTCACTATCTTCAAGCTTGCGATGCTTGCTCTTGTGGTTCTCTCTTCTTTTGTCCGGTTTTGGACAATCATAGGAGATGTGGCCTTGATCACCACAATTGTAGCAAGTCTTGTGGTCATCTCTCCTTGGTAGAAAAGCTTTCTTCTTGGGATCAAATGTGTATCCCTTCTTGGCAATCTTGGAGTTCAAGCGAGAGAACTTTCTCATCATCAATGCAAGCTCATCATCGTCATCTTCACTTGATGCTTGCTCTTCTTCACTTGAGCTAGGCTCAACCACTTTCTTTTTCTTGAGACTTGTTTTCTTGGTGGAGGCCTTTAGAGCAATTGTCTTTGAAGATGATTGCTCCATCATCCCAAGTACACTCATCTCATGAGCGTGAATTTCTCTAGTAAGTTCCGAAACTTCAATGTGATCAAGAGATTCCTTTTGAAGCATGGAGTTGATGATGTTGTACTTTGGCTTAGGGAGGAGCATAAGAATATTGCGGTTGATGAGTCCCTTGCCAAGAGAAGCAATATCAAGAGCATTAATTTCTTCAATAAGCACATTTAAGCGAGAAAACATTTCATTGACATTTTCATGAGGTAGCATTTTGAACTCATCATATTTGGCTTTAAGCATATGATATTTTAGTTCTTTGACACGAGAAGAACCCTCATGAATTTCTATCAAGCACGCCCAAATTTCACAAGCTTTCTCTTTGCTAGCAATCCTAGCAAATACATCTTGACTAATACATTCACAGATTGCATTCCTAGCTTTAGCATCCCACTTGATTTGATCACCAACATAATTGTGCTCACCAAACCCCGCATGGGTCGCTTCCCATACCTCGGGAGCAATAGCCTCTAGATAAGCACGCATGTGTGCTTTCCAATAGGCAAAGTTCTTGCCCTCGAAGATAGGAACCGAACCCCCAATCTTGGCCATTTTAGCTCTCTAGCGGTGAAGCTAGAATGATCCAATGAGCAACCTTGCTCTGATACCAATTGTAAGGATCGAATGCCCAAGAGGGGGGTGAATTGGGCTTCTTTTCAAAAATTAAAGCAATAAAACTTAATTACTAAAAGCCCAATTCCCTATGCAAACAACCTATGCATTTAAGTGAATAGTAACTTTGCGGTATATAAATGCATAAGTGTAAGGGGAGAGGAAGAAAGCGCAAACTCCCAAGGAGACACGAAGGCACGGAGATTTATCCCGTGGTTCAGCAAGATCGTCAAGATCTTCCTACATCCACGTTGTGGCACCCACCAAAGGGTATAGCCACTCCCAAGTCACCGAGACCAGGGATCTTCACTACACTTCTCCGTTCACTAACCTCGGCAAGGTGGAGCTCAAGCCTTGTACAAGTTGGATCCTCCGGGCTTCCACAACCGTCTTGGCAAGCTCCGGAAGGCTCTCTCCAATACAATCATCAAGGGACACTCCCTTACAACTCTCACTACACTAGAGATTCCAATCACCAAGAATGGAAGCACACAAGCACTATCTCTAGCAAGTTCTAGCCTATCTCTTGGTGTGTAAGTGGTGTAGATGATCTAGAAGTGTTAGCTCAACGTCTTGAATGCTTGAGAATGTGTAGAGTAGCTCTGGTTGTCAAGACTTATTGAATAGATTGGTTGAAGGGGTATAAATAGCCAGCCTCCCTGAAATAGCCGTTGGAAAAGTAGGCTGACATCACTATTCCGCGAACACCGGATGATCCGATGCTCCCCCTTCAGTTATCATCGGTCAAATCCAAATTAACTGATGTCACTGTGTCAGATATGATCGTTGTTAGACCGATGTTACCCTTGCCTTCTCATCGGATGATCCGGTGGCACTTCATCCTGAATTAGTTCAGAATTGATGCTTACTGGAGTGATCGACCGATGTGTTCATTGTTGTACATCGGATGGTCCGGTGTTACACTTGGTCCAGGGAGATTGCTTACTGTATTGATGGACCGATGTAACATGCCCTTCATCATTGGATGATCCGGTGAGTACTTAGTTCTGAGGTCTTCTTCTTCTGCTAAACCAACTCGACCGATGCGTTATTTTCTCGAATCATCGGTTGATCCGGTGAGTTGATTTTGTTTGCTTCGAGTTGTTTTAAGTGATTCTTTTGTAATTTGCTCGATTGACCTCTTAGGCATTGGTTGGAAATATTCTTCTGATGATTATCAAGCATTGAGTGTTGTCAATTTTGGTTGAATAATTTTGACATGTGAGCTTTTACTTCTAGTCTTCATAAACATTGATTGATCTCATAGAATGATTGTTTAGGGGTCTCCAATTATATCCAATGAGCAGTAGATGATATCCATATAGATTTCATTTGAGTGTGATGAGTGATATGGGAGACCTTGCATCCACAAATTCATTAGTAAAATCCAATGGTTGTCATTAATCACCGAAACCATACCTCATGGGGGCCTAGATGCTTTCAGACATATATTTGGAAAACAAACTAATCATCATTAAAATGCTTAGTGAATAGAGTATAGTACGTCTTCCCAATTTTAAAACTATTTTGAGTTAGGAAGTCTCTAAGGCACTCATACCAAGCTCTAGGAGCTTGTTTGAGTCCATAGAGAACCTTACGCAATTTGTACACATGGTTTGAGAATTATTCATCTTCAAATTCGGGGGGTTGCTCCACATATACTTCTTCCTTGATTGGACCATTTAGGAATGCACTCTTGACGTCCATTTGATATAGCTTAAAATCATGGTGAGTAGCAAATGCAAGTAATATACGAATTGATTCAAGCCTAGCTACGGGAGCAAAGGTTTCTTCGAAATCCAAACCTTCGACTTGTGAGTACCCTTTGGCCACAAGTCGTGCCTTGTTCCTTGTAACCACCGCGTGTTCATCTTGTTTGTTGCGGAACACCCATTTGGTCCCTACAACATTTGCATTTGGCCTCTTCACAAGCTCCCATACTTTATTTCTCTTGAAGTTGTTGAGCTCTTCTTGCATGGCCATCATCCAATCCGGATCTCGTAGTGCTTCTTCAACCTTGTGGGGCTCCAAGGAAGAAACAAAAGAGTAATGTTCAAAAAATTTTGCAACACGAGATCGAGTAGTTACCCCCTTGGAGATGTCTCCAAGTATATTGTCAACGGGATGGTCCCGTTGGACGCTTTGATGCACTCTTGGGTGAGGTGCTTGAGGTCTTGATTCATCATCTTGGTCTTCCTCATTCTCATTGTCTCCCCCTTGATTGATGTCTTCATTTTCATCTTCTTGAAGTGCATCTGGGGGAGGTTGATCTTGATCATTTGAGGAAGAGCTTGCTTGATGTATAGGATGATTACTTGTGACTTGAGGTTGCTCTTGTGCTCGTATGTCTCCAAGTGTCATCCTTCCTATCACTACTTGTGGAGCTTCTTCTTGAGCTAGCACATGACGATCAATTTGCTCCACTCGGGAGCCATTAGTCTCATCAAACACTATGTCACGTGCTACTTCAACAATTCCGGAGGATTTGTTAAAGACACGATATGCGTAAGTGTTTGAGTCATAGCCAAGCAAGAAACCCTCATCGGACTTAGAAGCAAACTTCGAAGTCCTAGGCTTCTTGTTAAGAATGTAGCATTTGCTCCCAAAAACACGAAAGTAAGAGATGTTTGGTTTGTTACCGGTCAGGAGCTCATATGACGTCTTCTTAAGTATGCGGTGAAGGTACAACCGGTTTATGGCATGGCAAGCGGTGTTGACCGCTTCCGCCCAAAACTGATCCGACATCTTGTACTCATCAAGCATGGTTCTTGACATTTCAACAAGAGTTTATAATCAAGTGAATCAACATGTAAGACATTTGAAAGAGTATGATTAGAGGATATATCAATTTTACCGGTGCCAAGGATTTTTCCTTGGCTATTGTCCCCAAAATAGATTCCTTCACTTGGATCTTCATTAAGCTCATACTCCACAAACATCTTCCTCTCTCCAATCATATGATTTGTGCATCCACTATCAGGACCCACTTGGTTCCACTGGAGGAGTATGCCTACAAGAAAGATTTAAGCCTTGGCTTTAGGTACCCAAACGGTGTTGGGTCCTTTGATGTTAGTCAAGAGGCACTTGGGCACCCACACACAAGGTTTGGGACTCTTGCGGTGTGGCCCAACATACCTAGCATATGCCTTTCCGAACTTGTTCCTTAATAAAACATATGAAGCATCAAAATCATGGAACAATAGATGCGGTTCCTTCTTAGGCATTTTAGGTGCAGTAGCAATGTTCTTTCCCTTAGTGTTGTATGAGCCTCCTTTGACAAAGACAATCAAGTCATTGCTATTCTTGGGAATTTTGGCATTTTGCCTCATCCCCCTAGAATAACCAAGACCATCCTTGACAAGAGGATATCTTGTGTTGGTAATTGCACTACGTGCATATGTCACCTTCTCCTTGTCAAAAATGCCACCCTTGGGTGCTTGATTGGTTTGTGCCAACTTTATCTCATCTTTAAGTTTTATGATTAAGTTTGAGCATTTACAAGGTTGAGATGCTTCAGATTTAATATTTGTGGAAGGTGAGCTTGTAGAGGAAGAAGGTGCATTGACCTTGAGAGACTTCACTTGCGTCTCAAGGATCTTGTTAGCTTGTGTCAAACTAACAAGTTCATCCTTGAGCACAATTGTAGTGTTCTCAAGGTTTGAGCAAGTTTCCTTGCTCAAAGCGAGTTCACGCTCAAGTGCCTTGCTTCTTTCTCTATCAAGCTCCAAGAGCTCCTCGACCTCTTGACATCTCTCCTTTTGTTGGATGAGCATGCCCTATTGATGGTTGATGAGTTCTTCCTTCTCAAATATCTCTTCCGTTAACAATCTCAATCTCTTCAAGGTGCTTTTACTCATGTATTTAAGCATGTGTTCATTTTCAATACTACTATCAAAGTCATTATGAGAATAAATTGAAGAAGTGGAGTTAGATTTAACCTTCCTTCTTCCCTCCTTGGCCATGAGACATGTTGGCCTTGAGATCTCCAAGTTGGGGAAGAGCTTGTTCTCTGTTATTGTCTTCTTCATAGCAATGGTTGCTACCTTCTCATCTTCATCGGAGGAGGATTCCTCATTTGAATCCCACTCCTTCCCAAGGTGGGCATGTCCGGATTGCTTCTTCTTCTTGAAGTACTTCTTCTCTTTGGACTTGCCCTCCTTCTTCTTCTTGTTTTCTTCATGTGGACAATCCACAATGAAGTGGTCATATTCTTCGCAATTGTAACAAGCCCTTTTTTATCTTGTTTTAGGCTTGCCTTTGCTTCCCCTCTCATTTTGGTAGCTCCCCCTCCTTCTTCTAAACATCTTCTTAAAGTTGTTGATAAAGAGATCTTCTTCCTCATTGGTGTCGGGACTCTCTTCATCACTTTCTTCCTTTTCTTGTGACCTTGAGGGCGTCGCTTTGAATGCAACATCCCTTTTCTTGGAGGAGGAAAGCTTTTGTAGATTTTTGTAGAACATCGCTTCTTTCTCCATCATCTCATGGTTGATGATTCTCCCTAGCACTTCTTCGGGAGTCATCTTGTGGAAGCCCAAACTTTCACGAATTAGTGAGCAAAGAGTGACGTTTTGAGGCATGAATGCTCGAATCATCCTCTTTACTACTTCGTGGTCGGTCCACCGGGTGCTTCCATATGAGCGACTCTTGTTGATGAGAGTCTTGAGGCGGTCATACATATCTTGCGGAGATTCACCCTTCATGATGGTGAATCTCCCAAGCTCTCCTTCGATCATCTTGATTTCTGCTTCCCTAATGACGCGGTTGCCTTCGTGCGCCGTCTTGAGTATGTCCCAAATCTCCTTGGCAACCTCCAATACTTCAATGCGGTTGAACTCCTCACGAGTCAATGAGGAGGTGATCACTCCAACGGCTTCAGCATTGCGATGTAGAAGGACGGCTTGCTCCGTAGTGATGTCTTCCTCATTCTTGGGAAGGTGAACACCTGTCATCACAATTTGCCACAAGCTAGGGTTTAAGGAAATGAGGTGCATCTTCATATTATGCTTCCACATAGAACAATCATTTCCATCAAATTGAGGAGGTTTGCCAATGGGAATAGACAAGTAATGGTTGCTAGCGGTAAGTTGCTCATAATTGTAAGGATACCAGGAGTAGTCTTGTGAACTACTCCCTTTGTCGATGTTGACCGGAGCGATTGGCTTGAATTCCTTCTTCGGCATGTTGAGCTTCTCACGAAGCCGTGCTTTGAGCATCTGGACTTCTTCGTCGTCATTTGGATCATCTTGAAGAACATCGACGTTCTTCGTCTTGGTGTCATCGACGACCACCGGAACCTCGTTGTCACCCCTTCCGACCATTACTTCTCCGAGTTGTTAGACTCTTGGGGAGAAACCTGCTCTTATACCAATTAAAAGTCGCCTAGAGGGGGTGAATAGGCAATAATATCTGAAATGACTTAATTAAACGAGATTAATTCACTATGGTCGAACTAGTCTAGTCAGGGCCACACTAGTCCGCTCAGCACAGGGTGGAAACCCTAAAACTTGATTTCCACAAGTTGTTTGCGGAATTAAAGTTCACAGAGGATAAAAGCAATATGTAACAAACTTGTGAAGCTCAGATTGTGATGTTTAAACACTTAGATTGCAAGTTTACAATAGTGATCAAGTGTAAGACAATAAGTCAAATGTGAACCCTAATAGCAATGCTAGAGATTATGAAAAGTGCAAAACAAGCAAAACGAGATTTATCCCGTGGTTCAGCTCCACGAAGAAGCCTACATCCACGTTGAGAAGTCCACACAAGGACCATGTCTCACTTGACCCTTCTCTCACCAAGCCACCACAATGGTCAGCTTGGTTTTCACTATATCAATGGGCAATCACAAAGTTTGATGGGGCTACTCACAACTTGAGTCTCCCACAAATTAATACAATGAGGAGCACACGAAGCTCAACTCACACAAGCCACAAAACACAACACAATATGCAAGAGATCAAACCGAGAGCCAAAGCGCGATGATCTTCTTTTACTCTCCTCCCCAAACCCTAATCTCTTCAAGATTTGCTATTAGGGGGTTAGTAGGACGAGTAGAAGGCTTTGAAAGGCTCTAGGATGCTTGTGGCGGCGCTAGGATTCAAGTCGTCTTCAAATGAGCCCGGAGGTCCCCTTTTTATAGAGGTCCCGAGCCCCTTTTGCTTACATCAGCAAAGGGGCGGACTAGTCCGGCCTTAGACCACGGACTAGTCCGGCCCTATGGGACCACTGACCCCCTGGTCAGTTCCCAACAACTGCCACACTGAGCAACGATCGTCATGCTACCCGCCAAATTTCCAAATTCAAACGATCACTAGACACCGGACTAGTCCGGTCAACAACGGACTAGTCCGAAGTGGAACAGAACCACTTGGTCCGTCCCAAAACGGACTCTTCTGAGTTGGTCTGGACTAGTTCGACCACAGGGGCGGACTAGTCCGACCTCCTAGGGTTTTATCTCGGTTTGTCACACTAAGTCCCAAGCGGACAAGTCCGGGCCCAAACGGACAAGTCCGAACTACTCTAGAGAGCTTTGGTCCGTCCAAAAACGGACAAGTCCGGACTTCTCGGACTTAGCTCCAAAATCACTCGGGGACACTCTAGAGGCATTTGGTCCGTCCAAAAACGGACTTGTCTGCCATGGCCGGACTAGTCCGACCTCCTAGGGTTTTTCTCATTTTAGGCTTCTCACTTAGTTTTTTTCTCTAAACCACCACTTTGAGCCCCTTGGTATGATCTCAATGCACATGATACAACCACCCTCTCACATGATACGGCTCATATAAGCTCAATATCATAGAAACCCTAATTTCTACGCTTGAGTCTTTGACGCCCGTTTTCTCCTTTTCCTTTTTGAGGGTTTTCATCTCATTTCAATCCTTGTACCTGTGCTTAAGATCAACTTAGATCATTAGCCTCTTAATTGTCGTCATCAATCATCCAAAACCCCGGGGATGCCTAGATGCACTTTCAAAAATTAATAGTGAAGAAGGACCTTACTTTAAAAGCTTCAAAGGAGTGTGCCAGGGAGATCCCCTATCCCCTCTACTTTTCAATATTGTGGCTGATAGTTTGGCTAGAATGGTACACAAAGCACAAGAAAATTAGCTTTTTTTGGATTAGAGGATTTGATTCCTAACGGGGTCACAATTTTACAATATGCAGATGACACAATATTATGCATAAAAGAAGACCTCATAGGGGCAAGAAATCTTAAGTTACTGTTAGCCTTTTATGAACAAATGTTTGGTCTAAAAATTAACTTTGATAAAAGTAAAATGTATTGTATAGGAAGTGATGATCAAACTGAATTAGATTATGCAAGAATTTTTAACAGTAAAACTGCTAGTTTCCCTATTAAGTATTTGGGGGTCCCAGTTTCAGAAGGAAAATTACATGTCAGGGATTGGAAAATAGTAGAAGATAAAATAGGAAAAAGGCTTGCTAGTTGGAAAGGGTCATCCCTTTCTATGGCTGGAAGAATAGTATTGATTAAATCTTGCCTCTCAAGTATACCTATCTATCACATGTCTATGTTTTTGATTCCTAAATCGAATCTAGAAAAGATAGATATGTTGAGAAGAACATTTTTATGACAAGGAGGGCAAGCCAAGAAAAAATATCACTTAATAAAGTGGAAAATGTATGTAAAAGAAAAAAGGGGGTTTAGGAATAAAGGATATCTTTAAAATGAATAAAAGTTTATTATTAAAATGGTGGTGGAAATTAGAAAATGAGAAAAACATATGACAGAAATTTGTTAGAGCAAAATATGTGAGAGATAGGCCGATTGGGTGTATTAAAATGAGGATATCTGATTCTCCAGTGTGGAAAGATTTGGTGAACATTCAACATCTGTATTTGAATGTGAGAAAGTTCATCTTGGGGAATGGGAAGAAAATTAGGTTTTAGAGTGACAATTGGCTTGAGGACACTCCTTTTTGTATGACTTATCCACTTTTGTTTGAATTTAGCTCTGGCCCCAACATTTGTGCACAAATGTGCTAGTCAAAATTGGAATATTGTTTTCAAATATAATTTACCTCCCTTCCTTCTTACTCAATGGAATGAACTGTATAATAAGATCAACACTGTGGTGCTATCAAATGAAGTGGACAGATCTAAATAGAAGTTGGAAAATCTGGTTTATTTTCGGTTAGACCAGTTTATGATGATTCGACCATTTCTGACAGTGGAGCCCACTATAAGCACATTTGGAAGGCTAAGATACCTCCAAAAATCAAGATTTTTGTTTGGCTGTTGAAGCACAAAGCCATACCTACTAAAGACTTGATGAAAAAAAAAGAAATTGGTCTAGTACTAATAGTTGTGCTTTATGCACGGAAGAGGAGAGTGTAGACCACTTGTTCTTCCAGTATAAAATTAGCAAAGTGGTATGAGGGATGTTGAGGATATGTCTTAACATTTCTCTAAGACCTAACAACTTAGAACAATACTAGAGTTGGATTAAAAAGGTTCTACAAAATGGACAAAAAATCTATACTCTTGGTCTGGGAGCTATTTGTTGGCCATTTAGAAAGCCAGAGATAGTGTCTGTTTTGATAAAAAAATGATTAAGCATCCAGGTGAAATTTTATGTCATGCTGTTGCCTTACTCAAACATTGGGCAGGAAGCAATCAAGCTGAATGATGATGTCATTTTGCAGGAAGCAATCAAGCTGAATGATGATGTCATTTTACAAGCAGTACTGCAGGTTTTCAAAAATCATCCCAATGACCTTCTGCTTCTTCCTGCACCTGCTAGAGAGGAGGAGGAGGATGAAGAAGAAGACGACAACTAATCCATGCCGTTTTGCTGAAGTCTGTAGTATGTTATCTGCTCTAATTTTAAAAATATAAGGTGTATTTTGTGTCTGTAAGGCGTGAACTTAAAAACTGACGATTCTAGCCCTAGGCAAAACATTGTCGGGGACTTCTGCAGAGAAAAAGTTTTCCCTGCAAAATTTGCATGTAAGAGTACTATGTGATCTCCAGCTACTATGTGGCTTGTAAGTGGAATGAATATTCTGTATAAAAAAAAGTTGACAAGAACATGGTGTTTATTAGTAATATTTGCTATTTATTTTGGTATCGTGACTACTACTCCGTGAATGAAGGAGCAGAAACAAGAAAATAATCATATATTTTACTCTTCCCCACCCCACGTGGATAAGCCAAACGGCAGACGGCACAAAAAAAAAACAAAACACAAATGAGTCGAAAAGGAAAAAAAATGCCTGAAGAAATTTGTCGTCATCGTCACACTCGGCGCCGCTCCTGTATAAGACCATCCGCAGTGGCGTACTGTAAAACATACTGGATACACTGTTTCGCAGTGTAATTTAGAGTACGTACTGTAAAAGCTGAAGTAGAATAGTGTATAGAGTATGCTTTAGAGTACGCTGGTGCGGATGGCCTAATAGGCGTGGAACCCAGGAGCGGTGTTTGGTTGAGAGGAGAGCTCACTGTCACCGCTGGCTGCGCATCGTGCTCCTTCGACAGAACCAAGCCGACGCCGATCGGAACCGAATCCAAGGTGAGCGTCTCCGAGCCCGTTGTCTCCTCCTCTCCCGCCCCCCCCCCCCCCCCCCCCCCCCCCATCGCTCGCGCTCCCGTTTGATTCGGTTCTTGGCTGTTGGATTGGATGAGCGTGGTGCAGTAGATGCGGCACTCTGTTTCTTGATCCTTTCGGTTTCTTGCGCGGGGGAAGTCGGGTTGGGTTACCACCCCTTACACAGTTCAACTGCGAGAAGGGAGTGGATTCATCTGGGAGAAGAGAGCGGATTTGTTTCTTTCTCCACGAAGGAGCTTGATTTGGGGGCTCTGCTACCGCTTCAACTGGGTGAGGAGAGTGGATCCGGCGATTGGGGATACCCTTCTCAAGGATGACGATGGAAATCCTAATTTTTTTCGATTCAGGGGTTTGGGGTTTGGGACGGATGGAGTAGTTGTTAGGTCACCACCTCTGTTCAAGTTATTTCGAGTTTGGCTGCGCTGGACATGTTGACCTTTGTTTATTGAGTAGTGCCCCTTGTTACTTGAGGAAATTGAGCGGGCCTAACCAAGAGAGATCTACGGTCTAAAGAGGCTACTATGAAATATTTACTCATGAGTGTAAAAAAAATATAAAAATATATATAATGCTCGAATGAAAATGCCAAAAGATTCACATTTTCTCTTTAGGAAAAAGTCTACTTAACCCCCTCAACTATACTCTAGAGGACAATTTACCCCCCAAACTACAAAATCGGTTATTTAACACCCTAATCTTTCCTAAACCATCTACATTACTCCCTAAGGTGGTTTTGGTGGACGGTATTGCCATGTCATTGCATGATGTGGTGTCTCCTGCATACCTTACTCGACGGGGCCCACATGGCATTGAGTAAATACAACTGCGCTGGTAGAAGAGTAGCTCCCACTGAGGACCGCAGCGGCGTGGAAACTACCGCCGCCGCCCTTCACCGTCGCCACTCTCTGGACCTCTGAGTGAGTCGTCCCTCTCTCCCACCTTCGGCCTCCTCTCCTCTCTCAGGCGAACGCGGGTGTTCGAGATGGCGGCGGCGGTGTCGAAGGTGGTCCCCGAGTCGTACCTGAAGAAGCAGAATGAGCAGTGGGATGCATAGGCGAAGGAGAAGGCTCTAGCCCATGGGAAGAAGGCGCGTGAGAGCCGCAAGCTCATCTTTGCCCGCGCCAAGCAGTACGCCGAGGAGTACAACGCCAAGGACAAGGAGCTTGTGCATCTTAAGCGTGAGGCTCGGATGAAGGGTGGGTTCTACGTGGAGCCTGAGGCCAAGCTTCTGTCTGTGATTAGCATCCCTGGTATCAATGCCATGCACCCCAAGACCTGGAAGATCTTGCAGCTCCTGCGTTTGAGGCAGATATTCAATGGTGTGTTCCTCAAGGTGAATGCCATGTGGGCCCCGCCGAGTAAGGCATGCAGGAGATGCCACATCATCCAGTGACATGGCAATATTGCCCACCAAAACCACCTTAGGGAGTAAAGTAGATGGTTTAGGAAAGATTAGGGTGTTAAATAACCAGTTTTGTAGTTTGGGGGTAAATTGTTCTCTAGAGTATAGTTGAGGGGGTTAAGTAGATTTTTTTCCTTCTCTTTATTATTCATATAGATTATTCTTTTCTATGTATTAGATTATTCGGGTCCAAATAATTCGATTGGGGTAGTTGCCGATCCATACCACATAGTTCCGGCAACTACAAAAGCTGCAAAAAAAAAAAACAGCAGCAATACTACTGGAAAGTACAGTTTCAATCTTGAGCTCCATCATGTACTATTTACTTACAAACAACCCAGCACAAATTCGGTTTGGGACATATAGAGCAGACTATGTCGAGC
The DNA here is from genome assembly GCA_036927565.1 of Tuctoria greenei. NCBI lineage: Eukaryota > Viridiplantae > Streptophyta > Magnoliopsida > Poales > Poaceae > Tuctoria > Tuctoria greenei. The sequence continues at coordinate 183,173,685 of JAYESD010000005.1, forward strand.
CAATAGCATTTTCTATTCTATGGAAAACGGTGGATAGCAAAATCCACAATCGATCATCTCCTTCAAGTCGCACGTTGCTTTCTACCACATCGTTTTAAACACCATGAAGTAAGACATTGATTTTGCAATAAGGTCAATTATGTTCATTGCATGTGAATAGGAGGCATAGTTTGGTATTAGGGGAAAAGTCGGCGCCTCCAGATCTCGAGTTTCCCTGTGGGAGGTCAAGAATAATATGTTGTTGGAATAGTGAGCAATTGCTGACTCTTTTGTTTCTAGATTATCGCTTAGTTCAAGTATAGCATCGATTCATTGGGATGCCGAATAGAGGCATGTTCTCTGCACTCATCAGCTTCACCCTGATTTGCTGCCATAACCGTGCCAATGTAACATAAGGATCGTGGTCTAGACTGGTGCTACCCACTTGGATCTCTGGTTGCAAAAAAAACTTCATATCATCGTTCGTATGAAATGTGTAACTCTCATGTCAGGGATGGCGACCGGAAGTGAAGCCGTGCTTGAGTGGCATAAGCAGGACAAGAAAAGGATGCTTCATGCTGTTTTCCGGGTTGGAGACTTGGACCGTACAATCAAGTATGTGGCTGTAATATTAACAGCGTTTTGAGCATCTGGGCGCATGAGATACTTCTGACGTGGTGCTGCGATTCTTGTAGGTGTTACACTGAATGCTTTGGAATGAAGCTGCTGAGGAAAAGGGATGTTCCTGCAGAGAAGTACACCAACGCTTTCCTTGGTTTTGGACCAGAGGACAAGAATTTCGCTCTTGAACTGACTTACAGTATGTTCACATAGCCACTCAAATTTATTCCAATCATTCTATTCAATATGTGTGACTGTGTGTAACATGTGTAACAACCAAATAAGAAACTTGAGCTTCTCTCTCCAGTGAATCGATTAATTCATCTTGTGAGATACCATTGCCACTTATTTTACTTCACCATCCAACTATATGTGTATTTTTGTTGAATAGATTACGGTGTTGACAAGTATGAAATTGGAGAGGGATTTGGGCATTTTGCGATCGCTACTGAAGATGTATGTATTGTCAATCTGCAATAGCCTGCTTTCAGTAATGGACAGTCATGCTTATAGAGTATCATTGATGCAAACACAGGTGTACAAGATGGCTGCGACAGTCAAATCCAGCTGCTGTTGCAAGATCACTCGTGAGCCTGGTCCTGTCAAGGGAGGATCTACTGTTATTGCCTTTGCACAAGACCCGGATGGTTACATGTTTGAGCTTATCCAAAGGGGTCCGACACCTGAGCCTCTTTGCCAAGTTATGCTTCGTGTTGGTGACCTTGAGCGTTCTATCAAGTTCTATGAGAAGGTATTTTTTACCATGTAAATGGTAGGCTATTGCTGAAGCTCAAGATAGAAATGCTAAATATTTGTTCTGTATATTCTCTAGAGCAGTGATCTCACACATGATGATGACTTATTTATTTTTCTGCAGGCTCTTGGGATGAGGCTGCTAAGAAAGAAGGATGTACCTGACTATAAGGTACGTCTACTGCACCGACCACCTAATGACTTAAAGAACATTGTTAGTTCAATTAATAGTGTTGAGATGACAGCCTTGCACTGTTTTCTTAGGAGTGATGCTCATTTTTTTTAACTTACTAAAATCAATTCCTGCCTGCTGCAGTATACCATTGCGATGATGGGCTACGATGATGAAGACAAGACAACCGTTATAGAGTTGACATACAACTACGGTGTCACAGAATACAGCAAGGGAAATGCATATGCTCAGGTCTTGATGAGATCATTTCTCTGCGACATGCTTCTCAATAAGATTTTGTCATGCTCTGACAATTCTCTTTTTTTTTTTAATGCAACAAACGCAGGTTGCCATTGGCACCAATGATGTGTACAAGAGTGCTGAGGCTGTTGATCTGGCGACCAAAGAACTAGGGGGCAAGATTTTGCGGCAGCCAGGGCCTCTACCTGGGATCAACACGAAGATTGCCTCTTTTGTTGACCCAGATGGCTGGAAAGTGGTATGTCTTTTCTTCATGTTGTACCGTTTGAAGGTGTTAACCTCTGAATGAGCTCAAATAAGCTGCCGGCTTTTAATGTGGCATCGAAATCAGTTGTATCACACACATTGTTCAAACATTTAAACTCGATGCACTTGTGAAGTTTCAGGCGAAGAAAGTAAGTTATTTGCTTAGAAGATGTGACGCTTAATTGTCCTCAATGCAGGTTCTGGTTGATCACGCCGACTTCCTCAAGGAACTCCAGTGAGAATCTATGGATCAGGACGGCTCCCAGGTGCCGTGCTAGATGTAGTGCTGGGCAGCTTGTAAGTAATAAATAAAAGATGCTTGTTTCTGCTTGCCGATCCGAAAATAAATGTTGCTACAGAGAGAGATTTTGCTTGTTCTATGTTAGTTCCTCAATGTGGCTTGCTGGCACTGCAATCGTTCTCTGCTTGCTTTTGGTCGGGGGATGAGATAGAGGGCATTCAGCTGAATGGATACTTTTGAGCGCAGAAATAGCATCGAATCAGAACTACCACCTAGATCTGCTGAATGGATACTTTTGAGGGTTATGGTGCCTTTATTATATGCTGCATGTGCTCACAAGATACGATTCATAGCCCCTGGTTGTACGGCCGCCCGCTTCGGTTTAGGGTTTAGCCCGCGAACCTCTGATGACTGCCTTCTGATAGAGTAGTAGAAGTAGGTCGGGGAGCTCACAGATTTCTGACATAATCCACGCGTTGTCTAGTTGGAGGAAGGCTTAAACCAAACCTCGTAGCAGTTCATGCTTATTTTCGCTAGATGCAGTGTCTTTACAGTAAGTAATAACACCAATCACCATCTAAAGACATACGTAGTATAACCACTACTACATGCAACCATCAAGACTAAATCCCCATTAGTTCATTCAGGCTGCTGCTGCCATCCTAGTTCTTGCATTGCTGTTCGTGGTCGGAGCAGCCAGGCATGCAATGATCAAACACAGGTACAGAAGAAATCTGCAATCAGCTGATTCGTTTCACACCCCTGATCTGGAGGGGCTTTGCGCATGAGACCTGCTGTCACTGTGTGTTCTTCGGAAGGAACAGTTGCGCGCTCATCTCACCGGTGTCGGTTACGTTGACAACAACCTCCCAAGTGATGATCTCTGAATCACATACAAAATAAAATAAAATAAAGGGGGTGTCGCTGTAACGGAAGTGATTTGACCGTGTTGTTTTCTGCTAAGTTGTTGCTTTTGATTGGATCCAGTTGTTTGCGAGATTCTGCATCATCAGTCCATGGTCACCACTGACAATAATCATGCCTGTACTTATCTGACAGATGTTCTTGACCGTGGCATAATCTGATATGTTGCCCCCAAATTGAAACATTCATAAATTGTGCAGAGAAAAAAATGCTAGTGAGATGATTAAGATAAGCACGTCATGAACCATTTGCTGTGTTATATTACGTCATTACAAAAGCAAGACAAGATTGTACATGGCACTGTTATAGTGCCACATCACAAATTAGGGCCAGGAAAAAAAAATATTTCGTTCTAATTTCCTTTTGTTTCTGTTTTCAGACACGGTATTCGTGACCATTCATTTGTTTCTAGTAAACAAGATTTATGCTTTCTTCTCAACCCAGCGGATCTTCAGATCTTGGCTTCAATCCTATTAGCATTCGCTTCGCCGTGCTCTTTACCTGGACAGGGACTGTAGCACTGCATCTTGCAAGCAAAGTGAATGGATGAAGGCAAGTGCCCGTGTGTCTGTATCATAATCCTCAATTAAGCAGCTGAAATGTTGAACAATGACTTTGGTAACTGACTCGGTAGCACAAAGTTATTAATGTATACAACTATACGACTTGAAACTGAGTTTTTATCATCAACCATCTTACTTCCCCTCGCCCAAAAAATAAAATAAAATAAATACATCGTACCTTCAGTTTAAATATGATGAGATATACTTCTGCTGATTCTATGTTGTAACTGTTTAAGAGAGAGAGAGAGAGAGGTTAAAACTAGTACTCAAATTGCTGATGAATTGTCAAGGAACAGCTATGCAACAAAGTTGTTACAGATTCAGCGAGTTATATGAAGATAGAAAACCATTTAGTGCTAAAAAAACATTAACATGCATAGGTAGCACTTCAAGTCATGGAGTCAGCAACTGGATATCCCAATAAGATCAAATAGCTAGGAAGGATATCCCAAGCAGATCATATACAAAAGCATAAGAAACCAAGAAGAACAATCCACCACATTGTGCGAATGCGACGTGATATTGGCACGGCTCAATCAAAGAGCAGAACCCCTCGTCTCCCGAGCGCAAGCCCTCTGATTGAACCACACCAATACCTCGTCGTCAAAACATGGATTATGAACTTCCTGGATCACACACACACATATTACTGCAAGACTGAAAAGCAACTTCAAGACAAAATAAAGAACAAACTCAGCTCCATAGACGCTACACGAGGACAAGGAGAGGCTCCATGAACGTGGAGGATCCACGCTTTTGCATCACAAGCCAGAAGGGGGACGGGAGGGGACGAGAGGAGAGAGCAGGAACCCAACTGAGAAGATGTTGATGGCAAATGCAGGGTAAGATTTGAAGGCAATGAATTGAATGAGGCAACAACCATACAAATGGGGGTATTTATTGCATCATTCAAGGGAGAGCCGGAGAGAGATGCCTGGAGCGAGAGATGGTGTAGAGGACAGACAGGAATCTAGAGCGGGTCAGTAGGGCTGTTAAAACGTCCAAATTGAGCTATCTTGTCTATTTAAGATCGAGTTTGATAAAAATTCGAGTTGATCTCGATTCGACCCTTAGATCCGTTCAATTCTATAGTCAAGCTAAAGTTTGGCTTGTTTAGAATTTGAGTCCAGCTCCAATTAAGTCTAGAACAAGTCGAACACGAGCGAGTTACGATGATTTCACTTTATTGACAAAGATAGCATTGTCAATCTCATGTACATCTAACACAATCTCTGATGAGTAAGGAGGTGAACAACATTACACATCATTTGTTACTGGCACTATATGAGAAGTGTATTCAACATATATGTTTTAATACGATTAGATAGTCTAGGTAACCATGTACCTCATACTCCCTCCGTCTCAAAAAGTTTGTTGCTTTGTAGTTCATTTTTAAATTACAAAGCGACAAACTTTTTAGGACGGAGGGAGTACATTGACAACAATAAGTGAGCTCGAACTTCTCTAACTCAAGTTTGCCAGACTTATGAACTTACACGCTTGACTCTTTTAAAATCCGAGCCGAGCTTGAATCAAATTTAAAACAAGTGGAACATGAAGAATTTCTGAGGAATTCCGACCTTTATTCACAGCACGAGGGGTCAGCACTCAGATGTCTTCATGCATCGTGCGTGACGGGGTTAAATGCTGCTGCATTCGCAGCGTGCGGCCAGATCACGGGATGTTTGCCGCCATTCCCGTCTCCCCTCTTGATGATGCTATCGTCGTCAAAAACAAAACAATTTGAACTTGTGTGTACTCCTTTCGTCCAAAAAGCTTGTCGGTCCTTTTGTAATTCATTTTTAAACTACAAAATGACAAATTTTTTAAAACGGAGTATGTATATGATAACATGAAATCGTTATTAGTGAGCTCTTCGATTCAGCCGGTGGCGCCTGTATTGGTACCAAATAACGACCATGAGCCTGTCTCCCAGGCATCTGTAGCACAGGTCACACACGCTAAATTTCGCTTGGCGATATTTTCAATTTTCAACACGCTGTCATCAAAACAGGCGGCCACATAATTCAATCCTCCAGGATGGGCAGGATGCAGTACAGGTTCGTGCCGTCAGGTTACAGCTTTACACCCTCCAGGATGGGCAGGATGCAGTACAGTTTCTCGGACCTGCGATGCAGTGCCACCGCCGGATGAAGATGGTCCTGATACCGTTGGGCGGTGGCCTGCACCGTCAGACCCGTAGGAGGGGCCGGGCATTAACAATAGGAAGCAACTGCAACAACTTGGCTAGCAGCACCACATAAATCTGGAAACATTGATAACACCAACTTGTATATACAACACTGAATTAACACAGATTTTCTGAAGCCAGAGTAACAAGTGGGTCACATAACATCGCAATGCTTCAAAGTAGGGTAAATCTTTTGACAATGTTCATGGAACACACCAAAAGTTGCTTATACACGGGATTATATACACAGATTTTAGAGATGCCTATTTACAGGAGGCATTATCAATCAGTGATATATAGCGCCATCACTTAGAATAGCCCAAAGGTGTTCTCCCCACTGTAGGTCATGTAGAGGAATCCGTCCACATCCTTGTTCTCCTCGTAGATGGCAGACATCAGGGCAGCTGTAGGGCACGTGACAAAAATGTTTAGGGATTGCAAAATCGATTTGTGAGATGGTTGAGAGAGCCAAAATTGCTCATGTGTGTTCAAATCCTGGTACCTGTTGGTGGAAGGGTGTTCTTTACAAAGATGAAGATTGCCTTCTCAGCACTGAGCTTGATACGCTTCCGTACGACATACACAAACTGTCCAACTGTGAGGTCCGCAGGAACAAGGTACCTGTATGCAGTCACATATTAGAAATCATACATCTTCCCTGAATTAATTAGTAGTGGAAGGTGATACAAGCAAAGAATATGCTCATAGGGTAAGTCGATCAGCTTCCAATTGGCAGCTTGAAGAAAAAAAATACTAATTCTTGATTATGACATTTTCTTTAAACTACAGAAATCTTAAAGACATCATTGGAAAAGGGATATTGTTCTCAATCTTTTGAAAATCACAGGCATGAGATAACTAGAATAAATTAAATGGCATAAACTGCAATAAACATATTTCCAGAGGCACAAAAAATCTAATATTGTAAAACTTTCAAAAAAATAAGATAAAATGCAATGAAGTGATTCCTCAAAGTGTTTGAGAACGAACTTTTTCTTGTCAATGTCAGGGACATCACTCTTCTCAGCCTTCTCAACAATGACCTATACCAAGCCAGAAGTTCAATGAGAACAATACAGCTTACGAAAGTAAACCACATGAGCAAGGAAAAAGAATAAGAAGCTTACAGGGATTCTGTCAGGGTACTTCTCCCTGATCCGGCTGGACTCCTCCTGCCTCTTTTCTGTGACATATGGCATACACAGAATCAGAAAATAACTCAGTTTTACACTCTGATAGCAAGCATTTGTATTGATAGAAGAAACAGGAAAAAAATTAATGTACATAGACAATGAATAGAATGTGTAACAGAAGAGTGGATTGCAACGCCGTCTGTCCATATCACACCAGAATTAACGACAGAATATGGCAGCTAACAAGATAAGCCACGCTCTGGCCATCTGGGGAACAACAAGTACAGTAATGAATGAAAACTAGCGAGCATGAACAAGCGATTGCAGCCAGAAACTAAATCGTAGAAGCTTGTGATTAGGCAACTACAGGTTGCGGGCAACACAACGCAACAGCCGCGGAACCCGCTACCAGCCAGCACGACGCCAACGACAGCAGGATCGAACAAGATGGGGGATCGAAGAGACGAACCGAGGGGGTGCTCGAGCTTGAACGGGCTCATCTTGGCCATCGCAGGTCCTCCCCCTCTTCTCTGGATCGCACAAGGTGTAGCAGACGACGAAGACCTGCGAGCCCAAGGAAACAGACGGTCAGTGAAGATCGGCGGCGGAGTTGATCGAACGAACGCGGCGGCCGAGGGCCGGAGGCTTACGGGATCGCCGGACGCGAGCGGATTCGGATTGGATGGGATTTCGCGGCGGGGGTTGGGGAGAGGAAGAGAAGAGATAGGAAGGAAGCGTGGGGGCAGGTGGAGTATATCGCAACACGCACGCAACGTAGTCCACCTTCCCCCTTACCCCGGGGAGAGAGATGACCTCACCTGACCTGCGTTATCCTCTCTTGCTTGCGTGTCCCACGCAATCTAAACTCCTGGGATTCCGTATCCTCAGATTGATTAGTCGACTTATATGAGGTTTGAAGAACTTATATACGTTTGTCCAACTAAAATTAGCTTCATTTTCTAATTCAATTTTGAACTAAAAAGCTTATCAATTATGTTACAACTTTGGTAGGTATCATTTTAAAAGAGAAACGTTTAAGTTATTTGATTAGATTTGGTTATTATAATCAACCTTTTATTTAAAAAATGTTTTTCAATATATTATGTTAGGATAACTTGTTATAATACTCACATTCCGGTAATATTTTTTAACTATACGTCAAACGTAGAAAAACAAATACTATCACACCACGTAAGTTTGTACCGAAAACATATCGCAAGGTTAGAAGCTCATGTCCTACAAGGAATGAATTGTCACCCATGAAATTCCTACGCAAGACAAGATATCAGAGCGTGACAGCAACGAACTGTAGAACATTTCTTTTACGGCAATCAAAAGAACGAGACAGATTGCAACTACCTGCCACACGGACGACCTTACCTGACATAATTTTATCCCAAACAAACATACAGAGACGCGCTCCAAATTTGCAGCATAATAACACACAAGATTTGACCCTTCAGTTATGATCGTGGGCAAATATTAGATGTAACACAAGCATCAGATGACATGACATCCAACCATAAAAACCTGGGGGGGGGGGGCATTTATTAGTGTAAGATGAACAGCACCACATACACAAAAGCACCATATCTGGTTCCCAGCACTCATAACAGGTCAAGCCAAATTCCAGCAAGTGGTTACATCCGACACAAATTGCAATACTATACAATTTCCCCAGGTACACTTCTCCCAGGAGAGTTACTCATTACACTGCTAGAGGCAACCCGGCTACATCCGACACAAATTGCAATACCATACAATTTCCCCAGGTGCACTTCTCCCAGGAGAGTCACTCAGTACACTGCTAGAGGTAACCACAAACAAGATAGGATGTTGTTCCGCATGTATTCAGCGTGCTTCATACTGAACAACTGTGAAAAGAAGAAGGGCAATTCATTAGAAACTGATGGCAACACAACGTGACAACAATAATGAATATAGATCGGATCCATCCATCTAAACAGCAAAACTTAAAAGAAAAAGAAGTATCCACTAGCATCATCATACATGCTTTAAGATCAGTAGAGCTGATATGCAGTTGGTCTGCCAAATTCAGTGGGAGATGATTATACATGAAAAAAAGAGGAAAAAAGGACAGACCCAACTGTTCTGTTCAGATCATACAGGAATCAGATTGTGTTTTTTCTTTTCTTTTCACGAGTCACAGCAATAAAATGCCAAGGAAGTTAAAGAGGTGTATACTGAAATGCATAAGCCCACAACAGACAAATGTTTTGGTCACGATGCTCATATCACTACTTAAAATTGGATTTCTGTTTAATTTGAGCAACAATACTATTTTCAAAAGTCATACACAATGATACAAATTCACAGCTTAATCGACAAACATCACTAGGATCATCAAAGTTTCTTGAGGATGACACTTCCTTATCTGGTAAACATCCGCAATCACACCATCATGTCACCGCCAATACCTACTACTTTCTCCCCAACTAAAGAAAAACAAGTCAAAAACACTCCACTTGCTCTGTTCCTTTCCCTCACCCTCTTAATGCTACACATCACCTTCCTTCTATCAGCATCATTTCCTTTCCACAAAACATTCAACAGGGAAAATAACAATAATAAAAATGGCTCATGTTAATGGCTGATGAACATCTCCATGTGAGAAATGGAGCACTCAAGTATCACTGGGCAACTTCATTATGATGTCCCATACATTTACAATTTACAACAGCACGCAGTCGCAGTTTCAATTTTTTTTTTCGTGACTAACGGCTTGTAAACAGAGTTACTTGAAACAATTATACAACCAGCCATTAAATTTGAAATTAATCATGCTAGGCTAGTAGTTGCTTGTCTTGAAGCACTCTTGCCTTTTTTTGCAATATATTAAAGAATAAAAATGGAACAGGTTGCAGCACTAATTATAGACAGAAGCAGATTGGCAATAATGATGGGAACACAATCATCCACGACCATTATTTAAACTTAAGCAGCAAACCACCAGTCTACCACCAACCGAAATTTAGTTGCCTCACTTGTCTACCTCGCAATACCTACTAGTGGAGAGAAATCAAGAACACACAGCACGTATCATACAGAGACTAAACAATGGTGAGATTAGTAAAAAACATGACAAAGATCAGATATACAAAGAACTTTGATGAGATGGAAGGGGGCAGATATGAAAAGGCACATGCTGCACACACCATATATGTGGTTAGGGATTATAGCATTCCCTCTGAACAGACTGGACAAAATTTTAGCCTCAGCATGAGAAAATATGACTAGTTAAGGCGGCTGCTAGGAATTACACCCGGTCCTCCAGAAAGGAACAGTGCATATTGTGCCATTAATTGCTGCACCGAAGTAAGAACCATGAATATATTGTAGAAATAAATAACTGTTTTCAATCTGACCTGTAGGAGCTAAATTATGGGCCTCTAGAGAACAGAAATAAGTCCACATATTTAAACACGGCAAGATAACTAATAGACAGGAGTTTAAGCCAGAGTTAATGTGAATAACTATTGTGAGATTGGATCTACTTGAAAACTAAAAGATTAAAGGATGATACAGATAACTAAATATTGTTGTTCTGCAGTTAGGCTGCAGTATAGTAAACAAAATATAGTGCGTACAATGATACTGATCTATTTCAACATAAGCAGATAAGTTTATACATAATTTTAAGCAAAGCGTACCATGCAGTAGAAAGTCGGTCTCGTTGGAGTACAAATTATTTCACATATTCAAGTATTTTTTCCCATTTTTAAAGTAATTTCTGATAGAAGGTGTTTCAAGTTTAAACATATGGACTGTACATTAAAAGATATATTGAGATAAAGAGGAGAAGAACTAAAATCAGTCAGTATGTTGGTACCCATATGGTAAATCTACAAAAATCTGCCATAGCTATTGGAAGAGTGATCTGTAGATGTAAGGCAACTCAAACACCTGGTCCTCCTTATAACATGAATATATATTGCCACTGTTATCTTTCCACAAGGCCCATGCTCAGGAGAAACATAACAATGAAACTAAATTGATCCTCGGACATTCCCTTGTATATGTACCAACAACCACTAACAATTCGCCAAGCTACATCGTCAAGTCATAGACAGAATGTATATGTATCCAATGACAACACAAGCAATCATGTAATGGAGTTAAATTAGAGATGGAATCGATGTGATCAATACTTCGGCGGGTGCGCTTCTTGTAGAGGATGCGGTATCCGCAGTCACGGCACTGGATGACGTCTCCTGGCTTCAGCGTGTTCTCAGTTCCGCAGTCTGCAGCAACGGAATCAGAGGTGCCAAAGTTGAGGAAATCAGGAATCGATGACTCCTTTCGTAGAGGATGATTCGGTATGGAACGGAGATGAGATAAACTGAACATATAGATCGCGGCGAGGCGTCCCAACAGCTCGGCCGATGAAATCAGCCGCGGCGTGGCGACGAGGCGAGATGAAGAGGAGAGGGGTCGGAGCTCACCTCCGCAGAGGTAGCTGACGGGCTCCGGTGGCAGCGGGTCCATCTGGCCGCCGAACTAGGGTTTCCTGCGCCGGAGGAGAGAGGGTTCGTGCGGGCGCCTAACGTGGGCGGAGACGACTCGAGGTCGCGGCGAGGCAGCTGGAAGAATAGGGCTCCGACGGTGGTGGACGCAGCCGCGGCTGCTTGCCGTGCTGGACTGGGCCAGTCTGATCTTGCGGTCTAGCTGTGGACTGGGCCAAGCCCAGATGGAGAAACGACTTTCAACAAATAAGAAATCTTATATCCCCTCGCCCCTCTCCGCCTCGGTTGCCCTCAAATCCGGCAAGGAAGCGGTCCATTGGACTCACTTTATGCTGGTATCTTTTTTTTTTAAAAGCCAGCTGATCCAGATGGCCAGCGACGCTGATTTAGGTCCTGTTTGATTTCGCTTATTTTAGTCTCGATTATCTGATGAGCATGTTTTTGGTGGTAAGCCGCGATCTGATTAAGCAGCCCCCTGCTCAGCGCATTGGCTGGCCTTACCGAGTGACAATCTTTGTTGAGAATCTTCCCTTGCATGCATTGTCTGGCGAAGGGGTGCGCCAAATCTTTGGAGGCTCTGTACTTTTTGATCACATGCTAGAGGAGTCATACCTCCAGACCCGCACTGAGGTATTTGGCTTCGTTGGGTGGATGCAGAACCCAAGTTTCCTACCTCGTTCTATGACCATTACATTCTTCTCCGAAAGGGAAGGTCGGACCAGCTACGGGCAAGGTCCTCCGGAGGTCTACGAGTTCGTGACTACTCCAGAGGGTCAACAGGTGGACATCATAGTTCATCTGAACCACTACTACGATTATACGGTCCATCCTCCGGTCTCCCCAGAGTCCGCGACCAGTGGGTTGCCTCTCTCAGTGTCAACTGACTCTGTCGGCGAGTAGTCCTCTCGACTCCAGTACTTCTCCTGGACCAGGGGAGTCATTGACGGCCCCCGCAGTCAGCTCCGTCATGGCAGCTCCAACTGCAGATGGCGTCCATCGCTCACTGCCAGCCGCCGTGATTCTGACGATGACGACAACCGCAGGCCGCCTGCAAGGGATTGGAGGCTCAACATCAACGCCCGTGGCTGCCCAATGCAGGACCATCAGGGCAGATGGCGCTCGCGCTCCCCTCGTCCACGGGGAGGCATGCAGATCTACCGCCGCGTGGTCCACAGGCCGGACACGGTGACAGATGGCGTGCCAAACTTCGAAGGTACGGACCACATCCCCCAAGTTGCCAATACTGCACCGCCTGTTCTGTTGCAACAGGATGCAGATCAGAGAGCTGACCCTGGCCAGGAAGATGCCCTGACCCTGGTCGCCGGCTCGGAGGACTCCCCACCGCCAACGCCGTAGCGCGCGAACCAGGGTGAGGAAGTGCTGCCCCCCTCACCGGTGGCGGATCTGGTGGAACCCACACCGGCGCCACTGCTTGGTGCGGCACCTCACGCGGCATCTCCGGCGGCACCCCCAAGCCTGATCAACAGCAATGTCTCCACTCCTGCTGTGAGCCAGCCCCCACCTGAAGCAGATCCAGATGAGACTACTGACTTCATCAGACGCATGTTCCCACCCCCTTCACCAGCTCTGCTACCGGATCCGCCCATGGGCCGCCGAGGGCGGGCGCACTCCTCTTCAGCGGAGCCTTCACGTCGCAGCGCACGTCTGGTGGCCAAGAAGTCCACGGTGCCCACTGCCCAGCGGGCAATGCATCGCCTTATTCGCCAGCTGGACATCGTCGGTGAAGGCGAGGCGATTGGTGATGAGGCAGTGGCCCAATACCTCTCCGCCTTCGACAACCCGCTAGCTCCCACGTTAGGCTGCGGATGCGATCAGGAAGGCGTTAGACTTGGATGCTGAGGAGTCAGTGGCCGCAGTCACGGCAATGGCCGAGGCTGCTCACGAGGACTCCGTCGCTGCTTGATGTCTCTTGCCACTTCTGTTGTTCCTAGTGTTCTCATGTTAGTCTATCAATGTGTTGTACTGGGAATAGAGGACAGCTGCAGGACAGGCAATGTTTGGGTTTCAGTCTGGTGCCGTCCTTGCTTTAGGTCTGATTGGCAGGTGTCTCATCCCCTAGCAGTTCGCTGGAAGATCGGTTATGTCTGGATTTCTGTCTGGTGTCATCTCCATCTTAGGCATGGCTGGCTGAAGTCCCAACTCCCGCCCTCGTTGTACCACATGTTCAAGAATGAATGCCACCCTATCTATAATTTCCTGGAATGTTAGAGGACTTAACTCGGCAATGAGAAGGGAGGCTATTTCGGCACTGCTGCAGAACAACAGGCCAAGCATAGCATGTCTCCAAGAAACGAAAGTAACTGAACTAAACTCAGTTACTAAACGTGAAGTATTCGGCCCCGTACTGGATCAAAGTGTATACCTTCCATCGATCCGCACCCGCGGAGGCATTGCAATGGCTTGGAACTCTCAGGTAATTGAAGGGACTCAACCACTGTTGAAGGAGTTCAGCCTCTCAGTTTCCTGCTTGATCCGAGCTACGGGTCGATCCTTCAGAATCTCTGTGGTATATGGACCAACTGACGACCAAGCTAAATTGAGGTTCCTGCAAGAACTTGAGGATATCCAGCCATCAGCAGATACAACATGGCTCTGCCTAGGTGACTCTAATCTAATCAAAGAGGCACGAGACAAAAACAATCTCAACATCAACAGACGGATGATGGGTGCCTTCCGAAGGTCTATAGACAGTATGAACTTGTTGGAGATACATTTGCATGGCAGAAAATACACCTGGTCAAATGAACGTCGGGATCCCGTTCTAGTCAAATTGGATCGGATGCTTTGCAATGATACATGGGCGGCATCCTTCCCAGATACGTGTTTACAGCCGTTGTCTTCCTCAATCTCGGATCATTGCCCGCTTCTCTTGAGTGAGCAAAGCGGACTGCGAACACCACAGCTCTTCCGCCTTGAGCAATTCTGGTTTCGGGTACCCGGGTTCCTCGATACAGTAAGGACAGCTTGGGACACCCCTGTCCCTGGTTTATTGCCAATCACAAGACTGCACCAAAAGCTAATCAACACGCGCATACAGCTCAAAAGATGGAGCCAAAAGACATTCAGTCAAGTGGAGCTGAAAGTTCAAATGGCAAACGAGGTCATCTTGTGACTGGACACAGCACAAGACCGCAGATCGCTCTCTGCAGAGGAATTCCAACTCAGGAAGGAGCTTAAGACTCGGGTGCTCGGCCTAGCTGCAGTACAACGGCCCCGTAGGCGTCAAGCCTCAAGAGCTATCTGGCTAAAAGAAGGAGATGCCACCACTCGCTTCTTCCACATCAAGGCAAGCACCAGGCAGAGGAGGAAGTACATTCCAAGGCTGAAGAAAGACGATGGTGGGTATGCCTGCACCCACAAGGATAAAGAACATATGCTATCTCACCACTTCACAAACATCTTTGGTTCTAAAAAACATCATAACTCCTCCATCAACCTGGATCTACTTGATCTGCCCCCACTGCCCACAAACGACCTTGACGCCGTCTTCACTGAGGAAGAAATCTGGACCGCGATCTGCGACCTGCCAAAAGAGAAAGTGCCCGGTCAAGATGGCTTTACTGGTGACTTCTATCGCATATGTTGGGGGATTATCAAGACATATATAATCCAAGCCTTCGGCAGTCTTTACCTGCATGTTGGCCCGCTGGGCATGATCAACAATGCATGGATCACATTACTTCCAAAGCATGAAGAAGCTGAAGTATCCCCTGATTACCGCCCAATTAATCTCATCAACTCTTTCATGAAGCTATTCACCAAGGTTCTCTCCCTGCGTCTACAACCTTTCATCCAGGACCTGGTGGGTATGGAGCAAAGTACATTCATCCGTAGCTGGGGGATACAGGACAATTTCCTGTATGTGCAGAACCTAATTCGGGCATACCATCAACATAACAAACAAGTGCTGCTATTAAAGCTAGATATCTCTAAGGCCTTTGACAGCCTCTCCTGGGAGTACCTGCTCGAAGTTTTGCAAAACCGTGGCTTCCTTGAACGCTGGCGGGAGTGGATTTGCTCAATCTTATCAAGTGCCTCCTCTTCTGTGCTACTCAATGGAATACCCGACCCTCTGATTCCACACCATGGTGGTTTGCGACAAGGAGACCCCCTATCGCCCTACCTATTCATAATTGCCTTTGACACAATCCAGCGCATCTTCCAACAGGCAACACAACAAGGACTCCTATCCGGACTGACAGATAGACGAGCCACATCAAGACTATATCTTTATGCAGACGATGCAGTAATATTACTCAATCCAGTTCAAATTGAGCTCGATTTCACCCTTGCAGTCCTGGACAAGTTCGGAGAAGCTTCAGGCATCAAAATCAATATGCAGAAGACCGCAATCAGTACAGTTCAGTGTAACGAGCATCTACTTTCCAAGGTGCTAGTTAACTTCTCAGGCCAAAGGCAACCCTTTCCGATTACTTATCTAGGCCTACCGATCACCTTAGGGAAACTGAATATCTCCCATCTTCAGTCTATCCTTGATAAAGCAGCAGCAAGGGTAGCAGGCTGGCAGGGGAAGATGCTCTCCATGGGAGGCCGCAGAGAGCTAGTCCGAACAACAATCAGCTCTATACCGATATATGCGCTGACGGTTCTTAAGCCTCCTAAGAAATTCATCTCTGAACTTGATAAGCTGCGACACCGCTTTCTCTGGACAGGGACGACGGAGATACATGGGGGTAAAGCAAAGGTCAATTGGGCAACAGCCTGCCGCCCAATTCAGATGGGTGGTCTGGGAATATTAGACCTATGGAAGCTTTGCAAGGCTCTTCGCCTCTGCTGGCCATGGCATCAATGGACCTTTCCTCATAAACCCTGGTCTGGCTCTCCCTTACTGCTTGATGCTTCAGACTGGGACCTTTTTGAGGCAGCCACGGAGATCACAATTCACAATGGTAAAACTGCGCTCTTCTGGCATTCTAATTGGCTTCAGGGGATCAAACCAGCTAGAGCCTTTCCGGACCTGTTCAAGCACAGCAAGAGGAAGAACATGACTGTTGCCAAAGCTCTAAGTAATCATACATGGCTGCGTGACTGTTTTCATAGCATCACTGTCACGCTTCTGCAGCAAATAGTCTCTCTTTGGACTCTAATTCAACAGAACCCACTGGATCCTCTTGACACACTCCCTGACTCGATCACCTGAAGGCTTACTTCTAATGGTTAGTACACGGCGAAATCTGCTTACATTCTCCAATTCCTTGGCTGCCCATCCTCTGATTATCCAAGGCTGATCTGGAACGTCTGGGCACCATCTAAATGTAAGTTCTTTGCGTGGCTGCTGCGGCAAAATAAAGTTTGGACTGCTGATCGGCTCCAACGCCGGGGCTGGCCTAATTCATACTTATGTACGCTATGCCTCAGAAGTCTGGAGACAGCACATCACCTCTTCGCAGAATGTTCGACCTCAGTAGCTATCTGGCAAGCGATATCGTCGTGGATCACTCGCCCATACCAGCTGCAGGCCAGCCGGCAGGACTCTCCTCATATCTCATATTGGTAGCAAGGACTCACACACGGCACTGGTCCATCCTCCCAAGGGGCTCGATCGCTAGCTATTCTTGTATGCTGGGCCATATGGCGAGAGAGGAACAACAGAGTGTTCCAAGGAAAGGAAGCGACAGTGGCACAGATCGTATCTTCAATTCAGGAGGATGCCAGACAGTGGGGAAGGGCCGGGGCAAGTCACATACTGCAGATACTCCCTCCGAGAGACTCTGTTTCTTAAGACTAGCGGCGCCCCTCGTGCCTGCAACCCAGAGCTATAACTTTGCCTTTGTTGCCTTTGTATATCGATCTCGTTGTAATATTTGATAATGTCACTAAAACTCTCTGCTTAATATATCACCCGATGGGGTTTTTCAAAAAAAAAAAATGAACATCACAGTGCACATCTAGCCACAATGTAGACAATCATTACCTTAACAGCAAGGGGACGATGCAGCTGAGAGCAGCGAACTAATTTATGTAGCTGACAAGCGGAAGACGAGCAAGGGACCGAAGGGTGACGGGCGAAAGGCGAGCAAGGGACCGACGGGCGCACGAGGCCGACTGGCACATGCACGAGGCGGACAGGAGGACGGGCGCAGGCGAGATGCCGGGGGACGACGGGCGCAGCCGGCCGACGGTGGCGACGGACGAGCACAGGCACCGCGCTCGCCGTCCGCCGCACCGGGAGAGGCGGCGTCCCCGCAGGGGAGGAGAGGGGAGGCGGCGGGTATCAAAGCGTTGGGGGGTATCGGGGGAAAATAGCTGCGGCGTTCCCGTATCGCGAGGATTGGGCCGCGACTCGAAAACGCCAGGCCTCAGTTCATTTCGGGTTTAAGTGGATTATTTGCTCAGAAATTAATCGCGATTTAATTATTGTGCTTGGGTGGGATTATCGTTTATTTTCATTGATAAGCTGCTTATAAGCAGAAACAAATAGGGCCTTAAGGAGGTGGACATCCGGAGCGAGCAACGCTTGAACTCGTCGGGCGCAACTCGGCCCCGACTGAGCTGGCCAGTCGGCCTGACTCCCAACAAATAAATTCGTCTCCTTTCAATTAAATTTGTCATGTAATCTTTTACATTGTGATGTCTCTTAGTGCTTGTTTTCTTTTCTCTCCGCGAAAACATCGCACACACATTTCACCATAATTATTTACTCCCGCCGTCTATAAATTTAAACTAACAAGTGACGCAAAAAATACTACTTATTCCGTTTCATTTTAAATACCGCTGTTTAGTGAAGACTGAGCTAACCAGGGAGGAAGTAGAATATTTGATGTTGTTTATATACTCAAATGGCCAGCGGCTCCAGGTGCAAGTGCTGCCACTCGGGTTATGTTCATGGTATCTAACTGGGAATTGTTATATATATATATATATATATATATATATATATATATATATATATATATATATATATATATATATATATATAACAATCATCTTCCGGTGCAATCGTGCAAAAATCACTTATGAGCCACACGATCTTCATCCTACGATTTCTATATTTTCACTTAAACCCCCCGCCAAGTAATAAAGTTCTTGTTGTACAATGAAGAATTTAAGTGTAAAAATACAATGACCGTGAGATCAAGATCATGTGACTCACATTTAATTTTTGCACGATTGCACAGGAGGGCTGATTGGATTCTAGTCTTTCCCATTATTGGTTGATCTTTAGAAGGAAGCAATTTTAGAAGTTGTTTGTAGTTGTAGGGCTGAATGTGTGTATGAGTGTGTATAGATGCGTATGGGTAGTATGATTGAGTGTGTTCACACATGGACAGAGACTATAATTGTACCTAATAGAGATGCTTAGAAAACTACTCAGACGTAACTCTTAAGTCCATAAGTACATTACAAGATATTTTACATATTCAAATGCCTTGTTTGGAACACACCCATTGTCATAACTTTTACCAAGACTTTATGCTCTCCTCTTTCTTGCAAATCTTTACATCGGCATTGCTTGGATTTTCAGAACTTGCACAGGAAATGGTAAAGCTCAATGCAGTCCAGGGCAGGCTGGTTCCACGACTAGTCCTGCTCCATAACACGCTTACAGAGAAACTTGAAGCATTACCGGGCATAGAATCAAGCAGTGATTGCCATGAAATTAGAACTCCGGGCAGGCGTGCGATGAGTAACATTGCATAATTCAGGAATATAGCGTGGGTGACATCGTGCATGCCTGTTCAAGGCATAATCGATGTTGTTGGTGTCAACTCCATCAAAGTTGAATCCATTCGGCTCTAGGTATCGGGCCTGTGCCCGGTCGTTGTCAAGTTCGACATCGAAGACAGTGTCATAGAGCCCTGTGTAATGTAAGCAATCGTCAATTTATCCTTGCATTGTGTACAGTGCAACACAATGTAGACATAGTGATGGCAACGAATTCGAATGATAGATTAAGCCTTGCATTGCATGCACCTCCAATGTTCCAGACAATGGGGTGGATATGTTGCGCATGGCTACGAGCTGAGTTAAGCCGTAGGGTTCAAAAATAGATGGAACAAGGATGAAGTTGGAGCGTATTGGGTATAGCCAAAACATTTTTTATAGTTTGCGGTGCATTGATCCTATCACAACTGAACAAGGATCTACGTTAGGTTGTATAATAACATAAGGTTGAGATCATCAGATCACACACACACGAGGGAAAAGGATGTATGATCTCAACTAAGTAGCTCTTCTGCTCTTTATGGATTTATTAGCAGCATCTAAGCAATTATAAATACAGGTGCAACCCCAAACCCTTTACACTTTGAAATAAAGTAAACCTAAGCTTTTAAATCTGCATAAAAAATAATTAAGCTGCATCTTACCCATTTTAATGTTCCACGAAGTAAACATGGATTGCCTCCACTAATCCACTGTACTCTTATTTCAGCTCCGCTCCACAAAAAATTTCATGAAAACATTTCATGTACACACACACGCACGAAACATGGATGAACATTTGTTTGAGGATTTCTTAGTTGAAGAAAAGAAAAAGAACTCGAGAGATCTGAAATTGAAGAAGCTGAAAGGAGGAGACAAATTGATAATCCCCAGCGAAAAGGGGAAGAAAGGGCTGCAGATGAAGCTATCAGGACACAAGCAAAATCTGAGGTTGAGATAGAAAAACAAATTATGCAACATATTGGATATAGCCAAAACTTTTGCTGATAGTTAGCGGTACATTGAGCATATCACAGATGGACATGAATCTATTGTTAGGTTGTATTATAACAAAAGCTTGAGATCACACACACATAGGGACACACACTTTCTTCGTCATGTTCGACTACCCCGAGCAGCAGGCCACCACAGCCCTCCGCGGTGAGGTCTTTCAAGGGGGGGTCAAGTTCAGGATCCGACCATGGTGCGTTTGGCCGACTATGGGCCGCTGGTCCCACCATGTGAAGATTGTGGTGGAGGACCTCCCACTCCATGCTTGGTGCGAGGAAGGCATTCGCCAGATCTTCGGACAGCACTGCCTGTTCGATCGTTTGGAGGACGAGTCTTACTTGCGAGCCTCGGCGAGGTTCTGCACCTTCTGGGCTTGGATGGCCCAAGCCGCCTCCCGTGCACAATGATGGTTACCCTCTTCCAGCCCAGATCGACTTTTCCGGCGCCCGTTATGGAGCTCCCGCCAACGGCACATTCGGTGGAGATTGTGGTGCACCTTGCAAAGTTACACATGTGGGCTCGGCCGGCAAGCTCACCACACTCCGGCATCAATGCTCTACCCCCTACCCTCTCCTCCGACTCAGAGGAGGAGCTGGAAATCCGCCGGCTGAGGTTCAACTGGGTTCATGGCATCCTCGACTGTTTCCTCCTTCGTTCTCACCTCCCAGTGCAGGAACGCTGTAGCCAACCTGCCCCAACACGCAGGGACTTCCCGGACGGAGACTCCGAAAACCACCAGCATCACCATGGTTACAATCGCCGTGGTGCCATGCGCGGCTCCATGGCGGGACGCTCCGACGGGCATGGAGGTCATGGTCAACCTCGCACACGCAGGGGAGGACCTAGCACAGTGGGACGTCGCAGAGCGGCTTCCGGCAAGCCGGCAGAAGCAACTCGTACCGGACGTCTGCTCGCGCGCTCCTCTCCGAGCCCCCGTACGAGGGACCCACTCTGCAGGGACAAGGAGGAGTGGGGCCGCCAACGTTCAAACTCGCCTGTGCGGTGCCGGACCGCACCTGCACCTCCTAGTACCGCTCGTCAGATGAGCGTCATCACGCCCTCCCCAATACACGCTAATTCCACCCGAGTGCAGACCTGGGCAGCGCGACTGTCCTGCGCTGCTCCTCCCTCTATTGGTCCAGACCCTGTTCTGGGCTCCCCGACAAAATCGAAAAGGGGAAAGGAGGACCCAGGCCTTGCCAGGTTTGGAGGCGGCCTCTACCCCATGCTCGAGGAGGTCAGGCTGGGAATACAGGACTCGGGACATAACAGCCATGTCGGAGGCCTCAACACCATGCCCGAGGAAGCCAGACAGGGAAAGGTGGATCAGGGTCATTCCAGGTTTGGCGGCGACCTCATCGTTGTGCCCGAGGAGCGCTACTCTGCCAGGACGGGCGGTGATTCCCCTTCGTCCGACTCGGTCCCCGACTTGGGATCTGGTGGGACCCCTGTCGAGTGGATGGTCCAACCACTGCCATCGCCAAGGCCACCATCCAGCGCGGCTAACGGTGACGACAGCCAAGCCGGGGGCCTCACAATTGCAGCCGCTGGGCTCTCCAACTATGCTGAGCCTGCAAGAACGCCACACTTGTCTTCCCCACGCTGCGATGACCCGCACCAGACTACAACCACGACACCTGGGGGTCTCGACGGCCTGGCCCAGCCGTTCAAATCACCGCCTCCTGCCATCTTGCGTGCGCCGTCCAGGATGGCGCGAGCCCCGCGAACTCCCTCCTCGGCAGAGTCACTTCACAAGAGCATGCGCTAGGCTCAAAACTGCACAACCATCCCGGTGGCGATGAGAGCCACCCAGCGCCTGATCCGCGAGCTGGATTTGGCTGGAGACAAGGAACCAATTGGGGCCACCACCCTGAAGAAATATGAGGCCCTCTACCAGCAGCCACTACCGCCAAAAGCCATAGCAGCTATTCGCGGATTAACCTGCCTCGCCCGAGATGGCCTCACCCGGGCCACCGCGTCGCTGGTGGCGGAGGAGCTACGTTCTCAGGCCGCGGCCTGACGGAACGAGGACGTCGTCAAGGGCTTCCAACCGTGGTCATGTATCAGTTAGTCTCATCCAACAGTATGATTGTCTTGTGGAGTCTGTCGGCACCATGCCCAGTGTGGGCTTTTGTCATGTTCGTCGTGCTAGTCTGGGTTGGTGGATGTACTTTGAGGAAGCTTTTCTTGGGGCTAGCGGTAGAAGCCTCCTCCCTGGGAATGTATAAAGGATGGTGTTTCGTGTCTTCGACTGGGCTGTTCTTCGTATTCCTCAATGGATGACAACCTCAGATTGTTGTCTTGGAATGTTAGAGGACTAAACCTACCAGCCCGCCGTGAAGTAGTAAGACAACTGGTATCCAATGCCCAAGCATCCGTGGTCTGCATCCAGGAATCCAAGTTGCAGCATCTGGACAACAGTTTAGCAATGGAGTTTCTGGGCCAGCGTCTCTCGGAGTTTGCTTCCATCTCTTCTGTAGGGACTCATGGTGGGATCATCATTGCTTGGGATCCAGATAAATTTCGTGGTTCCGAGGTCTTGGCGAATGATTACTCTTTATCTCTCTGTTTGGAAGACCTCACAAACGGCAAACAATTCAAGTTAACATCAGTATACAGTCCAACCGACAGCAGAAGCAAGGGCTCCTTTCTACAGCAGCTAATCCAGGAGCGTCCATCTCAAACTATGCCTTGGCTTTGCATTGGAGACTTCAATCTAATCTACAATGCTAGAGATAAGAATAACAACAACATTAGCCGTCACTGGATGTCCTCCTTCCGCCGGGCCTTAGACGTCGCTGAACTTCTAGAGCTGCCTCTCCATAACAGAGAGTTTACTTGGAGCAACGAGCGTCGGGATCCCACCCTGGTGCGCCTGGACAGAGCCTTCGGTTGCTCAGCTTGGGACTTGCAATTCCCCACACATCAATTGATTGCCCTGTCCTCCTCTTTATCGGATCATTACCCCCTATTTCTAACAAGCCAGCCTCGGCGGGTGGATAGGCAGTTCCGATTCGAAACTTTTTTGATAAAAGTGTCGGGGTTCACCGAAGTAGTTAGTCATGCATGGAACCAGCACACAGCACCAGAATCGCCCATGGTCAGGCTTCTAAACAGACTAAGACTCACATCCAAGGCCTTGCGGCAATGGAGCAAATCTCTATTTGGTGGTGCCCGACTCCAGCTCCTAATGGCAACTGACGTGATTGGCCGTCTAGACAGAGCCCAGGAACATCGCAACTTATCTGATGATGAATGGTCTCTTTGCAAAGATCTTAAAGTCCGAGTCCTCGGGCTGGCAGTGCTCGAACGTTCCCGGAGGCGGCAAGCTTCCCGAGTCCTATGGATCAAGGCGGGTGATGCTTCATCCAAGTTCTTTCATCTCAAAGCAAATGGCCGAGCGAGAAGGAATTACGTCACCAGACTGAGGCGGGCAGACGGATAACACGCATGGTGTCACACAGATAAAGAGAATCTCCTCCACGAGCATTTCCAACAGATCATTGGTTCCTCCGTTCCGAGATCTTGCACGCTAAATTGGGAGTACTTACACCTCTCCTCTGTCCAAACTTCACTGGCTGATCCTTTTACAGAGGCTGAGATTTACAACACAGTCTGCAAATCACCGGCAGAAAAATCCCCCGGACCCGATGGATTCACCAGATCCTTCTACAAAACCTGCTGGAAAATCATAAAAGCTGATGTGGTAGCTGCATTCAACCAGTTTTACAGCTTAAACACAAGCTCCTTTGCTCTGTTAAACACGGCCAACATCACCCTGGTACCAAAATCTCCAGCGGCAGAGACACCGTCTGAGTACGGACCAATCAGTCTTCTAAGCTCTGTTGCAAAACTAATATCCAAAGTGTTGGCTTCCCGGCTGGCACCGATCATTGGAAGTTTGGTATCACCGGCACAGACAGCATTTATCAAAAAAAAAAAGGAGCATTCAAGAAAACTTTCTCTCTGTCAAAAATCTGCTAACCAACTACAACCGACGCCATCGACCGCTGCTGATGCTTAAGCTGAATATTTCCCGTGCCTTTGATTCTGTTTCCTGGGAGTATCTACTGGAACTGATGCAGGCACGTCTCTTCCCGGTACGCTGGCTGGACTGGTTATCTCTAATTTGGTCTACTGTGTCGTCTAGGGTTTGTCTCAATGGAACCAAAGGTCCGGCCATCCAACATGCGAGAGGGCTTCGGCAGGGAGACCCGCTATCACCGTACCTTTTCTTACTGGCCATTGACCCCATTCAAAAATTGTTCCAACAAGCTACAGAGATGGGTATCATTTCTCCGCTCCACGAAGCGGGTTCGCGCATGCGAATTTCCCTCTATGCAGATGATGTTGCACTATTCTTAAACCCTGTCAAAGAAGATGTGGATGCAGCAATGAATCTTCTAACTCGTTTCGGGGATGCAACTGGTCTGAAAATCAACATAGCCAAATGTTTGGTTGCCAGCATTCACTGTGACCATCTCGATCTGCAGAACATACTATCAGGCTTTGGTGGTCAGCACGCTCAATGGCCCATCAAGTATCTTGGCATGCCACTTACCCCTCACCGTGTCCGCCTTCACCACTTGCAAGAGGTACAAGACCGTATGGCAAACAAACTAGCACACTGGCAGGGCAAGCTGCTATCTTTTGCAGGTCGAAGAGAGCTTGTCCGAACAACACTTACCTCGATTGCAAAATATATCCTCTCGGCAATCAAACCACCAAAGAAACTTCTCTCAAACATTGACAAAGCGCGTCGGTGCTTCCTATGGTGCGGTGGCAGGCCGGTTACTAGAGCACAGTGCAAAATAAATTGGGATGTTGTATGCCGCCCGCTAACTTATGGTGGCCTGGGACTCAAGGAGCTCGACCGTTTTAGCCGTGCCCCCCAGCTTCGGTGGCTTTGGCTCCCCTGGATGCAGCAGAATGAAGAATGGCACAAAACGGAGCTCCCGATCGACCACTCCGATCTATCTCTTTTTGCAGCTGCCACTCAAGTCAAGGTTGGAAACGGCAAAATTGCCTCCTTCAGGAAATCTAGCTGGGTAGAAGGCCTCACCCCGGCCATTGCTTTCCCAGCACTCTATGCTGCATGCAGGGGTAAAAAGAAGTCAGTGTTGGAGGCACTCCAGAATAATAGGTGGATGGCTGATCTCTACGACCGACTAACACCAGACGTCCTAATAACCTTCTTCCGGCTCTGGGTACTAAATCAGGGCAAAAAAATAAACTGCTTCATACACATTTTGAGGTTCCAAGAAGTAAACAGGGATGTCCTCAACTGATCCAGACCATACTCTTATTCCAGTACCACAAAAAAACTTTCATGTACACATACACAAATGCGCACGCAACATTGATGAACATTTGTTTGAGAACTTATTAGTTGAAGAAAAGAAAAAAGATCTCGAGAGACATGAAACTGAAGAAGCTAAAAGAAGGAAACCGTTGATGATCAGTGACAAAAAGAGGAAGCAAGGGCTGCCGATGAAGCTGTAAGGGCGCAAGCGAAGGCTGAGGTAGAGATGAAGGAAAACAAATTGCACAATGTATTGGTTATAGCCAAAATATTTGTTTATAATATGTGATACATTGAGCAAATCACAATTTGACAAGAGTCTACTGTTTGGTTGCATTTTAACAGAAGCCCGAGATCACTTGCTCGTAGTACTAAGATTTGGATTTATGGCGGCTACAACAATTGGATTGATGGACTCTCATTCGCTGAAAAACTTTCAAAAAATGATGACAAAGATAGTGAATGGTGGTTTTCATATGGTATGACATCTCATACTTCTCTGGACTTAGTTAGATAAAATAATAAAATCGAGAGACCTGAAATTGAAGAAGCTGAAAGGAGACATATTGATTATCAGTGGCGAAAAGAGGGAAAAAGGGTTGAGGATGAATCTTTCAGGGCACAAGCAAAGTCTGAGGTTGAGATGAAGAAAAAAATTACACAACGTATTAGGTGTAGCCAAAATTTTTGTTGATAATTTGTGGTACATTGAGCTGATGACAGCCGAACAAGGGTTTACTGTTAGGTTGTATTATAACAGAAGCTTGATCTCTCTCTCACACACACACACACACACACACACACACACACACACACACACACACACACACACACACACACACACACACACACACAAACGCGCGCGTGCGCGGAAAAGGGATGTATGATCTCAACTAAGTAGCTCTTCTGACACGTTAACATGAAATATATTAGATCTGGATTTGTTAGCAGCATCTAAGCAATTATATAAACGGGTACATCCCCAAACCCTTTGAGCTTTATGAAATAAAGCAAACCTAAGCTTCTAAATCAGCGCAAAAGATAAACTGCTTCATACTCATTTTGAGATTCCAAGAAGTAAATAGGGATGTCCTCAACTAATTCAGACCATACTCTTATTCCAGTACCACCCAAAGGAAACTTTCATGTACACACACACACACACACTTGTATTGTAACAGAAGCTTAAGATCACCACACACTACGCGTGCGCGCACACACACATGGAAAAGGGATGTATGATCTGAACTAAGTAGCTCTTCTCACATGTTAACATAAATTATATTAAATGTGGATTTGTTAGCAGCATCTAAGCAATTATATTTACAGGTACATCCCCAAACACTTTGGGATTTATGAAATAAAATAAACCTAAGCTTTTAAATTGGGCAAAAAAAATTGCTTCATACCCAGTTTAAGGTTCTAAGAGTAAATAGGGATGCCCTCAACTAATGTAGACCATACTCTTATTCCAGTACCATCCCCAACAAAAAGTTTCATGTACACATACACACGCACGTGCAACATGGATGAACATTTGTTTGAGAATTTATTAGTTGAAGAAATAAAAAAGATCTCGGGAGACATGAGACTGAAGAAGCTGAAAGGAGGAAAGATGTTGACAATGAGTGGCAAAAAGATGAAGCAAGGGCTGCTGATGAAGCTGTAAGGGGCAGGGCACAAAGCGAAGAGGCTGGGGTAGAGATGATGGAAAACAAATTGCATAAAGTATTGGTTATATCCAAAATATTTGTTGATAATATGTGGCACATTGAGCCAATCACAATTGGACAAGGGTCTACTGTTTGGTTGTATTATAACAGAAGCTTGAGATCGCTTGCTCGTAGTACTGACATTTTGATTCATGGGGGCTACAACAATTGGATTGATGGACTCTCATTTGCTGAAGGACTCGTTCAACATGATGGAAAAATAGTTAATGGTGGTTTTCTGATGGTATGACATCTCATTCTTCTCTGCACTTTGTTAGCAAAAAGAAAATGAACTCGAGAGATTTGAAACTGGAGAAGTTGAAAGGAGGAGACACATTGATGATCAGCGGTGAAAAGAGGAAGAAAAGGCAGCAGATGAAGCTGTCAGGGCACAAGCAAAGTCTGAGGTTTAGATGAAGAAAAAAAATTATGAAATATATTGAGTATAGCCGAAAACATTTGTTGATAATTTGTGTTACATTGAGCTTATCACAACTGGACAAGAGTCTACAGTTAAATTTTACTATAATATAAGCTTTAGATTATAACACACACACACAGACACACACCACACACACACACCACACAACACACACACACACACAAACACACAAACACACAACTCGCTCAACATGATGGGAAAGATAGTGAATGTTGGTTTTCAGATGGTATGCCATCTCATTCTTCTCCGCACTTCATTAGAAAAAGGAAAAATGAACTCGAGAGATCTGAAACTGAAGAAGCTGAAAGGAGGAGACATAAAAGAGAAAGAAAAGGTACCAGATGAAGCTGCCAGGGCACAAGCAAAGTCTGAGGTTGAGATGAAGAAAAACAAATTGTGCAACATATTGATTATAGCCAAAAACATTTGTTGATAATGTGGTACATTGTTCTTACCACAACTGGACAAGGTCTACAGTTAGGTTTTATTACAATAAAAGTTTTAGATTATAACATAACCTTTAGATCACAGACACAAACGCGCGCGCACACACACACACACAACTTGCTCAATATGATGGGAAAGATAGTGGATGTTGGTTTTCAGATGGTATGGCATCTCATTCTTCTCTGCACTTCATTAGCAAAAAGTAAAATAAACTCAAGAGACCTCAAACTGAAGAAGCTGAAAGGAGGAGACAAATTGATGATCAGTGGTGAAAAGAGGAAGAAAAGGCAACAGATGAAGCTGTCAGGGCACAAGCAAAATCTTAGTTTGAGATGAAGAAAAAAATTATGCAAGATATTGAGTATAGCCAAAAACATTTGTTGATAATTTGTGGTACATTGAGCTTATCACAACTAGACAATGGTCTACTGTTAGGTTGTACTATAGCAACAACTTCATACACACACACACACACACACACACACACACACACACACACACACACACACACACACACACACACACACACACACACACACACACACACACCACGCGCGCGCGCGCACACACACAGAGACTACAACAATTGGATTGATGGACTCTCATTTGCTGAAAGACTCGCTCAACATGAAGGGAAATATAGTTAATGATGGTTTTCAGATGGTATGGCATATCATTCCTCTCTGCACTTCGTTATCAAAAAGAAAAATGAACTCGAGAGACCTGAAATTGAAGAAGGTGAAAGGAGGATACAAATTGATGATCAACAGTGAAAAGAGGAAGAAAAAGCAGCAGATGAAGCTGCTAGGGAACAAGCAAAGTCTGATGTTGAGATGAAGAACAAATTATGCAACATATTGAGTATAGCAAAAAACATTTGTTGATAATTTGTGGTACATTGGGCCTATCACAACTGGACAAGGTCTACAGTTAGGTTGTATTATAACAAAAAGTTTAGATTATAAAATAACCTTTAGATCACACACAAACAAACACACACACACACACACAACTTGCTCAACATGATGAGAAAGATAGCGAATGTTGGTTTTCAAATGGTATGACATCTCATTCTTCTCTGCACTTTGTTAGAAAAATAAAAATGATCTCGAGAGACCTAAAATCAAAGAAGCTGAAAGGAGTAGACAAATTGATGATCAGCGGTGAAAAGAGGAAGAAAAGGTAGCAAATGAAGCTGTCACGGCACAAACAAAGTCTAAGGTTAAAATGAAGAAAAACAAATTATGCAACATATTGAGTATAGCAAAAACCATTTGTTGATAATTTGTGGTACATTGATCTTATCACAACTGGAAAAGTGTCTATAGTTAGGTTGTACTATAACAGAAGCTTTGGATTATAACATAACTATTAGATCACACACACACACGCGCGCGAGTGCGCGTGCACACACACACACTACAACAATTGGATTGGTGGACTCTCATTTTCTGAAAGACTCGCTCAACATGATGGGAATTATAGTGAATGGTGGGTTTTCATATGGTATGTGTGACACCCGGTTCCGAAAATGAACCAAGTGAACACATATGTGTGCCCAGGATGTTCAACACACATACAAAAGTGCATTCACAAAAGAGTATACAGAAAATTACCACATAACAAGATTAATTAACCAGTTTTATTAAACAAACCATATTATCCTCAAATACAAGCTCTAATGAATGTTGATAACAAGTTCAACTAATGCAACGGAAATAATCTAAATAAGCAAACTAAACAGCTAGGCAGGATAAGCGATGTGGTATAGCGCAACTCCAATCAACACCACAGGCAAGCTGACGGTAGACACGGTCTAGAACTCTGCATTATCACCATTAAACTCCCAATTCTGACCTGCAACTGTTGGGGGGTTTGCAAGAGTGAGTACATGTCGTACTTAGCAAGTGTGGAAAGTATGACATGTGGCTGATTCAAACGACGATAATAATAATGGTTAAGTGCTAAAAAGTACATTAAAACATTTGAAAAGCAATATATGTTACATGTACATGAAATGAACCCATCATGAGCCATATAGTTATCTTAATACCAGTCCATATTCCATATCCATCATCATATACCAATATCCATATTCAATACCAGAATTCAATTCATAACCATCCATAACCATAATTCCAACCATAACCATCCCAAATACCATCCCAATACCGAGTTCCCTCTAATCATGGAAGTTTTCCAGGTGCTCATAACCGGGAGCACAGCTATCATGATAGTTTTATTAGACTCTACAGAGTTTGTACCACTTTACCCATGTGTTTGTGATTTTATCACCCGTCGGCGACTAAAGAAACCTCTCTTATGCCAATTACACTTCCTTTGGTGTATGGCCAAGAGATCACAAAATAGCCTTTACAAAGGGATTACTAGCCTATTTAGACCCCACTGAGGTTTCACCGGTGGCGATGTCTCCTACAGATCACATCTTCAACCAAGGTCCCCCTCTTGAGCCATTCAGATCCCAGGGTAGTCCCACCAATCATCAACAAAACCAATCCGACTACCCCTTCCCCGAGCATCCAAAATGGTCCAAATAGCACTGGCAAAACCCTAATTAATCAGCTACGCCACACCCATACTTGGCCTCGTGGTGGCACTGTAGTCCTGGCTTATTCTCGCATGAATCGGTCCTTAGATCTAAAGCAAGCAAAACCACCATAACATCCAACCCATCCACGTACCAAGCTTGCTTAGATCACCCATTACCATATGATATTTAACCAGTTCATGTCAACTACAATATCATTAATGCATAATTAAATTAAGTAGTGTTGTTGTTCTTCCATCCCAATTAATTAAACGAAGCAAAAAGGTAAAAAGCCCTTCCCCACTCTCTACTATATATTCTAGGTGACAATGGTGGTTTAACAAAGCTAGTAAACTTCCTATCATAAGGTTTCCCATCAAATTGACACAAGCATGCAATTTCCAAACAAAACATTTATTTTAAAACAGGATCAATATGCTTCAAGGACACTTGCCTTGCTCTTGCGGTTGGTTCGGGTCAACTTCTCCAAACTCTTGGTGCTGGAGATCCTCCGCGGCACTCTCTAGTGCAAATCCGTCTAATCCGCACAATAAACATACAAGACAAAAAACACAATCAAAGAGTGCACAAATATTACTCAATATGACATGACATGCATGATTGATGCAAATGCAAGGTAGAACCTGTTAATGGATTGCTTTTAATGATAACTTACTAGTTCTAATAGATTTTAACAAGTTTATACAGGTTTGGATTTGATTAGATCTACTTTTAGAATCAATTCAACACAATTTAGTGAGTAAAATCGAACTAGTCTGTAGATGGCCAGACTAGTTCGCACTTCGCAGAACTAGCGAACTAGGATTTTCTAGATTGACGTAAATTCGGAGATTAGGGGTTGAATTCACGTAAGGAAAATAGAATAGAAGGTATACCAGGTGTTTAACACTCCAATGAATCAAGAAACTTGGAGGTAACACTTGGATCTTGATGATCTAGGGTTGGTGATGAACTTGGAGATGAATTGGTGATGAAGAACGAAAGCTTGGTGGAGATCTTGATCCTCTTTTGTTTCCTCCTCTACTTCTTCTTGCTTGGGATCTCCTCCTCCCTCCTTGGTGGTGGCTCTCCATGAACTAGGGTTTGGGTGGGGTGGAAAAGTGGCAAATAGATGTCAAGCCAAGGGGTGGGGTTGTTTATATAGAGGTGGAGGCTAGGGTTAGATGGATTTCAAGTTTGAGAGGAGTAGAGGCCGGTTTAGGATCCCCCATGGCCTCTAAAAGAAATAGGCACGACATCCCTAGGCCCACTTAACGTGAAACTCAAGAAACAAGTCGTAAAACAAAAGATCAACTCGGAGTCGCGAAATATTAGACAAGTCCGAAAAGGACCGGACTAGTCCGAAGTTGTCCAGAGAGAAAATCGAACAAGTCTGGCCAAAAATCGGACAAGTCCGACTTTAGTCAGAGAGGAAAACGGACAAGTCCGCTGGAACACCGGACTAGTCCAGAAAAGTTCAGGGACTTAGCAAATTTTCAAGGATTCTTGGAATATCAGACTAGTACGCACAAAACCGGACAAGTCCGAAAGTTTCTAGAGGCAAAATCGGACTAGTCCGCAGTAAAAACGGACAAGTCCGTTTTTAGTCAGAGAGAAATCAGACTAGTCCTCAGTAAAATCGGACTAGTCCGCACTTTCCTGCATTTTAAGTGCGGTTTTGCTCCAAATCAATTTTAAACTCGTTCCTCTTGTTGTGGGTTAATGTTAAACATGTATATGAATGTATGCAAGGCATGATGCATGAAAATGAGGGTGTTACAAACCTACCCCCTTAAAATGAATCTCGCACTTGAGATTCAACGTGGAAGAGAAGAGATAGGGCAATTCCTTCTTGAGATCATCCTCCAATTCCTACGTTGCTTCTTTTTCTGTGTGGTGCTTCCATTGAACTTTACACCATCGAATCACCTTGTTCCTTGTGACTCTCTCCTTGGTTTCCAAGATCTTGGCCGATTGCTCGGCATAAGTCAAATCTTCCTCTAGTTCCAATTCTTCCATTGGCACTTGTTCTTTCGGTACTCTCAAGCACTTCTTGAGTTGGGTAACATGAAAGACATCATGAACATCTGATAGATAAGCTGGCATCTCCAACTTATACGCTACTTCTCCTCTTTTGTCCAAAATCTTGAATGGTCCAATGTAGCGAGGTGCTAGCTTGCCTCTTATGTTAAACCTCTTATGACCTCTCATCGGCGACACCTTGAGGTAAACAAAATCTCCCACTTCGAAGGCTAATTTCCTTCTCCTATTGTCCGCATAGTCCTTTTGTCTTGATTGGGCAGCCCTCAAGTTTTCACGAATTATTTGGACTTGCTTTTCAGCTTCTTGCAACACATCCAGACCAAATACTGAGTTTCTCCTGCCTCATTCCAGAATAAAGGTGTCCTACACTTCCTTCCGTAAAGCGCTTCACATGGTGACATTTTCAAGCTTGCTTGGTAACTATTGTTGTATGAAAATTTCGCGTATGACAAGATTTTGTCCCAACCTTTCCCATGCTTTAAAGCACAAGCTCTTAACATGTCCTCTAAAATCTGGTTGGTCCTCTCGGTTTGTCCATCCGTTTGAGGGTGATATGCTGAACTGAAATTCAACCTCGTTCCCAAAGCTTCATGCAATTTCTGCCAAAATCTGGAGGTAAATTGAGAAACTCTATTCGAGACTATCTTATTCGGTACTCCGTGTCGACACACAATATGCTCCATGTATATTTCATCCAATTATGCAGTTGTATATTTGGTCTTCACAGGGACAAAATGAGCTAACTTGGTTAAACAATCCACAATTAGCCAAATTGAGTCATACCCGGACTGAGTACGTGGTAACCCAACTATGAAGTCCATTCCAATTTCTTCCCACTTCCATTCCGGGATCTTCAATGGTTGCAATAATCCAGTTGGCCTTTGATGTTCAGCTTTAACTCGTTGGCACACATCACACAACGCAACATATTCGACTATGTCCTTCTTCATGCTAGCCCACCAATAGCAAGTCTTCAAGTCTTTGTACATCTTTGTACAACCAGGATGAATTGAGTATGGTGAGTCATGTGCCTCTTTTAATATCGTCTCCCGAATATGCTTCACATTAGGCACGACAATCCTTTTTCCCAGCCATAAGGTACCATGTTCATCCTCATCAAATCTAAATTCTCTCCCCTCTTCGGTCCTTTCCTTGATTTTATTGATCTCCTCATCTGTGTGGTTTGTGCTTCTCGAATTTCTTGCTCCAAGGTCAGATTTAACTCCATCATCTCCATCTCATTTACAAACCCGAGGTTCAACCGTTCAAACTCCTTACATAACTCGGATGGTAACTCTCGAACTGTGAGTTGATGACTTACTCCTTTCCTACTTAAAGCATCGGCCACTACGTTGGCTTTTCCCGGGTGATAGTTGATCCCCAAATCATAATCTTTGATGAGCTCCAACCATCTTTGTTGCCTCAAGTTCAGATCCGTTTGTGTGAAAATATACTTCAAACTCTTATGATCCGTATAAATTTCACACCTATGTCCAAGAATATAGTGTCTCCAAATTTTCAATGCATGTATCATGGCTGCAAGTTCTAAATCATGTGTTGGGTAATTCTGCTCATGTTTCTTCAATTGTCTCAACGCATAGACTACTACTTGACCTTCTTGCATCAATACACATCCACGTCCTTGTCTCGATGCGTCGTATAAATCCAAGCTTCTTGCTCATGTCTAGTAATACCAACACCGGTGTAGTGATAAATCTCTTCTTCACTTTCTCAATAGTATCCTGACAAGATAGAATCCATTTGAGAGGCCTTCCCCTTATTAGCAACTCAATCATGCACTTCACTACGTTGGAGTAGTCTTTGATGATTGGATAGTCTTGATATCTATTGTGACGCATCAACTCCAATGCTGACTTCCTTATCACATGTCGATTGCACTGTCCTTGTGGCATACTGGACCACTCCATTATGCTTCCGTAGCCAATCCATTCCAAGTGTCACATCTGATATTTGTGAATCCAAAACAATAAGGTTGGCGAAGGATTCTACCCCCCTTATTTTAAAACTTCTTAGACACACTATTTTTGTTCTCATCTTCCATACAACTTCGTATGAGACAATGAATCTTCTAGTTGTGTCCTTCTTCCATTGAAGTAGATGTTGAGTGAGAAAGAAAAGAGAGATAGAACGAATCCCCAACTATATGCATCAAGGAATATGGAACTAACCAACTAGCTACACTAGCCTAGGTGGACATGGCAATGATAAAGCATCCCAAAATCCTCTATTAAGCACACAAGCAAACAATATATAGCAAACAACACACCAACCAAAAACACATTGGTTCCTGAGTGCTCCTATGTGCTCTAAAGTGTCCATTCTATCTAGGCTGCATCCTACGGTCAACCTGTAGCTCTGATACCAATCAGTGAGAGCCGGTTCCGAAAATGAACCAAGTGAACGCATATGTGTGCCCAGGATGTTCAACACACATACACGAGTGCATTCACAAGAGTATACAAAAAATTACCACATAACAAGATTATTTAACCAATTTTATTAAACAAACCATATTATCCTCAAATACAAGCTCTAATGAATGTTGATGACAAGTTCAACTAATGCAGTGGAAATAAACTAAATAAGCAAACTAAACAGCTAGGCAACATAAGCGATGTGGTATAGCACAACTCCAATCAACACCACATACAAGCTGACAGTAGACACGGCCTAGAACTCCGCATTATCACCATTAAACTCCCAATCCTGACCTGCAACTGTTGGGGGGGATTGCAAGAGTGAGTACATGTCGTACTCAGCAAGTGTGGAAAATATGACATGTGGCTGATTCAAACGACGACAATAATAATGGCTAAATGCTGAAATGTACATTAAAACATTTGAAAAGCAATATATGTTACATGTACATGAAATGAACCCATCATGAGCCATATAGTTATCATAATACCAGTCCATATCCATATCCATCATCATATACCAATATCCATATTCAATACCAGAATTCAATTCATAACCATCTATAACCATAATTCCAACCATAACCATCCCAAATACCATCCCAATACCGAGTTCCCTCTAATCATGGAAGTTGTCCAGGTGCTCATAACCGGGAGCACGTCTATCATGATAGTTTTATTAGACTCTGCAGAGTTTGTACCATTTTACCCACGTGTTTGTGATTTTATCACCCGTCAGCGACTAAAGAAACCTCTCTTATGCCAATTACACTTCCTTTGGTGTATGGCCAAGAGATCACAAAATAGCCTTTACAAAGAGATTACTAGCCTATTTAGACCCCACATAGGTTTCACTAGTGGCGATGTCTCCTACAGAGCACATCTTCAACCAAGGGCCCCCTCTTGAGCCATTCGGATCCCAGGGTAGTCCCACCAATCATCAACAAACCCAATCCGACTACCCCTTCCCCGAGCATCCATAATGGTCCAAATAGCACTGACAAAGCCCTAATTAATCAGCTACGCCGCACCCATACTTGGCCTCGTGGTGGCACTGTAGTCCTGGCTTATTCTCGCATGAACCGGTCCTTAGATCTAAAGCAAGCAAAACTACCATAACATCCAACCCATCCACGTACCAAGCTTGCTTAGATCACCCATTACCATATGAGATTTAACCAGTTCATATCAACCGCAATCTCATTAATGCATAATTAAATTAAGTAGTGTTGTTGTTCTTCCATCCCAATTAATTAAGCGAAGCAAAAAGGTAAAAAGCCCTTCCCGACTCTCTACCATATATTCCAGGTGACAAGGGTGGTTTAACAAAGCTAGTAAACTTCCTATCATAGAGTTTCCCATCAAATTGACACAAGCATGCAATTTCCAAACAAAACATTTATTTTAAAACATGATCAATATGCTTCAAGGACACTTGCCTTGCTCTTGCGGTTGGTTCGGGTCAACTTCTCCAAACTCTTGGTGCTGGAGATCCTCCGCGGCACTCTCTAGCGCAAATCCATCTAATCCGCACAATAAACATACAAGACAAAAAATACAATCAAAGAGTGCACAAATGTTACTCAATATGACATGACATGCATGATTGATGCAAATGCAAGGTAGAACTTATTAATGGATTGCTTTTAATGATAACTAACTAGTTCTAATAGATTTTAACAAGTTTATACAGGTTTGGATTTGATTAAATCTACTTTTAGAATCAATTCAACACAATTTAGTCAGCAAAATCGGACTAGTCTGTAGAAGGTCGGACTAGTCCGCACCTTGCAGAACTAGCGAACTAGGGTTTTCTAGATCAACGTAAATTTGGAGATTAGGGGTTGGAAAAGAGAATAGAAGGTATACCAGGTGTTTAGCACTCCAATGAATCAAGAAACTTGGAGGTAACACTTGGATCTTGATGATCTAGGGTTGGTGATGAACTTGGAGATGAATTGGTGATGAAGAACGAAAGCTTGGTGGAGATCTTGATCCTCTTTCGTTTCCTCCTCTACTTCTTCTTGCTTGGGATCTCCTCCTCCCTCCTTGGTGGTGGCTCTCCATGAACTAGGGTTTGGGTGGGGTGGAAAAGTGGCAAATAGATGTCAAGCCAAGGGGTGGGGTTGTTTATATAGAGGTGGAGGCTAGGGTTAGATGGATTTCGAGTTTGAGAGGAGTAGAGGCCGGTTTAGGGTCCCACATGGCCTCTAAAAGAGTTAGGCACGACATCCCTAGGCCCACTTAACGTGAAACCCAAGAAACAAGTCGTAAAACAAAAGATCAACTTGGAGTCGTGAAATATCGGACAAGTCCGAAAAGGACCGAACTAGTCCGAAGTTGTCCAAAGAGAAAATTGGACAAGTCTGGCCAAAAATCGGACAAGTCCGACTTTAGTCAGAGAGGAAAACGGACAAGTCCGCTGGAACACCGGACTAGTCCAGAAAAGTTCAGGGACTTAGCAAATTTTCAAGGATTCTTGGAATACCAGACTAGTTCGCACAAAATCGTACAAGTCCGAAAGTTTCCCGAGGCAAAATCGGACTAGTCCGCAGCAAAAACGGACAAGTCCATTTTTAGTCAGAGAGAAATCAGACTAGTCCTCAGTAAAATCGGACTAGTCCGCACTTTCCTGCATTTTAAGTGCGGTTTTGCTCCAAATCAATTTTAAACTCGTTCCTCTAGTTGTGGGTTAATGTTAAACATGTATATGAATGTATGCAAGGCGTGATGCATGAAAATGAGGGTGTTACAGTATGACATCTCATTCTTCTTTGCACTTTGTTAGCAAAAAGAAAAATGAACTCGAGAGACCTGAAACTAAAGAAGCTGAAAGGAGGAGACAAATTGATGATCAACAGTGAAAGAAGAAAAGGCAGCAGATGAAGCTGCCAGGGCACAAGCAAAGTCTAAGGTTAAGATGAAGAAAAACAAATTATTCAACATATTGAGTATAGCCAAAAACATTTGTTAATAATTTGTGGTACATTGAAGTTATCACAACTGGAGAAGATCTACAGTTAGGTTGTATTAAACAGAAGTTTTAGATTGTAACATAAACACACACGCACACACATGCACACACACAAACAACTCGCTCAACATGATGGGAAAGATAGTGAATGTTGGTTTTCAGATGGTATGGCATCTCATTCTTCTCCGCACTTCGTTAGCAAAAAGAAAAATGAACTCGAGAGACCTGAAACTGAAGAAGTTGAAAGGAGGACACAAATTGATGATCAATGGTGGAAAGAGGAAGAAAAGGCAGCAGATGAAGCTGCGCGGGCAGAAGCAAAGTCTGATGTTGAGATGAAGAAAAACAAATTATGCAACATATTGAGTATAGCCAAAAACATTTCTTGATAATTTATGGTACATTGAGCTTACCACAACTGGACAAGGGTCTACAGTTAGGGTGTTAACAAGCCTTTAGATTCTCTCTCTCTCTCTCTCTCACACACACACACACACCCCGCAAGGAAAAAAGATGAATTATCTCAACTTAGTAGCTCTTTTGCTCTCCATGTTAACATAAATTATACTAAAGGTTGTATTACAACAGAAGTTTTAGATTATAACATAACCTTTAGATCACAGACACAAACACATACATACACACACACAACTTGCTCAACATGATGGGAAAGATGGTGAATGTTTGTTTTCAGATGGTATGACATCTCATTCTTCTCTGCACTTCGTTAGCAAAAATAAAAATTAACTCAAGAGACCTGAAATTGAAGAAGCTAAAAGGAAGAGACAGATTGATGATCAGCGGTGGAAAGAGGAAGAAATGGCAGCAGATGAAGCTACCAGGGCACAAACAAAGTCTTAGTTTGAGATGAAGAAAAACAAATTATGCAACATATTGAGTATAGCCAAAAACATTTGTTGATAATTTGTGGTACATTGAGCTTATCAAAACTGGACAAGGGTCTACTGTTAGGTTGTACTATAACAACAGCTTTAGATTATAACATAACTTTTACACACACACACACACACACACACACACACACACACACACACACACACACACACACACACACACACGCGCGCGCGCGCGCGCGCACACACACACACACACACACACACACACACCACGAGGAAAAAGATGAATTATCTCAACTAAGTAGCTCTTTTGCTCTCCATGTTAACATAAGTTATAGTAAAGGTGGATTTATTAGCATCATCTAAACAAGTATACAGGGATGTGAATAGGGATGTCCTTGACTA
Source organism: Tuctoria greenei (assembly GCA_036927565.1). NCBI lineage: Eukaryota > Viridiplantae > Streptophyta > Magnoliopsida > Poales > Poaceae > Tuctoria > Tuctoria greenei. The sequence goes on from JAYESD010000005.1 coordinate 183,213,118, forward strand.
ATGCAGACCATACTCTTATTTCAGTACCGCCCCAAGAAAAACTTTCATGTATACACACACACAACATGGAAAGAACTCGAGAGACATGAATCTGAAGAAGCTAGAATGGAGGAAACATGATGATGATCAGCGGCGAAAAGAGAAAGAAAGCTCCTGCAGATGAAGCTATTATGGTGCAAGCGGAGGTTGAGGTAGAGATGAAGAAAAACAAATTACGTAACATATTGGGTATAGCCAAAACTTTTGCCACAAACGCACGCATGCACGCGCAGATTTATGATCTCAACTATGTAGCTCTTCTGTCCTTCATGATAACATAAATTATATAAAAGGTGGATTTATTAGTAGCGTCTAAGCAATCATATATACAAGTAGAACCTTATAGCTTTTGTGACTTATGAAATAAAGTAAACCTAAGATTTTAAATCTTTGCAAAAACTAAGCTGCTTTTATAATCATTTTGAGGTTCCAAGACGTAAACAGGGATGTCCTCCACCAATCTAGACCATACTCTTGTTTCAGTACTACCTCAAGAAAAACTTTCATGTACACACACACCAAAAAAGGATGTATTATCTCAACAAAATAGTTCTCATGCTCTCCATGTTAACATAAATTATATTAAAGGTGGATTGGGTAACAACCTATAAGCAATTATATACACAGGTACAATCCCCAAGCCTTTGCGCTTTATGAAATAAAGTAATCCTAAGCATTTAGATGTGCAAAATCAATAAGCCGCTTCATACCCGTTTTGAGGTCCAGAGGATAATCTTACTTCAGTACCACCCAAAAAAAATCTTTCATGTACATGTAGATTCCTCACCCGTGTTGAAATATATGTTGTTAATTGACAAGGAATAAAAAACTATATTACATATCTATGTCCTATTCTTAGGGTTTTTCTTATCACTTTTTTAACTTGTATAGTGTTTTTGAACTAGTATAACTGTCGAAGTGTGCGATAGACACTTCCCTCGGTACTACTAAAAAGTAGTCTGCGAAGGTTTTTTTTAGGAGGGGCGTAACTCGAAGAACAAAGGTGACACAAATATTTTTACGTGGTTCAGGCTGCTTGAGTGTAATATCCTACTCCATGGGGGTGTGTTGTATGCTTGAGTATGTTGCGTATGTCTGAGATCAGATCATATTCTACCGGGCAACTCAAATCTTTTATATGCTAAGGTCTGACTATTATAGTGTAACTGAGACCCGACAGGTTGCCCCATGCTATTAAGCACCATGTACATGATTCAGATGCTTAATAGCGGTTTATTTCTATAATAATGTGCCTTGATGGCAGCATGACCACACTTGAAGGTCCTTTGATCGTGCGTCATTAATGCAGAATTAATGATGCATTAACTAAGTCTTATAATTACTTATTTATAGCCACTTGAATGTCCGCGTCGTTTGATATCCCGAAATCCTTCCTGTTGGAGAGGTATGGTCCAACACGTGGCAGCTCTGGAGTCACCCTTAGCAGGGAGGCTGGTCCGGAGCTGCGGGACATGTGGCAGCACCAGAGCCATCCTTAGGAAGGAGGTAGGTCTAGGGCTGCAAGACACGTGGCAGCACCGGAGCCACCATCAAGAGGGAGGCATGTCTAGCGCCTCGGGACACGTGGCAGCACTGAAGCCACCCTTAAGAGGGAGGCAGGTCCGGCGCCGCGGGACACATGGTAGCACCGGAGCCCCCTTAGCAGGGAGGCAGGTCCGACACCACGGGGCATGCGGATTCCGAAGGTCTTCTCTCTTGGAAAGTGGGACTCAACGCTTCTTCTTCTGGTACTCGAGGGTACTTGGTCCGCAGGGTACCGACAGTGGCCTCTGGGCCCACCTCGAGGGAGGTTTCGATCCCCCAGGTGGGTGTTGGCGGTCATTATATACCAATTTCAACCATCAATATAACTCAATTATGTGAAGGAATGGATATTTCTTACACATACTATAGTTAGAAATAACCTAGTTCCACTTGTACTTGGAGAAAATAGTGCATTCAAGTACTTTATACGGAACTAAGGTGAAACAAGGGGATGGATCCTATAAATAATCACCCTAGCCAATCAAGTGCCGACACGTGGCATCACATGGATCAAATAGCCTACAAACAGAAGTATCCGAGGCCACCCAACGGTGTATCACCCATATCAGTCAATGGAACCCACCTGGAAGTGACCTGGAGGAAGCACACCACAAATGGAGCCAAGACTAGGTCGGCCGATCCCCCTAGTTAGCCGACTAGGTCTTGGCGCCAAATGCGGTCAACTTCCATGTGTCGACTCTCTGTGGTGCCCTGATAATGATGAATACTGATTCATGCACTTTTGGTGGCGGGAACCGACCCTTCTCCAAGCTATAAATAGGACCCTTCACCACTCACTTCAACACACACCACTTGAGCATTCACTCTCTTGTATACATTAGTTCTCCAAGTCCTTAGTGGAGGTTAGGCTGTAGAGAAGAGCCTCTAGTCCCAAGTCCAAATTGGGAAAGGTATGGCTCATGTATCTTTTCTTGTATTTGTAACTTTATGCATTATAATAATAGTATTATTAGTCTCTTTATTCATATACTTGGGCAAAGCATTTCTTGTTTGATTGTGGAGTCCATGCATGTGCTAGGTGTAGATGTTGTTATGATCTAGACATAATGCCATTATCATGTTATCGTAAACATCATACACCACCACTATAGTCTAATTCGGTAATAATATGATTATGTTAATATGAATATGCTAGTGCTTGGATCTAACATAGGCTCAACGATGTTTAGGTTAGTCATTGCCTTAGGATGAATATTACGTTGCCACTCTTAAGGTATTTACTTAGCATGCAAGTGTGGTGCTTGGATAGTTAAGTAGCGTTGGATGCATCATAGTCCACGGGTTGTAGAGGTAGGGGGTAGGTGGTGACGGCCCTATCCGTTAGTTCTAATCCTCCATGTTGGACCACTAAGTCTTAGTATTCACCATTAGCATATTCATGTGTACTTTATTAGGCTATGTATATGAGTAATTAGAGCACAGTAGGAGTAGCTCCATCTCGTAGTCTAACCCTCGCTAGGACAACCTTACCCTTAGAGTAGATTGCTTAGGTGTGTGTCACACTACCCCTATTATCAACTTACCCTTGCTCTGATAAACATTTAATACCCTATTGTGACACCCAGTTCCGAAAAATGAACCAAGTGAGTGCATATGTGTGCCTAGGACGTTCAACACACATACACGAGTGCATTCACAAAAAGATATACAGAAAATTACCACATAACAATATTAATTAACCACTTTTATTACAGAATTCATAATATCCTCGAATGCAAGCTCTAGTGAATATTAATGACAAGTTTGAACTAATGCAGCAGAATAATAACTAAATAAGCAACCAAGCAAACTAAGCAAATAAGCATAAGGGATAGCGCAACTCCAATCAACACCACAGGCAAAGCTGACGGCAGACACAACCTAGAACTCTGCATTATCATCGTTATACTCCCAAATCTGACCTGCAACTATTGGTGGGGGGGATTGCAAGGGTGAGTACATGTCATACTCAGCAAGTGTGGAATGTATGCCATGTAGCTAATACAAATGACGAATATAATAATGGCTAAGTGTTGAAAAATACCTTAAAACATTTGAAAGCAATATGTTATATGTATGTGAAGTAAACCCATCATACTCCATAATTATTAACATAGTACCAATCCATATTCCATATCCATCACCATTATGCCAAATTTCTCATTACCATTAACCATATCTATTGCCATAAACCATAATACCATCCATAACCATCCCAAAAACCATCCCAATACCAAATTTTCCCCTAATCATGTGAGGATCCAGGTTATGACCAGGAGCACGACTATCATGATAGTTTTAATTACTTTGCAGAGTTTGTACCGCTTTACCCACGTGTTTGTGATTTCATCACCTTGCAGTGACTAGAACCTCTATTATGCCGTATCACACTTTCGTCGGTGTGTGGCCAAGAGATCACAAAATAGCCTTTACAAAGGGATTACTAGCCTATTTAGACCCCACTGAGATTTCAACGGTGGCAATGCCTCCAACTGAGCACATCTTCAACCAAAGGTCCTGTCGGTACCCAACGTACTGGGTACCCCATGATACCGTAAGAAGTGCAAGAGAGTTCCACCTGTCAGAGTTGAAGGTTCCCTCAGGCCCCACACGTCACATGGAACTGGGCCCGCCTCCCTCATATGGGTAGTTCTAGGACTACCATGTGTAATATAAGACCGGAGTTGAACTCCCAACAGAGGGAAGCTCCGGAGTTGACACGTGGATAATAACCCCAGACCAAACCCCCAGTAGAGAGAAGCTCTGGTGCCGCCACATGTATAACAGCTCCGGACCCATCTCACCGTGAAGGGAAGCTCTAGAGCTGCCACGTGTGGATCCTCCGGACCTTACACCAACAGGAATATTGGCGGATATCCAACACCATGGACATTCAAGGGACAGTTAAAGCGGCAGTTACAAGATCTGATTACGTGTCATTAATGCTATATTAATGACACACGATCAGTGGGCTGTTAATAGGGGTAACGCTGCCATTAAGGCACGTTATCACACTGTTAATCACTCTTAATACTCGTACACCATGTATTAGGCTCTTAATACGCCAGTGCCACATGTCGAGCCAGGCAAATGTTGTAACGGTCAGTCCTTGGACTATAAAAGGACTGTGCCACATGGTACAGAGACATCTGATCCAAGCTCAGACATACACAAGCTATACTGAAACACTCAATACAAAACACACACCCTGTGGAGTAGGGTATTACGCTCAAGTGGCCCAAACCACGTAAATCCCACGGGTCATCATCTTGTTCCTGATCTACGCGCGCCAAAACCGATACAAGAGCCTCCGCGGGCTACATTTAGTAGTACCAGGGGAATTGTCGTTCATACGCTTCGACATTTGGTGCGCCAGGAAGGAAGTGCCTTAGATCGCAAGATGGTAAACTCCACTGCAGGATCTTCCAACGGCAACCACGCTTAACAACCTGCTGGAGGCAATCCCTCCAACATGCAGCAGCCAGCAGGCGCTGTTGTCCCGGCGGGCGTCATGCCACCACCGCCACCATCTGCTCTGGCAAATAATGCTGGGCAAAAAGATGGGGCATTTGCGTCGATCACCGTGTCGGCGAACAACAATCCCAAGCACACGCTTATTGCCGTGCGTACTCTTTTATAACGCCCACCACCTCCAGGAGCACCCCAGGGTGCAATGGAGCAGTGGAGAGTTGATGTTGAGCATCTAGTTGCAGCTGCAGCCGATGGTATCAGCAATCAAGGTCCTCCCCCTTCGGAGCGGGCACCATCACAATGACGAATCCTGTCAGGAAGACTTGGTCCACAAGCTTTGCAGCACAGGAGACGTGCTGCATCCCAGCAGGTGACTTTGTTGCCTTCCGGGGCACGTCACACCCACACCATCACTAGGATTTCGACTCATGACCTACGGTCGGAACTTGATTGCTGTTACTGGCAGCTGGACAGTCGCGTCCATATCGAGCGTGCTTGCAAGAGATGAGAGGCTCGGGACAACCCTGCTCCTCAAGAAGTAGGGGGAGGCTGTTCTACCCTGGCCATGCACTTACTTATGGTCAGATGGCCACAGAAGTTCCGGCCTCATTTACCAAAGAAATTCGACGGGACGGTCAACCCCGCCGAGTTTCTTCAAATCTACTCCACTGCTACACTTGCGGCGGGGGGGGGGGGGGGGGGGGATGAAGCCGTGATAGCCAACTACTTCCAAGTGGCTCTGACTGGGACCGCAAGGTCCTGGTTCATGAGTCTTCCACCCCGACTCCATCAATAGTTGGGTGGAACTATGCCAACAGTTCACTGCCAACTTCGGGAGTTCTTACACCCGACCCAACACTGAACTGGACCTGTTTGCTGTGAAGCAAATAACGGGGGAATCGCTACGATCCTTTATCCAGCGGTTTTCTCAGGTACACAGTACCATCCCCTCAATCTCGAGCGCTTCTGTTATCATTGCATTCAGACAGGGCGTTCAACACAAAAAGATGCTGGAGAAGCTCGTGACCAAAGAAGTCACTAGTGTCACGAAACTCTTCAGCTTAGCAGATAAATGTGCCAAAGCTGCGGAGGGACGTGAGATGCACTCCAAACCACCTCCGGAGGCCAACAAGAAATCCTCCAAGACTGAAGCCACTACTTCCGGAGGTGGCCAAAAGAAAAAGAAGTCCAACGGCAAAAAGAAGCCATCGGCCGGCGCACCTACTGCTGCGGCTGTTGCAGCTCCGGGTGGCCGGGGGCCACGTCCCGAGAAATGACCTCGACCATCGCCAGAAGACGGCGGCGGCTCCAAAGTGTGGTGTCCGATCGACAATACGGACACACAGTCTAGAAGAATGCCGAGAGGTCCAGAACCTTGTCGAGCGCTACAACAAGCGCCGAGAAGAAGCTCCATTTCGCCAGTAGGAAGGAAAACAAAAAGTTCATGAAGCTCTGGCCGAAGAGGAGCTAGGCTTTCAGGACCCCAAGAAGGTTTTGAAGGCTGTCTACAACACTGTTGATGATGACTCCACGTCTCTGACAACGAGTGTCGGAAGACCCTAAACACCATTTATGGTGGTTCTTGGGACATCACCTCTCATCTCATCCTCAAGACAATGTGGCGGGACATGGCTGCTGCAGCTCTCATTGCTAGAGAGGAACCTCATCGGAAGTGGATGGACACTCCCCTCACTTTTGATGCTTCGGACTGCCCTCGTAACATGATCAGAGCTGGGCAACTCCCGTTGATGGTGTCACCAACCATTAACAATGTTCAACTCCACCATGTATTGGTGGACAGAGGTGCAGGGTTGAACCTCATAAGCTTTGAAGCCTTCTTCAAGATCTAGCTCCTACCTTCGGACCTTTGCCACTCTCGACCTTTTTCTAGAGTAGGTCCGGGGGCCATTACCCCTCTTGGCTCCATCACACTCCCGATGACCTTCGGGACTCAAGAGAACTACAGAACCGAGAAGCTGGTCTTCGACGTGGCACATATCAGTTTGCCATTCAACGCCATACTGGGTAGGCCTGCTTTATACAGTTTCATGGCCGCCATCCACTATGGCTACTTGGTGTTGAAGATGCCAACACCTTTGGGCATTCTTCGGATCTGTGGGGATCACACTGCAGGAATCACTGCATTGGAAGAACTCCGCGCGCTTTCTACAGCGCAGGAGGAAGCATCTAGTAAGGAGCTAGCTTCGAAACCTTCGAGCTCTCGTCATTGAGGCTCAACCTCTGCACCACGTGTGCAACCAAGCAGCGACACCGACGTTCCCATCAAAGTCGTCCAAATTGGTTCCTATGTTGCTCAGACCACCCGTATATCGGGAGGTCTGAACAATAAATAGGAACTCGCGCTCATCACTTTCCTCTGGGCGAATGTTGACGTGTTAGCCTGGCAACCATAACAAATGTATGGGATCCCTAGGGAAGTGATTGAGCACAATCTGAAGATTTATCCTAATGCACGTCCTGTACACCAGAAGCCCCGGAAGCAATGAGTTGAGCGACAAAACTTCATCTGACAGGAGATCAAGAAGTTGCTTGAAGCTAGTTTCATCCGGGAGGTTTTTCATCCAAAATGGATGGCAAACCCAATCATAGTACCCAAGGCCGGCGGGAAGCTTCGAATGTGTATCGACTACACCACTTTAAATAAGGCATGTCCAAAAGATCCATTTCCACTACCTAGGATAGATCAGATAGTGGACTCCACCTCCAGGTGCGAGCTATTATGTTTCTTAGTTGCATATTGTGGATATCATCAGATCCAAATGTCTACGGAAGATGAAGAGCATACTGCCTTCATAAAAGTAGATGGATTATATTGTTATACTGCCATGCCCTTTGTTCTCAAAAATGTTGCTTCAACCTTTGTGCGAGCTATGTACAAAACATTTGGAGAGCTAATTAGAGACTTGATAGAGGTGTACGTCGATGACATTGTCGTGAAGATCAAGAACATGGAGTCACTCCTTGATAACTTACAAGTTGTCTTTGACAAGCTGTGCAACACGCGCACTAAGTTAAACCCGAACAAGTGTGTCTTCGGGGTTAGCTCGAGGAAACTTTTAGGTTTCTTGGTGACTCACCAAGGAATTGAAGTAAACCCGACGAAGATCAAGGCTATAGAGACATGCAGCCTCCAGCCCGCATCAAAGATGTCCAGAAGTTAACTAGATGTTTAGCCACACTCAGCTGATTCATCACAAGATTGGCAGAGCGAGCACTACCCTTCTTCAAACTCTTGAGGATGTCCGGACCATTTCATTGGTCTGAAAAAGTAGAAAAGGCATTTCAAGAGCTGAAGCAGCTCCTCACCACCCTACCGGTCTTGGTAGCTCCGAATCTTAGTGAGCCTTTACTGCTTTATATTTCTGCAACTACAGAAGTTGTCAACATGGTCCTGGTCGTGGAAAGGCCGGAGCCACATCCAGTTCAGGAGCCTAGACCCCTCTGGGAGGGTCTAGAGCTACCCGAAGGCGAGTTTGGGTCCCAACCCCCAGACACGAATCTTCAAGACAGAGTGCTAGAATATCAACCTCTCTCATCTGAGGGAGTTTAACGGCTGTTCAAGAAGATCCAGACCCATTAGGGAAGGTCCGGGTTGAATAAGAAGAAGATCCAGAACCCCCCAGAAGGGTCCGGGAAGCTCAACAAGAAGGTCCAGACCCCTCTGGGAGGGTCTGAGTCGATGGAGAGGAAGCTTCAGGCTCTTCCGCAAGAGTCCGTACAGTCCAACGACCAGTGTACTGCATCAGTGAAGTACTCCACGACGTCAAGGAACGCTACATTGAGGTGCATAAGCTGCTTTACGCAGTTCTTATTGCCTTAAGGAAGCTTTGTCACTATTTCAAAGCCCACAAGATAGGTAACTTCCTATCCATTGCGTGCTATTTTGCATAACCCTAATTCTACTGGGAACATTGCAAAGTGGACAGCAGAGCTGGCCGAATTCGATCTCGAATTTGTGTCAAAGCAAGCAATCAAGAGTCAGGCTTTGGCTGATTTTGTGGCGGAATGGACTCCCTCTCCATCAAACCCTGTGGGCCCTAGTGAGCAGAAGCCGAAACCTAAGGTCCTGGTATTCACCAAACCTCACTGGACCCTCGACTTTGATGGCTCCGTGCAGAAGCAGGGGGCCGGAGCTGGAATCCTTCTCCTCGCTCCGACCGAGGAGAAGGTCAAATACATGGCTCACCTTGACTTAAAGGCAACCAACAACATGGCGGAGTATGAAGCTCTCATCTATGGGCTCAAGGTGGCACTATCCTACAGTGTCAACCAACTGTTGGTGAAGGGTGATTCGCAGCTCATCATAAAACAAGTCAAAGGTGAATGCTGTTGCAACAACCCCCAACTAGCCGCTTATCTCCTTGAAGTCCAGAAGCTCCAGAAAGACTTCGAAGTCTTGTATCTCCACCATGTTCAGCGTCTTCACAATGCTGAAGCTGACAAACTCTCGACGAAGGCTTCAACCGGAGCTCCAGCTCCCTACGGAATCTTCGTCCGGAGGTTATCAAGACCAACAGCTCAGCCTGCCGAACTGAGCGAAGGAAGCGCGACCAACACCTCAAAGCCGGCGATCCCGGTGGCCTTGTTACCATGGCATCCACCAAGGGTTGTAGGTGCTGTTGGAAGCTCCAAGCAACCCAGCACACAAGACTTAGAAGCTCAAATTAGCTCCGATGCATGGATCTCAGAGATCCGTAGCTACTTGAAAGACAACGTCCTTCCTGAAGACGGTGTATCCGCTGACCAGATTGTCAGGTTTGCTAAAAGATACACACTGGTAGAAGGGGATCTCTGCCGGCTTGGTGCCAACTGCGTCCTAATGCGGTGCATTATAAGGGAAGAAGGCCACGAGCTTCTCGCGGAAATCCATGGAGGCGAGTGTGGGAACCACACATCTTCCCACACGCTGGTTGGTAAAGACTTCCGGCATGGCTTTTACTGGCCTACAGCACTCTAGGATGCAGTCGAGCTAGTAAAAAAAGTGAAGCATGCTAGTTCCACACAAAACAAATTCACACACCGGCTCAATCACTGCAAATGATACCTCCTACATGGCCATTTGCTGTGGGGCATGGACATCGTGGGACCATTCCCAATAGTCGTCAGAGGTTACAGGTTCCTATACGTCGCCATCGACAAGTTCACCAAGTGGTCGGAAGCTACTCCAGTTGTGACAATCAACAAGCAATCAACAATCAAGTTCTTGAAGTCCATAATATGCAGATTTGAAGTTTTCGAACAAAGTCATAACTGACAATGGAACCCAATTTACAAGTGCTACATTCCAAGAATATAGCGATGACCTCGGCATTCAAGTCAGCTACGCCTTAGTAGCTCATCTAGCAAGCAATGGCCAAGCCGAGGGAGCAAATGCAAAAATCCTAAAAGGACTGAAAACACGCACATATGAGTGCCTAAAAAAGCATGGAGCCAACTGGATTGAAGAGCTTCCGTCTATATTGTGGGCGAAAAGGACAACACCTAACCGGTCAACTCGAGAGACACCTTTCTTCCTGGTGTATGGAGCTGAAGCAGTTCTTCCTCCGAAGATCACCATGGGGTCCCTCCGAGTCCGGACCTTCGACGAAGCCGCGCAGGACCAGCTCCGGCATGAAGACCTTGACAACGTCGACGAGGGAAGGTGACAAGCTGCTATTTGGAATGCTCGCTATCGCCAAGCACTCCGGCGCTACCATCAAAGACATGTGCGCAATCGACAGCTCGAGGAAGGCGATCTAGTGCTGCGAAAAATACTAACTCGCGAAGGGATGAATAAACTTTCCCCCAGTTGGGAAGGTCCTACCTTCGGGGCAGACGCCAAAGGTCCCACTGTAGGAACTTCAATCGCTGGCTCCACAGTGAAGAGCCTACCACCGCCTCTTCATGGTGCTCTGGCTCTGGCACGGACACCTCCGGAGCAATAACCTCTGGGTTGGGGCTTCACCCGATGCCTCTACCATCGTCGGCTCAGGCGCTGGTACAACAGCCACCTTCAGCTCGGCAGCCAGAGCTTCAATCATCTATGGTTCAGCGACCGGAGCTTCAATAACTTCTGTCCCGAGGGCCGGAGTTTCAAATACCTCCGGCTCAGTGATCGGAGCTTCAATCATCTCCGGTTCAATGGCCAGGTCTTCAACGACTTCCGGCTCAAGGACCGGAGCTTTTGGCACCACCGCCCCCCCCCCCCCCCCCCAACAACTTCTAGTGCGGGAACCGGAGCCTCGGTAACCTCTGGCTCAGACGCTGGAGCTTCTGACATCTCCAACTCCCGCACTGGAGCCTCTGTCTCCGATGCTGTTGCCAGCGGTACATCTTCAACTTCTTCCCCGTGGTCTGGGGCTACCACGGGAGTCTCGGGCAACGACTCTGAATCCAGATCCACGACAGCTAGCGTTGGAGCTACCGTGACCTGGACCACCACTTGAGGAGGCACAAAGGTTGAAGCTAGACTTTTCGTTAGCACTGCTTCGGCAGTTGCGACAGAGGCCAAAGCTTTAGACCCCGACTTTGATGCCCTGCAGTCAAAAAATTTGGAGATTCAAAACATGACAAAAATAAAAGTAGCAAATCAAGGTGAAAAAGCAAAGCTTACGTTGGGAAGCTACCGCTCCAATCGGCGCGGAATCTCTTCGCCGGAGGCTCGGAGCCGGAGCTTGCCATGGTTGGCACGGAGGGAGCTCCAGAATGTTGCTCGGAGCCTTTCGTCATCGTTGGTGTTGCCTCAGTCAAGGTCTCCCTCGGACGAGAAGAACCTCTGGACCTGGAGCCCCTCGCTGGCACCGGGATCGAAGTCAACTATCCAGAACTGGCGCCTCTCGAGGACGCTTGCACTGGAGGAGGTGTACCCACAGAAGATCTCCCTCACCGAGGAGAAGGGGCTGTTGTAGACAGAGCAGGCCTGACGGACCTCCCATCAGCATGCTTCAGTTTCCTCTTTTGACTAGAAGATTCGGCTGACTCCTTTCCCTTGTCCTTGCCCTTGCCAATGTCTTCAACTCTCTGGCTTGGAGCAGAGGAGACCACCTCCTCGGAAGCTCCAGGGATTACAACCCTTGAGGTCCGGCATTTTTTTTTGCCTCGTCAAGGTCGTCTAGCACCGACATCTTCCTCTGGAGCTCCCTGCTGATCTTTAGAATCATGTTTAAAGGCAGGAAAGCAGCCGACGGAGCTAAGATGTCGTCGTCGACAAGTCCATGCTGAAATTTCTTGAGATGGAGCTTCAAAGCTTCGTCATCCAAGTTGGATTTCAAACCGGTTTCAATCCGGTCATCATCCATCACGCTGTTGAAAGCCAAGGCGAGCTTCTCTCTCCTCCTCAGCGGAGCCCACCTGTTCTCCAAGAAATTCTCGAAGACCATCTGGGGGTCACTCCACCCTCCACACACTCTTGGATCCTGGTCAGGACAGGTTTGAATGCATCTGACAACTCCAGAACTACATTCCAGGCATCGGTGTCAATGTTGGGGAGTGCTTGGGGCAGCTCCAATCTGTCATGCTCCTCCACTGCAATGACAACCCAATCCTTCTTCCAGTCGTCCCATTTGCCAGAGGGTAATGACTTCAGAAGCTAATCAACTCAGTCCCTTTGCCAGTGGAATGGGCTGTGAAGAAGGTCCAGAACAAGTCGATGCAGGGAGGCATGCCAACCCACATCTCGCAGAAGTGGACGAAAGTGGCCACAAGCAGAAGGGAGTGCGGGCCGAGGTGATGCAGTTGGAGGCTGTAGAAGTCCAGCAGCATCAGGATGAAGCTCGAGAAAGGTGGGATCAGTCCCACCACGACGTACGCCAAGAAGTACACCATCTCCCCATGGCGCTCCTTCTTGAAGGGGAGCTTGCCGGCATGAACCAGGTGGTTGAAGGAGTCGCTGGACCATCCCATGAAGGTCCAGACCTTCATCAGATTGTCCTTGCTCTGGATGCGGCTCTTGGGAAGACCTAACTCCATCGCGGCAAAGTGGAGCAATGGAAAGGAAAGCTAGGCGAAGTTCGGGAGGCTCCGAGCACGAGTTTGATTGAAAGCGTAAAGAGTCCTCAAACTGTGCATACTTTCCTTCTTAAGTAAGCCTCCTCAACGCTTGGATGGAAACCACAACGATAGCAGGGTCACATTTCGAAAATCTACCCCGTCAATGACAAGTGGGCCTGAGGCCACCCCCGACGAAGAGATCGAGGTTATTACCCCAGGCGAACCGTTGTCATGATGGACGGCTGGAAACCCAAAGGCGGCAGCCTAACAAGGCACTCAGAAACGATATGGTTTTTGTATTGGGAACCGGCGACCTTCAATTGCGTGAGATCCGCACTCAAAGATCTTATTTGCCGCATTCAAAGCAAGCCACACGGCGATGGTTTAACCTCGAACCATCATCCGAACGGCATATCAGAAGACCTTTGAAGTTACAGTGCGGGAATCAAGGATGGCCCCACCTCCGGTAGAATAATAACCCAAAGGGTTTCTCCCAGAGGTGGTCCCAGGGGGCCATTGAAGGTACCCAACGTACCGGGTACCCCATGATACCGCAAGAAGTGCAAGAGAGTTCCACCTGTCAGAGTTGAAGGTTCCCTCAGGCCCCACATGTCACACGGCACTGGAGCTGCCTCCCTCATATGGGTAGCTCCAGAACTGCCACGTGTAATATAAGACCAGAGCTGAACTCCCAACAGAGGGAAGCTCCGGAGTTGACACGTGGATAATAACCCCAGACCTAACCCCCAGTAGAGGGAAGCTCTGGTGCCGCCACGTGTATAACAGCTCCGGACCCATCTCACTGCGAAGGGAAGCTCTGGAGCTGCCACGTGTGGATCCTCCGGACCTTACACCAACGGGAATATTGGCGGATCTCCAACAGCATAGACATTCAAGGGATAGTTAAAGCGGCAGTTACAAGATCTGATTACATGTCATTAGTGCTATATTAATGACACACGATCAGTGAACTGTTAATAGGGGTAACGCTGCCATTAAGGCACGTTATCGCACTGTTAATCACTCTTAATACTCGTACACCATGTATTAGGCTCTTAATACGCTAGGGCCACATGTCGGGCTACACAAATTTTGTAACAGTCAGTCCTTGTACTATAAAAGGACTACATCGCACGGTACAGAGACATATGATCTAATCTCAGACGCACACAAGCTATACTGAAACACTCAAATACAAAACACACACCCCGTGGAGTAGGGTATTACGCTCAGGCGGCCCGAACCACGTGAATCCCACGTGTCATCATCTTGTTCCTGATCTCCGCGCGCCCAAACCGATACAAGAACCACTGCGGGCTACATTTAGTAGTGCCGGGGGAAGTGTCGTTCATACGCTTCGACAGGCCCCCTCTTAAGCCATTCGGATCCCAGGGTAGTCCCACCAATCATCAACAAACCCAATCCGACTACCCCTTCGCCGAGCATCCTTAATGGTCCAAATAGCACTGGCAAAGCCCTAATTAATCAGCTACGCCGCACCCATACTTGGCCTCGTGGTAGCACTGTAAATCCTGGATGGTCGCTCCACGAACCGGTCCTTAGATCTAAAGCAAGCGAAACAACCATAACATCCAACCCATCCACATACCATGCTTGCTTAGATCACCCATTACCATATCATATTAACCAGTTCATGTTAATCATAATCTTTTAAATGCATAATTAAGTTAAGTGGTATAGTTGTGTTCCCATTCTAATTAATTAAGCAAAGCAAAACGGGTAAAAAGTCCATCCCAACTCTCTACCATGAATTCCAGGTGACAAGAGTGGTTAAACAAATCTAGTAAACTTCCTATCATAGGATTTCCCATCAAATTAACACAAGCATGCAATTTGCAAACAAAACATTTATTGTCAAAACAGGATCAATATGATCAAGGACACTTGCCTTGCTCCAACGAATGGGGTTGCTCAAGCGCTTCAAAGTCTTGTTTCTGGAAATCCTCATATACGGCCTCTTGAACACGTCCCTCTACTCGTGATCACAAGAAAATACATACAAATCATCATGATGCACACATATTAATCAACATGCAATGACATGAATGCATGCAAAGTTCAATAATTAATTAACTATGGTTGTTTATTAATTAAATGCGACTAGTTCATACGTGTTCATACGAGTTTATCGGGTTTTAGCGAGAATTAAGTTTGCTGAAAATAAATAGATGGTGCAAATACAATTTAATTCTGGTTATTAGATGTAATACATCGCTAAAATTTGTATTGGAAAACATGTCCTACCTTAGATACGATGGTTTCGAAGATCGCGGGATGGAGGTGTAGCGTAGACGAAGTAGATGACGCAACGGTCTTCATACGACACGACGACGGCGGCGCTAAGATCTCCAGTGGACGATGACACCCTCCTCCTTTTCTTCTACTTTCTTCTTTTTTTCTTCTCTCTTTCTCTCCGGCGGCGCAACTCTATCCTCTCTTTTCTTTTACCGGCTTAGGGTTTTCTGGCGGCGCTTGGAACGATCGCACTTCTGTCAAAGGAATACGGAGGCCTACAATTCTATTTATAGGTGGCGAGACCCTCGGTACGAACGAACTCAGCCACGAGGCACGTGGACCGGCTCGGTTACCACCTCGTTGGCGCGCGCGCATACGCGGGAAAACCCGCTCGGCGCTTGGCTGGCTCGGTCTTGTCGGACGTGGAGCCCCGCGCTTGGACGCGCTGGCACGCGCGCGGGCGCGTGGGCTGCTCGACCGCACGGCCTGGCGCCGGCTCGACACTAGCTGAGTTGATTTTCTATTTTTCTTCTACCAGTAGTTCTTTTTTTCTTTTCTGTTTGCATGGCGTGACTGGGTTGTGCGACCATGGCCGTTGTGTGACCAGTACTTACTTGCGGTCAGTTCTTTTCTAGAGTGCGGCAGGTTCTCGTATGGCCACGGTGTGAGCATCGTTGACTTCATTCCATTTCATTTTTTTTCTTTTGTGCAGCCAGCATTTCCCTGCAGTCAGTGCTGCTGGTTTAAGTGGGTTGACTTTTCTTTTTTCTTTTTGTTTTTTATTTTCTTCCTTTATTAATTGTTATTTATTTATCTCTTTATTTATTTACTATTTCTTTGTCTGATTATTTTTTTCTTGCTTGCGGCAAGGCTTTTTGTGCGGTCTGTGATCAGACTAGCGGTTGAGCAATATTTATTATTTACATATATGGTGTGGTGAAGTGTTAAAATACATCAAACTGTAGGGTACCGGACTAGTCCGTTTAATACCGGACAAGTCCGTTTCGGTACAGTGAGGTATATCGGACAAGTCCGGTGTGGTGCCAGACAAGTCCGGATAGGTCCGGATAAGTCCGTTATTGTCCAGTGAGGGTATTCGGACTAGTCCGCTATTTTTCGAACTGCCGGTGTCTGTCTCAATTTTTATTTGCTTCTTTATTTCTAATTCTTTTAGGTTTGTTCATTTTCATCGTACTTAATAGTTTTGCATGAATTCATCATATAATTAAACTATTACATATATATATATATATTCATTTAGTTTCATGTATTTATTTTATCTTATATTTATTATGGCAAATAAATTACTTCTGGCGTATTTATTCTGGCAACTAGTTTTAAATGTTTGAGGATGAATGCAAAATGCAATATGAGATGTTTATATTTTATATATTTCTTTATAAAAACAATTTCTTCTTATTATTAACTCTAAATTCCATTTAAGTTTTTAATTTGCCGAAACTTGAAAATCGGGGAGTCACAATTCTACCCCTTAAAATGAATCTCGCCCTCGAGATTCGAATGAGTTGAAGGAGAGATTTGGAAATAAAATTTTTGAATCCCCTTTTATTTTTGAATTAGCCAAGTTTGAAAATTTTGAGATGTTACACCTATACTTTGATCATGAGAATAATGTTTACTTTACTTCACTGCCTTCCTGTGGGATAAATACGATACCCTTAGGAAAACTTTTGGGTGAAATGCTACACGACTGTTTCCGTGCGCTTGCAGACCTCATCTCTTTCGAGAGATGATCTGTGACGTAATAAATGTCAACAAGCCTTTCTGGCGCCTTTGCCGGGGAAGGCAAATGAAGTGAAGGATAACTATCACTTGTGATTAAGCTATAGGTACTAATAGTTATTAGACAGGATTATCCTTGTTTGTTTTCTCCTTTTGTGTGAAAACAGGATAATGTTGGCTAACCCATTTTATGGGATGGCCAACAAGGACGCAATAGCTCAACTAAAAGTGTACCTCAACAAATGTCCGCAGGAAACACTATTGCCTTTCGCGGAAAAATTTCAGCTTCCAACAGGAGCCAAGGACATCCATGCCCAAGCTTGGGGGAGGCTCCAAGAATTCTTCTTGGTTTGCCTTCATCATGGGGTGGATAGTTTGCTCTTCATCCAACACTCATGTCATAGGTTGGTCTCACCAATCCATGACCACATTCATGTTGGAGCTGAAGGAGTCCGATTCTCATTCATCATGGATGAGTATGGTCTCTACTCAAGGGGTGGATTGAAGGATGCTCTGGTTGCCTTAGCTTGGCGTGCACACCACTTAACAAGGTGGACATGCTAGATATAGAACTACACCTCCCATTGAAGTATCATGATATATCAAGTCAATGGAGAAGTGTTTGGAATTATCCAAGCCATGGGTATTCACATTATTTGTGAAAATCCATGTCAAACATGGGCCACATGGGGAATCATTTCCCTAAGACCCATGAGGATTCTTCCTTTCAAACACAACTCCAATGGCCATCACTTACAAGGAGGTTAAGAGTGGAATCAATATCACCCTTGTAATCAAGGAGGCTATGAGGATTTCATGGGATTCAGGTTCAACTAGCCTAACTTTAAGTATCTTGTCCATGCCAATTAAGAAAACAAGACAACATGAATCTCTTGGCCAAGGATAAGAAACTTAAAAAGCATTCAAGATCCAAGATATTCTACAATCACTTGTTGGGATCTCTACCCTTCGACCAAGCCCGTGCAACCTAAGACAAGTGACATTGTGGATGAAGCATTTCTTGTTTGATTATGGAGTCCACATGTCATCATGCCGAAGGAAGTCTTTGATCCATGATCAAAGTATGGGTTAACTCAAAGGAACATCAAGAAGGTCGAAGTGAAACTCCAAAAGAAGGACAAGCCTCACCATGCTCATGAAATAATATCTTCAAGAGGGAGAAACCGTCACTACATCAACAAGTCTTCATCAAGATGACGGAGAGGCTAGGGTCATCATGTGGTCCATATGTCCAACTGACATGCCAAATGAGATTTTACATGTAAATCAAGAGAAGTTGTCCACATCTTCAACTCCGGGATTGGACAATAAATCATCGTACTAAACAGGACGGATGTACGTCCCACTCATTGGACTTCAAAAATTTGGTGAGTCCTTACCAATATATTAATTGGTAGTTACCTCATATTTGTTTCCCCATTGCATATTTGAATTTCCCATCAATCATTGCATTTGCATTTAGCATGTTTGAATCTTCACACTGGCATGTTGGAAAGTAAAATTTCCAACCATCATAAAACTAAAATTTTGAATTAGGAAATAAATTTATTTGGATATAAACCTTTGGCATAACCACTTGAATTCATCTTCCTAATTTAAACCAAAAATATTTCTCTTAAGATTCATAGCATTTGCAAGTTGTTTCAAGTTGGACAAAACAATTTGACAAAGGGTACAACGTGCTTTTTAGCTAGCGTAACCAGTTTTCGAGTTGTTTTGTTTGTTCTTTATTCTAGTGCAGCCAAGACAAAGTTTGTAAAGAGGTTGGAACGCCCCATCAAGCGCATATCCCTCTATCGATCTCATTTTGAGTTCATGATGGAGGAATGCTCAAGATGGTGGTCCAATGGATGAACAAGATGAAGCTCATTCAATTCCAACCTGAACTTGGCAGGAGACATTGAACATGAAAGCTACACCAAAATCCAGGATTGTGAATTTCTCACAAAACAACCTTCAACCGGACTGCTCTTCAATCGAGGTACAAGTTTAAAATGTTCCGTCGTTGGAATTACATTAGGATTGAATGATTTTTGCTTACATTGGTAAGGAAGGTTTATACCTTCTCATCATTCAATTCTTATGCATCCTCATGAAAGTAAGTGTTGACATTGCTCTTTTTGATTCTTCAAAAAGGAATGTCACCTTACTTAGGAATAAATTTAAACAAGTACCTAGAATTTCATAAGCATTGCTAAAATTGACTTATACATTTTTTGCCTAGGTAATGCTTATGGAATTACTTAATGGTTGAATTGGCATGTAGCAACCTAGGAATAATGATGTACATAATTTTTATTTGAAATCATTCATGCATGGATCACTAAAATTCAAATTCCTAGACAAGAAATTAAAAATGTTTAGGAGGATAAAATTGAGAATCTTTGTTTGCCATAATCCAAATGATAACTATTTGCTCTTGTAAAAAGATACAATGGTTAGAAATTTTATAAGGTGAAGGGATCCATATAGTGTATTTATATCACTTGCAATGCTATGAGTAGGAGCTTTAGAAAAATCGCAAATTGATTTATCCATAAATCCTCACTCTTATCAATGAATAATACATTGTTCATAGATACATTTCAAATTGGAACCAATGCATCTTTGATTTTGTTCTTCCCCGTACGTACAAATGAAGATTTGGTTACCTAACCCGAAAGTTCATTTGTACAAGTATCGGGAGCTAACCATCTCTCTCTATCATAGAGGGGAAAGTTTGCAGGAGTAAAATAACTATGCAGACATTCAAAGATCCGATTGTTGGAATCCCTAGAGGATTCCATTTCAACATCTCTTGGCCAAGAAGTAAATTAGGATGGTTGCTACCTATTAGAAATTAAGCCCGAAGGTCAACCATATCTATACGAGGTCGGAGATTTGAAATGGTAACCCTCCATGAGCAGCCAATGGCCTACTACGAATATGTGAAAGCATTATGCTCTGAACTATTCTAAGCACTCATTCAAGCTCAAGGGAATTGCCACCATCATTGGGTGTAAGTTATTCCTTTGTGGCTAAAAGGTATGATGTGCCTTAACCAAGGAATGACAAGATCACGTCCAATGTATATTGGGTACACGTTGTTCCTATGTGGCTAGAAGGTATTTTATACCTCAGTCAAGGAACAACGGATCACACTCAACCAATGTAGAGTGCACGTCATCCCTTTGTGGTTATAGGTATGTTGTACCTTGGCCAAGGAATAACGGATCATACTGAACACATGTTGGGTACATGTCCGTCCTTTGTGGCTAAAGGTTATCATTACTTTAGCTAAGGAATGATGGATCACACCCAATGCATGAGGGATACAAGTTTTTTCTCTATGGAAAGAAGGTATGATACACGTTAGCCAAAGAATGACGGAACACACTCAACACATGTTGAGTACACATCATTCCTTTGTAGTTAAATTTTATCATTACCTAAGCAAGGAATAACAAGGTACATTCAACCTATGAGAACCTTGAGGTGTGGATGAGCGACATCGACAACACTCTATTCGACCACACTCGTGGAATCCATGGGAGGCAACCCAACATCGATACTCAACCCTCCAATGTAAAAGCCATGCCGCAGCAAGGTTAGACCAATCTCATGGCCTACATCCGTCGTTAGGGTTTCAACAACGAAAAGTTTGGGGGAAGAACCCCACTTGAGGTAACTTGTATCACATCCCATTTGCATTCCATTATTTATTTATTTCTTCCCACCACATTTGCATCTAAAATAAAAGATGTGCGATAAGAGTATTTTTACTTTGCATATGTTGGAATGATGAATAGTTTATCTGTTTAATTTTCTCTATCCCCTTGCATACAACTTAGTATTCTCCAAGTATTGGGTTTATTGGCCTAGAATATTCTTACCTAAAACTTGGAAATTGTGGGTAGCAAAAGCTAAGTCCAATTTCAAGTTGTTGTGGGATATGATATAGTGATAAGAGATGCTAATATCCTAGTTGAAAGTGAAACTTGATTTCACGGAGAAAATTTAAAATAGGAGTTCAACATTTGATAGAAATTCTTATCAAATCCATATGACGATTTGAATTAGATAAACCTTATGCATATGCTATTTGCCTTCACATTGAGCTTGGTCAAACTAGTATAAACCCATGTGAGAATCTTTTCATGCTTTTAAGATCAAGATTACACGAGCACATGCTAAACTTTTACACTAGAAGATAGCAAAGTTCCTTCATATCATCATTCCACAATAAAAAGAGAAACTCCATGCCTTTCATGTTTAGTACTCTCTTCACATTTATTATATAAAAAGGGAGTAGAAGACATGGCTACAAGGAAAAAAAGAAAAAGAAAATGCATGCTTACATCATAAGCATGAGGAAAAAAATGGCATGCTTACATCATAAGCACGAGAAAAAAAAGAGAAAAAAAGTAGCAATGTTTCATCCCTGCAATTAAGGGACTCTACACAAATAGGAGTCATCTCAAAATCCAAATCCACTCCACAAACATTCCATCACACTTGCACAAATCTTGATCAAAAGTATAATTTTTTTCTCCTAAGGCTTACTCTTTTGACTTAGCAATATATGTGTTGCAAACATGCCTACTCTTGATCCCTACCAAGCTCTACATACAAGCCTTATTTAGATGTAGGACAAGAAAGACATTGCCTTGGTGAGGATACACATATCACTTCCCATATAGGAGTGATTGAGTGCATCATTTGAGGAACTTAAATCCAAACACAATTTGAAATTCTCCAGAAATTTGAGTGGAACTCATACATTAGGTGATTCATGCTCATTTTGTTGTTCTGTCCTTCAACCACCCAAGAAAAGGGTGAGGCGTAAGCCCCATAAATACTAAGAAAAAGAGTGATGTACCATAGCCAATTTATTTAATGCAAGGTAGAATATTTTGTTGTGCACTTGGTACATACAAAATAGGACATTGTAGCAACTCCTGATCAACAACCTAAGTCTTTATCTTTGCTTCGGGACGAGCAAAGGGTAAGCTTGGGGGAGTTTGTTGACGGTCGTTATATACTGATTTCAACTGTCAATATAACTCAATTATCTGAAGGAATGAATATTTCTTACACACATTATAGTTAGAAATAACCTAGTTCCACTTGTCCTTGGAGAAAATAGTGTATGCAGGTACTTTATACAGAATTGAGGTGAAACAAGGGGATGAATCCTATAAATTATCATCCCAACTAATCAAGCACCAACATGTGGCATCACATGGATCAAATGGCCCACAAACAGAAGTATCCGTTGCCATCCAACAGTGTATCACCCATATCAGTCAATGGGACACACCTGGAAGTGACCTAGAGAAAGCACATCGCAAACAGAGTCAAGACCAGGTCGGCCAACCCCCTAGTCGGCCGACCCCCTAGTCGACCGACTAAGACTTGGTGCCAAACGCGGTCAACTTCCACGTGTCAACTCCTTGTGGTGCCCTGATAACGATAAAGACTGATTCACGCGCTTTTGGAGGCGGGAACCGACCCTTCTCCAAGGTATAAATAGGACCCCTCACCCCTCACTTCAACACACACCAGTTGAGCATTCACTCTCTTGTATACATTAGTTCTCCAAGTCCTTAGTGGAGGTTAGGCTGTAGAGAAGAGCCTCTAGTCCCAAGTCCAAATTGGGAAAGGTATGTCTCATGTATGTTTTCTTTTATTTGTGACTTTATGCATTATAATAATATTATTATTAGTCTATCTTTATTCATATACTTGGGCAAAACGTTTCTTGTTTGATTGTGGAGTTCATGTATGTGCTAGGTGTAGATGTTGTTATGATCTAGACATAATGCCATTATGATGTTATCATAAACATCATACACCACCACTGTAGTCTAGTTAGGTAATAATATGATTATGTTAATATGAATATGTTAGTGCTTGGATCAACCATTGGTTCAATGATGTTGAGGTTAGTCACTGCCTTAGTATGAATATTACATTGCAACTCTTAAGGTATTTACTTAGCATGCAAGCGTGGTGCTTGGATATTTAAGTAGCATTGGATGCATCATAGTCCATGGGTTGTAGAGGTAGGCGGTAGGTGGTGACATCCCTATCCGTCCATTGTAATCCTCCACGTTCGACTATGACGTAGGCTCTTGGTGGGAGTCGTCTGGCAGACCAGGGTAAGCTCGTGCCCAATATGTTGAACCACTAAGCTCTAGTATTCACCATTAGCATATTCATGTGTACTTTATTAGACTATGTATATGAGTAATTAGAGCACAGTAGGAGTAGCTCCATCTAGTAGTCTAACCCTCGCTAGGACAACCTTACCCTTAGAGTAGATTGCTTAGGTGTGTCACACTAGCCCTATTATCAACTTACCCCTGTTCTGATAAACATTTAGTACCCTATACCTTGATCATAAGAATAGTGTTTACTTTTCTTCACTGCCTTCCTGTGGGATAAATACGATACGCTTGGGTGAAATGCTACACAACAGTTTTCGTGCACTTGTGGACCTCATATCTTCTGAGAGATGATCTGTGATGTAAGAAACGTCAATAGTGGGGCCACCATCACTTCCTGCGTTGCTGCTTCAACTTTTAACTTGGGCGGTTGAAATGATGGTGCATTCCCGTGCCACCGCTACATGGACCTTCTTGATTTGGCAGGTGAGATACGCGGCGTACGGATCCCACATCTTGAAGAGCACCGGTTCCCAATACGATTTGCGCAATCTTTGTAGCCTTGTCAGGCTCCCTTCCTTGGGCTCCCAACTTCTCATCATAACAACAGTGCACCTGGTGTGACTTTTTTGGCAAAGTGGACTCGGGCCCCCTTGTCATCGATGAGATAACTATTTGGTGCGTAACCATGGTTCGCGTGCAGTTACCTTCCAAGCGTCGCAGAGAGTAATAAAGGGAAAAGTTGTGTAGTGAAGGAACTCTTACACTCTGATCTATTTCGTTGTGCATAGAACTCTTCGCTTCCTTCTCTGCATTGTGCTTGTGCTTTTCGATCTGTTCCACTTGCAGCCATGGAACCCGACCTTCTCCCCTCCAAGCTTGTGAGCAAGAGGGACATTGTGAGAGTCCGAAAGATGATGGGCTGGCAAAGCCCTTCCTTTGAAAACGCGATGTGCTGTGGGAGCCTTCCTTTCAAAAATAAAAGCTCCAGTGACATCATATTCTTCACGGCGTATGCCATGATTGGGTTAGTCCCACTAGTTTCCTGCTTCTGATGCTGCTGGAGGTGTACGAACTTCAACTCCAACACCTCAGCCTTCACTCCAACCTTCTGGTGGTGATCTTCGTCCACTTCTGTGATATGTGGGTCTGCGTGAGGCCCTGCGTGCCACTGTTCAAGACCCTGTTCACCCTCCGGCCGTTTGGGAAAGGTGTCAGCCTTATTGGAGCTTACTACTTCATGAGGCGCAGAATGCTCTGTACAAAAACATCAATTCTTTCTCCTTTGGGAAGTGGGAGACCTGGAAGAGCGACTGGGTGATAGTCCGGACGGACCAACATGACCGCTTGGAGCTGCCGACCGGACTTCCCACCACAGACAACGACTTCTAGGAGATCATTCGGGACCTATCAGCGGAGTACAACCGGATGCTCACAAGGATTCAACACCTAGCTAAAGGAGGATTGACTTCATTAATGGTGCTCAGCGACTTCTTGTCTCGATGCTGGGCTCCTCTTAAGCAGCGGAAGTTTCCAGCTTGGGCATACAATAGAGAGATGGACTTCAACCGGATTGAGGTTGGCCTAGGAACTGACTTGGACGAGAAGGCTCTACTATTTAGTCTAGTGAAGCTGTACAACAGTTCCATCTCTAGAGACGACCTCATGCCTCCATCAGAATTATTGCTGGTGTTTGCTGTGCTGGAGATAAAGGGGCAGCTGCTGAAGGAAATGCCGACCCTTGACGATACCAACATCACCGTGCGATAGAGGGGTGACGCCTCCGAAGGAATTATCATCTCTGAAGCTTCGGCCCCAAGTGAGCAGGAGAGGTCCGAACTGCCTCTGCTAGTGGCAAAGGGGAGTCTGTTGCAGAGCCGAGCCAGTGGAAGAGGTCTGACTCAAGCCAGAGCAAGGGGAAGGAGCCTGCCAATTCCTCCAGCAGGAAGAGGGAGCTGGAGCAAGTTGATGCGAGCTTCGCCAGGCCGGCTCTGACGGAAGAAGTGTCATCATCGGTGCCCACGTCAAACCTTGAAGTCTGTGGTGGTCGTACCTCCCGCAACTTCAGCTTCAGCCCCGACGCCCAAGGCAAGTATCGAGTCCTCAAAATCTTCAACTTCGGTCCCGACGCCAACGACAGAACGGGGTCTGGAAAAATCCTTCAACAGTGACTCCAGCAGCAGGAGATGGGGTGTCTGCTCTGTAGGTCCTAGTGGTTGCAAAGCCGTTTTCTACTTAGGGGACTCCCGTGGCAAAGTTCAGACCATCTCCATCACCAGCGACAGTGGGATCAGATGACTCCGGCCGCCCGCGGAAGAAGTTCCACACCGGCTGGAGTTAATGAGCCCCCAGGTAGGAAGTAACATTAGAAACTTGTCTTTTTTTTTTCATTTCTTGCTTCTTGCTGATTCCTCTATTTCCAGAGCTTCGAGGCCAATTGCTGCTCGGGCACCACCAGTAGGTCAGACCAGCGTCGCGGCCAAAGATATTAGACTAGCTGACCTGCTGGTTGATGTCGTGGCTCCTTTCGAGGCCGCAGTGGATATTGCAGCGGAACCAGAGTGAACTGATGCCGAGACAACTTCGGTGCCAGACGGTGATGCCGCGATCGTGCCGGACCAGGCAGAAGAAATCGCAGCAAAGCCGGAGCCGTCAACAATGCTGGAGCCAACTTCGGAGCTGGTGATGGACGCTGAGGTAACACTGGAGCTGCCGGCTGGGACCTCAGTGGTACCAGAGCTAGTGATTGACGCCGCGCTGGAGCTGCTGGTTAATGCCACAACGATGTCGGGGATAGCATGTGATGCCGCGCTAGAGTTGCTGGCTGACGCGATGGCGGCACTAGAAGCCTTGACTACTGCTGCACCAGCATTGGCACCAAGGGAGGACAACCCCCTGGAGACCAGCGCGGCCAATGAAGACATGCCGGAGTCCATGCTTGTGCAATGGGCTCCAACAAATGTTCTTGATGCAGTGGGGGCGTCGGCAGACCTGATGGAAGGTCCATAGCCAATCCCCCTGTCTCTCTCCATAGAGAATGCCTGCTCA
The DNA here is from genome assembly GCA_036927565.1 of Tuctoria greenei. Classification (NCBI taxonomy): domain Eukaryota; kingdom Viridiplantae; phylum Streptophyta; class Magnoliopsida; order Poales; family Poaceae; genus Tuctoria; species Tuctoria greenei. Next base: position 183,239,376 of record JAYESD010000005.1, read on the forward strand.
AGTCTTCACCAAGTGCAACTCAGCTTCGACCATGAGTGCAATGTTCTGGATGCAAAGCGGGAGACTCTGAGGTAGTGGTGGAAGCTTTTTAATTTTAAGACAAAGCTTATACAGTCCCGCCTAGCGGACGAGAGGGACCGCCTTGCAAGTGAGCGGGTGCAGCTACAACACATGGACGAGTTGTTGAATGATAGACAAGCTGCCGTCGAAGTGCTGAATCAGAAGACCCATCAGATTTATGACAAAATGGTGGCTGCCAATGACTTAGCAAATGTCCTCTTCGAGTTTTTGAATAAGCTGAAGGAGGAGCTCCTCCAACGCCAAGAGGCGGCTGACAATAAGGAGCAGGAACTCCAAAGGAGAGACGCAGAGATCTCTCAAAAGCTAGAGCGCGGAGAGAAAGATTTGGCTCCCGCGTTGATCTATTTGTATCTCGCTCCAAAGAGGAGAAGAAGCAAGTATGGCAAGCGGGATAGGAAGTCAACAAGCAGGAGCTTCCATCTCTGCCAAGGAGGATGAGATGAAAGCAGAGGCGAAGAACTTGGCTTCGAGGAAGCATCGCCTGACCCTCTGCGAGAAATAAGTTGCAGAGCAAGAAAGGCAGCTGACTGAGCAGATGTAGCAGAATGCCAAGGAGGTCAAACTGTTCTCAAAGGGGGGGGGGGCTTCACAAAGCTGAAGACTGCCAAGAAGTCTCTAGAGGAATTGTAGGCCACGCGGAGGAGAGTAGCCCAACAGATTTGGGACCTCTTGGGGTATGTGGAAAATGGACTGGTACCTCTAGGTTCAGTCCGATCCAACAGAGCGACCCAAAGCCAGAAGTTGGTCAGGCCCTCATAGCCCTGAAGTCAGCTAGAACCAAGCTAGATACATTGGAATACATCATCAATGATCAGCTTGAGACAAAGGGGAGGAACCTGGCCAAGTTAGTAGCTGAATATGTGCTAACTTGCTTCCGCAGCTTGGACCCCTCTGTCGATACCCTCCATATCGGATACCCCTTGGGATTGCGAAGATCACAAGGAAACTCCATCTACCAGATTTGAAGACCTACGAAAGCCCCACATGTTAGGAATAACCGGACCTGCTTCCCCGACATGGTTAGTCCCAGGGTCGCCACGTGTATCATAAGACCGGAGCTATCACCCACACATGGGAAGCTCCGGACGGAATACCAGTATGGCACCCCTAGACCTAACCCCAGACAGAGGGAAGCTCCGGTACTGACATGTGTCCAGCAGCACCGGACCTACTTGTCCATGACAGTAAGCTCCGGAGCTACCACGTGGCTGAACCGCATACCTTCAACTTCAATCAGACTGGTGGACCCCCCAACAGCTCCGGACCTTCAAGGAGCAATCAAAGACTTCAAGACCCGATTAAGTGTCATTAATGCCACTTTAATGACACACGATCGGATGGCCCTTAATACTGGTAACGGTATTGTTAAGGCCCGTTACCAGGCTATTAAGGGCAATTAACCTCATTAATTGTGTATCAAGCATGTGTAACCGCCGGGGCCACATGTCAGGCTAGGCTAACGGTGTAACGACCAGTCCTTGTACTGTAAAAGGACTGGTCGACAATACACAAGGGACGGTTCCAGACCATGATTAAACTCCCTGAGCTAGACGAGCTTCTTCTTCTGGAGCTTCTTCTAGACTCACACGCTTAATACAACACCAACACACCCCGTGGAGTAGGGTATTACGCTCAGGCGGCTCGAACCATGTAAATCTCTGTGTACACTTGTCTTTCACCTTCTTGAATCTCTGCGCGCCCATTACCGAACTACAACTCCTCGATCTACCAAAGGTAGTGTCGGGAGATCTGCCGGATCCAAACACTGACAGTTGGCGCACCATGTAGGGGGGGCACCCGAGATTTCAAGTATGGTGAACTCAGCTACTGGATCATCCAACGGCAACCCTGCTGTTCAACACGCTGGGGGCAATCCCTGCAACATGCAGCAACCAGCAGGTGCCATGGCTCCAGCAAGAGTCATGCCTCCACCGCCATCGACTGCACCAGCACGTCAAGCTGAGCAGCGTGACAGTGCATCGGCGTCGGTCACCGCATCGGCGAATAACAACAACCCTGAACACGCGCTTCATGCAGCGCGTGCTCTCCTCCAATGTCCACCACCTCCAGGTGCATCCCAGGGTGCAATGGAGCAGTGGAGGGCTGATGTGGAACATCTGGTTGCAGCAGCAGCCGACCGCATCAGCAACCAAGGTCCTCCTCCTTCAGGGCGGGCCCCATCATAGCGCTGGACCGTGTCTGGCAGACTTGGTCCACATGCTTCCCAAAATAGGAGGCGTGCTGCGTCACAACAAGTTACATCGCTACTTTCTGGGGCGCGACGTACTCATACGGTAACCAGGATTTCAACTCATGACCTCCGGGCGGAGCTTGATCGTCGTTACCATCAACAGGACGACCGCGTCCATATCGAGCGTGCTCGCAAAAGATGAGAGGCTCAAGACAGTCCTGCTCCCGAGGGAGTAGGAGGAGGCTGTTCTGCTCTGGCCATGCACCTACGCATGGTCAGATGGCCATAAAAGTTCCGGCCTCATCTGCCGGAGAAATTCGACGGGATTGTTAATCCCGCTGAGTTTCTCCAGATTTATTCCACCGCAATCCTTGTGGCTAGAGGTAATGAGGCCGTAATGGACAACTACTTCCCAGTGGCCTTGACTGGGACTCCCAGGTCCTGGTTCATGAGCCTTCCTCACAACTCCATCAATTGTTGGGAGGAATCATGCCAACAGTTCACCGCCAATTTCGGGAGTTCATACACCCGACCAGGCACAGAACTGAACCTTTTTGCAGTCGTGCAGAAAGGGGGGAGAATACCTGCGCTCATTCATCCAGAGGTTCTCCCAGGTATGAAACACCATTCCTTCTATCTCTAGCTCCCCTGTTATCGTGGCATTTAGACAAGGCGTACGAGATAAGAAGATGCTGGAGAAGGTGGCGATCAAGGAGATCACCAGTGTCATGGAGCTCTTCAGCCTGGCAGACAAGTGTGCCAAAGATGTGGAGGGCCATGAAATGCACTCCAAACCACCTCCGGAGGATGGCAAAAAATCCTCCAAAGGCGAAGCCACAACCTCCAGGAGTGGCAAAAAGAAGAAAAAGTCCAACGGCAAGAAGAAGTCGTCGGCTGGCACATCTACAGCTGTGGCTGCAGCAGCTCCGGGTGGCCAGGGGCCACGCCCTGAGAAACGACCTCGACCGTCCTTTGAAGGCGGTGGCAACTCCAAAGTGTGGTGTCCCATCCACAAGTCGAACAGCCACAACTTGGAGGATTGCCGGGAGGTCCAAAACCTTGTCAAACGCTACAACAAGCGCCGGGAAGAAGTTCCTTTCCGTCAGAGGGAAGGAAAACAGAAAGTCGATGAAGCTCTGGCTGAAGAGGAGTTAGGATTCCAGGACCCTAAAAAGGTCCTGAAGGTTGTTTACACCTCCGTCGACGACGACTCCGACGTTTCCGACAATGAGCGTCAGAAGACCATGAACACCATCTTTGGTGGTTCGTGGGACATCACCTCCCGCCGTGTCCTCAAGACCATGCGGCGGGACATGGCCTCAGTAGCTCCTACAGCCAGGGCGGAGCCTCTTCGAAAGTGGATGGACACCACCATCACTTTTGATGCTTCAGACTGCCCTCGGAACATGATCGGAGCTGGTCAACTACCATTGATGGTATCTCCGACCATCAATAACATTCAAATCCACCATGTGATGGTGGACGGAGGTTCGGGGCTGAACCTCATAAGTTTCAAAGCTTTTGTCAAGCTTTAGCTCTGACCTTCAGACCTTCGCCGCTCCCGACCTTTCTCCGGAGTAGGCTCGGGGGCCATAACACCACTCGGTGCCATTACTCTCCCCGTGACCTTCGGGACTTGGGAGAATTATCGCACTGAGAAGTTGATCTTTGACGTCGCTCAGATCAACTTACCTTTCAACCCCATTCTGGGCAGGCCCGCCTTTTACAAGTTCATGGCTGCTGCTCATTATGGCTACCTGTTGTTGAATATGCCAACACCAGCTGGCGTTCTCCGGATTCGCGGAGACCGTACTGCCGGAGTGACTGCTCTGGAAGAACTTCATGCGCTTGCTACAGCGCAGGATTAAGTATCCAGGTAGGAACACGCTTCGAAACCCCCGAGCATTCGTCAACGAGGCTCAACCTCCGCACCTCGCGTGCAACCAAGCGGCGACACCAACATCCCCATCAAAGTCGTCCAAATCGGTTCCGATGCCGCTTAGACCAGAATGACAAATAGGAACTCGCACTCATCACTTTCCTCCGGGCTAATGTCGACGTGTTTGCCTAGCAACCGTCGCAAATGCCTGGGATCCCTAGGGAAGTGATCGAGCATAATCTAAAGATCTATCCTGACGCTCGGGCCGTACATCAGAAGCCTCAGAAGCAATCCGTAAAGCGACAAAACTTCATACGATAAGAAGTGAAGAAGTTGCTCGAAGCTGGATTCATCCAAGAAGTCTTCCATCCAAAATGGCTGGCAAACCCAGTCGTTGTACCCAAGGCCGGCGGGAAGCTTCAGATGTGTATTGACTACACAACACTGAATAAGGCATGCCCAAAAGATCCATTCCCACTACCTAGAATAGATCAAATAGTGGATTCCACCTCCAAGTGTGAATTACTGTGTTTCCTAGACGCATATTTTGGGTACCATCAAATCAGAATGTCTAGGGAAGATGAAGAACATACTTCTTTTATCACAATATATGGATTGTATTGCTATACTGCCATGCCATTTGGTCTCAAGAATGCAGCTTCAACATTTGTACGAGCTATGTACAAAACATTTAGAGAGCTCATCAGAGACGTAGTGGAAGTGTATGGTGATGACATCGTCGTCAAGATCAAGGACAAGGAGTCACTCCTTGATACCTTGCAAGCTATCTTCGACAAGCTGCGGGTCACCCGCACGAAGCTGAACTCAGACAAGTGCGTCTTCGGGGTTAGCTCCGGAAAGCTTCTTGGTTTCCTGGTAAACCACCGGGGCATAGAGGCAAATCCGGCGAAGATGAAAGCCATTGAGGAGATGCGACTACCATCCCGCATCAAGAACGTCCAGAAACTGATTGGATGTCTAGCTGTCCTCAACCGGTTCATTTCAAGACTGGTGGAACGGGCGCTACCCTTCTTCAAGCTATTGAGGAAGTCCGGACCATTTCAATGGTCCACAGAAGCAGAAAAGGCGTTCCAAGAGCTAAAGCAGCTCCTCACCACTCTACCAACCTTGTTTCCCCGAACCCTGGTAAGCCCTTACTGCTTTACATTTCAGCAACCGACGAGGTTGTCAGCATGGTATTGGTTGCAGAGAGACCAGAACCATCCCAAGCTCAGGAATCCAGACCCCTCCGGGAGGGTTCGGAGGTTCCTGAAGGTGAGTCTGGGTCCCAACCCCCAGACTTGGATCTATAGGGAGTTATTCCAGAAGATCTGGACCCCTCCGGGAGGGTCTGGGTCGCTCCAGTAGAAGCTCCGGGTTCCTCCAGCAAGGACTCAGAGGTCCCCGAAGCAGGTCCGGACCCCTCCTGGAGGGTTTGGGTCGATGTGGAGGAAGCTCCGGGCCCCTCCAGGAGGGTCCGAACAGTCCAATGCCCAGTGTACTTCATCAGCGAAGTACTACATGATGCCAAGACTCGATACCTAGAGGTGCACAAGCTGCTTTACGTAGTTCTCATCGCCTCCAGGAAGCTTCGCCATTACTTCCAAGCTCACAAGATCTCAGTGGTGACTTCTTATCCACTACATGCGATCTTGCATAATCCCAACTCAATTGGGAATATTGCAAAGTGGGCAGCGAAATTGGCCGAATTCGATCTTGAATTCGTCCAAAGACAAGCTATCAAGAGTCAATCACTAGCGGACTTTGTGGCGGAATGGACCCCCTCTCCATCAAACCCTAGGGCCCTAGTGAGCAGAAGCCGGAACTCAAGGCTCTGGTCTTCACTGAGCCTCACTGGACCCTCTACTTCGACGGCTCCATGCAAAAGCAGGGGGCCAGAGCTGGAGTCCTTCTCCTCGCTCCAACCGGGGAGAAGGTAAAATACATGGTCCACCTTGACTTCAAGGTGACCAACAACATGGCAGAGTATGAAGCACTCATTTATGGACTAAAGGTGGCACTATCATTTGGTGTCAAGCAGCTGTTGGTCAAGGGAGATTCGTAGCTCATCATTAAACAGGTGAAGGGTGAATGCTCCTGTAACAATCCTCAACTAGCTGCTTATCTCCTTAAAGTCCAGAGGCTTCAGAAGGACTTCAAAGTCCTGGATCTCCACCATGTCCAGCGTGTCCATAACGCTGAAGCTGACGAACTCTCGATGAAAGCGTCAACCGGAGCTCCGACTCCTAACGGAACCTTCGTCCAGAGGTTGTCAAAACCCACAGCTCAGCCTACCGAACTGAGCGAAGGGGGCGAGACCAGCATCCCGAAGCTGGTGGTCCCGATGTACCTATTACCATGGCAGCCATCAAGGGTCGTAGGTGCTGCCGAAAGCTCCGAGCAACCCAACATGCAAGACTCAAATGCTCAAGCAAGCTCCGATGCATGGATCTCGGAGATCCAGAGCTACTTGAAAGACAATATCCTTCCTGATGATGATGTATCCGCTGCTCGGATAGTCAGATTGGCTAAAAGATACACGCTAGTAGAAGGGGATCTCTACCGGTGCGGTGCCAACGGCGTCCTAATGCGGTGCATCACAAGGGAAGAAGGCTGCGAGCTCCTCGCAAAAATCCATGGAGGAGAGTGTGGGAACCATGCGTCTTCCCGCACGCTGGTCGGTAAAGCCTTCTGACATGGCTTCTACTGGCCTACGGTGCTCCAGGAAGCAACTGAGCTGGTGAAGAAATGCGAAGCATGCCAGTTCCATGCAAAGCAAATTCACACACTGGCTCAGCCTCTACAAATGATACCTCCTACATGGCCTTTTGCTGTGTGGGGGGTGGACATCTTGGGATCTTTCTCAAGAGCCTTCGGAGGTTACAAGTTTATGTATGTTGCCATTGACAAGTTCACCAAATGGCCAGAAGCAATTCCAGTTGTGATAATAAACAAGCAATCAGCTATCAACTTCTTGCAGTCCATCGTATGCAGATTTGGAGTCCCGAACAAAATCATAACAGATAATGGGACCCAATTCACAAGTTCTGCTTTCCAAGGATACTGCGAAGACCTCGGTATCCAAGTCAGCTACGCCTCCGTAGCTCACCCGGCAAGCAATGGCCAAGCCGAGAGAGCAAATGCAAAAATCCTAAAAGGACTCAAGACACGCACATAGGAGCGCCTGAAAAAACATGGAGCCAACTGGATCGAAGAGCTTCCACCCACTCTATGGGCCAACAGGACAACTCCAAACCGGTCAACTGGAGAGACACCCTTCTTCCTGGTGTACGGAGCTAAAGCAGTCCTTCCTCGAGAAATCACCTTGGGGTCGCTCTGGGTCCAGACCTCCAACGAAGCCACGCAAGACCAGCTCCGGAGTGAAGACCTTGACCTCCTTGAAGAGGGAAGGTGCCGAGCAGCTATTCGGAATGCCCGATATCGCCAAGCTCTTCGGCGCTATCACCAACGGCATGTTCACAGCTGACAGCTCGAGGAAGGCGATCTGGTGCTACGGAGAATACAAACCAGAGAAGGGTTAAACAAACTCTCCCCCAGCCGCGAGGGACCCTTCCGAGTGATCAAAGTATCCCGTCCCGGATGCGTTCTCTTGGCAACCAAGGATGGGACACCTCTCTCAAATCCTTGGAACATTGAGCACATCCGTAAGTTCTACGCTTAATATCACGGAGGTGAGTCTGTAATTATATGTGATGTATGTTATAGAGTCATTGTAGAGAGTCAGATAGCTCCTCCGGGAGGGCAGCTGGACCTACCTAGTTAGGTCCGCAACGTCCATGCAACACTTGTCATAGTCTTAGAACTAAAGGTGTAGCTAGCTACCTTGGGTCAAACAAGAAATGAAACACACTTAGCCTGGCTCCGTACCCTAAGAGTGTACTTGTTTCCCTTGTACCCCGAATCTATAATGAAAGACATCATTGTGTGAAAATAGACTCCACGTGCATTTACTTTGTACAAGCTCAATATTTTTTATTTTTCTCTTTCTTGTCTATAACAAAGTTTTGCAGTTCTTAAGAAACTTTAACTCGACCAGTTCATGTACAATTCGAGTTGCATTGTCTATCCTTTCGGGTTCAAACATTGTTGATGGTCTACTCGTCTGAATGCCGCCAAGCCAATCTAGGGCCGGAGTGTGTTATCGACTTAGCCTGGTCATGCACCCTAAGTACGCCACTCTACCTACACCCCGGCAGGCCGAAGTAAGGCGAGTCCAGAAACGATCGGACTTGAAGGAAACAAGACGACACTCTTGATTGTATTTAGAATTGTGTTCGACCTAAAACTTTCTCGGGAATAGTAAGGCGCAATGAAGTTATGGATAGGAAACAAATTTTACTATTTTTCTTGACTTCAGTTTGCAGGAAAAATAAATATTTCATGATGATGGTGAATGAAACCGGAGCTGCCAAAGCTCTGACATCCTCTAGGCGACTTGGGGTCGATGTTCAAACATAAACATCGAGCATCGCTGGAGCTACTCAGCTCTTGTAAAACTAGGGGGCATGCCGTCAACATGAAGATGGTGGAAAGACTCTAAAGAGGAGTCTGCCATTGACACACCATGTGTTGACAGAGGTCACTGCTTGAGCTACCAAGCTCCGACACCCCAGAGGGCTAATCATCGATGCTTTATGCATTGATGGAGACTACTGCTGGAGCTACTAAGCTCCGACAATGGTCAATGCCGGAGCCACTAAGCTCTGACAACCTCAGGGGGCCTACACTATCGAAGACTTTAGACCTACATTCTACAAGTTCGAAGCACGCAAGTCTTCAACAACTGTTACATCCTCTTGGTACATGTTCACAATCAAATTGTGTACATCTACAAGGGGGCCAAGTGAGACAAAGGTGGTCTTGAAGACAAAAAATGAAATTCGAATTCACAAAAATTTGGATTTCATTCATCTGGAGACAAGAGATTACAAAATTGGAGAAGAAGAAGAGATAATACAAGCGGGAGCTACAGAGAGATGATCCTAGACCCTATGAAAGAACTGGGCGACCTTCTGGGCCACCTCCGACACGCTGGCTCGAGCGGCTTCACCCTCTCCTTCGATGGGGCCTTCAAGCACCGGGTCCAGAGGGAATTGAGGGTTCCGGCTGGTGTAGCACGTCAGCACAAACTCTGCGACGTTCTTCGCCAGGGACTGACCCTCTGTTTCCAATTGGTCCGCGATGACATCGCCCATCTTGGTGAGCTTGTTGCCTGCCGAACCCAGTGCCTCCAACGCCTGGTCCAGCTCCGGCTCTGGATCATCCGGATGCACGGGACTGAAGCCCATTGGCGTCAGCGCGTCGTTGGCCATGCCCAGGAAGTACCAAACTTGTTGGGACTCCACAACCCTTGCGCTACGCATCTCCGCCAAGGATCTTTTGGCCGCCGCAAGCTCCGAGCTCCCCCGAGCAAGACACTCCACCTCTTTGGTATTCTGCTGAATCTTTTCAGCATCTTGCCTTTCGAGTTTGCTGAGCTCTTCCTCCCGGAGGTGGATCTCATTCCGGCGGTTGACCAGATCTTTCTCCCGGCCCCGCACTTTCTTCTCCCTGGCGGCGATGGCATTCTCCTGCTTGTAGAGATCTTGCCCTTGCTCCCATGCCTTCTTCTCCTCCTCCTCGCAATGCTCCTCCAATTTCTTGGTGTGTTCTTTGAGGCTCTTGTCAGCCAGAGCTGTCTTTTGGACAAGCTCTTCCTCCCTCTTCACGAGGTCGTCCCGCAGCTCCAGGAATTTCTGCTCTTCATCTGCGAGCCGTCTCTCCCGCGCTTCAAGAGCCTCCCGGCGCTTGACGAGACTATCGTGGATGGCGGCGAGCCTTTCTTGGCGATCATCCGCTATGCTATTTGCAGCCTTGGCCTGCTCATAGATGGCCCTGGACTGGTTGTCGAGGGTCCGCATCATGCTTTCCCTCTCATACAACAGCTTACCTCAGTACTCCAGGCGGACCTTCTACCTTTGTTCCCACTCCTTGTCGTTAACTAGCCTCGATTGCGCTAGCTTGGTCTCGAAATGGAGTCGGTTGCACCACCTCTTAAGGGTTTGGCTCTCCTCCTCGAGGGCCTTGCTGTCGTGGTAGAAAGCTAGCTGAACCTGGCGAAGACTGGAGCAGGCGTTGTCAATAGACAATGATAGAGGGATTGGGTCAGGACCTGCCGGGGTCCTCTCCGCTGGCTCCAGTAGATCTTCAGCGCCAAAAATTAGTTCCCACTTTACAAGAGCAGTTCCCTGAGCTTCCACGGCACTAGGGCCGTCCTCCAGGATAGCCTCGGCCGCCGCCGAGGAAGTACTTGCAACAGAAGTTCCGACCTCCGGAATTGACCCCGAAGGTCCCGCTGCCAGGTCATCAACAACTGGCCCCTCCGACGGGGGCCAGCAGCTTCATCCTCGCACCCTGGCTCAACAGCGGGCACCTCTGGGATCACCGCTTCCAGAGCAGGTGTTGAAGGTTCAGTCGGAGCAGAAGCTACTTCTGGCTCCGGCGCAGGCGCCTCCTGCGCCGCTGGCTCAGGTGCTGGCACTTCGACCATCATGGGCTCGGGCACTAGCACTTCGACCATCATAGGATCAGGCGCCGACACCTCCGCAACAACTGGCTCGGATGCCAGGACCTCTTCAACGACCGGCTCCACAGCCGGAACTTCCACAGCAATCGGCTCTACTGCCGAAGCTTCCTCGACAACCGGCTCAAGTGCCAGAGCTTCATCAACACCCGACTCCACTGCCGGGACCTCATCAACCACCAGCTCAATTTCCGGGGCTAACAACATCTGGCTCTAGGGCCAGAATCGCAGCTACCTCCGGCTCTGCAGCCGAAGCGTCCAACATCTCAGCATCCAAGCCTGGAGCTTCAACCTCCGGGGCTGGCGCCGCTGGTACATCTTCATTCCCGTGGTCCGGCGCTACCACGAGAGATTCTGGGGATGAGTCGAGGTCCAAAACCACGATAGCCAGCGCCAGGGCTGCCGCAACCTCAGCCACCTCTTGGGGCGGCGCTGGAATCGGACCCGGAGCTTCAGCATGCACAACCTCAACCGCTGCTGCAGGGATCGGAGCTTCAGCCCTTTTCTTAGGCACGCTGTGGATGAAGGACGAAGAAACTCAAAATACAGTTAACAATAAAACAACTGACTGAGGTAAAAAATCAATAATTACCTCGGAAGGCTTCCGCACCAGTTAGCACGGAACCTCTTCTCCGGACGCTCCGGACTGGCCCCAGCCGCCACTGGCGTGGTAGTTCCGGAGGGTCCCCCAGAGCTTGCTCCTGCTATCGGTGTTGCCCTGGTCGAGGCCCCCCTCGACTGGGAAGGACCTCCAGACCCATAGCCCTCAACTGGCCCTGGTATTGGAGTCACATGGCCAGAGCTAGCACCCCGGGAAGATGCCACTGCTGGAGTAGATGCCCCCATTGTAGACCTCCCCCTCCGGGGAGAAGGAACCGCCGCGGAAGAAGCAGGCCTAACGGACCTTCTGTCAACATGCTTCCTCTTATAGCTCGAGGGCTCGACCAACTCCTTGCCCTTGCCTACGACTTCAGTTCTTGGCTTAGGGGCGGGAACGGAGCCGCCTTCACGAGCTTCGGAGATCGCCAACCCGATGGTCGAACGCCTCTCAATGACACCAAGGTCGTCAAGCACTGGCATTGTCCGTCGGAGCTCCCTGCTGAACTCTGTCTCCATGTTCAGAGGGAGGAAAGCTGCCGGCGGAGCCAAGTCGTCACCCTCGACGTCGATGTTGTGCTGGAACTTCTTGAGATGGAACTCCAAAGTTGCACCCTCCATGTTGGACTTCAAACCGTTCTCGATCCGGTCGTCGTCCAACATACTGTTGAGGGCCCAAGCCAGCTTCTCTCTCCTCTTCAGTGGAGCCCACCTATTGGTCAGGAAGTTGCAAAACACCACCTGAGGAGTCACCCCTCCTTCCCCGCACAGGCGGATCCTGGTCAGAGCAGGGTTGAAGGCATCCGACAACACCGGAGCTTCACTCCAAACTGCAGTGTTGATGTTGGGGAGGCCTTCCGGCAGCTCCAGCTTCTCGTGCTCCTCCACCCTGATGACAATCTAATCCTTCTTCCAGTCGTCCCACTTAACAGAAGGGAACGACCACAAGTACTTGTACGGGCACTTCTTGCGCTTCACAAAATAGTAGAAGCCAAGGTACTCGTCACTCCTGCCTATAGTTTGGACAGTGAAGAAGGTGCGGAAGAGCTCAATGCAGGGGGTAATGCCCACCCACATCTCGCGAAAGTGGACAAAGATTGACACCAGCAGAATGGAGTGGGGGCCAAGGTGGTACAGCTGCATACCATAGAAGTCTAGCAGCATCAAGAAGAAATAGGAGAAAGGTGGGATCAGCCCCACCATGGCATACGCGGAGAAGTACACCATGTCGCCGGCGTGTTCCTTCTTGAATGGAAGCCTGCCGGCGCGGGCCAAGTGGTTGAAGAAGTCAGGGGACCATCCCATGAGGGTTCGAACCTTCTTCAAATCATCATCGGTCTTCAGTCGGCTCTGGCAGAGACCCAACTCCATCGTGGCACAGCGAGGCAAGAGTGGAAAAGCAAGCGAAAGTTTGGAAGGTTTGAGTGCAAGTTCAAATGGAAGGCGTAAAGAACCCCAAACGGTGCGTGCTTTCCTTCTTAAGTAAGCTCCCACAACGCATGGATGGTAACCGCAGAGGAGCCGATGATACCAGTCAAAAACTTCACCCCACCAATGACAAGGGGTCCCGAGGCCACCCCGAGAATCAAGTCGAGGTTCTTACACCAGGCGAACATTTGTCATCATGAAAGGCGGGAAACCCGAAGGCAACGACCTGACAGGGCGTGCGGAACCAATACGATTTTCGTATCGGGAACCGGCGACCTTCAATTGCGTGAGATCCGCACACACCTGCCACCTCCTGGATATGCCATGTGGCGGAGGTTTCATTGCGAACTATCGCCAATGGCACGTCTGAAGACCCTTGAAGACACGGCTCAAAAACCGAAGAATGGGCCCACCTCAGGCGGAATGACTTTATCCAAAAGGTCTCTCCTGGAGGTGGGTCCAGGGGGCCACTGTCGGTACCCTCCGTACCGGATACCCCTTGTGATTGCGAAGATCACAAGGAAACTCCATATACTAGATTTGAAGACCTGCGAAGGCCCCACATGTCAAGCGTAACTGGACCTGCTTCCCCGACATGGTTAGTCCCAGGGCCGCCACGTGTATCATAAGACCGGAGCTATCACCCACACATGGGAAGCTCCGGACGGAATACCAGTATGGCACCCCCGGACCTAACCCCAGATAGAGGGAAGCTCCGATACTGACACGTGTCCAGCAGCACCGGACCTACTCGTCCACGATGGTAAGCTCCAGAGCTGCCACGTGGCTGAACCGACGGACCTTCAACTTCAATCAGACTGGTGGACCCCCCAACAGTTCCAGACCTTCAAGGAGCAATCAAAGACTTCAAGACCCGATTAAGTTTCATTAATGCCACTTTAATGACACATGATCGGATGGCCCTTAATACTAGTAACAGCATTGTTAAGGGCCGTTACCAGTCTATTAAGGGCAATTAACCTCATTAATTGTGTATAAAGCATGTGTAACCACCGGGGCCACATGTCGGGCCAGGCTAACGGTGTAACGACTAGTCCTTGTACTATAAAAGGACTGGTCGACGATACACAAGGGACGGTTCCAGACTACGACTAAACTCCCTGAGCTAGACGAGCTTCTTCTTCTGGAGCTTCTTCTAGACTCACACGCTTAATACAACACCAACACACCCCGTGGAGTAGGGTATTACGCTCAGGCGGCCCGAACCACATAAATCTCTGTGTACACTGGTCTTTCACCTTCTTGAATCTCTGCGCGCCCATTACCGAACTACAACTCCTCGATCTACCAAAGGTAGTGTCGGGAGATCTGCCGGATCCAAACACTGACACTCTCTATCTCTCTAGCTCTGGTTCTGGAAGGACCCATCGAAAAGACGGAGGAATCTGAAAAGGCCAGCATGCAGGACGCCACCCAGAAGGTCACTACATGGTTTCAACACAGCTCCAACGACAATAAGATCCTATTCATCCTCTTGTATCTGCCTTTGTATCTTCAAATTCTTTGTGAAAAGTTTGGAACATGAATGAAATTCATGTGAACTTCATATTTTGTCTTCATTGTTGTCATTGCTGTAGCTTACTTGTCCCACTGGTAGATGTACTCAAATGATTGAGGACATCTACCATTAGAAACTTGGCAATGACTTGAAGTTTTTAGGATAGCTTCAAACTTGAATGTGTCCTCTAGGAGCACCGACGGGACCCCATGCCAATGTGCAAAACATTAGCATTGAGCTCCCTAGAAGTGTCGGAGCTTGCTGACCCGACAGACCTATTGTCAACGTGTGGAACGTTAACATCAGGCCCCCTGGGAATGCCGGAGCTCCTAGATCGAGCATGTAAATTATTTGTCCTGCACATGATAGACAAGAAAAGGAGTAAAAGTGCTTCTTCTTGCCTATAGCTTTGTTTTGGCTTACTATCCTTAGTTGAACTCTTGGTCCTAATGAATTCAACGTGATAGTACTTGTATATCGGTTGTGCTTCCATAGGTCTGTGTACTTTCTGGACCCGCCTTACTTTGACACAACACCAGAATAGATAGTGTGGCGTACTTAGGGTGCTGGACCAGGCTAAGTCTTTAGCACACTCTGGACCTGTCAATAGCATTGGTTTTTAGGCAAGTAGGCCATTCAACGAACATTAGGTCCCAAAAAAGACTACCAAAAATACTTGAATATGTATCACATGAATTCTTAGAAACCAACTTTCAACAGGATTGCACAACTTTACTATTAGCAAGAAGGTATAAAAGAGCAAATAATAACATGCACAATGTAAATGCACGTAGAGTCTGTTTTAATATCATTGTCTTTCATAATAGGTACAGATAACAGAAGAGGCAAGGGTACATACTTAGGGTACAAAACCATGCTAAGTGTGCTAAACATTTTGGACCAACCCGACTTGTTCATAGACACTATGAAATACTACAACAAAAACAAACTCACCTCCATGCTAAGTGTAGAACTTACAAAGGTGCTCTATATTCTATGGGTTGGGAAGTCGTGTACCATCCTCTGTTGTCAAGTGAACGCATCCAGGGCGGGACACTTTTATGACTCAGAAGGGACCCTCCCAGCTGGGGGAGAGCGTGATCAGTCCTTCTTGAGAAAGTATGCGCCACAGCACCAGATTGCCTTCTTCAAGCCATTGATTACGCACATGCCTTTGATGATAGCGCCAAAGCGCTTGGCATTATCGCGCTTTTTGGACAGCTGCTTGGCGCCTTGCCTCATCGGCAAGGTCTAGATCATCACGTCGAAGTTGGCCCTGCACGGCTTCTTCGTAGGTCCGTACTCGGAGAGACCCCATGGTGACTTCTGGAGGGAGAACAACTTCCGCTTTGTACACCAAGAAGAAGGGTGTCTCTCCTATAGTCCGGCTGGGTGTTGTCCGGCTAGGCCATAGTGCGAACGGATGCTCCTCAATCCAATTGGCACCATGATTTTTCAAGCATTCATAGGTGCAGGTCTTGAGTACTTTGAGTATTTCAGCATTTGCTCTCTCGGCCTGGCCATTGCTTGCCGGGTGTGCTACTGATTCATAACTGATCTTGATGCTGAGGTCTTTGCAATATTCTTGGAATGCTGCTGTCGGTACCCTAAAACCGTACACCCCCTGAGATTACAAAGATCTCGAGGGAAGGACGACTACTTGAATTGAAGACCCTCGGAGGCCCACTTGTCAGACATGACCGGACCTGCTTCTCCAACATGGTTAATCCCTAGGTCGCCACGTGTACTGCCGAACCGGAGCTACCGCCCACAAGGAGGAAGCTCCGGACCAAGTACCGAAATGGCACCTCCAGACTTAACCCCTGACCGAGAGAAGCTTCGGACCTGACACGTGTCAGGTAGCCCCGGAGCTTCCTGCTTCCCACAGCAAGCTCCGGAGCTGCCACGTGTCTAAACGTCGGAGCTGGCAGCCTCTAACCTCCGGAAAACCTTGTAACGGCTCCGGATCTTCAAAGGAGAGACCAGGACTTCAAGACCCGTTTAAATGTCATTAATGCCATATTAATGACACTTAAACGGACGATCTTAACACCTGTAACGGCACTGTCGGAGCCCGTTACAGGATCATTAACAACAATTAATCGTATATCAATACTAGTAACCGCCGGGGCCACATGTTGGGCCAGGCCAGCTTGTAACGGCCTGTCTTTGTACTATAAAAGGACAGGCCGTCGATATAGACAGGGACACACACACAGACGTGGAGATCATACGTGATAAGCTAATACAACACCAACACACCCGTGGAGTAGGGTATTACGCTCAGGCGGCCCAAACCACGTAAATCCTAGTGTCTCCTGTGTTAAACCGCGATTCACCTTCTTGAGTCTCCGTGCGCCCACACCGAACCACAAACTCCTTCAACACTTTAGCAGTGTCAGGAGATCTGCCGACTCCAACAGTCGACAGTTGGCGCGCCAGGTAGGGGGGCGCCTCAGATTTTCGAGAATGGTGAACTCCGCGGCTGGATCATCCAACGGCCAACCTGCTGCTCAAGCTGTTGGGGGTAATCCCTCTAACAGGTAGCCACCAGCAGGAGCCTCGGCACCAGCAGGAGCCACTCTCCCACCACTACCATCTTCTCCGGCAAATCGTGCTGGACAACGTGATGGTGCGCCGGCGTCACTGACTGCGTCGGCAAGTCATGACAACCCGGAACACGCGCTCCATGCAGCGCGTGCTCTTCTCCAACGACCACCACCTCCGGACGCATCTCGAGATGCAATGGAGCAGTGGAGGGCCGATGTGGAGCATTTGGTCGCAGCAGCGGCCGAACGTCTCAACAACCAGGGTCCTCCTCCTTCGGGACGAGCCCCGTTGCAGCGACGGACTTTGTCTGGAAGACTTGGTCCGCACGTCTCCAACAACAGGAGACGATCAACGTCACAGCAGGTGACATCGTTGCCCTCTGGGGCACGACGCACCCATACGGTATCCAGGATTTCGACTCATGACCTCCGGGCGGAGCTTGATCGCCGATACCGCCAACAGGATGGCCGTGTCCATATCGAGCGTGCTCGTGAAAGACGGGAAGCTCAGGACCTTTCTACTCTGGAAGGAGTAGGAGGAGGTTGTTCAGCCCTAGCCATGCACCTGCGCATGGTTAAATGGCCACATAAGTTCCGACCACACCTGCCGGAGAAATTCGACGGGACTGTCAACCCCGCCGAATTCCTTCAGATATACTCCACTGCAATCTTGGCAGCTGGAGGAAACGAGGCTGTAATGGCCAATTACTTTCCAGTGGCCTTAACCGGGACCGCCAGGTCCTGGTTTATGAGCCTTCCACCCAACTCTATCAACAGTTGGGAGGAGCTGTGCCGTCAGTTCACTTCCAACTTCGGGAGTTCATACACCCGACCAGGCACTGAACCGGACCTTTTTGCGGTCGTGCAAAAAGGGGGAGAATCCTTGCGGTCCTTCATCCAGAGGTTCTCTCAGGTACGCAACACAATCCCTTCTATCTCAAGCGCTTCTGTTATTGTGGCATTCAGACAGGGCGTACGGGACAAGAAGATGTTGGAGAAGCTGGCGATCAAAGAGATCACCAGCGTCACAGAACTCTTCAGCCTGGCAGACAAATGTGCCAGAGCTGCGGAGGGCCGTGAAATGCACTCCAAACCAGCCTCCAAAGAAGAAGCCGCTACGTCCGGGGGTGGCAAGAAGAAAAAGAAGACCCACGGCAAGAAGAAGTCGTCGGCCGGCACATCCAACGTTGCAGCTGCTGCAACTCCTGGTGGCCAGGGGCCACGCCCCGAGAAGCGACGTCGACCGTCTTCCGAAGACGGTGGCAAACCCAAAGTGTGGTGTCCCATTCACAAAACGGGCAGCCACGGTTTGGAAGACTGCCGGGAGGTCCAAAACCTTGCCGAGCGCTACAGCAAGCGCCGGGAAGGGTCTCCTTTCCGACAGAGGGAAGGAAAACAGAAGGTTGACGAAGCTCTGGCTGAAGAGGAGTTAGGGTTTCAGGATCCCAAAAAGGTCCTGAAGGCCGTCTACACCTCCGTCGACAACGACTCTGACGTCTCTGACAACGAGCGTCGGAAAACCATGAACACCATTTTTGGTGGATCATGGGACATCACCTCCCGTCGCGTCATCAAGACTATGTGGCGGGATATGGCCGCTGTAGCTCCTACAGCTAGACCGAAGCCACATCGAAAGTGGATGGACACATCCATCACTTTTGATGCTTCGGACTGTCCTCGAAGCATGGTCGGAGCTGGACAGTTACCTTTGATGGTATCTCCCACCATCAATAACATCCAGCTCCATCATGTTATGGTGGACGGAGGTTCGGGGCTGAACCTCATAAGCTTTGAAGCTTTTACCAAGCTTCAGCTCCGGCCTTCGGATCTCCAGCCCTCTCGACCTTTCTCCGGAGTAGGTCCGGGGGCCATTACTCCACTCGAAGCTATAGCTCTCCCTGTTACCTTCGGGACACGGGAGAAGTATCGCACCGAGAAGTTGGTCTTCGACGTCGCTCAAATCAACTTACCATTCAATGCCATCTTGGGTAGACCTGCCCTATACAAATTTATGGCAGCTGCCCATTATGGATACCTGGTGTTGAAGATGCCTACACCAGTAGGCGTTCTCCAAATCCGCGGAGATCGCACTGCCGGAGTAACTTCTCTGGAGGAGCTCCATGCACTCACCAGGGCGCAAGAGGAGGACTCCAGACAGGAACAAGCTCCGAAACCCCCGAGCATTCGTCAACGGGGCTCAACCTCTGCACCCCGTGTGCAGCCAAGCGGCGACACCAACATTCCCGTCAAGGTCGTCCAAATTGGTTCCGATGCCGCTCAAACCACCCGTATATCGGGAGGGTTGAACGACAAATAGGAACTCGCACTCATACTTTCCTCCGGGCTAATGTTGACGTGTTTGCCTGGCAACCATCACAAATGTCTGGGATCCCCAGGGAAGTGATTGAGCACAATCTGAAGATTTACCCCGATGCTCGGCCTGTGCATCAGAAGCCTCGGAAGCAATCCGTAGAGCGGCAGAACTTCATCCGACAAGAAGTGAAGAAGCTGCTCGAAGCCGGATTCATCCGAGAAGTCTTCCATCCAAAATGGCTGGCAAACCCAGTCGTTGTACCCAAGGCCGGCGGGAAGCTTCAGATGTGCATCGACTACACCACGCTGAATAAGGCATGTCCAAAAGATCCATTCCCACTACCTAGAATAGATCAGATAGTGGATTCCACCTCCGGGTGTGAATTACTGTGTTTCCTAGACGCATATTCTGGGTATCATCAAATCAGGATGTCTAGGGAGGATGAAGAGCATACTTCATTCATCAAAGTAGATGGATTGTATTGTTACACAGCCATTCCATTTGGTCTCAAGAATGCAGCTTCAACTTTTGTACGATCTATGTACAAAACTTTTGAAGAACTCATCAGAGACATAGTGGAAGTGTACGTCGATGACATCGTGGTCAAGGTCAAGAACAAGGAGTCCCTCTTGGACACCTTGCAGGCTGTCTTCGACAAGCTACAGGCCACCCGCACGAAGCTAAACCCAGACAAGTGTGTCTTCGGGGTTAGCTCTGGAAAACTTCTTGGTTTCCTGGTAAGTCACCGGGGCATAGAGGCTAATCCGGCGAAGATAAAAGCCATTGAAGACATGCGGCCACCAACCCGCATCAAAGACGTCCAAAGGTTAACTGGGTGTCTAGCAGCCCTCAGCCGGTTCATATCAAGACTGGCGGAACGGGCACTTCCCTTCTTCAAGTTGTTGAGGAAGTTCGGACCATTCCAATGGTCCGAAGAAGCAGAGAAGGCGTTCCAGGAGCTGAAACAGTTCCTCACCACCATACCAATTCTGGTAGCTCCAAACCCTGGTGAGCCTTTGTTGCTTTACATTTCAGCTACTGACGAAGTTGTCAGTATGGTTCTGGTTGCAAAGAGACCAGAACTACCCCATACTCAGGAATCCAGACCCCTACAGGAGGGTCCGGAGGTCCCTGAAAGTGAGTCAGGGTCCCAGCTCCCAGACTCAAATCCACAAGAAGTCACTTCAGAAGACCCAGACCCCTCCGAGAGGGTCCAGGTCATTTCTGAAGAAGCTCCGGGTTCCTCCAGCCAAAACCCGGAGGTCCCCGAAGAGAATCTGGACTCCTCCGACAGGGTCCGGATTAATAGAGAGGAAGCTCCGGACCCCTCAGGGAGGGTCTGGACCATTCAACGCCCGGTATACTTCATCAGTGAAGTATTACATGATGCCAAGACTCGATACCTAGAGGTGCATAAGCTGCTTTATGCAACTCTTATTGCCTCCAGGAAGCTCCGACACTACTTCCAAGCTCACAAAGTCTCGGTGGTGACCTCCTATCCACTTCGAGCGATCTTGCATAATCCCAATTCAACCGGGAATATTGCAAAGTGGGCAGCGGAATTGGCTGAGTTCGATCTCGAATTCATTTCGAGACAAGCAATCAAGAGTCAAGCGTTGGCAGATTTCGTGGCGGAATGGACTCCCTCTCCATCAAACCCTGGGGGCCCCAGCGAGCAGAAGACGGAACATCAAGTTCCAACCTTCACCGAGCCTCACTGGACCCTTTACTTCGATGGCTCCATGCAGAAGCAGGGGGCCGGAGCTGGAATTCTTCTCCTTGCACCGACTGGGGAGAAGGTAAAATACATGGTACACCTTGACTTCAAGGCAACCAACAACATGGCAGAGTATGAAGCACTCATCTACGGGCTAAAGGTGGCACTATCATACGGTGTCAAGCAACTGCTGGTCAAAGGAGATTCACAGCTCATCATTAAGCAGGTGAAGGGTGAATGCTCCTGCAATAATCTCCAGCTAGCTGCTTACCTCCTTGAAGTCTAGAGGCTTCAGAAGGACTTTGAAGTCCTAGACCTCCACCATGTTCAGCGTGCCCACAACGCTGAAGCTGACGAACTATCGACCAAAGCGTCAACCGGAGCTCTGGCTCCTGACGGAATCTTTGTCCGGAGGTTGTCAAAACCCACAGTTCAGCCTACCGAATTGAACGAAGGGGGCGAGATCAGCATCCCAAAGCTGACGGTCCCGATGGCCCTATTACCATGGCAGCCATCAAGGGTCGTAGGTGCTGCCGGAAGCTCCGAGCAACCCAGCATGCAAGACTCAAATGCTCAAGTCAGTTCCGATGCATGGATCTCGGAGATCCGGAACTACTTGAAAGACAACATCCTTCCTGACGATGATGTATCCGCTGACCGGGTAGTCAGATTGGCTAAAAGATACACGCTGGTAGAAGGGGATCTCTACCGGCGCGGTGCCAACGGCATCCTAATGCGGTGCATCACAAGGGAAGAAGGCTGTGAGCTTCTTGCAGAAATACATGGAGGCGAGTGTGGGAACCACGCATCTTCCCGCACGCTGGTCGGAAAAGCCTTTCGGCATGGCTTCTACTGGCCTACAGCGCTCCAGGATGCCACTGAGCTGGTGAAGAAATGCGAAGCATGCCAATTTCATGCAAAGAAAATTCATACACCTGCTCAGCCCTTACAAATGATACCTCCTACATGGCCCTTGGCTGTGTGGGGGATGGACATCTTGGGACCCTTCCCAAGAGCCGTCGGAGGTTACAAGTTCCTGTATGTCGCCATTGACAAGTTCACCAAGTGGCCGGAAGCAACTCCAGTTGTGACGATCAACAAGCAATCTGCTATCAACTTTCTGCAATCCATTGTAAGCAGATTCGGAGTCCCAAACAAGATCATCACTGATAATGGGACTCAATTCACAAGCTCCGCATTCCAAGGGTATTGCGAAGACCTCGGCATACAGGTTTGCTACGCTTCCGTAGCTCATCCTGCCAGCAATGGCCAAGCCGAGAGAGCAAATGCAGAAATCCTTAAAGGACTCAAAACGCGCACCTATGAGCGCTTGAAAAAGCACGGAGCCAATTGGATCTAAGAGCTTCCGCCCACTCTATGGGCCAACAGGACTTCTCCAAACCGGTCAACCGGAGAAACACCCTTCTTTCTGGTGTACGGAGCTGAAGCAATCCTTCCACCGAAAATCACCTTGGGTTCGCTCCGGGTCCGGACCTTCGACGAAGCCGCGCAAGACCAGCTCCGGCGTGAAGACCTAGACCTCCTCGAGCAGGGAAGGTGCCAAGCAGTTGTTCAGAATGCCCGATATCGCCAAGCTCTACGGCGTTATCACCAGCGGCATGTACACAACCGACAGCTCGAGGAAGGTGATCTGGTGCTACGGAGAATACTATCCAGAGAAGGGTTAAACAAACTCTCCCCCGGCTGGGAGGGGCCCTTCCGAGTGATCAAAGTATCCCATCCCGGAAGCGTTCGCTTGGCTACCGAGGATGGGACACCTCTCCCAAATCCTTGGAACATCGAGCACCTCCGTAAGTTCTATACTTAATTCCACGGAGGTGAGTCTTAAGTAACTTGAAATGTATGTTATAGAGTCATTGTACAGAGTCGGGTAGTTCCTCCGGGAGAGCAGCCGGACCTTTCCTGAAAGGTCTGCAAAGCTCATGCAGCACTTGTCACAGTCTCCGGACTAAAAGTGTGGCTAACTACCCTGGGTCAAACGAGAAACCAAGCACACTTAGCCTGGATCCGTACCCTAAGAGTGTACTTGTTTCCCCTGTACCTCGGACCTATAATGAAAGACATCTTCATGTGAAATAGACTCCACGTGCATTCATTTTGTGCAGGCTCGACATTTTTATTTTTCTCTTTCTTGTCTATAACAGAAACGTGCAATTCTTAAGAAATTTTAGTTTGACCGATTTATATACGACTCGAGTTGAATTGTCAGATCTCTTGGATTTAAATATCGTTTATGGCCAACTCGCCTGAAAGCCGCCAAGCCAATCTAGGGCCGGAGTGCGCTATCGACTTAGCCTGGTCAAGCACCCTAAGTACGCCACTCTACCTACACCCCGGCAGGCCAAAGTAAGGCGGGTCCATGGACAATTGGATCTAAGAGAAAAGACAACACATAAGTCGCGTTCAACTTAAAATTTTCTTAAGAATCGTAAGCCGCGACGAAATTATAGACAAGGAACAAATTTTACTATTTTTCTTGGCTTAAGTGTGCAGGAAAAATA
Source organism: Tuctoria greenei (assembly GCA_036927565.1). Classification (NCBI taxonomy): domain Eukaryota; kingdom Viridiplantae; phylum Streptophyta; class Magnoliopsida; order Poales; family Poaceae; genus Tuctoria; species Tuctoria greenei. Next base: position 183,262,756 of record JAYESD010000005.1, read on the forward strand.
AACTCTACGTTGATGGAGAAAAGCCGGAGCTAACCAAGCTCTGACTCCCCCAAGGGGGTCAACCGTCGGCGCTGAGTAAAAGATGGTGAGAAGACCCCATAAATGGAGTCTGTTGCCAACAAACCAAGTGTTGGCAAAGGTCACTGCCGGAGCTACTAAGCTCCGACACCTTGGAGGACTAACTATCGACGCTTTATGTGTTGATAGAGGCTATTGCCGGAGCTACTAAGCTCCAGCGATGGACAGTACCGGAGCTTCTAAGCTCCGACAACTTCAGGGGACCTTCACTATCAAAGACTTCAGACCTAAATTCTACAAGTTCGAAGCAAATTCATCTTCAACAAAACTCAATATCCTTTTGGTACATGTTCACAATCAAATTGTGTACATCTACCAGGGGGCCAAGAGAAGATAAAGATGTTGAAGACAAAAAATGAAATTCGCAAAAATTTGAGGATTTCATTCATCTGGAGACAGGAGATTACATCTGGAGACAAGGGATTACAAAATTGAGGAAGAAGAAGAGAAAATACAAGCGAGAGCTAAAGAGATGATCCTAGACCCTATGGAAGAACTCGGCGACCTTCTGGGCGACCTCCGATATGCTGGCTCGGGTAGCTTTGCCTTCTCCTTCGACGGGGCCTTCAAGCACCGGGTCCAGAGGAAATTGAGGGTTCCGGCTGGTGTAGCACGTCAGCACATATTCTGTGACGTTCCTCGCCAGGGATTGCCCCTCGACCTCCAGTTGGTCCACGATGACGTCGCCCACCTTGGAGAGCTTGCTGCCTGCTGCGCTCAACGCTTGCATCGCAAGGTCCGGCTCTGGCTCCGGATCATCCGGGCGCACGGGGCTGAAACCCATCGGCGTCAGTGCATCGTTGGCCTTGCCCAGGAACTCCCAAATCTGCAGGGAGTCCGCCGTCCTCAGGCTCTTCACCTCTTCCAAGGATCTCTTGGCCGCCATCAGTTCGGAATTCTCACGGGCGAGGCGCTCAACTTCTTTGGCGTTTTGCTGAATTTTTGCAGCAACCCGCCTCTCAAGTCTTCCGAGCTCCTCCTCCCGGAGGTGGATCTTGTTCCGACGATCGACCAGGTCCTTCTCCCTAGCCTCCACTTTCTTCTCCCGGGCAACAAGGACACACTCGTATTCGTAGAGTTCCTGCCCTCGCACCCAGGTCTTCTCCTCTTCCTCGAGGCAACGCTCTTCCAACTTCTTAGTACGCTCCTCGAGGCCCTTGTCAGCCAGAGCTGCTTTCTCGGCGAGCTCCTCTTCCCTTCTCAGGATGTCATCCCGCAGCTCCAGGAGTTTTTGCTCTTCGTCTTCGAGCCGTCTCTCCCTCCCTTCAAGTGCCTCTCAGCGCTTGATGAGCGCTGCGTTGATGGCCTCAAGCTGCTCGAACCGAGCATTGGCCGCGTCGTTGGCAGCCTTGGCCTGATCATGGAACTCCCGGGATTGAGCGTCGAGGGCATGGGTCATGCTCTCCCTCTCATCCAGCAGCTTGTCCCAGTACTCCAGGCGGATCTTCTCCCGCTTGATCCACTCCTTGTCGTCCGCTAGCCTCGACTGCGCCAGCTTAGTCTCGAAGTGGAGCCGATTACGCCACCGCCTAAGGGTTTGGCGCTCCTCTTCAAGAGCCTTGCTGTCGTGGAAGAAGGCTAGTTGGACCTGACGTAAACTAGAGCAGGCGTTGTCGATAGACATCGACAGCGGGATGGGCTCCGGACCTGCTGGGGTCTCCTCCGCTGGTTCCAGCGGGTCTTCACATACAAAAATTGGGTCCCACTCTATGAGAGCGGAACCCTGAGCCTCCAAGGCGCTAGGTCCGTCCTCCGGGATGGCCTCAGTCGCCATCGAAGAAGGCCCCGCCGCCAAGTCTTCATTCGCCCCCTCAAGCAGGGGGCCGACGACTTCGCTTAGGCACTCTGGCTCGGCCACAGGTACCATCGACGTCGTCGCTTCCGGAGCAGGAGCTACTACTGGCTCCGACCGGGGCACCTCTTCCGAGGGAGGCTCGAGCTCCCTCGCCTCTTCAACCGCCGGCTCTGTGACCGGCGCTCCAACGACAACCGGCTCAGCGACCGGTACTTCGGAGGTAACAGACTCAACTGCCGGAACTACCTTGACTTCCGAATCGCACGCCGGAGCTTCAATCACCTCCGGTTCAATCGCCGGGGCTTCGACGAGTTCCGGCTCCGAGGCCGGGACTACTACTTCTTCCGGCTCTGCAGCCGGAGCTTCCACTACTGCAGCACCAGGACCCGGAGCTTCAACCTCCGAGACAAGTGCCACTGGCGTGTCTTCACTCCCGTGGTCCGGCGCTACCACGGGAAGTTCTGGGGACGAGTCGAGGTTCATAACCACGACAGCCGGCGCCGGAGCTGTCGCAGCCTCAGCCTCCACCTGGGGCGGAACTGGGACAGGAGCAGAAGCTCCCATGGCCTCAGAAATCGTGGCCGAGGGTGGAGCTTCACTCCCCTTCTTGGGGACGCTGCAGAGGATGGATAAAGAGAATTAACAAACAATCGCTACAACTAAAAAGTTAACCAGGGTAAACATCAGAAATTACCTTGGAAGGCTCCCACACCAGCTTGCGCGGAACCTTTTTCCCGGACGTTCCGGGCTGGCCATGGTCGGCGTAGGAGCTCCAAGAGGCCCCCCAGAACTCGCCGCAGCCACGGGAGATTCCCGGGTCGAGGCTCTCCTCGATCGGGAAGAACCCCTGGACCTGGAGGCTCCAACCACCCCAGATGCCGGAGTCGTACACCCGGAGCTAGCACCACCGGAGGGCTCCACCACGGAGACAGACGCGCTACGGGAGGATCCCACTGCCGGAACAGTCTCATTCCGGGAGGACCCCACCACGGGGACAGTCGTCACGGCGACAGAAGATCTTCCCCCCTGGGAGAAGGAGCCAAGGTGGAAGTAGCGGGCCTGACGGACCTTCCGTCAGCATGTCGCAACTTCCTCTTCCGACTCTTCGGCTCCTCCGCCAGCTCCTTGCCCTTGCCGATGACTTCAACCCTCGGCTGTGGAGCAGGGACCGACCATCTTCGGGCACCCCGGGGATTGCCACCCGGGTGGTTGGTCTTCTCTCGACAACACCAAGGTCGTCAAGCGCAGGCATCACCCGCCGGAGCTCTCTGCTGAACTCCACTTCCACGTTCAGAGGGAGAAAGGCCGACGGCGGAGTCAAGTAATCTCCGTCGACGTCGATGCCGTGCTGGAATTTCTTGAGGCAGAACTCCAAGGTCTTCCCCACCATGTTGGACTTCAACCCGGTCTCAACCCGGTCCTCGTCCATCATGCTGTTGAGGGCCCAGGCGAGCTTCTCCCTCCTCTTTAGCGGCGCCCACCTGTTGGTCAGGAAGTTGCAGAACACCGCCTGGGGAGTCAATCCTCCCTCCACACATCGGTGGATCCTGGTCAGGACAGGGTCGAAAACTTCCGCCAGCACCAGAACTTCACTCCATATCGACGTGTCGATGCCGGGCAGACTGTCTGGCAGTTCCAACCGCTCATGCTCCTCCACCCTGACGACTATCCAATCTTTCTTCTAGTCATCCCACTTCCCAGAAGGGAACGACCGGAGGTACTTGAATGGGCACTTCTTGCGCTTCACGAAGTAGTAGAAGCCAAAGTACTCATTGCTTCGGCCGGTGGTGTGAACGGTGAAGAAGGTTCGGAAGAGCTCGACGCAGGGGGGGATGCCCACCCACATCTCGCAGAAGTGGACAAAGATGGACACGAGGAGAATCGAGTGAGGGCCAAGGTGGTATAGCTGCAGACCATAGAAGTCTAGCAGCATCAAGAAGAAAGAAGAAAACGGTGGGATCAACCCCACCATGGCGTACGAAGAAAAGTACACCATCTCGCCAGCGCGCTCCTTCTCAAAGGGGAGCTCTCCGCCGGCATGGACCAAGCGGCTGAAGAAGTCCGAGGACCACCCCATAAGGGCCCGGACCTTCTTCAGATCGTTGTCGGTCTTCAGGCGACTCTCGCGCAGACCCAACTCCATCGCAGCACAGCTAGGCAAGAGAAGAGGAGCAAAGTATGAGTCGGGAGTTTGAGCGCAAGATCAGATGGGAGGCGTAAAGAACTCCCGACGGTGCGCGCTTTCCTTCTTAAGTAAGCCCTCGCAACGCTTGGATGGAAACTGCAGGAGAGTCGAAGATACTACTCAAGAGTTCAACCCAGCCGATGACAAGAGGGCCCGGGACCACCCCGACGATCAAGTCGAGGCTCTCACCCAGGCGAACGGTTGTCATCACGAGGCGGGAAACCCAAAGGCAGCGGCCTGACAGGGCGCGCGGAACCGATACGGTTTTCGTATCGGGAACCGGCGACCTTTAATTGCGTGAGATCCGCACGTCAAAGATCTTATCTGCCGCCTGAGGTGCGCCACGCATCGGGATCTAACTGTAAAATCCTGCCAGCGGCACCTCCAAAGACCCTTGAAGACCCAGTTCAAGAGTCACAAGGATGGACCCACCTCCGATGGAATGACTTCACCCCAGTGACCTTCCTCAGAGGTAGGTCCAGGGGGCCACTGTCGGTACCCTAAAAACCGTACACCCCCTGAGATTACAAAGATCTCGAGGGAAGGACGACTACTTGAATTGAAGACCCTCGGAGGCCCACTTGTCAGACATGACCGGACCTGCTTCTCCAACATGGTTAATCCCTAGGTCACCACGTGTACTGCCGAACCGGAGCTACCGCCCACAAGGAGGAAGCTCCGGACCAAGTACCGAAATGGCACCTCCGGACTTAACCCCTGACCGAGAGAAGCTCCGGACCTGACACGTGTCAGGTAGCCCCGGAGCTTCCTGCTTCCCACAGCAAGCTCCAGAGCTGCCACGTGTCTAAACGTCGGAGCTGGCATCCTCTAACCTCCGGAAAACCTTGTAACGGCTCCGGATCTTCAAAGGAGAGCCTAGGACTTCAAGAACCGTTTAAATGTCATTAATGCCATATTAATGACACTTAAACGGACGATCTTAACACCTGTAACGGCACTGTCGGAGCCCGTTACAGGATCATTAACAACAATTTATCGTGTATCAATACTAGTAACCGCCGGGGCCACATGTCGGGCCAGGCCAGCTTGTAACGACCTGTCTTTGTACTATAAAAGGATAGGTCGTCGATACAGACAGGGACACGCACACAGACGTGGAGATCATACGTGATAAGCTAATACAACACCAACACACCCGTGGAGTAGGGTATTACGCTCAGGCGGCCCGAACCACGTAAATCCTAGTGTCTCCTGTGTTAAACCGCGATTCACCTTCTTGAGTCTCCGTGCGCCCACACCGAACCACAAACTCCTTCAACACTTTAGCAGTGTCAGGAGATCTGCCGACTCCAACAGTCGACAGCTGCACTTGTGAATTGGGTCCTGTTGTCAGTGATGACTCTCTTCGGGACTCCAAATCTGCAGATTATGGACTTTAATAACTTGATTGCTGATTGCTTGTTGATTGTCACAAAAGGAGCTGCTTTCGACCACTTTTTGAACTTGTCGATGGCGGCATATAGAAACCGGTACCCTCCGACAGCTTTGGGAAAATGTCACAGAATATCGATCCCCCGCACAGCGAATAGCCATAAGGTAGGAATCATTTGCAGTGACTGCGCTGATGTGTAGATCTGCTTGGCATGAAACTGGCACACCTCGCATCTCTTAACGAGCTCGACTGCATCCTGGAGAGGTGTAGGCCAGTAAAAACCATGCCGGAAGGCCTTACTGACTAGCGTGCGGGATGAAGCATGATTCCCACACTCGCCTCCATGGACTTCTACGAGGAGCTCATAGCCATCTTCTCGGGATATGCACCGCAATAGGATGCCATTGGCGCCACACCGGTAGAGATCCCCTTCTACCAACGTGTATCTCTTAGCCATCCGGACAATCAGTTCAGTGGATACATCTTCTTCAGGAAGGATGTTGTCTTTCAAGTAGTCTCAGACCTCCGTGATCCATGCATCGGGGCTAGCTTGAGCTTCTGAATCTTGCACGCCTGGTTGCACGGAGCTTCCTGTGATGCCTACGTGCCTTGATGGACGCCATGGTAACAAGATTACCGGAAGATTACCGGGACCGCCAGCTTCGAGGTGCTAGTCTCGCCCCCTTCACCCAATTCGACAGGCTAGGCAGAAGGTGCAGGTATTCTCCTTACAAAAACTCCATTAGGTGTCGGAGCCCCGGTAGTGTGACACCTGTAAAATCCCAGCTTTTCCTTAATATGAAGTTCAGTTACCAGTTTGTTTTCAACCATAGTAAAGATCAATTATGGTTGTATACATGAACTTGATATCATCAAGGATATTTCTTTCCCTCGTACTTAAAATTTTATTAACATAAGGGATGAACTTCACCAATGACCCTAGGATAATTCAAGTGAGCTTCCTACAAATTTGTATTTTATTGAATGGATTTTGTTAGGGCAAAACACTATGCAATACTAAATATATTCATATTAATTTGAATATATCACTGTACATTTCGGCCCTGTCAAAATATTCAAATCTGAGGCTGTACATTTTCCATGGCCTCATAATATTCCAAATAGCCTTCCTGCCAAGTTTCAAGATTTGTGAATTCAATTTGCTATTTTATTTGAGACGCTTAGCAAATTCAAGCCGTATTTAAGCTCAAATTTTGAATTCTGTTCAAACTTATGTGAACAAAAAATTTGAACACACCATCATGATCAGCATGACTTGCTTGACTTATTCACGAAGTTTCATAATTTTTGAAGCTCATTTGCTATTTAATTCAGTGACTCCATTGAATTTCATTCAAATTCAAATTTGAATTTGAATTCCAATTGAAACTTGTCCAAATTTGAAATCTATTTTCAGAATCTGACTCTACACATTTGATTTGGCTTCTCCACAAAGATCTAGGATTTTTTGATCACGTTTGGTGGGAGAATTCAGTGTACAGAGAAGATAAGCTTGAAGGGAGAGGTGGGACCCACTGGTCAGTGGGACAATTTCGCCCTTGTTCTTCCCATGGTGCCACCTCCCGGCATGCAACTGCCACAGAGCTGCTTGCCTCCTTGCTTCGACTCCAGCTGCCTACAGCTCATCCCCAGGCTCCTCCTTATCACCTCCTCAGCCCCCAAGTCAAGCCTTTCCTCCTCGTTTTACCCCTGGCTCAAGAACTTCACTCCCGGTGAGCTCTTCCCTTCCCCCTCGAAATCCACCAAGGAGCAACGGTATGGCTCCAGTTTCTTCGCCCTGGGTTATTCCCCAACCTCTTGCGCAGATCCTTGATCATTCTCCTTCACAGTTTGAGGCTCCCCATCGACAGGCTTGAAGATTTTTGGGCCACCGGCGAACTCCTCTGTTTTGCCGCCTCTGCTGCTCCATGGAACCGCAGCTACGGCCATTAGCAAGCTTCAATCCTTTAAGGAAAAAGGTTCGCAATGATGTCTAGTTCCTGCTCGCAAATTTTCAGCTCTTGTCATAGCTTGTAGCTCGAGTATTAGTAACTTCCCCGACGAACTTCGTGTATGAACTGCGTCGGTCTCGGCCATAATTTGTATTCCACGTTCGATCTTAGCTCCTGTCCGTGAGAAGTGTTGTTCTAGACTAGCTGGCGCACACCCTCGAGGAAACCCCATTGATTTTCATCGATTGAACACGACGGAATTGGATTTTTCCTACCCGCCACGGTCGGACCCCCACGTCACCGTCGATCTTCAAGTTGCGACCCATTTCAACCCGTTTACTATCCATAATGATCATCTCCATACTCCTAGGAAGCTCTCCGATCATTTACTGAGTGGTTTTAGCCCTTGCCGAGGCGATTTCGTGTTCGCCGGAACCCTAGCTCCGCCCACCGCCGTCGAGACCATTTTTCTGGCCATCCATCGCCGTTGGGAGCTTCCCCATCGTGTTCCTCGTCTGATTTTAGGTGGGTGCAGCAAGGGTGGAGGGCCGCCGCGCCCTGGAGCGGGCTGCAGCAAGGGGCCGCCGTCGGGCGCCGCCCGAGCGTCGCCAGTGCGAGGTTGAAGACGACTCGGGGTGAGCCCCGGTCGTCAGTCTAACCAGCGCGCGCCCGAATCTGGTGCGGACGAGGATCCCGTGTGGCTACATCCCTGAACCCTGTGGCTCGGTGTTGCTTAATCCCGATTGGTGCATTTTAAACCTGTGGGCTCCCTTCCTTATTCAAATTTTTCCATTGGATTTTTATTCCAGAAATTGCTCCAACTTTGAAAATCCATATTTCCTACTAGAATTGTCTAAAAATTCCCAAATAAATTTTTTTAGAACCAGCATGAAGAATACTTTCCATTGGTGCACTTGGATTTGTATGAAAGTCTACAAGAATTTCTCCATAATTCAAATAAACAAAATTATTATAGAATTAATTCCTATAGTTCTGCTCTTTGGAAAATTACAAAATATTTTCCATAACCTTCAATCGAAAATCCTTGAACTTCAGTAAAAATTTCAGGGTCATTAGAGTTCATTTACATGGTCTGATCACCTGTGTATTCTCTATGCACATAAAAATAGCCAAATTCATTTAGAATTTGTACGCAAAATTGTCCAAACTTCTAAATTAAATATCTCACAGTAGAATGCTTAGAAATTGTGAAACAAATTTTCCTAGAACCAGTGAGTCCCCCTATGTATGGTACAACCACTGGTAGCCATGATAGACCTCCAGAATTACAACCAAAATTTAGAGAATGTTTATACTTGTAGGAATTTTAGGGACAACAAACTTCCTTGATCATCTCCTGTTCTTTGCAAGAGTCTCCATTATAGTCCCTAGTATCTACCATAAAAGTTCCAAAGCCATTTAAGATCATAATCTTATTTGATTCACAAGATATTAGCTTGTGACCTTAAACTTATTATTTATTTTCAAAGTCATTCATATATAGTATATGCATAACGTGTAGTAACTGAAGTCGAGGAGCAGCCGGAAGATTCGGAAGTCCAGCTGCCGGAGACTAACATAGACTCGGACTCGCATTCAAGCAAGCCTCGGTTGGCATTTAAGTTCCTTACAGTGTCTTTGCAGTTTTCATTCACCTTACGTCTTCAGATGTTTGTGCATTACGTTTAAGGTGTTTGACATCCACTTGTGTGGGGACCCGTAGTCCACACATCCAAGGATCTCATTGGGTGGTGCCGTGCGATGCGGCACATAACAGCACACACAAAAATGATACCAAAACATATAAAATTTTCATTTCATAATTATATTCAGAGTTTACAAAACCGTGTACATCAGAAGTACACACGTAGTGGAATTTCATACTCATATTCTCACCTATCTAAACATAAGAGAAAACGTCCATGCCCTAGGACGCTTCTCACTAGCAACATGACGATCCTTTAGCAGCGGCTTGGTTCACATGAGATTTATCTCGATAACTCGAGTCTCATGTACATCCTGAACATCAGAAATAAAACTAATACCTGCAAAAATCATTAAAGCGCAAACGTGAGCATAAGGCTCAGCAAGACTAACCCATCTCACTAGACATATGCAGGGGTAAGTACTAAGCATAGGTAAGGAATTGCACAAAGGACTCGCCTACAAGTGGATCCTTATATTCATATTTTAAGTAGCAAATGACATTTCAGGCATGACACATCATAGACTCCACAATCAAACAAGAAACACTTTGCCGATGATATGACATGCCCAAAGCGCATAATGCTATTACAGCTAAAGTATGGGGAAACTGTAAACTTTTAAATTGTACTATCTCTAAGCCAAACAAGGTTGCAATACAATGGTTAAGCAGATCGGCAATATTCATCATCATTCCATTACTCTTATTTACTACGTCACAACTCAGTGAACAAGTGGTACTCTATTACCGCGAGGGACGGTGATTGCAATCAGGACACACCCGGAATACACGACACATACGCCCGCTCGGAAGTACCTTTCACTGTACTCCACTCCCACGTCGTATGTGGCCACCTTTCACCCGTCATGCCGATGTTGAACCAGTTCTACCGTCCCAAAAGTAAGGTCCCTAACTGAGCACGTCGAAGTTGCTCCTTAGAGGTTCCCACCTTACGATCATCTTCCCCCGAAGGATGGCGGTATAAGTTTTGACACGAGGGTGCCCGAGCTACATCAGTTTAATGGACCCCATTAATCCATTATGTAACCGGTACTATTCAAACTTGCTCAACAAGGCCGCACACGAGACGGTCCTTAACCGACACATACGGGGCTACAACCAACCTCCACATTTGCCTTACCCTTACCGGCCCAGGCCCAAATGTGGTCGCAAGCATTGTCCCCCTCATCCGGGATCAGACAACCTTGCGCGTCCCGTCCTACAGGAACATCCCCATCCACATCTCCAATTATTTAGAGTGAACATTTTGGTAACATCTCGCGAGTAGGTTTCCCCTACCCGACTTCTCTCGCAAGTAGAATAAACTACTTGACTTGCGGTCAATAAAATGTGATCCTCTCGCGAGTAGATTCCAACTACTCGTCTTCTACCGGATTTCCTATACATTAGCAAAGCAGTTCTACACGTCAGGCTGTAAACCTTCCCAACCTTCCCATAGGATTTTATGGATATGCAAGTGGGGTATCAAACACCTTATACGTAATGCAAAATATCAACTAAAGACGTAAGTGAGAAATACTACAAAACTCTATAAAGCTTTTAAATGCAAACCGGGGCTTGCCTTAGTTTGCGACTCGAATAAATGTCAATTGTTAGGGCTTAGTCTTCCTCCGGAGAACCTGCCATGGAACTTCAGTAGAAACACCTTGGCCTTCTCCTCCAAGCGAAGTTTCTTGTCGATCACCTATCAGCACGTTCCTATCAATATGATATGCATATAAGTAATGAAGTAATTAAGTAATTTAAGAATAGACTCCACGGGGTTGTGTAAACTCTAAGAATGAGGAGTTTGACTAGGAAGGACAGATATGCCTCTGTTGTGTGGATAAACAAAGGATGGAGTCAAGTGGTCATAGTAGTATCGAGATGTGAATTGAAAGGTGCAACATAAGCACACATTGCAACCTGTCACTCAACACTCGATGCTATGCCACTCAAGGATGATAAAGCTGAATGGTGTGGAAGTGTTGGACTGGTAGTGTAAGGATGACTAAAGAATTAAGGGGGACATCGAAAGCTTGAGTATGAGTGGAGTGTACAAGAGAAGGTCGCGATTCAGTAGTCGACCAATGAACTTGACTTAACTCATAAAGGAGTAAACCTAGTTAAATGAGCAGTGCTGTCGTAGGGTCCTGACTTAGGATGAACCATGATGGAACCTAACGACACTTGGGACTGAATTGAGACCAACATGGCTTGGACTTAAGAAGTCATTACAAGCACTGTTAACCTAGCATGAGTACCAAGACAACGTTCAAATGACTTTTAGGTAAAGTAGTTTCTACAGCAAGCTTCTCGAGCATCGTTCAAGTGTTTACATGACGACACTAATGTAGTGTCTCCCGTAAGCCTGTCCAGGTGAGCTCGGTAAGATCTCGGGACTTAAACATAACGCGAGACCTTGCCGTGAAGGCATGCTTTGCCATCTCGAGAAGATCGTCTTAGCGACGTCCACAACAACTCGGACTCGTCAATGGGGTGAGCGGAATCCCGAACACCACTTTGTGAGTCTTAAGGCTAGTGATGTCGAATCGGTTATTGATAAGCGACTCGACGACTATCGATGAAGTGGTACACCAAGTTAACCAATCCTGTGATCGGTAAGGGAACATCCTCGACACAACTAAGGAACTCTTATCCAAGGTTCCCCTTGGTCTAGTTCTCCTTGTTGGTCGCAACGTTCTTGCATTACTCAACCATAGGTGATCGGTGATCACCAATACCCGTGGTTGACCTAGAAGGCCTTTTATTGGGCACCCTGGCTACACCCAGGACTTGATGAATCTCACCTCGACTAAACCCTAATTTGGCTTCACAACCATCGTCCGACGAGTCGTGCTTGTGTTTCAGCACCACACTCATCACAAGCATCCTTCATCTCGACGCCAGGACACGATAACGACTCGAAGCATCATGACGACGTCATATGGTCAACGATGTCGATGCGGCTCATGGTGGAGCATCACGAGTACGCACAGACAGGCAAGACGTGATACAAACGACAAAAGAGGTCAACTTAGGGACTCCTATAGGAATGATATCAATGCAAAAACTGGACGTACGACTCGACGACACATGAGTAACCTTAGCGATCACGACAAACGGACGTCGGTGACGTCAAGCAAGGTATTTTAGTGTAAGGCTCACCTTGTAGGCATTTCGCCGAACATCTTGGGTGTGTCCTTGATTCTGTCACTTCATCACCATTCAAAGAGCATCTTGGCACTTAGGCTTGTCGGTTGCAACATCACCATACCCCCTGCATCAAGACCAGCTCTGAACATCAACGAAGTTGGTTCTTTCCTTGTAAGCATTTCATCGAACATCCTAACCACGGTTTTGACTTAACCAATCTTGCATTATGTGCAACTGACCTTTGCCAAATTTCCGCTGTCTGTTGTATCATTGTCATGTTCCTGCATCACCTAAATCACATGCTTCACTCGATTCACTGCTAGGACACAACAATTGATCAGAACGCTGCGTGACGTGGTTTGAAGGTGACGACGTCGATGTGACACACGCACAGCACTGCCGGCATGGATAAGGTGCTGCAGGCACGACACGGTGTAGCTGTTGCAAGCAGGGAGCCAGGGCGGAGTGCCGCGTTGCCGTGGATAGTGGTGGTTGCCCTAGCGACATAGCAGGCGAAGCACAAGGCGGCCATGGCCTACGAGCAACTTCGATCTGGGGAAAGAGACGACCATCGGCTCAGACATGGCGCTGGCACAGCCAGGGCGAGCGGCGGCTGGTGTGGGAGGCGTAGGAGCAGAGACAGCCGGTGGCCGGGAGGAGGCGGGCAGCGCGACGCGAGCAGAGAGGAGGCGCCCGCGGCGTTGGCGGCGCGTGGGGGGCGGCGCAGGCCGGCGGCCAGGCGATGCAGGGAGGAGACGCGCGCGGTGTTGGCGGCGCGGTGCTGTGACCGGACGAGGTCAGGAGGGGGCGACGCCGCGGCGGTAGGGAGCGGCGCAGCCAGGCCGAGCGGGCGGACGGGAGCAGGGGCCGGGAGCGCTGCGGGTGGCTGGGGTAGGCGGGCGGCGACCAGGTAGGGAGAGGACGCAACAAGGCGAAGGCCAGGGGCGCTTCGGTCGGGCGATGCGTGAGCAGGGAGCTGGGGAGGCGAGGAGGCGGGCGCGGTGGTCAGGGCGCAGGGAAGATGTGCGGTCCGGTGGCCAAGGCGAGCGGCACACGGCGGCAAGGGCACGGCCGGCGAGAAGCGCGCGCACAGAGGCGGGGCAGGGTGAACGCGAGCATGCTACGGCCGGATGGGGTTGGGCGTCTAGATAAGGACCGACGTTGTCCATCGCTGTGGCACTGCATGCGTCTGCGTGGAGGCAGGGGAGGAAAGAGGAAGCCTTGCTGACCTGACAGGTGGGGACCACTTGTGGGACCCACCTCCCTCATTCCTCTTTCAAATTTCAATCAGGGCTAGCAAACATGCTTCAAAAATATTCAACTTTGGCCCAATGACTAAATAAAATGTGAGAAATTTTATGGTGCAATCAGATTTCAAAACTGAGCAAGTTGAATTTTGAACTCAGGTTTGAATTTGAATTCAAGTGGTGATACTTGACTCAAGGAAATAAATAGTAGATTAGGTTCAAAAATCCTGAAACTTTGAAGTTACCCTTTTTGAACCATAAGGGACCTCAGGAAAAATTTGGAATTGATTTGGACAAGTTTGACCACAAAGTTTAAATTTGAAGTCGACGTTGATTAAACTCTCATTATGTGTCCAATAAATGGGAAACGTGCTTCAAAACTTTTGAAACTTTATCGAGAGTCTACTTGGAATATTAGAAGGTCATGGAAAAATTTACGGCATGATATTTGAATATTTTTGGATGTCCCATTTTAGGGTTGGAATAATTTCTTTTTCTTTCTCTCTATTTTGTTTTCTTTTCTCTTTTAACATTTCATTGAAAATGGGAATACTTGGAAATTAAGGATTTTACCCCTTAAGTTCCAAATACAATAGCAACCATGTTCTATATGTAAAATTTTAACAAGTACCTATTTTTAGTGAACATGGGTTAACTCATATGGTTCATGTGAGTTTGGATTTCCAAGTCCATTTTCAGAATTTTTAAGTTCACATTTGTGCATTTTTTTCTTTTGAAAAGCGGGCTTTTACAATCCTTCCCCTTTAAAGGAATCTCGTCCCGAGATTCTAGCAAGTAGAATAACAGGAACGATGAGGGGACGATCCGTAAAAGAGGGTCATTGACTAAGGAAAATGACAATGCCCTTAAAGACTTGGTCCTACGAAATAGTGATTATCTTCAGGCATGTTAAGAAATTCCAAAGTTTGCTTCAAGTGATTCCATTCTTTAGGTTGATAACCTTGACCGGATGCTCGATATGAAAATATCACATCGTAAAACGTAGGTCTTAAAAAGTTACGTTGAGGTGTTGAGATCTTCTTCTTCCTGTCAAAATGAAGTAACCTTCTTCATTGAAGAGGTACTTAGAGTTCTAAGATAGGTAGGCGTCCTTAACTCTGGATGTTTCCCTTATGGAGACTTTTCTACTTTGGTTTTGTAGCCGAAGCAATGCCATCAGGCAGTACAAGTCAAAGAGTTCCGAAGTTTGGTAATCAATAATAATCTCACGAATAGAAAGATTTTAAGGTTCTAGCGAGGTCGAGAAATTAATAAGAACCCCTCACAGCTAGAAACATTCAGTTGCTAGTACTCAAGGCGATTTGAGTTTCAACAAGTCAAGGACAATGACTCAACTGTGTTTTAGTCACAATGTGTCCCTTGTGCTACTCAAGATAATGAAACCAATCGAAGGCGTTGCGAACGATAAAATTGATCACAACTTAAAAATGTTAGGCACTACTTAAGTATCTGAACGGGGTCACATATTCTTGCTCAAAACTCATTAGTAATTACGTGTCATGATGCATCACAAACCGGATGGTGTTATGCAGACACAGTGCAACTCCGCGGATGACTATGCAAGGTATGGTGCATTTAGTATTATGCTTTGAGCAAAAATAGGTAAGACAACTCAAACACAAACAGAAGTACCCTAGATACAGAAGGATTAAGTGCCTTGGTCATTAAATGTATCGAACAACGAATGTCACTTTCACATCTTGACCAAATTCAAGAATTTCAAGGTAAGAACATTAACAAGGAATGATGAGGTTCATCTCAAGGCAGCGGAGTGTACATAATGGAACAAAATGATGGAACTTCTTGTTGATGTGAAGTTCCCCGAAGCTTGCTAATCACATCTTACAGGTAGATGTGATTTCTTAACAAAGGGTCAGATTTTTCATCACGTAGGATTCCTAAGGTAGTATGTCTAACCTTTAAAAGGTGCGGTAGGGTTGTCTTCAGAAGTTGCAAAGAGAGTAACCTTTGAAGAGTAAGGTTCTCATCACTTCCGTAGGTTACACTAAGTGGTTGACAAGGTACTATGCTAGGCACGACCTTGGTTAGTGATCCACATTCTTGCTAAAGAATTTCCAGCTCATACTACTCACCTATGGCTTCTCGTCTCAGAGACTGAAGCAAGGGAGTGGTTTAGCGTGAAGAATCAATTGACTTCTTTAACTCGATGATTGAGTTCCCCAAGAAACGAGGTTCGAGAAGACCCGTTAATTAAGCTTCTCATTGACCCATTGAGTCAATGTTGTACTCGGTCCTACTTACTTGAGCATTACTTCCAGCACGTTGGTTCGGTGTCGATGTACCCTGGTATGACACCTAGGTGAACGTATCACTTCGATTACTAAGTGCACTCCTTCCCCCTTAAGGTTCAAGCTAGGTAAGCGAGAAACTTACCCCAAACGATCCTTACGGGGAGGGTCGTCGACTAATGGAAGTGCAGCACATGCTCAATACACCCTTAAAGTGTGAGGTGCACGGTTACCTAATTAAAACACTAATCATGAGCAACCGAGCCAAAGAGATTTGATTGAGTTTAAACTCAACTCTAATGGTAATTATTTTTGAATCACAACACCTTGGATGTTAGGAAACTCCTCGAGTTGAACTCGAGAACCACATGCCTAACAAAAACCAAAAGGTTCAACTGGCCAGGCTATGGTGACAAACGACCAGTCTGAATGCAAACTCGATTTTTATCCAGTTAATGGCAAAATCAGATCTCGAGGTGAATAAAAAAGTTAAAGTACACCTCAGTACCTTCCCAAAAAGTTTTGGTTTGCCTATAGATCATCTCTGGATTTGAAGTTATGCTATTTTAAAGTTAACAGAATTTTCTGCACTTTCAGCAGAACCTGCTTAAAAAGTACCAGTTTTGATATACAGTTTTCAGACTGTTCTGTTAGAAATATGGAAATATTCTTATTAACAAAGTTGTAGAAAAGGTAATAATATTTCCAGAATGTACTTACTTGTATTCATATCAGTCCTGGTTCAAAAGATATGAACTTTTGAAGTTGGCTGAAATTTCAGCATTCAGAATTTGAATTCAGTTCAGATTGACCACTCTGCATTCAAACTCGATTTGGAATAGGTAGATGACCGATTAAAGTCTGGAGCAAATTTCAAAAATTGTAGCTTACTCTCTAACCTTTCCAACGGATACTCGCGTGACACCATTAGATCAAGGGTCTGCGAGCTATGGATTAAATACAGAAGTGTACAGATTGCTGTCCAGTTTGGGTGTGCCTGGACAGTCTCTGCGATTATCCAAATTTCACCCACTTAGAAAAGGATTTTGGTCTCGAGCTGAATAGAGAACTTGTAAAGTACTTCCAAATATTTCTAAGGAGTATTTACTTACCCTCATAGCACTTCTGATTGAGAAGATATGGCATTTGCAAGTTGACAGTTTTTCTGAAAATTTGGACAGCACCTTCTTTGTTTAAGGCTGATTTTTGTCCAGAATTTTCAGATATACAAACATCAACACTTGCAAAAATAATACATAGAAAACTTGTTTCATACATTCTCAAGATTCTATAAATGAAACTTATGAAGTCTTTCGACAATTCTACAGCAAGTTATGCGAGAAACAGTAACTGTATACAGGACTGTCCACTCGCTGTCCAGATTTGATCAAGTTTAGAAATTTGAAATTTTGAGTATGCTAGAGATGGATTATGCTCTGGAGTTCTATAGAAACGTTGTAGAGGACTCTCTGAACTTTCCAACCACATAAAGTAGGCCTGCAGCAGTGAAATCTGCAGAAAGTTATGATTCAATTGGTGAAGAGTTCAGATTCTGTCCCCTCTTCCGGGCTGCCAGAACCTCTTAAACGACACTTCAATTTAGACCTTGTTAATGTGAGTTTTAGTCTTTGTGTTGAATAGGAAGTTGATAGAGGACTTTTTAATCTTTCCATACATGTATAAACATGCATAGGTTGCATTTCTAGTTTAAGAGTTATGGCCGTTCACAATTCAGAATTTTTCTGACTGTTTCAGATAGCACCTATATACATGTACTATCTTCAACTCTGTTTTCTAATTAGTTATAAACTGAATTTGAGATATCACTGAATAACAAAGTTGTAGAGTAGCTCTTACCCTTTCCAGAAATGTATCATACTGGAATAGAAGAGCTTTCTACAAGGAATTATGGCATAAATTCAGAGGCTGGTCTATGTAGTTTCAGAACAGCAGCTGCTGTGATAATGGTGCATTTGCATCACCATAAAAGCGTCTTTTGGCTTGGAGGTCAATAGAAAACTTATAGAATACTTCAAAATCTTTCCAAAAAGTATTCACTTGCCTCCAAGTCCCTATAGGTTGAAGAGATATGGAATTTCAAAGTCAGGTCAATTCTGTTCGAAAACAGAACTCACTGGCTTCGAAACACAAGAATTTGGAAACAAACTCAAATTTTGAAACTTAGCTCAAAACTCAAGTCCGATGGCTAGAAATTGATTCACAACTAATCATTTTCTTTGGAACCAAATGGAATCTTAAAAGAGACTTGACGACCTTCTTATCCATAGCATATCACTATGGATCTTCATGCTTAACCAAAGTCTTTCTCCGGCGAAGTCGAGCTAAACTCTCGCCAGGATCAAAGGACTTTGGTTGACCTACCCTTAAAGAGAAACATTTTACCTTTTCCATAAGATATCAGCAACTGATACTTGGACCTAAATATGAATATGAAGCTATTTCTTTCGTGGGGATGGTCAAAGTACCAAGTGGGATACTGACGGTACTACGTGCCTTACCAAAAGAAAAGTCTAACCCGGTATATCCGGATACGTCTATAGGTGGTTCTAATACCGATCACTCACAAACGTTTGCTACACGGGTCGCTACCGGAGTTAATGTACCTGCAGAAGACAAACAATCCCCTTTCACACCTTCACACCTCAAGGGCGGCACGGGGAAACACGACCTGCAGTCACAATAATATATATGAAAGTAAATGCATACGACTCTGGTGTGAGTCGCCCTCGAGCGAAGTCATGTCTCGAGGTACATGACTGTACTACGTCTGTATAGCAAAGACTCCCGTACGAACCGGCTTATACACGCTCGGGCATACATGTTTCGCATGATCCCATAGAACATGAATAGTTCTAGAGATGCATACTATCGGGTTATACACCACCCGACGGGGGCTCCCAATAATTTTGTGTCACACTGGGGTACCGCGTGTCATATGTTCTCAGAAACATGGAAAGTTTCAGAGACTCATATTGACTTTCCGTGCCAAGCCACGAAAATATCGCATACCACATCTCGTATGCAGAGCTTACCGAGATTGATCCGCTCCCGGCGGCGTACCTTACCTCTTACCTTGAAGACGGAGCGTCGTTATAGAAATAATATAAAAAAATAGTTCACCACCTTTATAACTTATACTAGTAATAGTCCTTAATGGGCATATAGCTAATCCTCACTCGACTACTTCAGAGTTTTCGAAAATAGGCTCTTTTCGAACGTGCTATTCCCAATGAAGCTCTGATACCATGTCTGTGGGGACCCGTAGTCCACACATCCGAGGATCTCATTGGGTGGTGCCGTGCGATGCGACACCTAACAACACACACAAAAAGGATACCAAAACATATAAAGTTTTCATTCATAATTATATTCAGAGTTTACAAAAACGTGTACATCAGAAGTACACATGCAGCGGAATTTCATACTCATATTCTCACCTATCTAAGCATAAGAGAAAACGTCCATGCCCTAGGACGCTTCTCACTAGCAACATGACGATCCTTTAGCAGCGGCATGGTTCACATGAGATTTATCTCGATAACTCGAGTCTCATGTACAACCTGAACAGCAGAAATAAAACTAATACCTGCAAAAATCGTTAAAGGGCAAACGTGAGCATAAGGCTCAGCAAGACTAACCCGTCTCACTAGACATATGCAGGGGTAAGTACTAAGCATAGGTAAGGAATTGCATAAAGGACTCGCCTACAAGTGGATCCTTATATTCATATTTTAAGTAGCAAATGATATTCTTCAAGCACGACACATTATAGACTCCACAATCAAACAAGAAACGCTTTGCCGATGATATGACATGCCCAAAGCACATAATGCTATTACAGCTAAAGTATGGGGAAACTGTAAACTTTTAAATTGTACTATCTCTAAGCCAAACAAGGTTGCAATACAATGATTAAGCAGATCGGCAATATTCATCATCATTCCATTACTCTTATTTACTATGTCACAACCCAGTGAACAAGTGGTACTCTATTACCGCGAGGGACGGTGATTGCAATTAGGACACACCCGGAATACACGAAACATATGCCCGCTCGGAAGTACCTTTTACTGTACTCCACTCCCACGTCGTATGTGGCCACCTTTCACCCGTCATCCCGATGTCGAACCAGTTCAATCGTCCCAAAAGTAAGGTCCCTAACTGAGCACGTCGAAGTTGCTCCTTAGAGGTTCCCACCTTACGATCATCTTCCCCCGAAGGACGGCGGTATAAGTTTCGACACGAGGGTGCCCGAGCTACATCAGTTTAATGGACCCCATTAATCCATTATGTAACCGGTACTATTCAAACTTGGTCAACAGGGCCGCACACGAGACGGTCCTTAACTGAAACAGACGGAGCTACAACCAACCTCCACATTTGCCTTACCCTTACCGGCCCAGGCCCAAATGTGGTCGCAAGCATTGTCCCCCTCATCTGGGATCAGACAACCTTGCGCGTCCCATCCTACAGGAACATCCCCATCCACATCTCCAATTATTTAGAGTGAACATTTTGGTAACATCTCGCGAGTAGGTTTCCCCTACCCGACTTCTCTCGCAAGTAGAATAAACTACTTGACTTGCGGTCAATAAAATGTGATCCTCTCGCGAGTAGATTCCAACTACTCGACTTCTACCGGATTTCCTATACATTAGCAAAGAAGTTCTACACGTAAGGCTTTAAACCTTCCCAACCTTCCCATAGGATTTTATGGATATGCAAGTGGGGTATCAAACACCTTATACGTAATGCACAATATCAACTAAAGACGTAAGTGAGAAATACTGCAAAACTCTGTAAAGCTTTTAAATGCAAACCGGGGCTTGCCTTAGTTTGCGACTCGAATAAATGTCAATTGTTAGGGCTTAGTCTTCCTCCGGAGAACCTGCCATGGAACTTCAGTAGAAACACCTTGGCCTTCTCCTCCAAGCGAAGTTTCTTGTCGATCACCTATCAGCACGTTCCTATCGACATGATATGCATATAAGTAATGAAGTAATTAAGTAATTTAAGAATAGACTCCACGGGGTTGTGTAAACTTTAAGAATGAGGAGTTTGACTAGGAAGGACAGATATGCCTCTGTTGTGCGGATAAACAAAGGATGGAGTCAAGTGGTCATAGTAGTATCGAGATGTGAATTGAAAGGTGCAACGTAAGCACACATTGCAACCTGTCACTCAACACTCGATGCTATGCCACTCAAGGATGATAAAGTTGAATGGTGTGGAAGTGTTGGACTGGTAGTGTAAGGATGACTAAAGAATTAAGGGGGACATCGAAAGCTTGAGTATGAGTGGAGTGTACAAGAGAAGGTCGCGATTCAGTAGTCGACCAATGAACTTGACTTAACTCATAAAGGAGTAAACCTAGTTAAATGAGCAGTGCTGTCGTAGGGTCCTAACTTAGGATGAACCATGATGGAACCTAACGACACTTGGGACTGAATTGAGACCAACATGGCTTGGACTTAAGAAGTCATTACAAGCACTGTTAACCTAGCATGAGTACCAAGACAACGTTCAAATGAATTTTAGGTAAAGTAGTTTCTACGGCAAGCTTCTCGAGCATCGTTCAAGTGTTTACATGACGACACTAATGTAGTGTCTCCCGTAAGCCTGTCCAGGTGAGCTCGGTAATCTCTCGGGACTTAAACATAACACGAGACCTTGCCGTGAAGGCATGCTTTGCCATCTCGAGAAGATCGTCTTAGCGACGTCCACAACAACTCGGACTCGTCAATGGGGTGAGTAGAATCCCGAACACCACTTTGTGAGTCTTAAGGCTAGTTATGTCAAATCAGTTATTGATAAGCGACTCGACGAACCTACCGTCGATGAAGTGGTACACCAAGTTAACCAATCCTGTGATCGGTTAGGGAACATCCTCGACACAACCAAGGAACTCTTATCCAAGGTTCCCCTTGGTCTAGTTCTCCTTGTTGGTCGCAACGTTCTTGCATTACTCAACCATAGGTGATCGGTGATCACCAATACCCGTGGTTGACCTAGAAGGCCTTTTATTGGGCACCCTGGCTACACCCAGGACTTGATGAATCTCACCTCGACTAAACCCTAATTTGGCTTCACAACCATCGTCCGACGAGTCGTGCTTGTGTTTCAGCACCACACTCATCACAAGCATCCTTCATCTCGATGCCAGGACACGATAACGGCTCGAAGCGTCACGACGACGTCATATGGTCAAAGACGTCGACGCGGCTCATGGTGGAGCATCACGAGTACGCACAAACAGGCAAGACGTGATACAAACGACAAAAGAGGTCAACTTAGGGACTCCTATAGGAATGATATCAATGCGAAAACTGGACGTACGACTTGACGACACATGAGTAACCTTAGCGATCATGACAAACGGACGTCGGTGACGTCAAGCAAGGTATTTCAGTGTAAGGCTCACCTTGTAGGCATTTCACCAAACATCTTGGGTGTGTCCTTGATTCCGTCACTTCATCACCATTCAAAGAGCATCTTGGCACTTAGGCTTGTCGGTTGCAACATCACCATACCCCCTGCATCAAGACCAGCTCTGAACATCAACGAAGTTGGTTCTTTCCTTGTAAGCATTTCATCGAACATCCTAACCACAGTTTCGACTTAACCAATCTTGCATTATGTGCAACCGACCTTTGCCAAATTTCCGCTGTCTGTTGTATCATTGTCGTGTTACTGCATCACCTAAATCACATGCTTCACTCAATTCACTGTCAGGACACAACAATTGATCAGAACGCTGCGTGATGTGGTTTGAAGGTGACAACGTCGATGTGGCACACGCACAGCACTGTCGACATGGATAAGGTGCTGCAGGCACGACACGGTGTAGCTGTTGCGAGCAGGGAGCCAGGGCGGAGTGCGGCATTGCCGTGGACAGTGGTGGTTGCCCTTCGGCGACATAGCAGGCAAAGCACAAGGCGGCCATGGCCTACGAGGAACTTCAATCTGGGGAAAGAGACGACCATCGGCTCAGACATGGCGCTGGCACAGCCAGGGCGAGCGGCGGTCGGCGTGGGAGGCGCAGGAGCAGAGACGGCCGGCGGCCGGGAGGAGGCGGGCAGCGCGGCGCGAGCAGAGAGGAGGCACCCGCGGCATTGGCGGCGCGTGGGGGGGGGGGGCGCAGGCCGGCGGCCAGGCGATGTAGGGAGGAGACGCGCGCGGCGTTGGCGGCGCGGTGCTGTGACCGGACGAGGTCGGGAGGGGGCGACGCCGCGGCGGTAGGGAGCGGCGCAGCCAGGCTGAGCGGGCGGACGGGAGCAGGGGCCGGGAGCGCTGCAGGCGGCTGGGGTAGGCGGACGGCGACCAGGCCGGGAGAGGACGCGGCAAGGCAAAGGCCAGGGGTGCTTCGGTCGAGCGATGCGCGAGCAGGGAGCTGGGGAGGCGAGGAGGCGGGAGCGGTGGTCAGGGCGCAGGGAAGACGCGCGGTCCGGCGGCCAAGGCGAGCGGCACACGGCGGCAAGGGCACGACCCGCGAGAAGCGCGCGCACAGAGGCGGGGCAGGGCGAGCGCGAGCATGCTGCGGCCAGATGGGGTCGAGCGTCTAGATAAGGACCGACGTTGTCCATCGCGGTGGCGCTGCATGCGTCTGCGTGGAGGCAGGGGAGGAAAGAGGAAGCCTTGCCGACCTGACAGGTGGGGACCACTTGTGGGACCCACCTCCCTCATTCCTCTTTCAAATTTCAATCAGGGCTAGCAAACATGCTTCAAAAATATTCAACTTTGGCCCAATGACTAAATGAAATATGAGAAATTTTATGGTGCAATCAGATTTCAAAACCGAGCAAGTTGAATTTTGAACTCAGGTTTGAATTTGAATTCAAGTGGTGATACTTGACTCAAGGAAATAAATAGTAGATTAGGTTCAAAAATCCTGAAACTTTGAACTTACCCTTTTTGAACCATAAGGGACCTCAGGAAAAATTTGGAATTTATTTGGACAAGTTTGAGCATAAAGTTTAAATTTGAAGTCGACGTTGATTAAACTCTTAGTATGTGTCCAATAAATGGGAAACGTGCTTCAAAAATTTTGAAACTTTACCGAGAGTCTATTTGGAATATTAGAAGGTCATGGAAAAATTTACGGCATGAGATTTGAATATTTTTGGATGTCTCATTTTAGGGTTGGAATAATTTTTGTTTCTTTCTCTCTATTTTGTTTTCTTTTCTCTTTTAACATTTCATTGAAAATGGGAATACTTGGAAATTAAGGATTTTACCCCTTAAGTTCCAAATACATTAGCAACCATGTTCTATATGTAAAATTTTAACAAGTTCCTATTTTTAGTGAACATGGGTTAACTCATATGGTTCATGTGAGTTTGGATTTCCAAGTCCATTTTCAGAATTTTTAAGTTCACATTTGTGCGTTTTTGTTCTTCCGAAAAGCGGGCTTTTACAACTTGCATGACCAAATAACCCAGGGAGTGGTTAGAATAGCTCAAAGACTCGTGTAGTAACTGCCACGCTTATATTCATAGGGATTCGGTAGAAGTCGAGTAGTTGGAATCTACTCGCGAGATAGGATTTTATCACACGGGATGAATTGGATCAAAAAATGTTTTATAAATATGAAATTGGGACCGGTCAGAGATGAGTAGGAAGCGACAAGAGGTGGTCTTGGTCGCATAGCTCTGACCGTGTCGATTAAGGCCCGTGCCGTGTGCGGCCCTGCTGGACAAGCTTGAATTGTACCAGCAACATACTGGAGAAATGGGCTCCAGTAAACTGACATAGCTTGATACTGGTTTGTCGAGGCATTCCGTTCCATTTTATAGGCGTGGGTTGAGGGCAGCAAGGTGTAAATCAGCTGGTGGGCACATTAGAGTACGCCCCACGCAGTGACCTTCTACTCGTGATGGATCGACCGATTCGACATTCGAGTGTTGGGTGAAAGGTGGCCATATACGACTAGTACTAAAGTGTTATGTAGGTACTGCTGTATGTACTCGCTAAGACTTCCGAATGTGCGTATGTGTCCTGTTGTCCGGGTGTGTCCTGATTGCAATCACCGTCCCTCGCGGCAATAGAGTACCACTTGTTCACTGCGCCGTGACGTAGCAAATACTTAAGAAGCCAGAAGAATATGATGTATTGAATTATAATTGTTTTGCAATCTTGTATGGCTTAGAGATAGCACAATTAAAAGTTTACAGTTTCCCCATACTTTACCTGTAATAGCATTATGTGCTTTGGGCATGTCATATCATCGGCAAAGCATTTCTTGTTTGATTGTGGAGTCTATGATGTGCCGTGCCTGAAGAATATCATGTGCTACTTAAAACATGACTATAAGGATCCACTTGTAGGCGAGTACTTTATGCTATTTCTTACTTATGCTTAGTATTCATCCCTGCATATGTCTTGTGAGACGGGTTAGTCTTGCTGAGCCTTAAGCTCGTGTTTGAAGTTAATAAGTTTTTACAGATTATACGACTGATGGCGGGTTCGATGACGAGGCTGCACCGCCTCTAGGGTTTACAGCCGAGTGGGAACCCTGCACGCCGCCGTAAGTTGGGTGTTGCTAGTGCAAAGCATTCAGGACATGGATGACTTTGCTTTTGCATAGCTAGCGCCGAGAGCGTAGCTATGATGTATAATTCTCTTTCCTTTTCGCTTAGTATTGTAAAACTTCCGCTGTGTTTATAAATAAAGACTTGGTATTGTATTTTATTCTCGTTCTTTTCTTCTATACTGTTGGGTGTCGCATTGCACGACACCACCCAATGATATCCTTGGATGTCGGGATTCCGGTCCCCACAGCATGGTATCCGAGCATGATTGGGAACAGTGTGCTTGAAAAGATCATATTTTCAAAATTTAGTATTATTGAGTGAGGAATTAGCTATATGCCCATATAAGAAGTATTATTAGTATAGGATATAGAGGTGGTAACTAACTTATGTGTTATTATATTCTGTAACAACGCTCTGAAGTCACGTAAGAGGTAAGGTACGCCACCGCAAGCTGATCAATTGCGGAAGGCTCACCATGCGAGAGGTAGCATGTGATTATTTCCATGGATTGGCACAAAAATGTAATAGGAGTCTCTAAAACTTTCTATGTTTCTGAGAACCTATGACACGCGGTACCCTAACGTGCTTCAAAGTTAGTTGGAGCCCCCGTCGGGTGGTGAATAACCCGATACTATGCATCTCTAGAACTATTCATGTTCTATGGGAGCATGCGAAACACGTATGCCCGAGTGTGTATAAGCCGGTTCATGCGGGAGTCTTTGCTGTACAGACGTAGTACAACCATGTACCTCGAGACATGACCTCGCTCGAGGGCTACTCACACTAGAGTCGTATGCATTTACTTTCAAATATATATCTGTGTATTGTGACTGCCTGTCGTGTTTCCCTGAACCGCCCTTGTGGTGTGCAGGTGTGACAGGGGATTGTTTGTCTTCTGCAGCTTCACTGACTACGGTAGCGACCCATGTAGAACACTTTTGCGTGTGAACGATACTAGGGCCACCTATAAACATATCCAGATATACCGGTTAGAATTTTCTTTGGTGAGGCACGTAGTACCGGCAGTATCACATTTGATACTTGACCACCCCCCACGACAGAATGGATGCATTGTGTTTGAAGTCCAACTATCAGTTACTGGTATGTTTGGATTTGTTTTTGGTTTCAGCTCGACAAAGGGGTAGAACCAGGATTCTAAATTTCTGGCTGAAGTTTGCTCCACTTCACTGGATTATGATCCTGGTTAGTTGCTATTTAACATATGGGTATGCTATATGGATGGAAAACTCTTGAATCCCTCTAAAACCTTTCTGTTGACCATAAAGGCAGGAAAGCTTGATAATCTGTTGAAATTTGGGGTATATTAAAACTGCTCCAGATGACCCTACCATTGTACCAGTCTCTGTATTTTTGCCATAACTCACTGTAGAAAAATATTCTGCCTTATTGTGATACATATCAGGAAAGGGTAGAAGGAGGTATACATTTTTTCTATTCAAAGTTTTTCCTGATTCAAATTTGAGTCAAATTAAATTTTGAGTTCAAAACAGTGAACTGCAGGACTGCTGGTGAAAACCAGTCAGTTCATCTGTTAAGTTTGGATAGTAATATCTCTCAGTCCAGAATAGTAACATGGTCACATTTATACATTTATGGAAATCTTAGGAAGTCCTCTATCAACTTTATTTTTTACTTATGACCTGAATCTTGGTGTAACAGTGTTTAATTCCTATTGTCGCAAACTTGGTTCTGGCAGACCAGAACTTGAAACAGTTTGCACATAGTTTCGAATTTGCGCGTTATACCTGTATAACAAATGTTTCATGGCTGAAATATTTTACTTCTGGATATTAACTTGATGTTATACAATGTTTATTTTGTCATTAACTCAATATATTGTTTTTATATACCTGTATAAATTGTGGAAATAACCACAAATACAGGGGAGGTTCTGTCAGAATTTCCAGAAAATTTAGGTCAATTTTAAACCTGTATAGATTTTACTTCCTAGCTCACCTAGAGATGTATGAGTACAATATGGAAAGCTTGTAAAGTGTACTACAACTTTTGTATTCAACCCAACTTCTGGTTCTTACGTTTCTGTATGAAAATTTTGAATTTATACAGGAAGGTCAGCTGGAACAGTCTGTGATTACTACTCCAGTTTTGAATTTTCTTGAACTATTGGAAGTTGGAAACCTTTTCATTGTTCAAGTATCTTTTCCACAGATGTTGGAATTGATGATACACTTATCAAACGGATGGGTGCTTGCAACGTGTGCTCATCGAAAAGGTTTCCCGGAGTTGTTGATAGCGCTGCTTCAACGGTTCGGGTATCGCGACATACCGAGCTATTGGGACAGGGAATTCGATGATGGAGGTGTAACAAGATGCACCATCTATGTCGATGTGCCCGCTGGTCCGTCATATATTGTATGGGCTCCTTTCTCCATCCAGGTGAAAGGGAATCAGTTGGAAGACACGTGGTGTTTTGCCGCGAGTGTTGCTATTACGAGATTTTGCAAGCTTCATTATCATCATACGGTGGGCACCCCGTTCGCGCTCTTTCCAGTCGATGATAGAGCTGGTGATGAGTGGACAAGTCAAATGAGAGCAGATTATGGCAATCAAGGAGAGGTACCCAAGATAATCTTGGCGTTATATGCAGTATCCTCGTGTCAAGTGAGCTTTACACAGCATGCTAGCATTGGAGGGTTGATGGGTGATCTGAAACAAGCTTTGATCCGAGGAGATCATTTTGAGTGGGACAATGAATCGCTTAGAGCCATGATTGCTCCTCTCAATCGATGTCTAAATGTTAGGGAGAATCAGAGGCATCGAGCTGTTCAAGACCTATCGGAAGCTCGCCAGGAAATGCACTACACAGAAGGTGCATTGGAGGCAAGTCAACTTGAGGTACAACTGTTGGATGATCAATTGAGTATGGTGACTCAAGAACAGGATCAATCCATGGAGGAGACTCAGGATTGGAAATCCAGTTGCGAGCATGCACGAAAGGATCTGGAAGAATATAAGATGTTTCTTCTACAGGCTGATGTGCAATCATTAGTTGCCGCAACATCATCGGTGGCGGGTGAGGCAGCAACTCCTGCTCCAGCACCCGCACCTGTGGCACCAATTTCTAAGGACGAGGACGAAGATCCTGAGATATGCGAGTACGTCGAATAGGACAGGATGGGGCAGCACTCCTACTATCACGGGGCAACATATAGTTTAGTAGTTGCTCGTGTTTATTTTATGGCCATGTTTGTGTCATATTATAAAAAGTAGTGTGTATGTATAAGATGACAAGGTGTGTATGACGTCTCATGGGGACCAAGTGTGGTAGAGATGCACTTCTGTAGTGGGAGTCCATCATTTTGGAGTTCACTACTGTAAACTTGGTCATGAGATAATATATCTTGTATAAAGTTTGTACTTTATCAATATATGTGAATGTTATGCACTTATTCTCTTATCAATATTCGCACTACTGTAATATCAAATGGATGAAGGAAAAGCAAACATGTGCTGATTTTAAATCATATGGATGCAGAATGGTGCATATGCGTTCAACGCCTGAAATGGGAGGTTCAGGTCGTGGTCGTGAGGACGAATCTCCGACCCAGGAGCAAGCTGCGACACCGCGGCAACAAGTTCCACCACCACCACCTCCTAAACTTCCGAGGAGTCTAGTGGAGGTTCTCGCAGCAATTCTCGGTTCGCGCGACGAGCAAACTGAGTTGCTACGGACCTTGGTTCAATATTCGTCTCGTCAAGGGGGCGACCAGATGCGGGTCCACGACAGCCCTCTCCGAGTTCATACTCGAACTTCATGTCAACGCACCTGCCGGTCTTCATGGATGCCGATGAACCGTTGGAGGCAGACAACTAGCTCCGCTCCATCAAAGGAAAGTTTGGTTTGCTGCGAATGAACGAACAACAGAAGACCCTATTCGCGGCACAATAGTTGCAGTGGTCTGCTGGAGCGTGGTGGGCGAATTACCTCGCCACACAACCAGCAGACTATGTCGTGAGCTGGGAAGAACTCCGGGAGGCATTCCGCGCCTATCATATACCTCCTGGGATCATGAGGAGGAAGCTTCAAGAGTTCTTGGAGCTGAAGCAAGGAGGAAGGAGTGCTTACGAGTGCCCCAAGATCTTCAATCACTTGCCCCAGTATGCTTAGGACCATGTGAGTACTGAAGATAGGAAGCGGGGGTGCTTCTATCGGGGTTTGAATCCCAAAATGAAGGACAAGCTTGCCTTGTTCAATAGCGGCAGCTTAAACAACATTGTCAACGCCACGATCGTACAGGAGGACGCTACTAGGGAGCTGTTCTCCAACAAGAAGAAAAGGAGTGCTCCACGGAGCAGTGGAGGTGGTGCTCCTCAGAAGTACTGTATGTTGTATCGATCACCATCCGAGAAGAGGTGGCAGTCGCCATCACGACCACCGATGTTTCATGGTTGCCAGTTATTCCGCGTGCACCTCCACCTCCACCGCGTGCATCGAGATTCTATTCTCCCTTCCGTGCCGGTCAGACCTCGTACACGTGTTTCACGTGTGGTCGTACGGGGCACTTCGCCAAGGACTGCCCGTAGAGCGGAGGACAGTCATCGTACCAGGGGGCAAACCAGCCCTGCAACCAACCCAAGAAGCCAGCCACTAGAACCGGCAACATCCACCACCTCGCCATCGAGGATGTTCCAAAAGGCGCACCCGTACTCACGGGTACATTCTTTCTCCTTGGTCATTCCGTAGTCAACCTCTTTGACTCCGGTGCTTCCCACAACTTTAGTAGCAAGTCTTATGTCATTCAATATCAGTTGCATATTGTTCCCACAAAAACCCCATATATGATTTGTTCTCGGGTGGGAAAGTAGTAGCATATGAGATGGTCCATAGGGTACCTCTTGATCTGGGTGGGAACATATACCCTATATCTCTCATTATACTGGAGCATCACAAGTTAGATGTCATCTTAGGGATGGCATGGTTGCAATACAACTGTGCTATTCTTGACATCGTTCCTCGAAGGATATATCTGAATTCTCCACTCCACCCTCCCCAAGCTCTCACTCTTGAGAGTACTATCCGAGTGGATCCAAATACTTACAACACCGAGGCCATTAAACTTGAGGATATTCCGGTGGTATGTGAGTATCCGGACGTATTTCCCGATGATCTTCCTGGTATGCCACCAGAAAGAGATGTCGAGTTTAAGATTGAACTTGTATTGGGAACAGTGCTGACCTTGAAGAAGCCGTATAAGATGGCACCTAAGGAACTTGCAGAACTGAAGGAGCAACTGAAGGAAGTTATGGACAAGGGTTTTATTCATCCAAGCTCATCACCTTGTGGCTGTTCTGCATTGTTCGTGGAGAAGAAGGATAAGACACTAAGACTATGTGTGTACTATCGTCCACTCAATGTTGTCACGATCAAGAATAAGTATCCACTGCCACGCATCGATATCCTGTTCGATCAATTGGTGGGTGCTAAGGTATTCTCGAAGATGGATCTTCATTCTGGGTATCATCAGATCAGGATTCAACCAGAGGATATACCTAAGACGGCATTCTCGACGAGGTATAGATTGTATGAGTACCTTGTCATGTCTTTTGGATTGACCAATGCACCAGCTCATTTCATGTATCTCATGAATTCGGTGTTCATGCCGGAATTGGACAAGTTTGTCGTGGTCTTCATCGATGACATCCTTGTGTATTCGAAATCCGAAGAAGAACATGCTTAACATTTGTGCATCGTGCTTCAACGATTACAAGACCACAAGCTGTATCCTAAGTTCAACAAATGTGAGTTTTGGATCGACCAAGTGCCATTTCTAGGGCACATCATCTCTGATGAGGGGATTGCAGTTGATCCGAGCAAGATTAAGCAATTACTCAAATGGAAGTCTCCAAAGTCCATACATGAAGTTTGAAGCTTCCTGGGTTTAGTAGGATATTACCAGAGGTTCATTCCAAGTTTCTCCAAGATAGCTAAACCAATGACATAACTTTTGAAGAAAGGGAAAAAGTATGTCTGGACGAAAGAATGTGAGGAAGGTTTTCAAGCATCAGTGAAACACCTCACAACAGCACCGATATTAGCCAAACCAGACACAACCAAGTCATTTGATGTTTATTGTGATGCATCTGGGATTGGTTTGGGTTGTGTGTTGATGCAAGACAGAAGGGTGATCGCTTATGGATCACGGCAGCTTCGGAATCATGAGCAGCATTATCCGACTCATGATCTTGATCTCGCTGCCATGGTACTTGCATTGAAGATGTGGAGACATTATCTATTGGGCAATCTAGTGCATCTCTACACCGATCACAAAAGCTTGAAGTACATCTTCACCGAGAAGGACTTGAATATGTGATAGCGAAGATGGTTGGAATTGATCAAAGACTATGAGATTGAAATCCACTACCATCTTGGCAAAGCAAATGTAGTTGTAGATGCGCAGAGTCACAAGTCCCATGTCAATAATCTTTCCATCACCTCGATGGAAGAAGAAGAGCCGAGTCTCTACTTGGTTCCATATGGATCGCTCTACAATCTAGCTCTCATTCCTACCATAAGGGAAGATATTGTAGAGGCTCAGAGGGAAGACAAGGGCATGTCGCACATTTGCCAAAGAATGAAGAAGGGGGAGATGAAGTGTTTCCAATATGATAATGACGGTACCATCTGGTTCAAAGGCCGCATCGTGGTGCCCCGCAATGTAGAACTTCAAAAAAAAAATATTGGACGAAGCTCATTTGTCCAAGTATTTTATTCATCCGGGAAGTGACAAAATGTACCAAGATTTAAAGAAGAAATTTTGGTGGACTCGTATGAAGAGGGATATAGCAAGGTACGTATCCGAATGTGATACGTGTCGGTGGGTGAAAGCCGATTATTTGAAGACAGCCGGTCAGCTTCAACCTTTGAGCATACCGGCCTAGAAATGGGAGGACATCAGCATGGATTTCATTGTTGGATTACCTCTCACCTTTCAGAAGCATGACTTGATTTGGATGATAGTCGACTGACTCACCAAGTCGGCTCACTTTATTCCAGTCAATGTCAAATATGTGGCACGACAATATCCAGAATTGTATATTGCAAGGATCCTATGCCTACATGGAGTACCCCACACTATCATATCAGATCGTGGAACCTTATTTGTTGCTCAGTTTTGGGAGCAACTCCATGCATCTCTGGGTACCAAGTTGATTCGAAGCTCAGCTTACCATCCTCAGACTGATGGTCAAACGGAGCGGGTAAACCAAGTACCAGAGGATATGCTCCGCCCCTGTGCCATCCACCATGGTAATAATTGGGATGATCATCTACCATTGGCGGAGTTTTCTTACAACAATAGTTATCAGGCTAGCATCCAGGTGGCACCATATGAAGCTTTTATGGCCCGAAGTGCCGCACACCTTTGAACTGGTGTGAATCCGGTGAATGAGTGATATATGGTATTGACTTGGTAAATGAAGCCAAAGAACGAGTACGAGTTATTCAAGCCAACCTCAAGGCTGCTCAATCTCATCAGAAAAGCTATGCAGACAAACGACGTCAACCTCTTTACTTCGATGTCAGGGATCACGTTATCTTCGTGTATCCCCAATGAAAGGGATTCATCGCTTTGGAGTAAAAGGGAAGCTAGCTCCACGCTTCATTGGGCCGTTCGGAGTAATTGAACTATGCGGACCTGTGGCCTATCGGCTAGAACTGCCAGCGTTGCTTTCAGGGGTCCACAATGTGTTTCACATTTCGTAGTTGCGGAAATGTCTCAAGGCCCCAGCTGACGTCCTTATGGAGGATTTGGAAGCTCTCCAACCAGATCTTACTTACTCTGAGCATCCAACCCAGATAATCAATGAGAAGACTCGCACTACAAGAAGTCGCACCTTGCATTTCTACAAGGTCTTGTGGGGAAACCACACCGCTGAAGAAGCAACGTAGGAAAGCGAGGAATACCTCAGAATAAACTATCCGAACTTGTTAGCGGCATATGTTCATTATATCTTTTCTTTTGTCCTTCCTATTGTAATCTCGGGACGAGATTCTTTTAAGAGGGGTGGAATGTAAAATCCCAGCTTTTCCATAATATGAAGTTCAGTTACTAGTTTGTTTTCAACCATAGTAAAGATCAATTATGGTTGTACACATGAACTTGATATCATCAAGAATATTTCTTTCCCTCATACTTAAAATTTTATTAACATAAGGGATGGACTTCACCAAGGACCCTAGGATAATTCAAGTGACCTTCCTGCAAATTTTGGATTTTATTGAATGGACTTTGCTAGGGCAAAACACTATGCAGTACTAAATATATTCAAATTAATTTGAATATAGCACTGTACATTTAGGCCCTGTCAAAATATTCAATCTGAGGCTATACATTTTTCCATGGCCTCATAATATTCCAAATAGCCTTCTTGCCAAGTTTCAAGATTTGTGAATTCCATTTGCTATGACACTTAGCAAATTCGAGCCATACTTAAGTTCAAATTTAGAATTCTGTTCAAACTTATTTGAACAAAAAATTTGAACACACCAACATGATCAACATGACTTGCTTGAACTCCAGTAGAAATTTTTCCATAACCTTCATTTGAATATCCTTGAACTCCAGTAGAAATTTTAGGGTCATTAGACTTCATTTACATGGTCTGATCACCTGTTTATTCTCTATGCACATAAAAATAGCCAAATTCATTTAGAATTTGTACAGAAAATTGTCCAAACTTCTAAATTAAATATCTCACAGTAGAATGCTTAGAAATTGTGAAACAAATTTTTCTAGAACCAGTGAGACCCCCTATGTATGGTACAACCACTGGTAGCCATGGTAGACCTCCAGAATTACAACCAAAATTTAGAGAAGGTTTATACTTGTAGGAATTTCAGGGACAACAAATTTCC
Organism: Tuctoria greenei; assembly: GCA_036927565.1. NCBI lineage: Eukaryota > Viridiplantae > Streptophyta > Magnoliopsida > Poales > Poaceae > Tuctoria > Tuctoria greenei. Next base: position 183,296,984 of record JAYESD010000005.1, read on the forward strand.
TTGATCATCTCCTGTTCTTTGCAAGAGTCTCCATTATAGTCCCTAGTATCTACCATAAAAGTTCCAAAGCCATTTAAGATCATAATCTTATTTGATTCACAAGATATTAGCTTGTGACCTTAAACTTATTATTTATTTTCAAAGTCATTCATATATAGTATATGCATAACGTGTAGTAACTGAAGTCGAGGAGCAGCCGAAAGCTTTGGAAGTCCAGCTGCCGGAGACTAACATAGACTCGGACTCGCATTCAGGCAAGCCCCGGTTGGCATTTAAGTTCCTTACAGTGTCTTTGCAGTTTTCATTCACCTTACATCTTCAGATGTTTGTGCATTACGTTTAAGGTGTTTGACATCCACTTGCATGAACAAATAACCCAGGGAGTGGTTAGAATAGCTCACAGACTCGTGTAGTAACTGCCACACTTATATTCATAGGGATTCGGTAGAAGTCGAGTAGTTGGAATCTACTCGCGAGATAGGATTTTATCACACGGGATGAATTGGATCAAGAAATGTTTTATAAATATGATATTGGGACCGGTCAAAGATGAGTAGGAAGCGACAAGAGGTGGTATTGGTCGCATAGCTCTGACCGTGTCGATTAAGGCCCGTGCCGTGTGTGGCTCTGCTGGACAAGCTTGAGTTGTATCGGTGACATACTAGAGAAATGGGCTCCAGTAAACTGACGTAGCTTGATACTGGTTTGTCGAGGCATTCCGTTCTATTTTATAGGTGTGGGTTGAGGGAAGCAAGGCGTAAATCAGCTGGTGGTCACATTAGAGTACGCCCCATGCAGTGACCTTCTACTCGTGACGGATCGACCGGTTCGGCATTCGAGTGTTGGGTGAAAGGTGCCCATATACGACTAGTACTAAAATGTTATGTAGGTACTGCTGTATGTACTCGCTGACACTTCCGAAAGTACGTATGTGTTGTGTTGTCCGGGTGTGTCCTGATTGCAATCACCGTCCCTCGCGGTAATAGAGTACCACTTGTTCACTGCGCCGTGACGTAGTAAATACTTAAGAAGCCAGAAGAATATGATGTATTAAATTATAATTGTTTTGCAATCTTGTATGGCTTAGAGATAGCACAATTAAAAGTTTATAGTTTCCCCATACTATACCTGTAATAGCATTATGTGCTTTGGGCATGTCATATCATCGGCAAAGCATTTATTGTTTGATTGTGGAGTCTATGATGTGTCGTGCCTGAAGAATATCATGTGCTACTTAAAACATGACTATAAGGATCCACTTGTAGGCGAGTACTTCATGCTATTCCTTACTTATGCTTAGTATTCACCCCTGCATATGTCTTGTGAGACTGGTTAGTCTCGCTGAGCCTTAAGCTCACGTTTGAAGTTAACAAGTTTTTGCAAATTATACGACTGATGACGGGTTCTATGATGAGGCTGCACCCCCTCCAGGGTTTACAGCCGAGTGGGAACCCTGCACGTCGCCGTAAGTTGGGTGTTGCTAGTGCGAAGCATTCATGACATGGATGACTTTGCTTTTGCATAGCTAGTGCCGAGAGCGTAGCTATGATGTATAATTCTCTTTCCTTTTTGCTTAGTATTGTAAAACTTCCGCTATGTTGTCCTAGCTTATTCTCGCATGAACCGGGCCTTAGATCAAAAGGAAGCAACCACCATGCCTTCCAACCCATTCACATACCAGGCTTGCTTAGATCACCCATTACCATATCATATTGACTAGTTCATATTAACCATAATCTCATTAATGCATAATTAAATGGTACAGTTATTTTCCTATCCCCATTAATTAAGCGAAGCAAAGGTAAAAAGCCCTTCTTGACTCTATACCATGAATTCCAGGTGACAAGGGTGGTTAAACAAAGCTAGCAAACTTCCTATGATATGATTCCCATCAAATTGACACAATCATGCAGTTTTGAAAACAAAACATTTACTGTCGAAACATGATCAATATGCTCAAGGACACTTGCCTTGCTCTTGGGCCTGGTTTGGGTCAAAGTCTTCAAACTCCTGGTGCTGAAGGTCCTCCGCAGCACTCTCTAGCGCAAATTCGTCTAAACCACACAATAAACATACAAGACAAGAATTACAATCAATAAGTGCACATATATTACTCAATATGTCATGACATGCATGATGAATGCAATTACAAAATAAAACTAGTTAATGAGTTGTTAATGATGTTTACTAACTAGTTCTAATAGTTTTTAACAAGTTTTAAAAGGTTTGGAATTGATTCGAAACAACTTAGAATTAATTCAGCAGGAAGCAAACAGCAAAATCGGACTAATCGACTGTAGGGCCAGACTAGTCCGCCCTTCGCAGAAATAGCAAACTAGGGTTTTCTAAATTGATGTGAATTTGGAGAAACAGGTTGAGTTCACGTGAGAAGGAGGAAGTAGAAGGTATACCAGGTGTTTAGAACTCCAATGAATCAAGAGTTTTGGAGGCAACACTTGGATCTTGACGATCTAGGATTGATGAAGAACTTGAAGGTGAATTGGTGATGAAGAACGAAAACTTGATGGAGATCTTGATCACTTTATACTCTTTCGTTTGCTCCTCTTCTTCTTCTTGCTCAAAATCTCCTTCTCCCTCCTTGACGGCGGCTCTCCACGAACAAGGGATTGTGGTCTTCCAATGGAGGCAAAAAGGATGTAAAGTCAAGTGGTGGGGTTGTTTATATAAGGGTGAAGGGCTAGGGTTTGATGGATTTCGAGTTTGGGGTGGGTGGAGGCCGGTGTGGGGTTCCACATGGGCTCCAAAAAGAGTTAGACACAACGTCCTTAGGCCCACTTAAGGTAAAACCCAAAAATACGTCGTGAAACAAAAGATCAATCCAAAATCTCGATAACCGGACAACTCTGAAAAAGGCTGGACTAGTCCGAAGTTAGTCAAAAAGATATGTGACAAGTCCGGACCAGACATGGGACAAGTCCGAACTTAGGCCCAGTTTGACACAGCTTCTGCTGCAGCTTCTTCATAAAAATAAGCTAAGGGTGTGCCCAACAGGAAGCTTCTATAACAACTTATTAGTTCAGCTGCTTCTCAAAATGCACTAAAAGGAGGACATAAGCAGAAGCTGCTTTCCACCAGCTTTTCAAACAAGCTGCTTTTGTAACAAGTTCCAGTTGTGCCAAACAGAGCCTTAGTCAGAGGAAAAACAGACAAATTTGGCCAAAACCGGACAAGTCCGATTTTAGTCAGAGGGGAAAATGGACAAGTCCGCTAGATGTCGGAAAAGTCTGGACAAGTCTAGGGACTTGGCAAAATTTCAAGGAATTGGAATACCAGACTAGTCCGCATATGACCGAACAAGTCTGAAAATTGTACAGAGATGAAACCAGAGTAGTCCACAGCAAGAAAGGACAAGTCTGAAGAAGGTCAGAGAGAAATCAGACTAGTCTGCTCCAAAAACGGACTGGTCCGCTCTTCTCAGAACTTTTTAGTGCGGTTTTTGCTCCTAATTCATTTTTAACTCATTCCTTTTTATGTGGATTAATGTTAAACATGTATATGAACTTATGCAATGCATGATGCATGCAAATGAGGGTGTTACAGGTAGAACCCTTGTCGAGAGTTCATCAACTTCAGCGTTGTTGGCACGTTGGACATGGCATAGGTTCAGGACCTTGAATTCCTTCCATAGCTTCTGGACTTGAAGAAAATATGCTGCTAATTGTGGATTATTGCAACAACATTCACCTTTAACTTGTTTGGTGATGAGTTGTGAGTGCCCTTTGACCAACAGCTGCTGGACGCCAAAGGATAGCGCTGTCTTCAGTCCGAAGATGAGATCTTCATATTCCGCCATGTTGTTCATCGCCTTGAAATCAAAGCGGACCATGTACTTGACTTGCTCCCCGATCGGTGCGAGGAGTAGAATTCAAGCTCTAGCCCCCTGCTTCTGCACAGAGCCGTCGAAGAAAAGGGTCCAGTGAGGCTCAGTGAAGATCGGGACCTTAGGTTCCAGCATACCATTATTGAGACCTCCTGGTCCAGATGGAGATGAAGTCCACTCCGACAGAAAGTCAGCTAGCGCTTGACTTTTGATGTCATGTCGAGTCAAAAATTCAATGTTGAATTCTGCTAGCTCTGTAGACCACTTGGCGATGTTTCCCGTTGAATTGGGATTATGAAGTATAGCCTGCAGCGGATAAGAGGTTACCACTGAGATCTTTTGAGGTTGAAAATAGTGACAGAGCTTTCTTGACGCGATAAGAACTGCATATAGCAGCTTATGCACTTCAAGATATCTTGTCTTGGTGTTGTGGAAGACCTCACTGATGAAGTAGACAGGCCACTGGATAGTACGGACCTTCCCGGAGGGGTCTCATGTATCTTCTTGTAGAGATAGGTCCAGAGACCCTCAACCTTCGAGACCTTCTACAATGTCTGGGGGCTAGGACCCAAACTCACCTTGATTTCCTCCAGGTGGCTCCGAACCCTCCTAGAGGGGTCCGATCCTTTGTGAAGAGGAACTCAGAGATACTTCTAGTCTCTCTGTGACCAAGACCATGCTGACAACCTCTGTCATTGCAGCAATATAAAGTAGTAAAGGTTCACCAGGTTCTAGGGCTACCACGATGGGCAGTGTTGTGAGAGACCGCTTTAGCTCCTAGAACGCCTTGTCTGCTTCTTCGGACCAGTTGAAAGGTCCAGACTTCTGCAGAAGCTTGAATAAGGGAATAGCCCGCTCAGCCAGTCTAGAGATAAACCGACCGAGTGAGGCCAGACATCCCGTAAGCTTCTGGAAATCCTTGATGCGGGCAGGAGGCCACATCGATTCAATGGTTTTTATCTTCTCTGGATTTGCTTCAATTCCCCAATGTGTTACCAGGAATCCCAGAAGCTTTCCAGAGGAAACCCCAAAGACACATTTGTCGGGATTCAACTTCGTGCGCGTCATGTGCAGTTTGTCAAAGACTGACTGTAGATTATCTACTAAAGAATGTTTGGCCTTGACTTTGACAACAATGTCATCGACATAGAATTCCACAAGGTCCCAGATAAGCTCCCCAAATGTTTTATGCATTGCTTGCACAAAAGTTGAGAGATCATTCTTGAGACCATAAGGCATTGCAGTATAGCAACATAGACCATCTATTGTGATAAATGTTGAATGTTCTTCATCTTCCTTTGCCATTGGTATCTGATGAAAACTGGAATACGCATCCAGGATCCACAATAATTCACAGCCAGAAGTAGAATCCATTATCTAATCTATTCTTGGAATTGGAAAATGGTCTTTTGGAATTGCCATATTAAGAGTTATGTAGTCAATGCACATCCGAAGCTTCCCACCGGCCTTGGATATGATGACTATGTTTGCCAGCCACCACAGATGATGTACCCCCCGGATGAATCCAACATCGAGCAACTTCTTGATTTCTTCAAGGATAAAGTTTGCCGCTCGATGGACTATTTTTGGGGCTTCTGTTGGATCGGCTGTGCATCGGGGTAGATCTTCAGATGGTGCTCAATCACCTCCCTAAGGATCCTAGGCATTTGTGATGGTTGCCATGCAAACACGTCGACATTAGCCAAGAGGAAGGTGATGAGCGCGAGTTCCTATTTGCCATCCAGACCTCCCGCAACGCGTGTGGTCTGGGCGGCTTCGGAACCAATCTGGATGACTTTGATGTGAACGTCGTTGTCGCCGCTTGGCTGCACACAGGGTGCAGAGGTTGTGCTGAGATGATTTCTCTTTGTTGGAATCAGCTTCTTGCGCAGCAGCTAGCGCATGAAGCTTTTCCATCATAGTGACTCCAGCAGTACAGTCCCCTCGGATCCGGAGGACGCCCATTGGAGTTGGCATCTTCAACACCAAGTAGCCGTAGTGAGCTACTGCCATGAACCCGTACAGGGCCAATCTTCCAAAGATGGCATTGAAGGGAACACTGATCTCCACCATGTTGAAGATCGGTTTCTCCGATTGGTATTTCTCATGTGTTCCGAATGTTAATTGGATAGAGACACAACTGAGCGGAGTGATATCTCCCGGACCCACTCTAGTGAATGGGTGCAAGGGCTTAAGGTCCAACATGGGGACCTGTGTAACACCCTCATTTTCATGCATAATGCATTGCATACCTCCTCATACATGTTTAACATTAAGCCATGTAAAAAGGAACAAAATTAAAATGAAATTAGGGCTAAACTAGAAATTTCAGTCTGTCAGGGTGCGGACTTGTCTAGCCTCTGAACCAGACTAGTCTGGTATCCCTATCATTTGTTCAGAAAACTCAGTTTTCTTCAGAAGTGCGGACTTGTTTGACCATAACCCAAGACTAGTCCGGTGTCCCCATTTTCATTCAGAAAAATTCAGTTCTTCAGAGTCTGGACATGTCCGACACAATGTGTGGACTAGTCGGTTGATCCTCTGATGTTCCCCAGACTTGTCCGATCAGACTTGTATGATTTTTACTCTGTTGCCAAACGGACTAGTCCAGTCCCTACTGCGGTCTAGTCTGGCCTTCGGAAACCAATTCAGATTCTGTTATGTCTCCACGATTTGTTTTTGGGTAATTGCCTAATTTGGGCCCAGGAACTTCATGTCCAATCTCAGAGGAGCCCAAGGGGACCCCACCACTGCCCCTACATGTCCCTCACCGAAATCCACTTGGAATTCACCCCAAAAACCCTAACTCTCAATCCCTATATAAACAACCAAATACCCTCACCTCTCCATCAAGTTGAAAACCCCTTGCTGCCACTTTTGCATTGTTGTCGACGTCAAGATAAAGTCCAGAGGCAAGGAGAAGGAGGAGAAGAGGTAGAAGGGCCAATCAATATCAATCTTCATTGATTCTTCGACAATTTATGTTTTGCATCCAAAATCTTCATCAACTCATCTTCATCAATCCCTAATCGCCAAGATTCAAGTCTCACGTCCAAATCTTGATCTTTGGATATCTAAACACGTGGTACACCCTCTACATTAATGTTTTCATGCAAATTCAACCCCAATTCTTGCAGATCAAGAAAACCCTAAATTCCAATTCTGATCAGGGCAGACTAGTCCGGCCCCTGAAACTGGACTAGTTCAGTATCTGAATCTATTTGGTGCTAAATTAATTCAATTTGACTCAAATCAATTCCAAACTTGTTAAAAACTATTGGAACTAGGTACTAAACATTAATTGCAACTCATTAACAAGTTTTACTTCACAATTGCATTAATCATGCATATCATAGCAAATTGAGTACTATATGAGCATTATTTGATTGAATTCTATGTTTTGCACGTTTGTCGCTCGGAATAGAAGGTGTTGCCATAGAGAGTGCTTTCGAGGACCTGCAGAACCAGAGTTTCGAAGTCTTCGGTCCAAATCACGCTTAGGAGCAAGGCAAGTGTCCATGACCATATTGATCTAGTTTTAAAGGTTTTGTTTGCAAAATTACATGCTTGTGTCGAAATTGATGGGAAAACCCAATTGTAGGAGTTTACTAGTTTTGTATGACCACTCTTGTCGCTTGAACACTATGTAGAGAGTCGAGAAGGTTATTTTGCACTTTTTGCTTCGTAATGCTCAATTGGGTGTGGGAATTAACTATAATGCTTAATTATGAACCATTGAACATGTGAATGATGAGAGTTGGTAATAGTGACCCTTTAGCAACATGGTGCCTAGGGACCTGAGCAAGCCGGTTATGTGGAATGGGTTAGACTATTTTGGTGGTTTTGCTTGCTTTAGATCTAAGGATCGGTTCGTGGAGCGACCATCCAAGATTTACAGTGCCACCACAGGGCCAAGTATGGGTGCAGCTTAGCTGACTAATTAGTGTATTGCTAGTACTATTTGGACCATTAAGAATGCTCGGGGAAGGGGTAGTCGGATTGGGTTCATAGTTGATGGTGGGACTACCCTGGGATCCGAATGGCTCAAGAGGGGGCTCTTGGTTGGGTGTGCTCAGTTGGAGACATCACAACTGGTGAAACCTCAGTGGGGTCTAAATAGGCTAGTAATCACTTTATAAAGGCTAGTTTGTGATCTCTTGGCCACACACCAAAGGAAGTGTAAGACGTCATAATTGAGATTCCATATTCATCGAAAGGTGATGAAATCACGAACTTGTGGGTAAAGTGGTACAACCTCTGCAGAGTGTGTCTAAAACTATCATGATAGTCGTGCTCTCGGTTATGAGCAACCTGGACCCTCACATGATTAGAATTTGGACCTTGAACATGTTTAATGGTTGGAATTGGATTGGGAATCGGTATTGTCTTAATAATTGATTTTGGAATATGGAGTTGATGAACATGAGACATATGAGCAGTTATGAGCTGATTATGGATTATTTATGCTGGTATTGGTTATTTGAGTTGAAATTAATGTTATTTGGGTTATTTTGGGAAGGACCTCACCTAATAATGATATAATTGCATTTTCAACTGTTTCAAATGTACTTTTATGCAATTAGCCATTGTTCATTATTATTCCTTCTTGAAGCTACATGTCATACTTTCCCACACTTCCTGAGTACGACATGTGCTCACCCTTACTATTCTCCCAATAAATTCAGACGCAGGTGATAATGTGGAGTACCAGGAGGTATTTGAGGAGTTCTAGGCGCGCGTGTTACCATCAAGTTTGCCTGTGGAATTTGGAGTCATTAGTGTTTAGTGTTTTCCGCTGTAGTTGTTTATAGATTCTATTCGAGACTATTTGGTTTGTAATAAGGTACTATTATGTAACACCCTCATTTTCATGCATCATGCCATACATACACTCATATACATGTTTAACATCAGCCCACAACAAGAGGAATGAGTTTAAAATCGATTCGGAGCATTTAAAATTGATTTGGAGCAAAACCGCACTTAAAATGCAGGAAAGTGCGGACTAGTCCGATTTTACTGAGGACTAGTCCGATTTCTCTCTGACTAAAAACGGACTTGTCCGTTTTTGCTGCGGACTAGTCCGATTTTGGCTCTGGAAACTTTCGGACTTGTCCGATTTTGTGCGGACTAGTCCGATATTCCATGAATCCTTGAAAATTTGCTAAGTCCCTGGACTCTTCCGGACTAGTCAGGTGTTCCAGCGGACTTGTCCGTTTTCCTTTCTGACTAAGATCGGACTTGTCCGATTTTTGGCCAGACTTGTCCGATTTTCTCTCTGGACGACTTCGGACTAGTCCGGTCCTGTCCGGACTTGTCCGATATTTCGTGACTCCGAGATTGACCTTTTGTTTTACGACTTGTTTCTTGGGTTTCACGTCAAGTGGGCCTAGGGACGTCGTGCCCAACTCTTTTAGGGCCCATGTGGGACTCTAAACCGGCCTCTACTCATCCCAAACTCGAAATCCATCTAACCCTAGCCTCCACCCCTATATAAACAACCCCACCCCTTGGTTTGACATCTATTTGCCACTTTTCCACCCACCCAAACCCTAGTTCGTGGGGAGCCACCATCAAGGAGGGAGGGGAAGATCCCAAACAAGAAGAAGAAGAGGAGGAAACGAAGGAGGATCAAGATCTCCACCAAGTTTCGTCCTTCACCACCAATTCATCCCCAAGTTCATCACCAACCCTAGATCATCAAGATCCAAGTGTTACCTCCAAGTTTCTTGGTTCATTGGAGTTCTAAACACCTGGTATACCTTCTATTCTCTTTTCCTTACGAGAATTCAACCCCTAATCTCCAAACCCACGTCGATCTAGAAAACCCTAATCCGCTGATCTCGCAGAGTGCGGACTTGTCCGGTCCCAAGCGGACTAGTCCGATCTTTCTGGTTAAATTGTGTTGAATTAATTCTAAAATTTGATCTAATCGAATCCAAACCTGTATAAACTTGTTAAAATCTATTAGAACTAGTTAGTGATCATTAAAAGCAATCTAGTAACAAGTTCTACCTTGCATTGCATCAATCATGCATGTCATATTGAGTAATATTTGTGCACTCTTTGATTGTGTTTCTTGTCTTGTATGTTTATTGTGTGGATTAGACGGATTTGCGCTAGAGAGTGCCACGGAGGATCTACAGCATCAAGAGTTTGAAGGCTTTGACCCTAATCAACAGCAAGAGCAAGGCAAGTGTCCTTGAAGCATATTGATCCTGTTTTAAAATAAATGTTTTGTTTGCAAAACTGCATGCTTGTGTCAAATTGATGGGAATCCTATGGTAGGAAGTTTACTAGTTTTGTTTGACCACCCTTGTCACCTGGAATTTATAGTAGAGAGAGTCGGGAAGGCTTTTTACTTTTTGCTTCGCTTAATCAACTGGGATGGAAAACAACTATACCAATCAATTTATTTATGCACGAATGAGATTATGGTTAACATGAACCAGTTAAATATGGTATGGTAATGGGTGATCTAAGCAAGCCTGGTATGTGGATGGGTTGGATGTTATGGTGGTTTGCTTGCTTTAGATCTAAGGACCGGTTCATGCGAGAATAAGCCAGGACTACAGTGCCACCACGAGGCCAAGTTATGGGTGCGGCGTAGCTGATTAATTAGGGCTTTGCTAGTGCTGTTTGGACCATTGTGGATGCTCGGGGAAGGGGTAGTTGGATTGGGTTTGTTGATGATTGGTGGAACTACCCTGGGATCCGAATGGCTCAAGAGGGGGCCCTTGGTTGAAGATGTGCTCTGCGGGAGACATCGCCACCGGTGAAACCTCAGTGGGGTCTAAATAGGCTAGTAATCCCTTTGTAAAGGCTATTTTGTGATCTCTTGGCCACACACCAACGGAAGTGTGTAATGTGACCGACGGGTCATGGGCATAAGGGAGGTTCTTAGTCGCCGAAGGGTGATGAAATCACGAACACGTGGGTAAAGAGGTACAAACTCTGCAGAGTGTTAACTAAAACTATCATGATAGCCGTGCTCCCGGTTATGAGCGCCTGGACAACTTCCATGATTAGAGGGAAATTGGAATTTGGGATGGTCATGGTTTGATAATGGTTATGGATGGTTATGGATTAATTTCTGGTATTGAATATGGTTATTGGCAATGGTGAAATCTGGACTTATTGATGATGGTAATGAATTCAGTTTGGTATTATAGTATTACTCGTGATTATGTTGGGATTACTTCACATACATATAATATATTGCTTTTCAAATGTTTTACTGTACTTTTCAGCACTTACCATTATTATTGTCGTCATTTGAATCAGCCACATGTCATACTTTCCACACTTGCTGAGTACGACATGTACTCACTCTTGCAATCCCCACCCCAACAGTTGCAGGTCAGGACTGGGATTTTAATGGTGATAATGCGGAGTTCTAGGCCGTGTCTACCGTCAGCTTTGCCTGTGGTGTTGATTGGAGCTGCGCATACATACCCTGTCGCTTATGCTGCATAGTTGCTTAGTTAGCTTAGTTGTTTAATTAGTTTATTTCCGCTGCATTAGTTGAACTTGTCATTAATATTCATTAGAGCTTGTATTCGAGGATTTAATGAATTGTGTAATAAGAGTACTTATTTAATAATTTGAGCTGTGGTAATTTTCTGTATATCCTTTCGTGATTGCACTCGTATATGTGTGATGAACATCCTGGGCACACATATGCGTTAGCTTGGTTCATTTTCGGAACCGGGCGTCACAGATTGGTATCAGAGCCACAGGTTGACCGTAGGATGCAGCCTAGATAGAATGGACACTTTAGAGCACATAGGAGCACTCAGGAATCGATGTATTTTTGCTTGGGGTGCTGGTTGCTATATATATTGGTTGCTTGTGTGCTTAATAGAGGATTTTGGGATGCTTTAGCATTGCCATGTCCACCTAGGTTAGTGTAGCTAGTTGTTTAGTTTCATATCCCTTGATGCATATAGTTGGGGACGTTTTCTAATTCTTACCTACTGCTTTCCTTCAGATGGTGAGGACTCGCAACCAGAGGGATGGCAATGATGAAGAGGAGAACAATGGAGTGCCTCAGAATAACAATGGGCAAGGATCTACTCAGGGAGCTATCAACATCGAGCAGCTATTGGCCATGCAAAACCAGCTCATGCAGACCATGATACAAACTATGGGACAGCTGCAGGCTGGCAATATCAACAATCAGCCACACATGCCTCCACCGCCACCCCCGCCTCCTCATAACCGATTGGGAGAGTTTATGAGGACTAGGCCGCCAACCTTTGCTCAAGCCGCAGACCCTATGGATGCGGATGATTGGCTCAAGTCCGTGGAGAAGAAGCTAGCCATTGTCCAATGCAGTGACCGGGAAAGGTGCTATTTGCTTCTCATCAACTCGTTGGAGCAGCTGCAGATTGGTGGGATTCTTATTGCAGTGCTCATGAGAACCAAGAGAGAATTACCTGGGCGGAATTCAAGGAGAATTTTCGTTCTCATTATGTGCCGGAAGGTGTTATGCTCTTGAAGAGGCAAGAATTTGAGAATTTAAGGCAAGGAGGATCAAGCGTGAGTGAATATCTCAATAAGTTCACTCAACTCTCAAGATATGCGCCTGAGGATGTTAGCCGGGACAGCCGGAAGCAATACTTGTTCATGAGGGGATTGAACAATACGATCCAAGTGCAATTGCTCAACTGTGATTATACCAATTTTCGGAAGCTTGTGGACAAAGCAATTGTGGTTGAGAACAAGATCCGTGAGATGGAGCAAGAAATCAAGAGGAAGGCGCCCTATCAAGGACAGCAACAAGGAAGTAATGTGCGCCCTCGCTTTGCGCCGCCCAATGCGCCTCATTACAGCTCCTCTATTCCTGCTCAGCGCCCTGGTTATGCACCGCGCCCAACTCAGTTTGTGCAGCAGCGCCCTGTCATGCAAGCACCTAGGCCTCCGATGCCTTATGCACCTCGTGCTGATTTTCCTGGAGCCAATGTTCAAAACCAAGCTCGTCCCAATAATTCTGGTGGAGTTAAGAAGTGTTATACTTGTGGAGAAGCTGGACACTTTGCGAATCAATGTCCTAAGTTGGGCCTTGGTCAAGGAAGCAATGCATCGAAGCAAAACCCAAGACCTAATGGAGGACAGCCACAAGGAAGCCGTGGACAGCAAAATTTTGCTCGTGGCAATGTGAACCATGTCTCTACGGAGGATGCTCAACAAGCGGATGACGTGGTCATTGGTATGTTTCTCGCCAACTCCAACCCCGCGACTATGTTATTTGATTCTGGAGCATCGCATTCATTCATTGCATCGAAGTATGTTGCCAAGTATAGTTTGCCTATCTCTCATATGAAGTTTACTCTGTTGGTTAAGTCTCCTGGAGGAGAGATGAGGACAAATATAGTATGTCCAAAAGTAAGCCTTAGAATAAGGGGGGTAGACTTCTCCGCCAACCTCATTGTTTTAGATTCTCAAGGGTTGGATATTATACTTGGTATGGACTGGTTGAGGAAGCACAATGGGGTTATTGAATGTGCCACAAAGACAGTGAAGTTGACCAATGAGGAAGGGATAACTGTAGAATTTGAAGCATCTCAAACCGCACCGAAGCAATTGGAATTGAATCATATAGACGGTGCCGCAATTGAGGAGATTCCGGTTGTATGTGAATTTTTGGATGTGTTTCCGGATGAGTTGCCAGGTATGCCACCTGATCGAGACATTGAGTTTGTTATTGATTTAATACCTGGAACTGCACCTATAGCTAAGAGGCCGTATAGAATGCCTCCTATGGAATTAGCGGAGCTCAAGAAACAAATTCAAGAGCAATTAGAGAAGGGTTTTATTCGCCCTAGCTCTTCACCTTGGGGAGCGCCCGTTCTATTTGTGGACAAGAAGGATGGATCCCAAAGGATGTGCGTGGATTACCGAGCTCTCAACGAAGTAACAATCAAGAACAAGTACACCTTGCCACGCATAGAAGACTTGTTTGATCAGATGAAGGGTGCTTGTGTCTTCTCTAAGATTGACTTGAGGTCGGGATACTTTCAAATGAAGATTAGACCATCGGACATACCCAAGACAGCTTTTAGGACACGGTATGGATCTTATGAGTACACCGTGATGTCTTTGGGATTGACAAATGCACCTGCCTACTTTATGTACCTCATGAATAAAGTCTTCATGGAGTACTTAGATAAGTTTGTTGTGGTGTTTATTGATGATATTATGATCTACTCGAAGGACGAGAAGGAACATGAGGAACACTTGAGGCTTACGCTGCAGAAATTGAGGGAGCATCAATTGTATGCCAAGTTCAACAAGTGCCAGTTTTGGTTGAAAGAGGTGCCATTTTTAGGCCATATTATTTCCGGAGGAGGAGTATCGGTTGACCCCGGTAAAGTGAGGGATGTGTTGAAGTGGGATCCGCCGCAAAACGTCAAGGAAATAAGGAGTTTCCTTGGGATGGCTGGATATTACCGTCGGTTTATCAAGGATTTTTCCAAGATAGCCAAGCCTATGACGGAGTTGCTAATGAAGGGAAAGGCGTTCCAATGGACTGAAGCTTGTCAGAATAGTTTTGAGGAGTTGAAGAAGAGGTTGACAACAGCCCCAGTTTTGGTATTGCCAGATGTAAGCAAGAGTTTTGACATTTATTGCGATGCATCAAGACAAGGGCTTGGATGTGTATTGATGCAAGAAGGTCAAGTGGTCGCCTATGCGTCAAGACAATTGAAGAAACATGAGCAGAATTACCCCACGCATGATTTAGAACTTGCAGCCGTGGTACATGCATTGAAGGTTTGGAGACACTATATTCTTGGACATAGGTGTGAAATTTATACGGATCATAAGAGTTTGAAGTATATTTTCACACAAACGGATCTGAAATTGAGGCAACGAAGATGGTTGGAGCTCATCAAAGATTATGATTTGGGGATCAACTATCATCCGGGAAAAGCCAATGTAGTGGCCGATGCTTTGAGTAGAAAGGGAGTAAGCCATCAACTTACAGTTCGAGAGTTACCGTCCGAGTTATGCAAGGAGTTTGAGCGGTTGAACCTTGGGTTTGTAAATGAGATGGAGATGATGGAGTTAAACCCAACCCTGGAGCAAGAAATTAGAGAGGCACAAACCACGGATGAGGAGATCAAGGAAATCAAGGAAAGAATCGAAGAAGGGAGAGAATTCAGATTTGATGAAGACGAACATGGTACCTTATGGATTGGAAAGAGAATTGTTGTGCCTAATGTAAAGCATATTCGAGAAACAATATTAAAGGAGGCACATGACTCGCCATACTCAATTCACCCTGGTTGTACGAAGATGTACAAGGATTTGAAGACTTGTTATTGGTGGGATAGCATGAAAAAGGACATAGCTGAATATGTAGCATTATGTGATGTGTGCCAACGAGTCAAGGCGGAACATCAAAGGCCAGCCGGATTATTGCAACCGTTGAAGATTCCGGAATGGAAGTGGGAAGAAATTGGTATGGACTTCATAGTTGGGTTACCACGTACTCAGTCCGGGTATGACTCAATTTGGGTAATTGTGGATCGCTTAACTAAGTCAGCTCATTTTGTCCCTGTGAAGACCAAGTATACAGCTGCACGATTGGCCGAAATATACATGGAGCATATTGTGTGTCGACATGGAGTCCCTAAGAAGATAGTCTCGGATAGAGGTTCTCAATTTACCTCCAGATTTTGGCAAAAATTGCATGAAGCTTTGGGAACGAGGTTGAATTTTAGTTCAGCATATCATCCTCAAACGGATGGACAAACCGAGAGGACCAATCAGATTTTGGAGGACATGTTAAGAGCTTGTGCTTTAAAGCATGGGAAAAGTTGGGACAAAAGCTTGCCATACGCAGAATTTTCATACAACAATAGCTACCAAGCAAGCTTGAAAATGTCACCATATGAAGCGCTTTATGGGAGGAAGTGTAGGACACCTTTATTCTGGAATGAGGCAGGGGAAACTCAAGTATTTGGTCCGGACGTGTTGCAAGAAGCCGAAAAGCAAGTCCAAATAATTCGTGAAAACTTGAAGGCTGCCCAATCAAGGCAAAAAGGCTATGCGGATAATAGGAGAAGGAAATTAGCCTTTGAAATAGGAGATTTTGTTTACCTCAAGGTGTCACCAATGAGAGGTCATAAGAGGTTTAACATAAGGGGTAAGCTCGCACCTCGTTATATTGGACCATTCAAGATTTTGGACAAAAGAGGAGAAGTAGCATATAAGTTGGAGATGCCAGCTCATCTTTCAGACGTACATGATGTGTTTCACGTTTCCCAGCTCAAGAAGTGCTTGAGGGTACCGGAAGATCAAGTGCCAATGGAAGAATTGGAACTAGAGGAAAATTTGACGTATGCCGAGCAACCGGCCAAAATCTTGGAAACCAAGGAGA
Source organism: Tuctoria greenei (assembly GCA_036927565.1). NCBI lineage: Eukaryota > Viridiplantae > Streptophyta > Magnoliopsida > Poales > Poaceae > Tuctoria > Tuctoria greenei. Next base: position 183,313,210 of record JAYESD010000005.1, read on the forward strand.
GAGTCACAAGGAACAAGGTGATTCGATGGTGTAAAGTTCAATGGGAGCACCACACAGAAAAAGAAGCAACTTGGGAGCTAGAAGACGATCTCAAGAAGGAATTTCCCCATCTCTTCTCTTCCGCGTCGAATCTCGAGGGCGAGATTCATTTTAAGGGGGGTAGGTTTGTAACACCCTCATTTTCATGCATCATGCCATACATACACTCATATACATGTTTAACATCAGCCCACAACAAGAGGAATGAGTTTAAAATCGATTCGGAGCATTTAAAATTGATTTGGAGCAAAATCGCACTTAAAATGCAGGAAAGTGCGGACTAGTCCGATTTTACTGAGGACTAGTCCGATTTCTCTCTGACTAAAAACGGACTTGTCCGTTTTTGCTGCGGACTAGTCCGATTTTGGCTCTGGAAACTTTCGGACTTGTCCGATTTTGTGCGGACTAGTCCGATATTCCATGAATCCTTGAAAATTTGCTAAGTCCCTGGACTCTTCCGGACTAGTCCGGTGTTCCAGCGGACTTGTCCGTTTTCCTTTCTGACTAAGATCGGACTTGTCCGATTTTTGGCCAGACTTGTCCGATTTTCTCTCTGGACGACTTCGGACTAGTCCGGTCCTGTCCGGACTTGTCCGATATTTCGTGACTCCGAGATTGACCTTTTGTTTTACGACTTGTTTCTTGGGTTTCACGTCAAGTGGGCCTAGGGACGTCGTGCCCAACTCTTTTAGGGCCCATGTGGGACTCTAAACCGGCCTCTACTCATCCCAAACTCGAAATCCATCTAACCCTAGCCTCCACCCCTATATAAACAACCCCACCCCTTGGTTTGACATCTATTTTCCACTTTTCCACCCACCCAAACCCTAGTTCGTGGGGAGCCACCATCAAGGAGGGAGGGGAAGATCCCAAACAAGAAGAAGAAGAGGAGGAAACGAAGGAGGATCAAGATCTCCACCAAGTTTCGTCCTTCACCACCAATTCATCCCCAAGTTCATCACCAACCCTAGATCATCAAGATCCAAGTGTTACCTCCAAGTTTCTTGGTTCATTGGAGTTCTAAACACCTGGTATACCTTCTATTCTCTTTTCCTTACGAGAATTCAACCCCTAATCTCCAAACCCACGTCGATCTAGAAAACCCTAATCCGCTGATCTCGCAGAGTGCGGACTTGTCCGGTCCCAAGCGGACTAGTCCGATCTTTCTGGTTAAATTGTGTTGAATTAATTCTAAAATTTGATCTAATCGAATCCAAACCTGTATAAACTTGTTAAAATCTATTAGAACTAGTTAGTGATCATTAAAAGCAATCTAGTAACAAGTTCTACCTTGCATTGCATCAATCATGCATGTCATATTGAGTAATATTTGTGCACTCTTTGATTGTGTTTCTTGTCTTGTATGTTTATTGTGTGGATTAGACGGATTTGCGCTAGAGAGTGCCACGGAGGATCTACAGCATCAAGAGTTTGAAGGCTTTGACCCTAATCAACAGCAAGAGCAAGGCAAGTGTCCTTGAAGCATATTGATCCTGTTTTAAAATAAATGTTTTGTTTGCAAAACTGCATGGTTGTGTCAAATTGATGGGAATCCTATGGTAGGAAGTTTACTAGTTTTGTTTGACCACCCTTGTCACCTGGAATTTATAGTAGAGAGAGTCGGGAAGGCTTTTTACTTTTTGCTTCGCTTAATCAACTGGGATGGAAAACAACTATACCAATCAATTTATTTATGCACGAATGAGATTATGGTTAACATGAACCAGTTAAATATGGTATGGTAATGGGTGATCTAAGCAAGCCTGGTATGTGGATGGGTTGGATGTTATGGTGGTTTGCTTGCTTTAGATCTAAGGACCGGTTCATGCGAGAATAAGCCAGGACTACAGTGCCACCACGAGGCCAAGTTATGGGTGCGGCGTAGCTGATTAATTAGGGCTTTGCTAGTGCTGTTTGGACCATTGTGGATGCTCGGGGAAGGGGTAGTTGGATTGGGTTTGTTGATGATTGGTGGAACTACCCTGGGATCCGAATGGCTCAAGAGGGGGCCCTTGGTTGAAGATGTGCTCTGCGGGAGACATCGCCACCGGTGAAACCTCAGTGGGGTCTAAATAGGCTAGTAATCCCTTTGTAAAGGCTATTTTGTGATCTCTTGGCCACACACCAACGGAAGTGTGTAATGTGACCGACGGGTCATGGGCATAAGGGAGGTTCTTAGTCGCCGAAGGGTGATGAAATCACGAACACGTGGGTAAAGAGGTACAAACTCTGCAGAGTGTTAACTAAAACTATCATGATAGCCGTGCTCCCGGTTATGAGCGCCTGGACAACTTCCATGATTAGAGGGAAATTGGAATTTGGGATGGTCATGGTTTGATAATGGTTATGGATGGTTATGGATTAATTTCTGGTATCGAATATGGTTATTGGCAATGGTGAAATCTGGACTTATTGATGATGGTAATGAATTCAGTTTGGTATTATAGTATTACTCGTGATTATGTTGGGATTACTTCACATACATATAATATATTGCTTTTCAAATGTTTTACTGTACTTTTCAGCACTTACCATTATTATTGTCGTCATTTGAATCAGCCACATGTCATACTTTCCACACTTGCTGAGTACGACATGTACTCACTCTTGCAATCCCCACCCCAACAGTTGCAGGTCAGGACTGGGATTTTAATGGTGATAATGCGGAGTTCTAGGCCGTGTCTACCGTCAGCTTTGCCTGTGGTGTTGATTGGAGCTGCGCATACATACCCTGTCGCTTATGCTGCATAGTTGCTTAGTTAGCTTAGTTGTTTAATTAGTTTATTTCCGCTGCATTAGTTGAACTTGTCATTAATATTCATTAGAGCTTGTATTCGAGGATTTAATGAATTGTGTAATAAGAGTACTTATTTAATAATTTGAGCTGTGGTAATTTTCTGTATATCCTTTCGTGATTGCACTCGTATATGTGTGATGAACATCCTGGGCACACATATGCGTTAGCTTGGTTCATTTTCGGAACCGGGCGTCACATATTATTAGCATTATTATTTAAAACATGGTTATAATCTGTTTATTGTTTGTGAATCTCTTGTGTATGTGTGTTAAACATCCTTGACACACATATGCATCACGCTTGGTTCATTTTCGGAACCGGGTGTCACAAATTGGTATCAAAGCCGTGTTTGACCGTAGGACACATGCCTAGGTAGAACAGACACCGCAAACCACTTAGGACTTCTTTCCTATTCAAAATTAGCCTGTTTTGCGCTATTTTGCCTTCCACTAGCTATATAATGTGGGAAAATCGCGTTTTTGCTGCTACTGCAACTTTTGCCATTTTTGCATCTTTTTGAGCAAATGCACATCCTCTCATCTAAATATATGGCTGCTGCAATTTCAGTATTGATGTTTGCATTTTTCTCTAATATTCTCATATTTTCTTATAGATGGCTCACACCAAAATGACAGCCCGCAAGAGAGCTGGTTTGCCACCCCTTGGAAGCAAGCTTAGGCCTCGCAAGGAGCCGAGAATGGAACCATCCCAAGAGAAGGAAGAAGTGAGTTCTCCCGCTAAAGAAATTGAGCATGAACACTTCAACACAATGGAAGAAGACCCTGAAATGGTGGAGTCCTGTGATGATGAGGAGGAAGAGGAAGATCCTGAGATTGTGGAATTTTATGATAGTGAGGAATGAGAAGATGAAGCCCAAGATGAGGATGAACCGCAAGATGAGGAGGAACCACAAGAGGGTGAACCCGTTGCACATGAAGAAGTACTGAAAGCTCAAGAGAACACAACACGGCCAAGCGAAGCTAGAAAGGAGGACAAATGCATAGTTTACCGTGATGCCCAAGAATTCTGTTCTGATGGCACTGATGGAGGATTTGCAGCTAGGCAAGTGAAGGAGTTCCTTGATTTATGCAAGATGCACCCGGATTATTATGTCAAGAGGATTCCTCGCCATGGACGCAGAGAATGGAGAGCTCAAGTTACGGTTCTTGCCAGAGATGAGGTGGTCACCCGACACTTCGCCTCCACATGGAGAGCCACCAGGGAGCAATCTATTGATGATGTCACTTGGGATGCACTTACTAGATTGTTGTTGATGGCTGTTATATACAAATTTCACCCATCAATATAACTTAATTATGTGAAAGAAATATCATTTCTTGCACACATCACCTTTCTATTTAACCTATTTCCACTTGTACTTGAAGAAATTGGTGCATGCAGACATTTTACATAGAATTGAAGTGAAACAAGGGGATGGATCCTATAAAATATCATCCCAACCAATCAAGCATCGACACATGGCACCACACGGATCAAATGGCCCACAAACAGAAGTATCTGAGGCCATCCAACGGTGTAGCACCCATATCATGGAATGGGACCCACCTATCAGTCACTTGGAGGAAGAACTGGCCGTTTGGAGCCAAGACCAGGTTGGCTAACCCCTCCTAGTCGGCCGACTAGGTCATGGCGCCAAACGCGGTCAAACGCCACGTGTTGGCTCCTCCCGGCTTGAAGAAGTAAGTGGTGACTGATTTGCATGCTTTTGGTGGCGGGAACCGACCCTTCTCCAAGCTATAAATAGGACCCCTCACCCCTCACTTCAACACACACCACTTGAGTATCATTCTATTGTATACCCTAGTTCTCTTAGTCCATATTGGAGTTAGGCTAGGAAGGAGAGCCTCTAGTCCCAAGTCCAAGTTGGGAAAGGTATGGCTCATGTATCTTTTCTTATATTTGTGACTTTATGCATAATAAATATATTATCTTTAGTCTTCTTTTATTCATATACATGGATGAAGCATTTCTTGTTTGATTGTGGATTCCATGTATGTGGTAGGAATAGTCTTTATGATCATGCCTTAATGTCATTATACTATAATCATAAACACTATAAACCCCCACTATAGTCTAAGTAGTTATGATATGATCATGTTAGTATGAATAACTTATGCTATGTCTCAACATTGGTTCAATGATTATTTAGTTCATTACCTTAGGATGGCTTGTGCTGCGGCTCTTAAGGTATTTAATTAATATGCTAGCATGGTGCTAGGATAGTTAGGTAGCGTTGGATGTCTCGTAGACCTACTGATTGAAGAGGTAGGAGTAGGTAGTGACATCCCTATCTAGCCTTTGTAATCCTCCACGTTCGGCTATGCCACATGCTCTTGGTGGGAGTCGTCCTAGTATTGCTAGGGGTAAACCCGTGCCCAATGTGTTGAACAACTTAGCATAAGTATTCACCATTGACATACTCATTAGTTTCTAACTTAGGCTATGTATATGTATACTAGAAGCATTGTAGGAGCAACTCCTCAACTCTTAGTCTAACATCCATTAGGACTCATCTACCCTTTAGAATATATTGCTTAGGTGTGTGTCACACTACCCATATATTATCAACTTACCCCCGTCTCTATAATTGATTAGTATCCCATATCTTGATCATAAGAGTAGTGTTTAATTTACTCCATTGCCTTCCTTTGGGATAAATATGATACCTCGGGAATGCTCTTGGGTGAAATGCTACTTGCGAGTTTCTGTGCACTTGTGGACCTCATCTCTTACTAGAGATGATCCGTGACGTTAGTAGCTGTCAACAAGCATTTCTTGCGTCGTTGTCGGGGAAGGCAAAGGAAGTGAAGGATATCTATCTCTTATGATTAAGCTATAGATACTAGTAGTTATTAGACAAGATTACCCTTGTTTGTTTTCTCCTTTTATGGTGAAAACAGGGTAGTGTTGGCTAACCCATTTCATGGGATGGCCAACGAGGATGCTAGTGCTCAACTGCAAGACAATTCAAGGCGTACCTCAACAGATATCCGCTAGGCAACACAATCGCCTTTAGCAGAAGAATTTCAGCTTCCAGTAGAAGCCAAAGTCATCCATCCCCACGCTTGGGGGAGGCTCCAAGAGTTCTTCTTGGTTTGCCTCCACCATGGGGTGGTTAGTTGGCTCTTCATCCAACACTCATGTCATGGGTCGGCTCCGCCAACCCATGACTACATTCGTGCTGGAGCTGAAGGAGCCCTATTCTCATTCATCATGAATGAGAATATGGTCTCTACTCGAGGGGTGGATTGAAGAATGCTCTACTTCCCTTAGCTTGGTATGCACACCACTTAAAAAGGTGGACATGCTAGTTAAGGAACTACACCTTCCATTGAAGTATCACGAAGATCAAGCCAATGGAGGACTATTTGGATGATCCAAGCCATGGATATTCACATGATTTGTGAAAATCCATGTCAACATGGTCCACTTTGTGACACCCGTTTCCGAAAATGAACCAAGTGTACGCATATGTGTGCACAGGATGTTGAACACACATACACGAGTGTATTCACAAAAAGATATATAGAAAATTACCACAGAACATATTAATTAACCACTTTTATTCCATGATTCATAATAATACTCAAATACAAGCTCCAATGAATATTAATGTCACGTTTGAACTAATGCAACAGAAATAAACTAATTAAGCAACTAAGCAGCTAAGCAAATAAGCATAAGGGTATAGCGCAACTCCAATCAACACCACAGGCAAAGTTGACGGCAGATACGACCTAGAACTCTGCATTATCATCGTTATACTCCCAATCCTGACCGACAACTGTTGATGGGGGAATTGCAAGGGTGAGTACATGTCGTACTCAGCAAGTGTGGAAAGTATCATGTAGCTGATTCAAATGACGAATATAATAAAGGCTAAATACTGAAAAGTACATTAAAATATTTGAAAAGCAATATATTAAATGTATGTGAGGTAAACCCATCATAAACCATGTAATTACCATAATACCAGTCCATATTCAATATCCATCATCCATATTCCAGATTATTACCATCAGCATCTTCCATGTCCCATTTATCATAATTCAATTCACAACCATAACCAGTACCAAACCATCCCAATACCAAAATCCCTCTAATCATGTGAGGGTCCAGGTTGCTCATAACTAGGAGCACGACTGTCATGACAATTTTTAGACACACTCTACAGAGGTTGTACCGCTTTACCCACGTGTTTGTGATTTCATCACCTTGCGGTGACTAAGGAATCTAAATTATGCAGTCTCACACTTCCTTAGGTGTGTGGCCAAGAGATCAAAAAATAGCTTTTACAAAGGGACTACTAGCATGTACGGACCCACTGAGGTTTCACTGGTGGCGATGTCTCCAACTAGGCACATCTTCAACCAAGGGCCCCCTCTTGTGCCATTCGGATCCCAGGGAGTCCTGCCAACCATATCCAAACCCAATCCAACTCACCTTCCCCAGTGCGCCAAATGATCCGCTCAATACTAGCAATACCCTAATTAATCAGCTACACCGCACCCATACTTGGCCTTGTGGTGGCACTATAAATCCTGAATGATCGCTCCACGGACCGGTCCTTAGATCTAAATCAAGCAAAACCACCGTGACATCCAACCCATCCACATACCAAGCTTGCTTAGATCACCCTTTACCATATCAATTGACCAGTTCATAGTAACCATAATCTCATTAATGCATAATTAAATAGTATAGTTGTTTTCCCATCCCAATCAATTAAGCGAAGCAAAAAGGTAAAAAGCCTTTCCCGACTCTCTACCATGTATTCCAGGTGACAAGGGTGGTTAACAAAGCTAGTAAACTTCCTAACATAGGATTCCCATCAAATTGACACAAGCATGCAGTTTTGCAAACAAAACATTTATTGTCAAAATAGGATCAATATGTTCAAGGATACTTGCCTTGCTCTTGAGCTTGGTTTGGGTCAAAGTCTTCGAAATTCTGGTACTGGAGGTCCTCTGCAGCACTCTCTAGCGGAAAACCTTCTATTCCACACAACGGACATACAAAACAGGAATTACAATCAAATAATGCTCATATAATACTCAATATGTCATGACATGCATGATTAATGCAATTATGAAGTGAAACTTGTTAATGAGTTGCTATTAATGTTCATTAACTGGTTCTAAGAGTTTTTAACAAGTTTGGACAGGTTTGGAATTGATTCGAGTCAATTTGGAATTAATTCAGCACAATTCAGATTGAGAGGCAGGAAAAGTCCGGTTTGAGGGTCCGAACTAGTCTGCCCTGGACAGACTGCAAATTAGGGTTTTCTTGATCTATGAGGATTTGGAGAATTGGGTTGAATTGATGTGGAAAAAGAGAAAGTAGAAGGTATACCACGTGTTTAGAACTCCAAAGATCAAGAATTGAAGATGGAACATGGATTTTGACGATCTAGGGTTGATGATGAAGAGTTGAAGGTGAATTGGTAATGAGGAATGAAAACTCGATGAAGATCTTGATTACTTGATCTTATTTAGTTTCCTCCTCCTCTTCTTCCTGCTCGGGATCTCTTTCTCCCTCCTTGATGGTGGCTCTCCACGAACAAGGGTTTGGGGTCTTTCAATTGAGGCAAAAGGATGTAAAGTCAAGAGGTGGGATTGTTTATATAGGGGTGGAGGGCTAGGGTTTGATGGATTTCGAGTTTGGGGTGGGTGGAGGCCATGTAGGGGTCCCACATGGGCTCCAAAAGGGTTAAGCACGACTTCCTTGGGCCCAATTAAGGTAAATACCCAAACACAAGTCATGGAGGAAAAGATTGAACCCGAGTCGGGCACACCGGACAAGTCCGCTAGGGGACCGGACTAGTCCGATGTTGGACACAGACGAACACGGATAAGTTCGGTAGGGTGTCCAGGCAAGTCCAGTCTTGTCCGGAGAGGAAAACGGACAAGTACGACATGGATCGGACAAGTCCGGGGATTTGGTAACTTATTCAAAAATCGTACCAAATATCGGCCGAGTCCACACTCAAACATGGACAAGTCCGGAACGGAACAGAGACTCAATCGGACTAGTCCGTAGCAAAAACGGACAAGTCCGGAGGGAAACAGAGAGGGAAACCAGACTAGTCCAGGTTACAAACTGGACAAATCTGTACTTCTACAGACTTTTAAGTGTTTTTTTGCTTCTAATTCATTTTAAACTTATTTCTTTTTACGTGGATTGATGTTAAACATGTATTAGAATGTGTGTAATGCATGACGGATGAAAATGAGGGTGTTACAAACCTACCTCCCTTAAAATGAATCTCGCCCTCGAGATTCGACGCGGAAGAGAAGAGATAGGGAAATTCCTTCTTGAGATGATCCTCCAGCTCCCAAGTTGCCTCTTATTCTGTATGATGCTTCCATTGAACTTTACACCATCTAATAAACTTGTTTCTTGTGACCCTCTCCTTGGTTTCCAAGACCTTGACCGGTTGCTCCGCATAAGTCAAATCCACCTCTAATTTCAATTCTTCCATTGGCACTTGTTCTTCCGGTACCCTTAGACACTTTTTGAGTTGGGAAACATGAAATACATCATGAACATCCGATAGATGTGTTGGCATCTCCAACTTATATGCCGCTTCTCTTCTTTTGTCCAAAATCTTGAATGGACCAATGCATCGAGGTGCTAGCTTGCCTCTTATGTTAAACCTCTTATGACCTCTCATTGGTGACACTTTGAGATATACGAAGTCTCTCACTTCGAAGGCTAGTTTCCTTCTCCTATTGTCCGCATAGCCTTTTTGCCTTGATTGAGCATCCCTCAAGTTTTTGTGAATAATCTGAACTTGCTTCTCAGCTTCTTGCAGCATGTCAGGTCCAAACACTTTATTCTCTCCTGTCTCATTCTAGAACAAAGGCGTCCTACACTCCCTTCCATATAGTGCTTCATATGGTGACATCTTCAAGCTTGCTTGGTAACTATCGTTTTATGAGAATTCCGCATATGTCAAGCTTTTGTCCCAACGTTTCCCATGCTTCAAAGCACAAGCTCTTAATATGTCCTCCAAAATCTGATTGGTCCTCTCAGTTTGTCCATCCGTTTGAGGGTGATATGCTGAGCTGAAATTCAACCTTGTACCTAATGCTTCATGCAACTTTTGCCAAAACCTGGAGGTAAATTAAGAACCTCTATCTGACAATATCCTCTTTGGAACTCCATGCAAACACACTATTCTTCCCATATACAGTTCCACCAATTTCTCTCCATTAAAGGTGGTCTTGATGGGAATAAAGTGAGCTGACTTCGTAAAACGATCCAAAATTACCCATATAGAGTCATAACAAGACTGAGTTCGCGGTAAACCAACTATGAAGTCCATTCCAATTTATTCCCACTTCCATTTCGGAATCTGCAATGGTTGCAATAATCCAGCTGGTCTTTGATGTTCCGCCTTCACTCATTGGCACACATCACACAATGCTACATATTCAGCTATATCCTTTTTCATGCTAGCCCACCAATAACAAGTCTTCAAGTCCTTGTACATCTTCGTACACTGGGATGAATTGAGTATGGTGAGTCATGTGCCTCCTTTAATATTGTCTCCCGAATATGCTTCACATTAGGCACGACAATCCTTTTTCCAAGCCATAAGGTACCATGTTCATCCTCATCTGTCGGTACCCTACGTACCGGGTACCCCACGATACCGCAACAAGTGCAAGAAAGTTCCATCCGTCAGAGTCAAAGGCCCTTGCAGGTCCCACATGTAATTTTGCACCGGACCTGCTCCCCTCACATGGCTGGCTCCTGGGTTAACACGTGTAAAATAAGACCGAAACAAAATTCCCAACCAAGGGAAGCTCCGGTGACTACACGTGTACGATAGCCCCGGACCTAGCCCCCGTCAGAGAGGAGCTCCGTTACCGACACGTGTACAAAAACCCCAGACCTACTCTCCCGCAAGGGAAAGCTCCGGATCTGCCATGTGTGGAGCCTCCGGACCTTCATCTCCAACAGAAATACAAGCCGATCATGACCATTACAGACATTCAAGGATGATTAAAGCGGCAATTGCAAGGTTTGATAATGTGTCATTAATGCCATTTTAATGACACACGATCAGTGCACCATTAATAGGGGTAACGCTGCCATGAAGGCACATTATCACACTATTAATTATACTTAATACCCTTTAGATAGTGTATTAGGTCATTAAGCACTCCAGGGCCACATGTCGGGCTAGGTCAGCTTTGTAATGGTTAGTCCTTAGAACTATAAAAGGGCTACACCGCACAAATATGGGGGCGATGGAAGCTGATTCGACTTGACTCTAGCGAACGCACTCGCTCAATACAATCACACAAACCTCGCGGAGTAGGGTGTTATGCTTAGGCAGCCCGAACTACGTAAATCTCTGAGGCCACCATCTTGATATTGATCTCTGCGTGCCCCAACCACAAAAGAACCTTCGCGGGCTGCTTCTCAGCGGGTCTGGGGGAAGTGTCGTATCAAACACTTTGACATTTGGCACGCCAGGTAGGGGGGCAATCCCGAGATCACAAGATGGTGAATTCAGCTGATGGATCATCCAACGGTAATCATGCTGAACAACCTACAGGAGGCAACCCCTCCAACATTCAGCAACCAGCAGGTGCCAATGCTCCGGCAGGCACAGTAGCACCATATGTTCCGGCAAATAATGCCGATTAGCGAGATGGGGCATCTGCGTCGATCACCGCATCGACAAACAACAACCCCGAGCATGCGCTCATTGCTGAGCGAGCTCTTCTGCAACATCCACCACCTCCAGGTGCACCGTCCCCAGGGTGCTATGGAGCAGTGGAGGACTGATGTCGACCATCTGGTCACAGCTACGGCTGCAGGAATCAGTAACCAAGGTCCTCCCCCTTTAGGGCGAGCACCTTCACAATGACGGACCCTGTCCACCCGGCTTGGTTCACAAGCCTCTCAACAGAGGAGACGTGCTGCCTCCCAGTGCGACGCCCGGTTCCAAAAAATGAACCAAGCTAACGCATATGTGTGCCCATGATGTTCATCACACATACACGAGTGCAATCACAAAAGAGTATACAGAAAATTACCACAAGACAAGATTAATTAACCAAATTTTATTACACAAACCATATTATCCTCGAATACAAGCTCTAATGAATATTAATGACAAGTTCAACTAATGCAGCGGAAATAAATTATTTAAGCGACTAAGCATAAGGGATAGCGCAGCTCCAATGACACCACAGGCAAAGCTGACGGTAGACACGGCCTAGAACTCCGCATTATCACCATTAAACTCCGAATCCTGACCTGCAACTGTTGGGGGGATTGGAAGAGTGAGTACATGTCGTACTCAGCAAGTGTGGAAAGTATGACATGTGGCTGATTCAAATGATGACAATAATAATGGCAAAGTGCTGAAAAGTACATTAAAACATTTGAAAAGTAATATATTACATGTATGTGAAATAAACCCATCATAATCATAAGAAATATCATAATACCAGTCCACAATTCACCATCCTCATCAATAATTCCATATTTCGCCATTTGCCAATAACCATATTCAATACCAGAAATTAATCCATAATCATAATACCAACCATAACCATCCCAAATACCATCCCAATACCGAGTACCCTCTAATCATGGAAGTTGTCCAGGTGCTCATAACCGGGAGCACGACTATCATGATAGTTTTAACACTCTGTAGAGTTTGTACCACTTTACCCACGTGTTTGTGATTTCATCACCCGTCGGTGACCAAAGAACCTCCCTTTTGCCAATTACACTTCCTTTGGTGTATGGCCAAGAGATCACAAAATAGCCTTTACAAAGGGATTACTAGCCTATTTAGACCCCACTGAGGTTTCACCGGTGGCGATGTCTCCCACTGAGCACATCTTCAACCAAGGGCCCCTTCTTGAGCCATTCGGATCCCAGAGTAGTCCCGCCAATCATCAACAAACCCAATCCGACTACCCCTTCCATGAGCATCCATAATAGTCCAAATAGCACTGGCAAAGCCCTAATTAATCAGCTACGCCGCACCCATACTTGGCCTCATGGTGGCACTGTAGTCCTGGCTTATTCTCGCATGATCCGGTCCTTAGATCTAGAGCAAGCAAACCACCATAACATCCAACCCATCCACATACCAGGCTTGCTTAGATCACCCATTACCATACCGTGTTGACCAGTTCATGTTAATCCATATAACATTAATGCATAATTAAATAATATAGTGGTTTCCCATCCCAAATAATTAAGCGATGCAAAAGGTAAAACCCTTCCCGACTCTCTACCATAAATTCCAGGTGACAAGGGTGGTTTAACAAATCTAGTAAACTTCCTACCATAGGATTCCCATCAAATTGACACAAGCATGCAGTTTGCAAATAAAACATTTATTTTAAAATAGGATCAATATGCTTCGAGGACACTTGCCTTGCTCTTGCTGTTGATTAGGGTCAAAGCCTTCAAACTCTTGGTGCTGAAGATCCTCCGCGGCACTCTCTAGCGCAAATCCGTCTAATCCGCACAATAAACATACTAGACAAGAAACACAATCAAAAAGTGCACAAATATTACTCAATATGACATGACATGCATGATTTATGCAAATGCAAAGTAGAACTTGTTAATTGATTGCTTTTAATGATAACTAACTAGTTCTAATAGCTTTTAACAAGTTTATACAGGTTTGGATTCGATTAGATCAAATTTTAGAATTAATTCAACCCAATTTAACCAGAAGGATCGGACTAGTCCGCTAGAGACCGGACAAGTCCGCCCTCTGCGAAGATCAGAAGATTAGGGTTTTCTAGATCGACGTAAATTCGGAGATTATGTGTTGAATTCACGTAAGGAAAAGATAATAGACGGTATACAAGGTGTTTAGAACTCCAATGAATCAAGAAACTTGGAGATAACACTTGGATCTTGATGATCTATGGTTGGTGATGAACTTTGAGATGAATTGGTGCTGAAGGACGAAACTTGGTGGAGATCCTGATCCTCTTTCGTTTCCTCCTCTTCTTCTTCTTGCTTGGGATCTTCTCCTCCCTCCTTGATGGTGGCTCCCCACGAACTAGGGTTTGGGTGGGGTGGAAAAGTGGAAAATAGATGTCAATCCAAGCGGTGGGGCTGTTTATATAGAGGTGGAGGCTAGGTTTAGATGGATTTCGAGTTTTGGGATGAGTAGAGGCCGGTTTAGAGTCCCACACGGGCTCTAAAAGAGTTAGGCACGACGCCCCTAGGACCACTTAACGTGAAACCCAAGAAACAAGTTGTAAAACAAAAGATCAACTTGGAGTCATGAAATATCGGACAAGTCCGAAAAGGACCGGACTAGTCTGAAGTCGTCCAGAGAGAAAATCAGACAAGTCTGGCCAAAAATCGGACAAGTCCGACTTTAAACAGAGAGGAAAATGGACAAGTCCGCTGGAACACCGGACTAGTCCGGAAAAGTGCAGGGACTTAGCAAATTTTCAAGGATTCATGGAATATCGGACTAGCCCGCACAAAATCGGACAAGTCCGAAAGTTTCCAGTGCCAAAAATCGGACTAGTCCGCATCAAAAACGGACAAGTCTGTTTTTAGTCAGAGAGAACTCGGACTAGTCCTGAGTAAAATTGGACTAGTCCGCACTTTCCCACGTTTTAAGTGCGATTTTGCTCCAAATCAATTTTAAATGCTCCAAATCAATGTTAAACTCGTTCCTCTTTATGTGGGTTAATGTTAAACATGTATATGAGTGTATGTAGGGCATGATGCATGAAAATGAGGGTGTTACACCCAGCAGGTGACTTCGTTGCCCCCCAGGGCGCGATGCACCCACACAATTACCAGGATTTTGACTCATGACCTGCGGTCGGAACTGGATCACCGATACCGACAACAGGATGGCCGTGTCCACATTGAGCGTGCTCGCGAAAGCAGAGAGGCTCGGGACAACCTTGCTCCTCAAGGAGTAGGAGGAGGTTGTTCTGCCCTGGCCATGCACTTACGTATGGTCAGGTGGCCACGGAAGTTTTGGCCTCACTTGCCGGAAAAATTCGACGGGACAATCAACACCGCCGAATTTTTTCAAATCTACTCAACTGCCATGTTGGCAGCAGGAGGTGATGAGGCTGTGGTGGCCAATTACTTCCCGGTGGCCTTAACCGGGACTGCAAGGTCCTGGTTCATGAGTCTTCCACCTGACTCCATTAATAGTTGGGCGGAACTATGCCAGCAATTCACTGCCAACTTCGGGAGCTCCTACACCCGACCCGACACTGAACTGGACTTGTTTGCTGTAAAGCAAACTTTGGGGGAATCGCTACGGTCCTTCATCCAGCGATTCTCTCAAGTATGAAATACCATTCCTTCTATCTCGAGCTCTTCTGTTATCGTTGCATTCAGAAAGGGTGTTCGAGATAAGAAGATGCTAGAGAATCTGGCTATTAAAAAAGTTACCAGTGTCATGGAACTCTTCAGCCTAGCCGACAAATGCGCCAGAGCTACGGAGGGCCGTGAAATGCACTCCAAGCCAGCTCCAGAGGTCAACTGGAAGTCTTCCAAAACTGAAGCCGCTACCTCCGGTAGTGGTAAGAAAAAGAAGAAGCCCAATGGCAAAAAGAAGTCATCGGCCTGCGCTCCAGCTGCAGCTGCTGCAACTCCTGGAAGCTGGGGGCCAGGCCCCGAGAAGCGACCTCGTCCTTCATCAGAGGACGTCAACAATTCCAAAGCATATAGTCCGATACACAATACGAATCGACACAACTTGGAAGAGTGTCGGGAGGTCCAGAACCTTGCCGAGCGCTACCACAAGCGCCAGTAAGAAGCTCCTTTACGGCAAACAGAAGGAAAACAAAAGGTCGATGAAGCTCTAGCTGAAGAGGAGCTAGGTTTCCAGGATCCTAAAAAGGTCTTGAAAGCCGTTTACAACACTATCAACGACGACTTTGACGCCTCTGACAATGAACTTCGAAAGACCTTGAACACCATCTATGGTGGTTCTTGGGACATCACCTCTCGTCGCATCCTTAAGACAATACGGCCACGGTAGCTCCTGCTGCTAAGGCAGAACCACGTCAGAAATGGATGGACACACCCATCATTTTCGATGCTTCAGACTGTCCCCGAAACATGATCGGGGTTGATCAACTCCCGTTGATGGTGTCACCCACCATTAACAATATCCAAATCCACCATGTCATGGTGGACGGAGGTTCCGGGCTAAAATCTCATAAGCTTCGAAGCTTTCGTTAAGCTTCAGCTCGGGCCATTGGACCTTCGCCCATCCCGACCATTCTCCGGAGTAGGTCCGGGAATCGTTACTCCTATTGGTTCCATTACACTCCCGGTGACCTTCGGGACCCGGGAGAACTATAGAATCGAGAAATTGATCTTCGACGTAGCGCAGATCATTCTGCCCTTCAATGCCATTTTGGGCTGGCCAGCTTTATAAGAGTTTATGGCTGTCGCCCATTATGGTTATTTGGTGTTGAAAATGCCAACACCCACGGGCGTTCTCCGGATCCGTGGAGATCGTACCGCAGGAGTTACTGCACTGGAAGAACTCTATGTGCTTACCACAGCGCAAGAGGAAGCATCTGGTAAGGAGCCAGCTGCGAATCCTCCAAGCATTCGTCACAAAGGCTCTACCCCCGCACCTCGTGTGCAACCAAGCGACAATGTTGACATTCCCGTCAAAGTCGTCCAAATTGGTTCCGATGCTGCTTAGACTACCCGTATATCGGGAGGTCTGAACAACGAATAGGAACTCGCACTCATCACTTTCCTCCGGGCTAATATCGACGTGTTTGCCTGCCAACTGTCACAAATGCCTGGGATCCCTAGGGAGGTGATTGAGCACAATCTGAAGATTTACCCAGACGCACGACCCGTACACCAGAAGCCCCAGAAGCAATCAATCGAGCGGCAAAACTTCATCCGAGAGGAAATCAAAAAGTTGCTCGAAGCTGGATTCATCCGAGAAGTCTTCCATCCAAAATGGCTGGCAAACCCAGTTGTTGTACCCAAGCCCAGTGGGAAGCTTCGGATGTGTATCGACTACACCACCTTAAATATGGCATGTCCAAAAGATCCATTTCCACTCCCAAGAATAGATCAGATAGTTGACTCCACCTCCGAGTGTGAACTACTGTGTTTCTAAGATGCATATTCTGGATATCATCAAATCCAAATGTCTAAGGAAGATGAAGAACATACTGCCTTCATAACGTAGATGGATTGTATTGTTATACTACCATGCCATTTGGTCTTAAAAATGCTGCTTCAACATTTGTGTGAGCTATGTACAAAACATTTGGAGAGCTAATTAGAGACTTGGTGGAGGTGTATGTTGATGACATTGTCGTGAAGATAAAAAACAAGGAGTTACTCCATGACAACTTACAAGCCGTCTTCGACAAGTTGCGCACTACGCACACCAAGTTGAACCCGGACAAGTGTGTCTTCGGGGTTAGCTCTGAAAAGCTTTTGGGATTCCCTGTGACTCATCGAGGAATCGAAGCAAATCCAGCAAAGATCAAGGCTATAGAAGAAATGCGGCCCCCAGCCCGCATAAGAGATGTCCAAAAGTTGACTAGATGTGTGGCTGCGCTTAGTCGGTTTATATCAAGACTGGCAGAACGGGCGCTATCCTTCTTCAAACTCTTGAGGAAGTCTGAACCATTTCATTGGTCTGAGGAAGCAGAAAAGGCGTTTTAAGAGCTGAAGCAGCTCCTCACCACACTACCAATCCTGGTAGCTTCGGACCTTGGTGAGCCTTTACTGCTTTATATTTCAGCAACTACAGAGGTTGTCAGTAAAGTTCTGGTCGCGGAAAGACTGGAGGCATCTCCAATTCAGGAGTCTAGACCCCTCCGAGACGGTTCGGAACTACTTGAAGGCAAGTCTAGGTATCAACCCTCAGGCATGAATCCTCAAGGCGAGATGCTAGAGGATCAACCTCCTTCAAATGAAGGAGTAACTCCTACTGAACAAAAAGATGCAGACCCCTCTGGGATGATCCGGGTCACTCCAGAAGAAGCTCCGGGTTCCTTCGGTAGGGACCAGAAAATTCCAGAAGAAGGTCTGGAGCCCTCCGGGAGGGTCCAGGTAGATGAGGAGGAAGCTTCGGGCCCCTCTAGGAGGGTCCGGACAGTCCAACGCCCTGTGTACTTCATCAGTAAAGTACTCCACGATGCCAAGACAAGATACATTGAGGTGCATAAACTGCTTTACGCAGTTCTTATCGCCTCAAGAAAGCTTCACCACTATTTCCAGGCCGAAAAAATATCAGTGGTAACTTCTTTTCCAATACGTGCAATTTTGCATAACCCTAATTCTACTGGGAATATTGCAAAGTGGTCAGCAGAGATGGCAGAATTCGATCTAGAATTCGTGTTAAGACAAGCAATTAAAAGTCAAGCATTGGCTGACTTTGTGGTGGAGTGGACTCCCTCTCCATCAAATCCTGGGGGCCACAATGACCAGAAACCAGAGCTCAAAGTTCTGGTATTCACTGAGCCCCACTGGACCCTCTACTTCAATGGCTCCATGCAAGAGAAGGGGGCTGGAGCTGGAATCCTTCTCCTAGCTCTGACCGGAGAGAAGGTCAAGTACATGGTACACCTTGATTTCAAGGCAACCAACAATATGGCGGAGTATGAAGCCCTCATCTAGGACTCAAGGTGGCACTATCTTATGGTGTAAAACAGTTGTTGAGAAAGGGAGATTCACAACTCATCATCAAACAAGTGAAAGGTGAATGCTCCTGTAACAATTCTCAATTAGCTGCTTATCTCCTTGAAGTCAAGAGGCTTCAGTAGGACTTCGAAGTCCTGGATCTCCATCACGTTTAGCGCCTTCATAACTCCAAAGCTGATGAACTCTCGATGAAAGCCTCAACCGGAGCTCCGTCTCCTGACGGAGTCTTCGGTCGGAGGTTGTCAAAACCAACAGCTTAGCCTGCCAAACTGAGCGAAGGGGGTGAGACCAGCACCTCGAAGCTGGCGGTCCCGGTGGCCCTATTACCATGGCGTTCACCAAGGGTCGTAGGTGCTGTCGAAAGCTCCAAGCAACCCAGCACGCAAGACTCAGAAGCTCAAGTTAGCTCCGATGCATGGATCTCGGAGATCCGGAGCTACTTGAAAGACAATATCCTTTTTGAAGACAGCGTATCCGCTAACCGGATTGTTAGATTGGCTAAAAGATACACGATGGTAGAAGGGGATCTCTATCGACGCGGTGCCAATGGAATCCTAATGCGGTGCATTGCAAGGGAAGAAGGTCGTGATCTTCTCGCGAAAATCCATGGAGGCGAGTGTGGGAACCACGCAGCTTCCCGCACGTTGGTTGGTAAAGCCTTACAACATGGCTTTTACTGGCCTACAACACTTCAGGATGCAGTTGAGCTAGTGAAGAAATATGAAGCATGTCAGTTCCATGCAAAAAAAATTCACACACCGGCTCAATCACTACAAATGATACCTCCTACATGGCCATTCGCTATGTGGGGCATGGATATCTTGGGACCTTTCCCAAAAGACGTCGGAGGTTACACGTTCCTATATGTCGCCATCGACAAGTTCACCAAGTGGCCGGAAGCAACTCCAGTAGTAAAAATCAACAAATAATCAGCAATTAAGTTCTTGAAGTCCATAACATGCAGATTTGGAGTTCCTAACAAATTCATGACTGACAACGGAACTCAATTCACAAGTGCTGCATTCCAAGAATATTGCGAAGACCTCGACATTCAACTTAGCTACGCTTCAGTAGCTCATCCAGCAAGCAATGGCTAAGCTGAGAGAGAAAATGCAGAAATCTTAAAAGGACTCAAGACACGCACATACAAGCGCTTGAAAAAGCATGGAGCTAACTGGATTGAAGAGCTTCTGTCCACACTGTGGGCGAATAGGACAACACCAAACCGGTCAAATGGGAGACTCCATTCTTCTTGGTGTACAGAGCTGAAGCAGTCCTTCTTCCGGAGATCACCTTGGGATCCCTCCGGGTCCAGATCTTCGACGAAGCCACGCAGGACCAGCTCCGACGTGAAGACCTTGATCTCGTCGACGAGGGAAGGGGCCAAGCAGCTGTTCAAAATGCACATTATCGCCAAGCGCTTCGGCGCTACCATCAAGGCATGTGCGTGACCGACAACTTGAAGAAGACGACCTAGTGCTCCGGAAGATACTAACTCGTGAAGGGATGAACAAACTTTCCCCCAGGTGGGAAGGTCCCTTCCGAGTCATTAAAGTATCCCGACCAGGGTGCATTCGCTTGGCAACTGAGGATGGGATCCCACTTCCCAATCCTTGGAACATCGAGCACCTCCGTAAGTTTTATGCTTAGAATCACGGAGGTGAGTCTGCAATTACACACAATGCATGTTGTAGAGTCATTATACAAAGACGAGCAAGTCCTCTAGGAGAACATCTGGACCCCTCCGGGAGGGTCCGAGAAGTTCAAGTAACACTTGACATAGTAACAGCACTAAAAGTGTAACTACTTGCTCTGGGCTAGTACAAGATGTATAGAACATTTAGCAGGGTCCAACACCCTAAGTGTGTCCTTGCGTCCCCTGTAATTTGGACATATAATTAAAGGCATTGTTATGTGGAAACAGACTCCACGTGCACTTACTTTTTGTACAAGGCTCAATATATCAAATTATTTTTACCCCGCTTGTCTATAATGAAGTTGTGCAAATCTTTTTGAGCTTTGTTGATTCACATGCATTACAAGCCTTATTGATAGTCTTTTTGGATCTTAATACTGCTAAATAGTCTACTTGCCTGAACGCCAAGCCAACATAGGTCCAAAGTGTGCTATCAACTTAGCCTGGTCCTGCACCCTAAGTACGCCGCTCTACCTACACCTCGGCAGGCCTTAGTAGGGTGAGTACTAAAAAGGCATGGAGATCCAAAAAGATTATATCAAAATGCTCGTTATCATGCTGAGTTTTTTCGGGCTCAAAGTTCAAATAAGAATAATAAGTAACAACCAATTTATAGACAAGAGGACGAATTTTACTTTTTCTCTTGCCTTTAATGTGCAGGAAAAGAAAAATTTCATAGTGTCGGTACCCTGGGTACCGTATACCCCTTGAGATTGCAAAGATCTCAAGGGAATATCATCTACTTGATTTGAAGACCTTCGGAGGCCCACATGTCAGACATAACCGGACCCGCTTCCTCAACACGGTTAGTCCCAGGGTCGCTACGTGTACTATCAAACCGGAGCTACCGCCCACAAGGGGGAAGCTCCGGGCTATGTACCATAGCGACACCCCCGGACCTAACCCCAGACCGAAGGAAGCTCTGGAACTGACACATGTTAGGTGGCACCGGACCTAACTGTTCCCCACAGTGTGCTCCGGTGCTGCCACGTGTCCAACCATCGGATCGATAGCCTCCAACCTCCGGAAGACTTCACAACGGCTCCGGATCTTTAAAGGGGAATCAAGGACTTCAAGACCCGATTAAGTGTCATTAATGCTATATTAATGACACACCATCGGACGACCTTAATTACAAGTAACGGTGCTATCAAATCCCGTAACTCGGTTATTAATGGCAATTAAGCGTATCAAATGTGTATCAATATTAGTAACCGCCAGGGCCACATGTCGGGCCAGGCTAACTTGTAATGGTCTGCCCTTGTACTATAAAAGGACAGGCCGACGATACACTCTACACTCTGAACACACAGACTAGACGCGCTCACTCTACACTCCGAACACACTCACAGGAGACACGCTCACTCTATATTGAGCTCATACATCCAATACAACACCAACACCCCGTGGAGTAGGGTATTACGCTCAGGCGCCCCGAACCACGTAAATCTTCGTGTCTCTTGTGTCACTTAACACTTCACCTTCTTGAATCTCTGCGCGCCCATACCGAACCTCAAACTCCTCTAACACTTTAGTAGTGTCGGGAGATCTGCCGGATCAAAACCACCGACAGTTGGCACGCCAGGTAGGGGAACCTGATATTTCAAGAATGATGAATTCAGCTGCTGGATCATCCAATGGTCATCCCGCTGTTCAAGCTGTTGGGGGTAATCCCTCCAATATGCAGCCACCAGCAGGAACCACGGTTCCAGCAGGAGTCACACTTCCACCACCGCGGCCTCCACCAGCAAATCAAGCTGGACAACGCGATGGTGCACCGGCGTCAATCACTACGTCGGCAAATCTTGACAACCCGGAACACGCACTTCATGCAGCACGTGCTCTTCTTCAGCGCCCACCACCTCCGGACGCATCCTGGGATGCAATGGAGCAGTGGAGGGCCGATGTGGAACATTTGGTTGCAGCAGCAGCCGACCGCATCAGCAACCAGGGTCCTCCTCCTTCAGGACAGGCCCCGTCGCAGCGATGGACCTTGTCCGGCAGACTTGGTCCGCACATTTCCAACAACAGGAGACGTGCTGCGTCACAGCAGGTGACGTTGTTGCCCTCTGGGGCACGATGCACCCACACGGTATCAAGGCTTTCAACTCATGACCTCCGGGCGGAGCTTGATCGCCGATATCGTCAACAAGATGGCCGAGTCCATATTGAGCGTGCTCATGAAAGACGAGAAGCTCAGGACATTCCTGCTCCTGAAGGAGTAGGAGGAGGCTGTTCGGCCCTGGCCATGCATCTGTGTATGGTCAGGTGGCCACAGAAGTTCCGGCCTCACCTGTTGGAGAAGTTCGACGGGACCGTTAATCCTGTTGAATTTCTTCATATTTACTCCACTGCTATCTTGGCAGCTGGAGGAAATGAGGCCGTAATGGCCAATTATTTCCCAGTGGCTTTAACTGGGACCGCCAGGTCCTGGTTTATGAGCCTTCCACCCAACTCCATCAACAGTTGGGAGGAGCTGTGCCGGCAGTTCACCGCCAACTTCGGGAGTTCATACACCCGACCAGGCACTGAACTGGACCTTTTTGCAGTCGTGCAAAAAGGGGGAGAATCCCTGCGATCATTCATCCAGAGGTTCTCTCAGGTACAAAACACTATCCCTTCTATCTCTAGTGCCTCTGTCATCGCGGCATTTAGACAGGGAGTGTGAGATAAGAAGATGCTGGAGAAACTGGCGATCAAGGAGATTACCAGTGTCACGGAACTCTTTAGCTTGGATGACAAATGTGTCAGAGCTACGGAGGGCCGTGAAATGCACTCCAAACCACCTCCGGAGGATCACAAAAAATCCTCCAAAGGCGAAGCCACTACCTCTGGGAGTGGCAAGAAGAAGAAAAAGACCAACGGCAAGAAGAAGCCATCGGCCGGTGCATCCAATGCTGCAGTTGCTACAGCTCCGGGTGGCCGGGGGCCACGCCCCGAGAAGCGACCTCGACCGTCTTCTGAAGACGGTGGCAAACCCAAAGTGTGGTGTCCAATTCACAAAACGGACAGCCACAGTTTGGAAGACTGCCGGGAGGTCCAAAACCTTGCCGAGCGCTACAACAACCGCCAGGAAGAAGGTCCTTTCCGTCAAAGGGAAGGAAAACAAAAAGTTGACAAAGCTCTGGCTGAAGAGGAGTTAGGTTTTCAGGATCCCAAAAAGGTACTTAAGGCCGTTTACACCTCCGTCGACAATGATTCTGACGTCTCTGACAACGAGCGTCGAAAGACCATGAACACCATTTTTGGTGGATCATGGGACATCACCTCCCGCCGCGTCATCAAGACTATGCGTCGGGACATGGCTGCTGTAGCTCCTACAGCTAGGGCGGAGCCTCATCAAAAGTGGATGGACACAGCCATCACTTTTGATGCTTCGGACTGCCCTCGAAGCATGGTTGGAGAAGGACAGTTACCTTTGATGGTATCTCCTACCATCAATAACATCCAGCTCCACCATGTCATGGTAGATGGAGGTTCGGGGCTTAACCTCATAAGCTTCGAAGCTTTTACCAAGCTTCATCTCTGACCCTCAGATCTCCACCCCTCCCGACCATTCTCCGGAGTAGGTCCGGGAGCCATTACCCCACTTGGTGCTATTACCCTCCCCGTTACCTTCGGGACCCGGGAGAAGTATCGCATCGAGAAGTTGGTCTTTTACATTGCTCAGATCAACTTACCCTTCAATGCCATCTTGGGTAGGCCTGCCTTGTACAAATTCATGGCAGCTGCTCATTATGGATACCTGGTATTGAAGATGCCAACACCAGTAGGTGTTCTCCGGATCCGTGGAGATCGCACTACCGGAGTAACTGCTCTGGAAGAACTCCATGCGCTTACTATGGCGCAAGAGGAGGACTCCAGACAGGAGCAAGCTCCAAAACCCCCGAGCATTCATCAGCGAGGCTCGACTTCTGCACCTCGTGTGCAGCCAAGCGGCGACACCGACATTCCCATCAAAGTCATCCAAATTGGTTCTGATGCCGCTCAGACCACCCGTATATCGGGGGGATTGAACGACAAATAGGAACTCGCTCTCATCACTTTCCTCTGGGCTAATGTTGACGTGTTTGCCTGGCAACCGTCACAAATGCCTGGGATCCCCAGGGAAGTGATTGAGCACAATCTGAAGATCTACCCCGACGCCCGGCTTGTGCATCAGAAGCCTCGGAAGCAATCCGTGGAGCGACAGAACTTCATTCGACAAGAAGTGAAGAAGTTGCTCAAAGCTGGATTCATCCGAGAAGTTTTCCATCCAAAATGGCTGGCAAACCCAATCGTTGTGCCCAAGGCCGGCGGGAAGCTTCGGATGTGTATCGACTACACAACACTAAATAAGGCAAGTCCAAAAGATCCATTCCCACTACCTAGAATAGATCAGATAGTGGATTCCACCTCCGAGTGTGAATTACTATGTTTCCTAGACGCATATTCTAGGTATCATCAAATCAGAATGTCTAGGGAAGATGAAGAGCATACCTCTTTTATCACAGTAGATGGATTGTATTGTTATACAGCCATGCCATTTGGTCTCAAGAATGCAGCTTCAACCTTTGTACGAGCTATGTACAAAACCTTTGAAGAACTCATTAGAGACATAGTGGAAGTGTATGTCGACGACATCGTGGTCAAGGTCAAGAACAAGGAGTCACTCCTTGACACCTTGCAGGCTGTCTTCGATAAGCTGCGGGTCACCCGCACAAAGCTAAACCCAGACAAGTGTGTCTTCGGGGTTAGCTCCAGAAAACTTCTTGGTTTCCTGGTAAGTCACTGGGGAATAGAAGCCAATCCGGCGAAGATTAAGGCCATTGAAGACATGTGGCCACCAGCCCGCATCAAAGATGTCCAAAAGCTGACTGGATGTCTAGCAGCCCTCAGCCGGTTCATTTCAAGACTAGCGGAACGGGCACTCCCCTTCTTCAAGTTATTGAGGAAGTCTGGACCATTCCTCAATAACTGACGAAGGCGTTCCAGGAGCTAAAACAGTTCCTCACCACCCTACCAGTTCTGGTAGCTCCGAACCCTGGTGAGCCTTTGCTGTTTTACATTTCAGCTACTGACGAGGTCGTCAGTATGGTACTAGTGGCGGAGAGACCAGAACCATCTCATACTTAGGAATCCAGACCCCTTCGGGAGGGTCCGGAGGTTCCTGAAAGCAAGTCTGGGTCCCAGCTCCCAGACTTGATTCCACAAGAAGTCACTTCAGAAGACTCAGACCCCTCCGGGAGGGTCCAGGTCGCTTCTGAAGAAGCTCCGAGTCCCTCCAGCCAGGACCCGGAGGTCCCCGAAGAAGGTCTCGATCCCTCAGAGAGGATCCGGGTCAATGAAGAGGAAGCTCTAGGCCCCTCCGGGAGGGTTCGGACCGTTCAGCGCCCAGTGTACTTCATCAGTGAAGTACTTCATGATGCCAAGACTCGATACCTAGAGGTGCATAAGCTGCTCTATGCAGTTCTTATTGCCTCCAGAAAGCTTCGCCATTACATCCAAGCTCACAAAATCTCAGTGGTGACTTCTTACCCACTTCGAGCAATCTTGCGTAATCCCAATTCAACTGGGAATATTGCAAAGCGGGCAGCGGAATTGGCCGAATTCGATCTCGAATTCATTTCAAGGCAAGAAATCAAGAGTCAAGCATTGGCAGACTTCATGGCGGAATGGACTCCCTCGCCATCAAACCCTGGGGGCCCCAGTGAGCAGAAGCCGAAACACAAAGCTCCGATCTTCACCGAGCCTCATTGGACCCTCTACTTCGATGGCTCCATGCAAAAGCAGGGGGCCAGAGCTGGAATCCTTCTCCTCGCACCAACCGGGGAGAAGATAAAATACATGGTACACCTTGACTTCAAGGCGACCAACAACATGGCGGAGTACGAAGCACTCATCTACAGACTAAAGGTGGCACTATCATACGGTGTCAAGCAGCTACTGGTCAAGGGAGATTCACAGCTCATCATTAAGCAAGTGAAGGGTGAATGCTCTTGTAACAACCTCCAGCTAGTTGCTTACCTCCTTGAAGTCCAGAGGCTTCAAAAGGACTTCGAAGTCCTATATCTCCACCATGTCCAGCGTGCTCTCAACGCTGAAGCCGACGAACTCTCGACGAAAGCGTCAACCGGAGCTCCAGCTCCTGATGGAACTTTTGTCTGGAGGTTGTCAAAACCCACAGCTCAGCCTGCCAAACTGAGCGAAGGGGGCGAGATTGGCATCCCGAAGCTGACGGTCCTGATGGCCCTATTACCATGGCAGACATCAAGGGTCGTAGGTGCTGCCGGAAGCTCTGAGCAACCCATCACGCAAGACTCAAATGCTCAAGTTAGCTCCGATGAATGGATCTCTGAGATCCGGAGCTACTTGAAAGACAACATCCTTCCTGACGATGATGCATCCGCTGACCGAATAGTCAGATTGGCTAAAAGATACACGTTGGTAGAAGGGGATCTCTTCTGGCGCGGTGCCAACGGCGTCCTAATGCGGTACATCACAAGGGAATAAGGTTGCGAGCTTCTCGCAGAAATCCATGGAGGCGAGTGTGGGAACCATGCATCTTCCCGCATGCTGGTCGGTAAAGCCTTCCGGCATGGCTTCTACTGGCCTACAACACTCCAAGATGCAACTGAGCTGGTGAAGAAATGCGAAGCATGTCAATTTGATGCAAAGCAAATTCACACACCGACTCAACCTCTACAAATGATACCTCCTACATGGCCCTTCGCCGTGTGGGGGATGGACATCTTGGGACCTTTCCCAAGAGCCGTCGGAGGTTACAAGTTCCTGTACGTCGCCATTGACAAATTCACCAAGTGGCCGGAAGCAACTCCAGTTGTGACAATCAACAAGCAGTCTGCTATCAACTTCTTGCAGTCCATTGTATGTAGATTTGGAGTCCCAAACAAAATCATCACTGATAATGGGACCCAATTCACAAGCTCTGTATTTCAAGAGTATTGCGAAGACCTGGGCATCCAACTTTGCTACGCCTCCGTAGCTCACCCGGCAAGCAATGGCCAAGCCGAGAGAGCAAATGTTGAAATCCTGAAAGGACTCAAAACGCGCACCTATGAGCGCTCGAAAAAACATGGAGCCAACTGGATTGAAGAGCTTCCGCCCACTCTATGGGCCAACAGGACAACTCCAAACCGGTCAACTGGAAAGACACCCTTCTTCCTGGTGTACAGAGCTGAAGCAATCCTTCCTCCGGAAATCACCTTGGGGTCACTCCGGTTCTGGACCTTTGACGAAGCCACGCAGGACCAGTTCCGGCGTGAAGACCTAGACCTCCTCGAGGAGGGAAGGTGCCAAGCAACTGTTCAGAATGCTCGATATCGCCAAGCACTTCGGCGCTATCATCAGCGGCATGTACACAACCGACAGCTCGAGGAAGGCGATCTGGTGCTACGGAGAATACAATCCAGAGAAGGGTTAAACAAACTCTCTCCCAACTGGGAAGGACCCTTCCGAGTGATTAAAGTATCCCGTCCCGGAAGCATTCGCTTGGCAACCGAGGATGGGACACCTCTCCCAAATCCTTGGAACATTGAGCACCTCCGTAAGTTCTACACTTAATATCACGGAGGTGAGTCTGTAGTAACTTGAGGTGTATGTTATAGAGTCATTGTAGAAAATCGGGTAGTTCCTCCGGGAGAACAGCCGGACCTTTCCCGGAAGGTCCGCAAAGTTCATGCAACGCTTGTCACAGTCCCAGGACTAAAAGTGTGGCTAGCTACCCTGGGTCAAACGAGAAATAAAACACGCTTAGCCTTGTTCCGTACCCTAAGAGTGTACTTGTTTCCCCTGTACCCCGGACCTATAATGAAATACATCTTCATGTGAAACAGACTCCACGTGCATTTACTTTGTACAGGCTCGACATCTTTATTTTTCTCTTTCTTGTCTATAACAAGGACGTGCAATTCTTAAGAAATTTTAGTTCGACCGGTTCATATGCGATTCGAGTTGTATTGTTGATTCTTTTGGATTCAAATATTGTTCATGGCCCACTCGCCTGAATACCGCCAAGCCAATCTAGGGCCGAAGTGTGCTATCGACTTAGCCTGGTCAAGCACCCTAAGTACGCCACTCTACATACACCCCGGCAGGCCGAAGTAAGGCGGGTCCAAGTACAATTGGATCCGGAAGAAAGAAGGCAATGCGTTCAGTCACATTCAGAACCATATTTGATCTAATATTTTCTTGAGAATCGTAAGTCACGATGAAGTTATAGGCAAGGAGCAAATTTTACTATTTTTCTTGGCTTCAGTGTGCAGGAAAAATAAAGAATCCACGTTGATGGAAAAAAAGCCGGAGCTAACGAAGCTCCGACTCCCCTTAGGTGGCTTGTAATCGATGTTAAACATTGAAAATGAGCATCACCGGAGCAACCAAGCCCCGGTAAAGCTAGGGGGGCCAGCCATCGACGCTAAATAAAAGATGGTGAGAAGACCCCACAAGTGGATTCTGATGCCGACAAACTACACGTTGGTAAAGGTCACTGCCGGAGCTACTTAGCTCCGACACCCCGGAGGGCTAACTATCGATGCTCTACGCGTTGATAGGGACTATTGACGGAGCTACTAAGCTCCGACAATAGTCAATGTCGGAGCTTCTAAGCTCTGACAACCTCAGGGGGGCCTTCACTATCAAAGACTTCGGACCTACATTCTACAAGTTCGAAACAAACGAGTCTTCAACAAAACACAATATCCTCTTGGTACATGTTCACAATCAAATTGTGTACATCTACCAGGGGGCCAAGTGAAGACAAAAGTGTTGAAGACAAAAAATGAAATTCACAAAAATTTGGGGATTTCATTCATCTCGAGACAAGGGATTACAAAATTGAGTAAGAAAAAGAGAGAATACAAGTGGGAGCTACAGAGATGGTGCTAGACCCTATGGAAGAACTGGGCGACCTTCTGAGCAACCTCCGACACGTTGGCTCGGGCGGCTTTACCTTCTCCTTCGACGGGACCTTCAAGCACCGGGTCCAGAGGGAATTGGGGATTTCGGCTGGTGTAGCACATCAGTACATACTCTACGACATTCTTCGCCAGGGATTGCCCTTCAACCTCCAATTGGTCCGCGATGACGTCGCCCACCTTGGAGAGTTTGCTGCCTGCCGAGCTCAACGCCTGCAACGCCAGGTCCGGCATTGGCTCTGGATCATCCGAACGCACGGGAATGAAGCCCATCGGTGTCAGCGCGTCATTGGCTTTGCTCAGGAACTCCCAAACATGTAGGGAGTCTGCAGCCCTCAAGCCCTTCAATTCTTCCAAGGATCTTCTGGCCGCCGCCAGTTCAGAATTCTCGCGAGCAAGGCGCTCGACCTCTTTAGCATTTTGTTGAATCTTTTCAACAACCTGCTTCTCGAGTTTTCCGAGCTCCTCCTCCCGGAGATAGATCTTGTTCTGGCGGTCAACCAGGTCCTTCTCCCTGCCCCTCACTTTCTTCTCCTTGGCGGCGATGGCACACTCTTCCTCGTAGAGTTCCTGCCCCCGCACCCAGGCCTTCTCCTCCTCCTCAGCGCAGCGCTCTTCCAATTTCTTGGCGCGCTCCTCGAGGCCCTTGTCAGCTAGAGCCACCTTTTTGGTGAGCTCCTCCTCCCTCTTTAGGACGTCATCCCGCAGCTCAAGGAGTTTCTGCTCTTCATCTTCGGGCCTCTTCTCCCTCTCCTCAAGTGCCTCCCGGCGCTTGATGAGAGTAGTGTTAATGGCTTCCAGCCTTTCTTGGCATTCATCAGCCGCACTATTAGCTGCTTTGGTCTGCTCATAAATGGCCCGGGATTGAGCGTCGAGGGCGCAAGTCATGCTCTCCCTGTCATCCAATAATTTGGCCCAGTATTCCAGGCGGACCTTCTCCCGCTTAATCCACTCTTGGTCATCTGCTAGCCTCGACTGCGCCAGCTTGGTCTCGAAGTAGAGCCGGTTATGCCACCGCCTAAGGGTTTGGCGCTCCTCTTCAAGAGCCTTGCTGTCGTGGAAGAATGCCAGCTGCACTTGACGAAGACTGGAGCAGGCGTTGTCAATAGACAATGACAACGGGATAGGTTCCGGACCTGCTAGGGTCTCCTCCGCTGGTTCCAGCGGGTTTTCAATTACAAAAATTGGGTCCCACTCCACAAGAGTGGTTCCCTGAGCCTCTATGGCACTAGGGCCGTCCTCCGGGATGGCCTAAGTCGCCATCGAGGAAAGTCCCGCTGATGAAGTTCCAACCTCCGGAAGTGGTCCCGAAGGACCAGCCGCCAAATCTTCGTTCGCCCCCTCAGGTAGGGGGCCAACAATTTCATCAGGGCACTCCGACCCAGCCGCGGGTACCTCCGGCGTTGTCACTCCCGGAGCAGGGGCTGCTTCTGGCTCCGGCCTGGGCACCTCCTCTACTGGGGGCTCGAGCACTGACGCCTCCGCAACGACCGGCTCGGGCGCCGGAAGATCTTCAACATCAACCGGCCCTGCGGCCGGAGCTCCTACAACGACCGACTCTGCGGCCGGAGCTTCAGAGGTAGTCGGCCCAACCGCCGGGACTTCCTCAACATCCGGCGCGCACGTCGGGACTTCAATTACCTCTGGCTCAACCGTCGGGGCTTCGACAATTTCCGGCTCTGGAGCTGGAATTACTGCTTCCTCCGGCTCAACGACCGGAGCTTCCATCATCTCTGCACCATGACCCAAAGCTTCAATCTCCGGGGCAGGTGCCGCTGGCGAATCTTCTCTCTCGCGGTCCGGCGCTACCACGGGAGTCTATGGGGATGAGTCGAGGTCCATGATCATGACAGCTAGCGCCGGAGCTGTTGCAGCTTCAGCCACCACTTGGGGCGGCACCAGGATAGGAGCAGAAGCTTCCGCCCTCACAGCTTCAGCTGTTGTGGCTGAGGGTGGAGCCTCACTTCTCTTCTTGGGAACGCTGCAGATGATAGATGAAGAAACTTAAAAAACAGTTACTACAACAAAACACTTGTCTGAGGTAAAGATTAAAAATTACCTTGGGAGGCTTCCGCACCAGCTTGCACGGAATCTCTTTCTCGGGCGTTCTGGGCTGACCATAGACGCCGCCGGCGTGGAAGCTCCGGAAGGCCCCCCGGAACTCGTTGCAGCCACAGGCATTTACCTAGTCGAGGCCCCCCTCGATCGGGAAGGACCTCCGGATCTAGAGGCCTCAACCGGCCCTGGTGCTGGAGTCGCATGCCAGGAGCTAGCACCCCGGGAGGACGCCACTGCGGGTACAGTCGCAGCAGTTGTAGAAGACCTCCCCCTCCGGGGAGAAGTAGCTGATGCAGAGGTTGCAGGCCTGACGAACCTTCCGTCGGCATGCTACAGCTTCCTCTTCCGGCTCAAGGGTTCGTCTGTCGGCTCCTTGCCCTTGCCGACGACTTTGATCCTTGGCTTCGGGGCAGGGTCGGAGCCACCTTCGGAAGCCCCAGGGATCACCACCCTGGAGGTCGATCTTCTCTCGACGACACCAAGGTCGTCAAGCACAGGCATCTTCCGCCGGAGCTCCCTGCTGAACTCTACTTCCACGTTCAGAGGGAGAAAAGCTGATGGCGGAGTCAAGTCGTCACCCGCGACGTCGATGTCGTGCTGGAACTTCTTGAGATGAAACTCCAAGGTTGTCCCCGTCATGTTGGACTTCAGCCCGGTCTCGACCCGGTCGTCGTCCATCACACTGTTGAGGGCCCAAGCGAGTTTTTCTCTCCTCTTCAGCGGTGCCCACCTGTTGACCAGGAAGTTGCAAAACACCGCCTGAGGAGTCAATCCTCCCTCCACGCACTGACGGATCCTGGTCAGAGCAGGGTTGAAGGCATCCGACAGCACCAGAGCTTCACTCCAGACTGTAGTGTTGATGTTGGGGAGACCTTCGGGCAGCTCCAGCTTCTTGTGCTCCTCCACCCGGATGACTATCCAGTCCTTCTTCCAATCATCCCACTTTCCAAAGGGAAACGACCAGAGGTACTTGAATGGGCACTTCTTGCGCTTCAAGAAGTAGTAGAAGCCAAGGTACTCATTACTCCTACCGGTGGTATGGACGGTGAAGAAGGTTCGGAAGAGTTCAATGCAGGGGGGGTGCCCACCCACATCTCACAGAAGTGGACGAAGACGGACACAAGAAGAATGGAGTTGGGGCCAAGGTGGTACAGCTGCAGACCATAGAAGTCTAGCAGCATCAAGAAAAAGGAGGAAAAAGGTGGGATCAACCTCACCATGGCGTACGAAGAGAAGTACACCATTTCACCGGCGTGCTCCTTCTCAAACGGGAGCTCTCCCCCGGCGCGGACCAGGTGGTTGAAGAAGTCCGGGGACCATCCCATGAGGGCCCGAACCTTCTTCAGGTCACCGTCGGTCTTCAAATGGCTCTCGCGGAGACCCAACTCCATCGCGGCACAGCAAGGCAAGAGAGGAAAAGCGAGCACAAGTTGGGAGTTTGAGCGCAAGATTAGAAGAGAGGCGTAAAGAACCCCAGATGGTGCGCGCTTTCCCTCTTAAGTAAGCCCTCGCAATGCTTGGATGGAAACCGCAAGGAAGTCGAAGATACTACTCAAAAATTTCACCCAGCCGATGACAAGAGGGCCCGGGACCACTTGGACGATCAAGTCGAGGTTCTTACCCAGGCGAACGGTTGTCATCACGAGGCGGGAAGCCCGAAGGCGGCAGCCTGACAAGGCGCGCGGAACAGATACGATTTTCGTATCGAGAACCGGCGACCTTCAATTGCGTGAGATCCGCACGCCAAAGATCTCACTTGCCGCACACAGGATACGCCACGCGGCGAAGATTTAACTCCCAACTATCACCAACGGTACATCTGAAGACCTTTGAAGACTCAGTTCAAAAGTCGAAGGATGGACCCACCTCCGGCGGAATGACTTCACCCAAGGAGTCTTCCCCAGAGGTGGGCCCAGGGGGCCACTGTCGGTACCCTGGGTACCGTATACCCCTTGGGATTGCAAAGATCTCAAGGGAATATCATCTACTTGATTTGAAGACCTTCAGAGGCCCACATGTCAGACATAACCGGACCCGCTTCCTCAACACGGTTAGTCCCAGGGTCACTACGTGTACTATCAAACCGGAGCTACCGCCCACAAGGGGGAAGCTCTGGGCTATGTACCATAGCGATACCCCCGGACCTAACCCCAGACTGAAGGAAGCTCCAGAACTGACACATGTCAGGTGGCACCGGACCTAACTGTTCCCCACAGTGTGCTCTGGTGCTGCCACGTGTCCAACCATCGGATCTTCAGCCTCCAACCTCCGGAAGACTTCACAATGGCTCCGGATCTTTAAAGGGGAATCAAGGACTTCAAGACCCGATTAAGTGTCATTAATGCTATATTAATGACACACCATCGGATGAGCTTAATTACCAGTAACGGTGCTATCAAAGCCCGTAACTCGGTTATTAAGGGCAATTAAGCGCATCAAATGTGTATCAATATTAGTAACCGCCAGGGCCACATGTCGGGCCAGGCTAACTTGTAACGGCCTGCCCTTGTACTATAAAAGGACAGGCCAACGATACACTCTACACTCTGAACACACAGACTAGACGCGCTCACTATACACTCTAAACACACTCACGGGAGACACGCTCACTCTATATTGAGCTCATACATCCAATACAACACCAACACCCCGTGGAGTAGGGTATTACGCTCAGGCGGCCAGAACCACATAAATCCTCGTGTCTCTTGTGTCACTTAACACTTCACCTTCTTGAATCTCCACGCGCCCATACCGAACCTCAAACTCCTCTAACACTTTTAGTAGTGTTGGGAGATCTGCCGGATCAAAACCACCGACACATAGGGATGGAGAACGACGCCGGAGCTACTAAGCTCCGACATCTCCCAAGATAGGTCCACCGTCAATATCTAATATGTTGACGCCAGAGCTACCAAGCTCCGACCATTACAGGGGGCCTGTCTTCGATGCTTCAAAATTGAAGACTTCAACATACTGTCATAACCTTTGGTACATGTACACACCTCAACTGTACACATGTACCAGGGGGCCAACAAGACACGACACAGTATATTGAAGACAAAGTGAAATTCAAGGCAAAAAGGAAGATTTCATTAATCAGAAGAACTGGATTACAAAATTGAGATTACAAGGGACAAAGGGAGAAAAGTCCTAGCTACTGGAGGATCTAGGTCCTGTGGAAAAACGAAGCAACCTTCTCAGCAGCTTCTTGGACACTAGCCCTGGCGACATCCTCCTCCTCCGCGATGATTCCTTGAAAGACCAGATCAAGGGAGAACTGGGGGTCTCGGCTCCGATAACATGCCAAGACATACTCAGCGATGTTCTTGGCCAAGGATTTACCCTCTGTCTCCAGTTGATCGGTGATGAAGTCACCCATCGCGTCGAGTTTGCTTCTAGCGGAGCCAAGTTCCACTAGCGTCTGGTCCAGCTCCTGCGCTGGGTCCTCTGGGCGTACTGGACTGAAACCAAGAGGCACAAGGGCCCTGTCCGCATGCCCCAGGAAGTCCCATACCATCAGTGACTCAGTCGCCTTTGAGCTCTGCAGCTCCTCCAGTGACCTCCTGGGGGCCGCAAGCTCCAAACCTTCACTGGCAAGCCGCTCGGCCAACTTAGCATGCTGCTGCATGTTCTCAGCAACTTGCTTCTCCCAGTCGGCCAACTCCGTCTTCCAGAGGTGGATGCGGTTCTGCCTCTCAGCTAGGTCCTTTTCCCCGCCCTTGACTCTCTCCTCCCTAGTGGCAACGTCAGACTCTTTTTTCGAGAGCTCTTGCCCCACTTTCCAGATCTTCTTCCTCTCTTCCTCCTTCCATAGATCCAGCTTTTTGCTGCGATCTGCCAAATTTTTCTCACCTAGAGTCAACTTCTGGGTGACTTCCGCCTCTCTCCTCACCACATCCTCCTGCTGCCCCAGGAGTTTTTCCTCCCTCGCCTCCAAGTTCGGTCGACGCTTTAGGAGAGTTTCATTCAATTCTGCGAGCTTCTCGTAACACTCATCAGCAGCATCACGTCTCTCCTTGGCTTGCTCCAGGATTTCCCTGGAGTTAGCATCGAGCACTCGGATGGCAGCCTCCTTCTGTTCCATTAACTTATCCCAGTACTCTAACCGGGCCTTCTCCCCTTTGATCCACTCCTTCTGGTCAGCTAGCCTCGTCTGAGCAAGCTTGGTCTCAAAATGGAGTCTGCTGCGCCAATGCCTCAAGGTTTTGCGCTCCTCCTCCAAGGATTTTCTCGCATGATCGAAGGCATGCTAGACCTGTTGGAGGCTTGAACAGGAGTTGTCTATGGACAACGCCAGAGGGATAGGTTATGGGCCTGCTGGGATCATTTCCGCAGGCTCAAACGGGTTCTCCGTCACAAAAATTGAGTCCCACTCTACAATAGTGGTCCCCTATACTCCCGCGGTGCTAGGGCCGCTCTCCTGGAACCCTTCAGCGGCAGCAAAAGAACCCGCTAGGGGAACTTCCACCTCCAGAGCAGTTGAAGGTGTCGCTTCCAGGTCTTCAGCCGATGGCTCTAAAGTTGAAGGACCTGTCGCCAGTCCTGCAAGCTGCTCCGGCTCTGGCTCAGGTACCTCCGGGACTACCACTTCTGGAGCAGCAGCTGGAGCTTCAACTGGGGCCTCAACCGCCGCTGGCTCGGGCTCCGGCACGACGACCACCTCCGGCACAGTCACCGGACCTCCATCCACCTCCGGCTCAGCAGACGGACCCTCTACCGCTTCCGGCTCATCCGTCGGATCTTCAACCATTTCTGACACAAGGGATGGAGCTTGGGTGATCTCCAACTCAATAGCTGGGGCTTCATCTACCTCTCGCTCAGCAGCCAGGGCTTTAGCAACTTCCAGCTCGGAAGCCAGAACTTCTGGCATTGCTGGTGCTGGAGCATCAACCTCCACCGCCAGGGGCACATCTTCAACTTCCCTACCGCGGTCCAGTGCTACCACAAGAGCTTCTGGTGAGGACTCTGAGTCCAAGCTCACGACAGCTGGCGCCGAAGCTGCCGCGACTTCCGCCTCCGCTTGACAAGGAGGCTCAGCGATCAAAGCCGGAGCTTCGGCGGGTGCAGCCCCAGCCGTTGCAACAGGCGCTAGAGCTCCCGGTCCCTTCTTCGACACCCTAAAAATAAAGGGAAGAGAAGATTAAAGACACATCCAAAAGCAAGATTAGCATTTCAGGGTGAGCAATCAATGCTTACCTCGGGATGCTACCACCCCAGTCGCCTCTGAACCTCTTCTTCTTAGGCCCGGAGCTAGAGCCCACCAAATCTGGTGAGACAACTGCTTCGGACCTTAGCCGAGGAACACTCGCAGCTGCTGGAGTTCCTTCGGCCGGAGCTTCCCTTCGCCGGGAAGAACTCCCGGACCTGGAGCTTCTAGCCAGCATAGAGGTCGGGGTCGCCTGCCCAGAGCTTACGCTTCTTGAGGACATTTCCACCAGAGTAGGGGTAGCTACAGAAGACCTCCCCCTTTGGGGAGAAGCAGCCGTCATGGAAGGAGCAGGTCTGACGGACCTCCCGTTAGCGTGCTTCAACTTCCTTTTCCAGCTGGAGGGCTCAGCTGGTTCTTTGCCCTTTCCCTTGCCGACGTCTTCAGTCTTTTGGCTTGGGGTGGGGGCAGGACCACCCTCGAAAGCTCCGGGAATCGCCAATCTGGTGGTCGGACGCCCTTCTACCTTGCCAAGGTCATCAAGCACCGGCATGCTCCTCCGGAGCCCCTACTGAACTGAGCCTCCATGTTCAGGGGGAAAAAGGCTACTGGCGGAGCCAAGTCATCGCCATTGAAATTAATCCCATGCTAGAATTTCTTCAAATTAAACTCCAAGGATTCATCATCCAAGATGGATTTCAGGCCGATTTCAATCCGGTCTTCATCCATCACGCTGTTGAGAGCCCACGCAAGCTTCTCCCTCTTTTTTAGCAGAGCCCACCTGTTGACCAGGAAGTTGCAGAAGACCATCTGGGGGGTCACTCCACCTTCCACTCACTCGCGGATCCTGGTCAAGACAGGGTTGAAGGCATTTCATAGCACCAAACCATACTCCATGCGCTAGTGTCAACATTGGGGAGACCTTTGGGCAGCTCCAATTTCTCGTGCTCCTCTGCCGTGATGATGATCCAATCTTTCTTCTAGTCATCCCACTTGATGGAAGGAAACAACTTCAAGTATTTGTAGGAGAAGTTCTTGCGCTTAACAAAATAGTAGAAGCCAAGAAACTCAGACCCCTTGCCGGTGGTGTGGATGGTGAAGAAGGTGTGGAAAAGCTCGACGCAGGGGGGAATACCCACCCACATCTCGCAGAAGTGGACGAATGTTGCCACAAGAAGAAGAGAATGGGGGCCAAGGTGGTACAACTGCATACCATAGAAGTCCAGCAACATCAAAAGGAAAGTCGAGAAAGGTGGAATGAATCCCACCATGGCGTACGCCGTGAAGTACACCATGACACCATCGTGCTCCTTCTTGAACGGAGGCTTGCTGGCGCGGACCAGATGGTTGAAAGAGTCGCTAGACCACCCCATGTAGGTCTGGACCTTCTTAAGATCATCATCGCTCTTGAGGCGGCTCTTGGGGAGACTCAACTCCATTGCAGCAAAGTGGAGCAAAGGATGGAAAGTTAGGCGGAGTTTGGGAGGCTCTAAGCGCAAAGATGATTGAAGGCGTAAAGAGTCCTCAACCCGTGCGCACTTTCCTTCTTAAGTAAGCCTCCGCGACGCTTGGATGGAAACCGTAATGAGATCGAAGGCACTTTTCAAAAATCTTCCCCATCAATGTAGAGTGGGCCTGGGGCCACCCCAATGAAGAGATCGAGGTCCTTACCCAAGGCCAACTGTTGCCATGATGAGCGGCGGGAAACCCAAAGTCAGCACTCTGATAGGGCGCGCGGAACCGATACGGTTTTTGTATTGGGAACCGGCGACCTTCAATTGCATGAGATCCGCACTCAAAGATCTCATTTGCCGAATTCATAACAAGCCACACGTCAAAGGTTCGCTCCTAGACCGTCACTCTATCGGCGCATTAGAGGACTTTTTTGAAAATCAAAGCACGGGAATCGAGAATGGCCCCACCTCTAGCAAAACAACTTAACCCAAGGGGATTCTCCCAGAGGTGAGCTCGGGGGCCACTATCAGTACCCTACGTACCGGGTACACCACGATATCGCAAAAAGTGCAAGAAAGTTCCACCCGTCAGAGTCGAAGGCCCTTGCAGGTCCCACATGTCAGGTTGCACTGAACCCGCTCCCCTCACATGGCTGGCTCACGGGTTAACACGTGTAAAATAAGACCAGAACAAAATTCCCAACCAAGGGAAGCTCCAGCAACTACACGTGTACGATAGACCCGGACCTAGCCCCCGTCAGAGAGGAGCTCTGGTATCGACACGTGTACAACAACCCCAAACCTACTCTCCCGCAAGGGAAAGCTCCGGATCTACCACGTGTGGAGCCTCTGGACCTTCATCCACAACAGAAATACAAGCTGATCATGACCATTACAGACATTCAAGGATGATTAAAGCGGCAATTGCAAGGTCAGATAATGTGTAATTAATGCCATATTAATGACACACGATCAGTGCACCGTTAATAGGGGTAATGCTGCCATGAAGGCATGTTACCACACTATTAATTATACTTAATACCCTTTAGATAGTGTATTAGGTCATTAAGCACACCAGGGCCACATGTTGGGCCAGGCCAGCTTTGTAACGATCAGTACTTAGAACTATAAAAGGGCTGCATCGCACGAATATGGGGGTATGGAAGCTGATTCGACTTGACTCTAGCGAACGCACTCGCTCAATACAATCACACAAACCCCGTGGAGTAGGGTGTTACGCTCAGGCGGCCCGAACCACGTAAATCTCTGAGGCCACCATCTTGATATTGATCTCTGTGTGCCCCAACCACAAAAGAACCTCCACGGGCTGCTTCTCAGTGGGTCCGGGGGAAGTGTCGTATCAAACACTTCGACATCATCAAATCTGAATTCTCTCCCCTCTATGGTCCTTTCCTTAATTTCTTGGATTTCCTCATCCTTGCCCTGACCTTTCCGGATTTCTTGCTCCGAGGTCGGATTTAACTCCATTATTCCCATCTCATTCACAAATCTGAGATTCAACCATTCAAACTCCTTACATAACTCGGATGGCAGCTCTTGAACTGTGAGTTGGTGACTTACTCCTTTCCGACTTAAAGCATCGGCCACTACATTAGCCTTCCCTGGATGGTAGTTGATTCCCACATCTTAATCCTTGATGAGCTCCAACCATCTTTGTTGCCTCAAATTCAGATCCATTTGTGTGAAAATATACTTAAGGCTCTTATGGTCCGTATAAATTTCACACATATGTCCAAGGATATAATGTATCCAAATATTCAATGCATGTACCACGACTGCAAGTTCAAATCATGTGTTGAATAATTCTGCTCATGTTTCTTCAATTGCCTCGATGCGTATGCAACCACTTGACCTTCTTGCATGAGCACACATCCAAGTCCTTGTCTTGATGCATCACAAATTCACAATAGATATCAAAACTCTTGCTCACATCCGGCAATATCAAAACTAGGGTTGTAGTTAACCTCTTCTTCAATTCCTCGAAACTTTATTGACAAGCTTGAGTCCATTGGAAAGCTTTCCCCTTCATTAGCAATTCCATCATTGGTTTGGCTATTTTGGAAAAGTCCTTGATGAATTGATGGTAATATCCAGCCATTCCAAGAAAACTCCGGATTTCCTTTACATTTTGCGGGGGTTCCCATTTCAACACGCCCCTCATTTTTCCGGGGTCAACCGATACTCCTCCTTCAGAGATGATATGACCCAGAAAAGACACTTCTTTCAACCAAAACCGGCACTTGCTGAACTTGGCATACAATTGGTGCTCCCTCAATTTCTGCAATGTGAGCCTCAAGTGTTCCTCATGGTCCTTCTCATCCTTCGAGTAGATCACGATGTCATCAATGAACACCACAACAAACTTATCCAAGTACTCCATGAAGACCTTATTCATGAGGTACATAAAGTATGCAGGTGCATTGGTCAATCCAAAGGACATAACTGTATACTCATAGGATCCGTACCGTGTCCGAAAAGCTGTCTTGGGTATGTCCGATGGCCTAATCTTCATTTGGAAGTATCTTGACCCCAAATCAATCTTGGAGATGACACAAGCACCCTTCATCTGATCAAACAAGTCTTCTATGCATGGTAAGGTGTACCTGTTCTTGATCATCACCTCATTGAGAGCTCGGTAATCCACACACATCCTTTGTGATCGATCCTTCTTATTCACGAAAAGAACGGGCGCTCCCCAAGGTGAAGAGCTTGGGCGAATAAAACCCTTCTCTAGTTGCCCTTGAATCTGCTTCTTGAGCTCTGCTAATTCCTTAGGAGGCATCCTATATGGCCTCTTAGCTATAGGTGCAGTTCCAGGTATTAAATCAATAACAAATTCAAAGTCTCGATCAGGTAGCATACCAAGCAACTCATCTGGAAACACATCCAAGAATTCACACACCACTGAAATCTCCTCAATTGCGGCACCGTCCATATGGTTCAACTCCAATTGCTTTGGTGCATGTTGAGATGCTTCAAACTCTATGGGGATCCCTTCCTCATTGGTCAACTTCATCGTCTTTGTGGCGCACTCAATGACTCCATTATGCTTCCTCAACCAGTCCATACCAAGTATAATGTCCAATCCTTGAGAATCCAAAACGATGAGGTTGACAAAGAAGTCTACCCCCCTTATTCTAAGGCTTACTTTTGGACATACTATATTTGTCCTCATCTCTCCTCTAGGAGACTTAACCAATAGAGTAAACTTCATATGAGAGATAGGCAAACTATACTTGGCAACATATTTCGATGCAATGAATGAATGCGATGCTCCAAAATCAAATAACATAGTCGTCAGGTTGGAGTTTGCGAGAAACATACCAATGACCACATCATCCGCTTGTTGAGCATCCTCCGTAGAGACATGGTTCACCTTACCATGAGCAAAATTCTGCTGTCCTTGATTTCCTTGCGGTTGTCCTCCATTGGGTCTTGGGTTTTGTCTTGGGTTATTGTTTCCTTGACCGATGGCATTGTTTCCTTGACCGATGCTTGACTTAGTACATTGATGTGCAAAGTGTCCTGCTTCTCCACATGTATATCACTTTCTGCTGCATCTGAATTATTGGGACGAACTTGATTCTGAACATTTCCACCAGGAAGGTTGGCACGAGGTGCAAAAGGCATTGGAGGCCTAGGTGCTTGCATGACAGGGCGTTGCTGCACAAAATGAGCTGGGCGCGGTGCATAACCAGGGTGTTGATCAGGTGCAGAAGAGCTGTAATAAAACGCATTGGGTGGTGCAAAGCGAGAGCGCACAGTACTTCCTTGTAGTTGTCCTTGATATGGTGCCTTCCTCTTGTTGTCTTGCTCCATCTCACAGACTTTGTTCTCCACAACAATTTCTTTCTCCACAAGCTTCTGGAAGTTGGCATAATCATAATTCAGCAATTGTACCTGGATCTCATTGTTCAAGCCCCTCATGTACAAGTATTGTTTCCGACTGTACCGGCTCACATCTTTAGGCGCATATCTTGAGAGTTGAGTGAATTTGTTGAGGTATTCACCCACACTCGATCTTCCTTGCCTCAAGTTCTCAAATTCTTGCCTCTTCAAGATCATGACACCTTCCGACACATAATGAGAACGGAATCTCTCCTTGAATTCAGCCCAGGTAATTCTCTCTTGGTTCTCATGAGCATTGCATAAAGAGTTCCACCAATCGCTAGCTGCTCCAACAAGTTGATGAGATGCGAATAGCACCTTCTCCCGGTCACTGCATTGGACAATAGCTAGCTTCTTCTCCACGGACTTGAGCCAATCATCGACTCCATAGGGTCGACAGCTTGAGCAAAGGTCGGTGGCCTAGTCCTCATGAACTCTCCCAACCGGTTATGAGGAGGCGGGGGTAGCGGTGGAGACATGTTGGGCTGGTTGTTGTTGTTGCCATCCTGCAGCTATCCCATAGTCTGTATCATGGTCTACATGAGCTGGTTCTACATAGCCAATAGATGCTCAAGGTTGATAGCTCCCTGGGCAGGTCCTTGTCCATTATTGTTTTGAGGTGCTCCATTGTTCTCCTCCTCATCATTGCCATCCCTCTGGTTGTGAGTCCTCACCATCTGAAGAAAAGCAAGAGAGAAGAATTTAGAAAACGTCCCCAACTATATGCATCAAGAGATATGAAACTAAGCAACTACCTATACTAGCCTATGTGGACATGGCAATGCTAAAGCATCCCAAAATCCTCTACTAAGCACGCAAGAAACAATACAAAGCAAACAACGCACCAAGCAAAAACACATCGCTTCCTGAGTGTTCCTATATGCTATAAAGTGTCCATTCTATCTCGGTTGCGTCCTACGGTCAACCTGTGGCTCTGATACCAATTTGTGACACCCAATTCCGAAAGTGAACCAAGTGAACACATATGTGTGCCCAGGACGTTCAACACACATACACGAGTGCATTCACAAAAAGATATACAGAAAATTACCACAGAACAAGATTAATGAACCACTTTTATTCCACAATTCATAATAATCCTCAAATGCAAGCTCTAATGAATATTAATGACAAGTTTGAACTAATGCAGCGGAAATAAACTAATTAAGCAACTAAGCAGCTAAGCAAATAAGCATAAGGGTATAGCGTAGCTCCAATCAACACCACAGGCAAAGCTGACGGCAAACATGGCCAAGAACTCCGCATTATCATCATTATACTCCCAATCCTAACCTGTAACTGTTGGTGGGGAATTGCAAGTGTGAGTACATGTCGTACTCAGCAAGTATGGAAAGTATGACATGTAGCTAATTCAAATGACAAATATAATAAAGGCTAAGTGCTAAAAAGTACGTTAAAATATTTGAAAAGCAATATATTAAATGTATGTGAGGTAAACCCATCATAAACCATGTAATTACCATAATACCAGTCCATATTCAATATCCATCATCCATATTCCAGATTATTACCATCAGCATCATCTATGTCCCATTTATCATAATTCAATTCACAACCATAACCAGTACCAAACCATCCCAATACCAAAATCCCTCTAATCTTGTGAGGGTCCAGGTTACTCATAACAGGGAGCGCGACTATCATTAAAGTTTTTAGACACACTCTGCAGAGGTTGAACCGCTTTACCCACGTGTTTGTGATTTCATCACCTTGCGATGACTAAGGAATCTCAATTATACCGTCTCACACTTCCTTAGGTGTGTGGCCAAGAGATCACAAAATAGCATTTACAAAGGGACTACTAGCATGTATGGACCCACTGAGGTTTCACTGGTGGCGATGTCTCCAACTGAGCACATCTTCAACCAAGGGCCCCCTCTTGTGCCATCCGGATCCCAGGAATTCCCGTGAACCATATCCAAACCCAATCCGACTCCCCTTCCCTAGTGCGCCAAATGATCCGCTCAATACTTGCAATACCCTAATTAATCAGCTATGTCGCACCAATACTTGGCCTCGTGGTGGCACTATAAATCATGGATGGTCGCTCCACGAACCGGTCCTTAGATCTAAATCAAGCAAAACCACCATGACACCAACCCATCCACATACCAGGCTTGCTTAGAGCACCCTTTAC
The DNA here is from genome assembly GCA_036927565.1 of Tuctoria greenei. Classification (NCBI taxonomy): domain Eukaryota; kingdom Viridiplantae; phylum Streptophyta; class Magnoliopsida; order Poales; family Poaceae; genus Tuctoria; species Tuctoria greenei. Next base: position 183,357,069 of record JAYESD010000005.1, read on the forward strand.
CATATCATATTGACCAGTTCATATTAACCATAATCTCATTAATGCATAATTAAATAGTATAGTTGTTTTCCCATCCCTAATAGTTAAGCGAAAAAAAATTTAAAAAGCCCTTTCCCGACTCTCTACCATGTATTCCAGGTGACAAGGGTGGTTAACAAACCTAGTAAAATTCCTACCATAGGATTCCATCAAATTGACACAATCATGCAATTTTACAAACGAAACATTTACTGTCAAAGTAGGATCAATATGTTCAAGGACACTTGCCTTGCTCTTGAGCTTGGTTCGGGTCAAAGTATTCAAAATTCTGGTACTAGAGGTCCTCCGCAGCACTCTAGCGCAAAACCTTCTATTCCATGCAACGAACATACAAAACAGTAATTACAATCAAATAATGCTCATATAGTACTTAATATGTCATGACATGTATGATTAATGCAATTATGAAGTGTAAATTGTTAATGAGTTGTTATTAATGTTCAATAACTGGTTCTAATAGTTTTTAACAAGTTTGGACATGTTTGGAATTGATTCGAGTCAATTTGGAATCAATTCAGCACAATTCAGATTTAGAGGCCGGGCAAGTCCGGTTTTGGGGGCCGGACTAGTCCGCCCTGGACAGACTGCAAATCAGTGTTTTCTTGATCTACGAAAATTTGGAGACTTGGGGTTGAATTGACGTGGAAAAAGAGAAAGTAGAAGGTATACCACCTATTTAGAACTCCAAAGATCAAGAATTGAAGATGGAACTTGGATCTTGATGATCTAGGGTTGATGATGAAGAGTTGAAGGTGAATTGGCGATGAAGAACAAAAACTCGATGAAGATCTTGATTACTCGATCCTCTTTCGTTTCCTCCTCCTCTTCTTGTTGCTCGAGATCTCCTTCTCCCTCCTTGATGGCGGCTCTCAACGAACTAGGGTTTGTGGTCTTTCAATTGAGGCAAAAGGATATAAAGTCAAGAGGTGGGGTTGTTTATATAGGGGTGGAGGGCTAGGGTTTGATTGATTTCGAGTTTGGGGTGGGTGGAGGCCGTGTAGGGGTACCACATGGGCTCCGCAGGGGTTAAGCACGACTTCCTTGGGCCCAATTAAGGTAAATACCCAAACACAAGTCGTGGAAGAAAAGGTTGAATCCGAATCGAGCACATCGGACAAGTCCGCTAGGGGACTGGACTAGTCCGATGTTGGACAGAGACAAAAACGGATAAGTCTGGTAGGGTGTTCAAACAAGTCCAGTCTTGTCCAGAGAGGAAAACGAACAAGTCCAGCATGGATCGGACAAGTCCGGTGATTTGGTAACTTATTCAAAAACTGGACCAAATATTGGACGAGTCCACACTCAAACATGGACAAGTCCAGAATGAAACAGAGACTCAATTGGACTATTCCGCAGCAAAAACGGACAAGTCCAGAGGGCAACAGAGAGGGAAACCGTACTAGTCCGGAGTACAAACCGGACATATCCGTACTTCTACAGACTTTTAAGTGCTGGTTTTTCTTCTAATTCATTTTAAACTTGTTCCTTTTATGTGGATTGATGTTAAACATGTATTAGAATGTATGCAATGCATGACGGATGAAAATGAGGGTGTTACACACTTGGGGAATCATTCTCCTAAGACCCATGGGGGTTCTTCCTTCCAAACACAACTCCAATGGCTATCACCTACAAGGAGGTTAATGGTGAATCAACATCACCCTTGTACTCAAGGAGGCTATGTAGATTTCAAGGGATTTAAGTTCAATTAGCCTACCTTGAAGTATCTTGTCCATGGCCAAGCAAGAAATCAAGACAACACCCACATGAAGCCCTTGGCCAATGACAAGAAAATTAAAGAGCATTCAAGATCCAAGATGTCCCACAATTACTTGTTGGGATTCTTATCCTTTGACCAAGCCCATGCAACCTAGGGCAAGTGACATTGTGGATGAAGCGTTTCTTGTTTGGTTGTGGAGTCCACATGTCACCATGCCCAAGGAAGCTTTTGATCCATGATCAAAGTATGGGTTAACTCAAAAGAACATCAAGAAGGTCAAAGTGACACCCCTAAAGAAGGTCAAGCCTCACCATGCTCACAAGAGAATATATTCAAGAAGGAGAAGCCGTCATTACATCAACAAGTCTTCATCAAGATGACGGAGAGGCTAGGGCCATCATGTGGCCCACATGTCCAACTAACATGCCAAAGGAGATTTAGCATGTCAATCAAGAGAGGTTGTCCACATCTTCAATTCCAGGATCAGACAACAAATCATCAAACCAAACATGACGGAGGTAAGTCCCACTCATCAGACTTTAAAAATTCCGTGAGTCATTGCCAATAGGTTAATTGGTAGTTGTCTCATATTTGTTTTCCTAATTGCATATTTGAATTTACCATCAATCTTTGCATTTGAATGTTTGAATTTTCACACTTGCATGTTGGAAAGTAAAATTTCCAACCATCATAAAACTAAAATTTTGAATTAGGAAATAAATCTAATTGGATATGAACCTTGGGCATAACCACTTGAATTCATCTTCCTAATTCAAACCAAAAATATTTCGCTTAATATTCAATGCATTTGCAAGTTCTTTGAAGTTGGGCAAAACAATTTGGCAAAAGGGTACAACATGCTTTTGAGCTAACGTAACCCGTTTTTTGAGTTGTTTTGTTTGTTCTTGATTTTAGTGCAGCCAAGACAAAATTTGCAAAGAGGTTGGAAGGCCCCATCAAGCGCATATCCTTCCATCGATATCATTTTGAGCTCATGGTGGAGGAATGCTCAAGATGATGGCCCAATGGAGGAACAAGATGAAGCTCATTCAACTCCAACCTCAACTTGGCAGAAGACATTGAACATGAAGGCTATACTAAAATTCATGGTCGCGAGTTTCTCACACAATGACCTTCAACCAAGATTGCTCTTCAATTGAGGTACAAATTTAAAATTTTCCATTGTTGGAATTACATTAAGATTGAATGATTTCCGCTTACAGTGGTAAGGAAGGTTTACACCTTCTCATGATTCAATTCTTATGCATCCTGACGAGAGTAAATGTTGACATTACTGTTTTTGGTTCTTAAAAAAGGAATGTCACCTTACTTGGGAAAAAATTTAAACAAGTACGTAGAATTTCATAAGCATTGCTAAAATTGACTTAGACATTTTCTGCCTTGGTAATGCTTATGGAATGACTTAATGGTTGAATTCGTATGTAGCAACCTAGGAATAGTGATGTCCATAATTTTGATTTGAAATTCATTCATGCATGGATCACTAAATTTCAAATTCCCAGGCAAGAAATAAAAAATGTTCAGGAGGATAAAAATGAGAATCTTGTTTGCCATGACCCAAATGATAAATATTTGCTCTTGTAAAAAAAAATTATGATGGTTCGAAATTTTAAAAGATGAAGGGACCCATATAGTGTATTAATATCACTTGCATTGCTATTAGTAGGAGCTTTAGAAAATGTTCAACTTGATTTATCCATAAAGCCCCACTCCTATCAATGATTCGTACATTGTTCATGAGTACACTTGAAATTGGACCCCTAGCATCTTTGATTTTGTTCTTCTCCGTATGTACAAATGAAGATTCGATTACCTTACCCGAAAATTCATTTCTCTACAAGTATCGGGTGCTAACCATCCCTCTCTATTATAGAGAGGAAGTTTGCAGGAGTAATATTACTATGCAGGCATTCAAAGATCCGATTGTTGGAAACCCTAGAGGATTCCATTTCAATATCTCTTGGCCAAGGAGTAAATTAGGATGGTTGCTACATATCGGAAATTAAGCCCGAAGGTCAACCATATTTATACGAGGCTGGAGATTTGACATGGAAACCCTCCGTGAGCAACCAATGGGCTGCTACGAATATGTGAGAGCATTATGCTCTCAACTATTCTAAGCACTCATTCAAGCTCAAAAGAATTGCCACCATCATTGAGTGTAAATTATTCCTTTGTGGCTAAAAGGTATGATGTACCTTAACCAAGGAATGACAAGATCACATCAAATGTATATTGGGTGCATGTTGTTCCTATGTGGCTATAAGGTATTTTATACCTTAGCCAAGGAACAGTGGATCACACGCAACCCATGCTGAGTGCACGTCATCCCTTTGTGGTTCTAGGTATGTTGTATCTTAGCCAAGGAATAACGGATCGTACTCAACACATGTTGGGTATATGTCAATCCTTTGTGGCTAAAGGTTATCATTAACTTAGCCAAAGAGTGACGAATCACACCCAATGCATGAGAGGTACAAGTTATTTCTTTATGGCAAAAAGGTATGATACACCTCAACCAAAGAATGACAGAACACACTCAACCATGTTGAGTGCACATCATATATTTGTAGCTAAAGGTTATCATTACCTTTGCCATGGAATAACCAAGTACATCCAACCTATGGGAACCTTGAGGTGTGGATGAGCGACATCGACAACACTCTGCTCTACCACACTCCTGGAACCCATGGAAGGCAATCCAACATCGACACTTAACCCTCCAATGTCAAAGCCATGCTACAACAAGGTTAGGCCAACCTCATGGCCTACATCCGTCGTTAGAGTTTCAACCCCTAGTGCGGACCTTGAACAAGAACAAGCTTGGGGAGGACCCCCACTTAAGGTAACTTGTATCACATCCCATTTGCATCCTATTATTTTTTATTTCTTTCCACCACATTTGCATCTAAAAAAAGAAAAGAGATTAATAATAATGTAGTATAGGTTAGGTTAATAAAATAAAAGATGTGCGGTAAGAATGATTTGGAATTCACATAGATGAAATGATGAATAGTTGCTCTGTTTTAATTTCCTAAGTTCCTAGTTTATAACTTACTGCTCTCCAAAATATTGCTTTCATTGGCAAGAATTACTTTTGCTTTAATTTAGAAATTGTGGGTAGCAAAAGCTTAATCCATTCTAAGTTGTTGTGGTGATATACTGATAGGGCTTCTATTCCTAGTTTGAAAGTGAAACTTAAATTTCCGGAGAAATTCTAAAAAATATTTGAGTTACTCTAATTTGATTGGAAATACCTACCAAAGCCATATGATACATTACATTGATAAACCTTATGCATATTCTATTTGTCTTCACATTGAGCTTTGTCAAACTAGTATAGACCTACGTGAGATTTCATTCATTACTTTTTGAATTCAAGACTTCACTTGCACATGCTATACTTCTACACTAGAAGTAAGCAACTGTCCACCATACCACCATTCCACAATAAACAGAGAAACTCCATGTTATTCATGCTTAGTACTCTCTCCAAAATTTATTGCATAAAAGGGAGTAGAAGACAGGGCTACAAAAAAATGCATGCTTACATCATAAGCATGAGAGAAAAAAAAAGAAAAAAAAGAGAGAAAAAGTAGCCATGTTTCATCGCTGCAAAATAAGAGAGTCCACTCAAAAAGGAGTCATCTCAAATATCCACATCCACCTCCATTCCATCACACATGCACAAGTCTTGAATCAAATTGTTTTGAATTGATTTCTCCTAAGGCTTGCTTTTTTGACTTAGCAATATTATGTGTTGCAAATATGCCTACTATATTCCATACCAAGCTCCACATAAAAGCCTTATTTAGTGGTAGGTTGAGTGTAGGCAAAATGCCTTGGTGAGGAAATATTTCTACTACACACAAAGGAGAGACCGAGAGAATCAAATTGAGGTACTTAAAATCTAAATTGAACTCTCTAAAATTTGAGTGGAACTTGATTTCTAGGTTATGTGTGCTCCATTTCTTGTTCTATCTTTCAACCACCCATGAATAGGAGATGGCATAAGCCCCATAATGACCTAGGATGGGTGAATTACCATGCCAATTTTCGCAATACTAGGTAGAGTATTTTGTTGTGCACATGGTACTTTTGAAAGATAAAGCATAATAGCAACTCCTGATCATCAACCTAAAGTCTTGACTGTAACACCCTTATTTTCATCCATCATGAATTGCATACATTCTAATATATGTTTAACATTAATCCACATAAAAGGAATGGGTTTAAAATGAATTTAGAGCAAAACCGCACTTAAGAATTTTGGTAAGTGCGAACAAGTATGGTTTTGTGCGTACTAGTCCGATTTCTCTCTGACTTCCTTTGGACTTGTCTGTTTTGCTGTGGACTAGTCTGTTTCATCCTCTGGACACTTTCGGACTTGTCCGGTCCTATGCAGAATAGTCCGGTGTTCCAATTCCTTGAAAATTTTGTTAAGTCCCTGGACTTGTCCGGACTAGTCCGGAGTTCTAGCGGACTTGTCCGTTTTTTCCTCTGAATAAAGTCGGACTTGTCTGAATTTTGGCCAGACTCGTCTGTTTTTCCCCTCTTGATAAGTTCGGACTTGTTCGATATCTAGTTCAGACTTGTCTGATATCTCTTTGTCCATCTTCGGACCAGTCTAGCCCTTTTCGGACTTGTCCGATAAATCGCGACTCCGAGTTGATCTTTTGTTTCACGACTTGTTCCTTGGGTTTTACGTTGAGTGGGCCTAGGGATGTTGTGCCTAACTCTTCTAGATCCCATGTGGGACTCTAAACCAACCCCTACTCATCTCAAACTCGAAATCCATCTAACCCTAGCCTCCACCTCTATATACACAACCCCACCCCTTGCCTTGACATCTATTTGCAACTTCTCCATTACACCCAAACTCTAGATCGTGGGTAGCCACCACCAAGGAGGGAGAAGGAGGTCCCAAGAAAGAAGAAGAAAAGGAGGAAACGAAAGAGGATCAATATCTCCATCAACTTCGCATTCTTCGTCAACAATTCACCATCAAGTTCTTCATCAACCCTAGATCGTCAAGATCCAAGTATTGCCTCCAATACCCTTGATTCATTGGAGTCCTAAACACCTGATATACCTTCTATTCTCTTTTCCTTACGTGAATTCAACCCCAAAACTCCAAATTCATGTCGATCTAGAAAACCCTAATATGTTGTTCCTCCACACTGCGGACTAGTCCGGCCTCCTGCAGACTTGTCAGATTTTTGCAACCTATTTTCTGTTGAATTACTTCTATATTTTTCAAATCAGTTCCAAACCTGTGTAGACTTCTTAATAACCATTGTAATTGATTAATAAACATTATTATCAACTTATTAACTAGTTTTGCTTTGCAATTGCATTAAACATGCATGCCATGTCATATTGAGTAATGTTTGTGCACTTTTTGATTGTAATTCTTGTTTGTATGTTTATTGTGTGAATTAGACGGATTTGCGCTAGAGAGTGCCATGGAGGATCTCCAGCACCAAGAGTTTCAAGGCTTTGACCCGAACAAATCCCAAGAGCAAGGCAAGTGTCCTTGAAGCATATTGATCCTGTTTTGAAATAAATGTTTTGTTGGCAAAACTGCATGTTTGTGTCAATTTGATGGGAATCCTATGATAGGAAGTTTACTAGCGTTGTTTAACCACCCTTGTCACCTAGAATATATGGTAGAGAGTCGGGATGGGATTTTTACCTTTTTGTTTTGCTTAATTAATTGGGATGAACACAACTATACCACTTAACTTAATTATGCATTTATGAGATTATGATTAACATGAACTGGTTAATATGATGTGGTAATGGGTAATCTAAGCAAGCCTGGTATGTGGATGGGTTGGTTGTTATGGTGGTTCGCTTGCTTTAGATCTAAGGACCGGTTCATGCGAGAATAAGCTAGGACAACAGTGCCACCACGAGGCCAAGTATCTATCATTGGTTTAGCTATTTTGGAAAAGTCCTTGATGAATCGACGGTAATATCCAGCCATCCCAAGAAAACTACAGATTTCCTTTACATTTTGCTGGGGTTCCCATTTCAACACGCCCCTCATTTTTCCGGGGTCAACCGATACTCCTCCTCCAGAGATGATATGACCCAGAAACAACACTTCTTTCAACCAAAACTGGCACTTGCTGAACTTGGCATACAATTGGTGCTCCCTCGATTTCTGCAATGTGAGCCTCAAGTGTTCCTCATGTTCCTTCTCATCCTTCGAGTAGATCATGATGTCATCAATGAACACCACAACAAACTTATCCAAGTACTCCATAAAGACCTTATTCATGAGGTACATAAGGTATGCAGGTGCATTGGTCAATCCAAAGGACATAACTGTATACTCATAGGATCCATACTGTGTCCGAAAAGCTGTCTTGGGTATGTCCGATGGCATAATCTTCATTTGGAGGTATCCTGACCTCAAATCAATCTTGGAGAAGACACAAGCACCCTTCATCTGATCAAACAAGTCTTCTATGCATGGTAAGGTGTACTTGTTCTTGATCTTCACCTCATTGAGAGCTCGGTAATCCACACACATCCATTGTGATCCATCCTTCTTATTCATGAAAAGAACGGGCGCTCCCCAAGGTGAAGAGCTTGGGCGAATAAAACCCTTCTCTAGTTGCCCTTGAATCTGCTTCTTGAGCTCCGCTAAGTCCTTAGGAGGCATCCTATATGACCTCTTAGCTATAGGTGCAGTTCCAGATATTAAATCAATAACAAATTCAATGTCTCGATCAGGTAGCATACCTAGCAACTCATCCGGAAACACATCCAAGAATTCACACACCACTGGAATCTCCTCAATTGCGGCACCGTCCATATGGTTCAGCTCCAATTGCTTTGGTGCATGTTGAGATGCTTCAAACTCTATGGGGATCCCTTCCTCATTGGTCAACTTCATCATCTTTGTGGCGCATTCAGTGACTCCATTGTGCTTCCTCAACCAGTCCATACCAAGTATAATGTCCAATCCTTGAGAATCCAAAACGATGAGGTTGGCAAAGAAGTCTACCCCCTTATTCTAAGGCTTACTTTTGGACATACTATATTTGTCCTCATCTCTCCTCCAGGAGACTTAACCAATAGAGTAAACTTCATATGAGAGATAGGCAAACTATACTTGGCAACATATTTTGATGCAATGAATGAATGTGATACTCCAGAATCAAATAACGTAGTTGTCGGGCTGGAGTTTGCGAGAAACATACCAATGACCACGTCATCCGCTTGTTGAGCATCCTCCGTAGAGACATAGTTCACGTTGCCACGAGCAAAATTTTGCTGTCCTTGATTTCCTTGCGGCTGTCCTCCATTGGGTCTTGGGTTTTGTCTTGGGGCATTGTTTCCTTGATCGATGCTTGACTTAGGACATTGATGTGCAAAATGTCCTGCTTCTCCACATGTATATCACTTTCTTGCTGCACCTGAATTATTGGGACGGACTTGGTTCTGAACATTTGCACCAGGAAGGTTGGCAAGAGGTGCAAAAGGCATTGGAGGCCTAGGTGCTTGCATGACAGGGCGTTGCTGCACAAACTGAGCTGGGCGCGGTGCATAACCAGGGCGTTGAGCAGGCGCAGAAGAGCTGTAATAAGACGCATTGGGTGGTGCAAAGCGAGGGTGCACATTACTTCCTTGTTGTTGTCCTTGATATGGTGCCTTCCTCTTGTTGTCTTGCTCCATCTCATAGACTTTGTTCTCCACAACAATTACTTTGTCCACAAGCTTCTGGAAGTTGGCATAATCATAATTCTGTATTGTACCTGGATCTCATTGTTCAAGCCCCTCATGAACAAGTATTGTTTCCGACAGTCCCGGCTCACATCTTCAGGCGCATATCTTGAGAGTTGAGTGAATTTGTTGAGGTATTCACCCACACTTGATCTTCCTTGCCTCAAGTTCTCAAATTATTGCCTCTTCAAGATCATGACACCTTCTGGCACATAATGAGAACAGAAGCTCTCCTTGAATTCGGCTCAGGTAATTCTCTCTTGGTTCTCATGAGCATTGCATAAAGAATCCCACCAATCGCCAGCTGCTTCAACAAGTTGATGAGATGTGAATAGCATCTTCTCCCGGTCACTGCATTGGATAACAGCTAGCTTCTTCTCCATGTACTTGAGCCAATCATCGACATCCATAGGGCCGACAGCTTGAGCAAAGGTCGGTGGCCTAGTCCTCATGAACTCTCCCAACCGGTTATGAGGAGGCGGGGGTGGCGGTGGAGGCATGTTGGGCTGATTGTTGTTGTTGCTAGCCTGCAGTTGTCCCATAGTCTATATCATGGTTTGCATGAGCTGGTTCTGCATAGCCAATAGATGCTTAAGGTTGATAGCTCCCTGGGCAGGTCCTTGTCCATTATTTTTCTGAGGTGCTCCATTGTTCTCCTACTCATCATTGCCATCCCTCTGGTTGCGAGTCCTCACCATCTTAAGAAAATCAAGAGAGAAGAATTTAGAAAACATCCTCAACTATATGCATCAAGGGATATGAAACTAAGCAACTACCTATACTAGCCTATGTGGACATGGCAATGCTAAAGCATCCCAAAATCCTCTACTAAGCACGCAAGCAACAATACAAAGAAAGCAACACACCAAGCAAAAACACATCGCTTCCTAAGTGTTCCTATGTGCTCTAAAGTGTCCATTCTATCTAGGCTGCATCCTACGGTCAACCTGTGGCTCCGATACCAATTTGTGACACCTGATTCCGAAAATGAACCAAGTGAACACATATGTGTGCCCAGGACATTCAACACACATACACGAGTGCATTCACAAAAAGATATACAGAAAATTACCACAGAACAAGATTAATTAACCACTTTTCTTCCACAATTCATAATAATCCTCAAATACAAGCTCTAATGAATATTAATGACAAGTTTGAACTAATGCAGCGGAAATAAACTAATTAAGCAACTAAGCAGCTAAGAAAATAAGAATAAGGGTATAGCGTAGCTCCAATCAACACCACAGGCAAAGCTAACGGCAGACACGGCTTAGAACTCCGCATTATCATCGTTATACTCCCAATCCTGACCTGCAACTGTTGGCGGGAATTGCAAGTGTGAGTACATGTCATACTCAGCAAGTGTGGAAAGTATTACATGTAGCTAATTCAAATGACGAATATAATAAAGGCTAAGTGTTGAAAAGTACGTTAAAATATTTGAAAAGCAATATATTAAATGTATGTTAGGTAAACCCATCATAAACCATGTAATTACCATAATACCAGTCCATATTCAATATCCATCATCCATATTCCAGATTATTACCATCAGCATCATCTATGTCCCATTTATCATAATTCAGTTCACAACCATAACCAGTACCAAACCGTCCCAATACCAAAATCCCTCTAATCATGTGAGGGTCCAAGTTACTCATAACTGGGAGCACGACTATCATGATAGTTTTTAGACAGACTCTGTAGAGGTTGAACCACTTTACCCACGTGTTTGTGATTTCATCACCCTGTGATGACTAAGGAATCTCAATTATACCGTCTCACACTTCCTTCGGTGTGTGGCCAAGAGATCACAAAATAGCCTTTACAAAGGGACTACTAGCATGTACGAACCCACTGAGGTTTCACTGGTGGCGATGTCTCCAACTGAGCACATCTTCAACCAAGGGCCCCCTCTTGTGCCATCCGGATCCTAGGGAGTCCCGCCAACCATAACCAAACCCAATCCGACTCCCCTTCTGCGGTGTGCCAAATGATCCGCTCAATACTAGAAATATCCTAATTAATCAGCTACGCCACACCTATACTTGGCCTTGTGGTGGCACTGTAAATCCTGGATGGTCGCACCACGAACTGGTCCTTAGATCAAAATCAAGAGAAACCACCATGACATCCAACCCATCCACATACCAGGCTTGCTTAGATCACCCTTTACCATATCATATTGACCAGTTCATATTAACCATAATCTCATTAATGCATAATTAAATAGTATAGTTGTTTTCCCATCCCAATTAAGCGAAGCAAAAAGGTAAAAAGCTCTTCCTGACTCTCTACCATGTATTCTAGGTGACAAGGGTGGTTAACAAAGCTAGTAAACTTCCTACCATAGGATTCCCATCAAACTGACACAAGCAAGCAGTTTTGCAAATAAAACATTTATTGTCAAAATAGGATCAATATGTTCAAGGACACTTGCCTTGCTCTTGAGCTTGGTTTGGGTCAAAGTCTTCAAAATTCTGGTACTAGAGGTCCTCCGCAGCACTCTCTAGTGCAAAACCTTCTATTCCATGCAACGAACATACAAAACAGTAATTACAATCAAATAATGCTCATATAGTACTCAATATGTCATGACATGCATGATTAATGCAATTATGAAGTGAAACTTGTTAATGAGCTGCTATTAATGTTCATTAACTGGTTCTAATAGTTTTAACAAGTTTGGACATGTTTGGAATTGATTCGAGTCAATTTGGAATTAATTCAGCACAATTCATATTTAGAGGTCTGACAAGTCCGGTTTCAGGGGCCAGACTAGTCCACCCTGGACAGACTGCAAATTAGGGTTTTCTTGATCTACGAGAATTTGGAGAATTGGGGTTGAATTGACGTGGAAAAATAGAATGTAGAAGGTATACCACGTGTTTAGAACTCCAAAGATCAAGAATTGAAGATGGAACTTGGATCTTGACGATCTAGGGTTGATGATGAAGAGTTGAAGGTGAATTGGCGATGAAGAACAAAAACTCGACGAAGATCTTGATTACTTGATCCTCTTTCGTTTCCTCCTCCTCTCTTGTTGCTCGAGATCTCCTTCTCCCTCCTTGATGGCGGATCTCCATGAACTAGGGTTTGTGGTCTTTCAATTGAGGCAAAAGGATGTAAAGTAAAGAGGTGGGGTTCTTTATATAGGGGTGGAGGGCTAGGGTTTGATGGATTTCGAGTTTGAGGTGGGTGGGTGCCGTGTAGGGGTCCCACATGGGCTCCACAGGGGTTAAGCACAACTTCAATGGGCCCAATTAAGGTAAATACCCAAACACAAGTTGTGGAAGAAAAGATTGAATCTGAATCGAGCACACCGGACAAGTCCGCTAGGGGACTGGACTAGTCCGATGTTGGATAGAGACAAAAAAGGATAAGTCTGGTAGGGTGTACGGACAAGTCCGATCTTGTCCAGAGAGGAAAACAAACAAGTCCAGCATGGATCGGACAAGTCCGAGGATTTGGTAACTTATTCAAAAACCGGACCAAATATTGGACGAGTCCGCACTCAAACATGGACAAGTCCAGAACGAAACAGAGACTCAATTGGACTATTCCGCAGCAAAAACGGACAAGTCCGGAGGGCAACAGAGAGGGAAACCGGACTAGTTCGGGGTACAAACCGGACATATCCGTACTTCTACAGACTTTTAAGTGCTGGTTTTTCTTCTAATTCATTTTAAACTTGTTCCTTTTATGTGGATTGAAGTTAAACATATATTAGAATGTATACAATGCATGACGGATGAAAATGAGGGTGTTACACACTTGGGGAATCATTCCCCTAAGACCCATGGGGGTTCTTCCTTCCAAACACAACTCCACTGGCTATCACTTACAAGGAGGTTAATGGTGAATCAACATCACCCTTGTACTCAAGGAGGCTATGTAGATTTCAAGGGATTTAAGTTCAATTAGCCTACCTTGAAGTATCTTGTCCATGGCCAAGCAAGAAATCAAGACAACACCCACATGAAGCCCTTGGCCAATGACAAGAAAATTAAAGAGCATTCAAGATCCAAGATGTCCCACAATTACTTGTTGGGATTCTTATCCTTTGACCAAGCCCATGCAACCTAGGGCAAGTGACATTGTGGATGAAGCGTTTCTTGTTTGGTTGTGGAGTCCACATGTCACCATGCCCAAGGAAGCTTTTGATCCATGATCAAAGTATGGGTTAACTCAAAAGAACATCAAGAAGGTCAAAGTGACACCCCTAAAGAAGGTCAAGCCTCACCATGCTCACAAGAGAATATATTCAAGAAGGAGAAGCCGTCATTACATCAACAAGTCTTCATCAAGATGACGGAGAGGCTAGGGCCATCATGTGGCCCACATGTCCAACTAACATGCCAAAGGAGATTTAGCATGTCAATCAAGAGAGGTTGTCCACATCTTCAACTCCAGGATTAGACAACAAATCATCAAACCAAACATGACGGAGGTAAGTCCCACTCATCAAACTTTAAAAATTCAATGAGTCCTTGCCAATAGGTTAATTGGTAGTTGTCTCATATTTGTTTTCCTAATTGCATATTTGAATTTACCATCAATCTTTGCATTTGCATGTTTGAATTTTCACACTTGCATGTTGGAAAGTAAAATTTCCAACCATCATAAAACTAAAATTTTGAATTAGGAAATAAATCTAATTGGATATGAACCTTGGGCGTAACCACTTGAATTCATCTTCCTAATTCAAACAAAAAATATTTCCCTTAATATTCAATGCATTTGCAAGTTCATTAAAGTTGGGCAAAACGATTTGGCAAAAGGGTGCAACATGCTTTTGAGCTAACGTAACCCATTTTGAGTTGTTTTGTTTGTTCTTTATTTTAGTGCAGCCAAAACAAAATTTGCAAAGAGGTTGGAAGGCCCCATCAAGCGCATATCCTTCAATCGTTATCATTTTGAGCTCATGGTGGAGGAATGCTCAAGATGATGGCCCAATGGAGGAACAAGATGAAGCTCATTCAACTCCAACCTCAACTTGGCAGAAGACATTGAACATGAAGGCTACACTTTATGGTCGCGAGTTTCTCACACAATGACCTTCAACCAAGACTACTTCTCAATTGAGGTACAAGTTTAAAATTTTTCACCGTTGGAATTACATTAAGATTGAATGATTTTTGCTTACATTGGTAAGGAAGGTTTACACCTTCTCATCATTCAATTCTTATGCATCTTGACAAGAGTAAGTGTTGACATTACTTTTTTTATTCTTAAAAAAGGAATGTCACCTTACCTGGGAATAAATTTAAACAAGTACCTAGAATTTCATAAGCATTGCTAAAATTGACTTAGACATTTTCTTCCTAGGTAATGCTTATGGAATGACATAATGGTTGAATTGGTATGCAGCAACCTAGGAATAGTGATGTCCATAATTTTGATTTGAAATTCATTCATGCATGGATCACTAAATTTCAAATTCCCAGGCAAGAAATAAAAAATGTTCAGGAGGATAAAAATGAGAATCTTGTTTGCCATGACCCAAATTATAAATATTTGCTCTTGTAAAAAAATTATGATGGTTAGAAATTTTAAAATATGAAGGGACCCATATAGTGTATTAATATCACTTGCATTGCTGTGAGTAGGAGCTTTAGAAAATGTTCAACTTGATTTATCCATAAAGCCCCACTCCTATCAATGATTCGTACATTGTTCATGAGTACACTTGAAATTGGACCCCTAGCATCTTTGATTTTTTTTCTTCTCCATATGTACAAGTTAAGATTCGATTACCTTACCCGAAAATTCATTTCTACAAGTATCGGGGGCTAACCATCCCTCTCTATTATAGAGAGGAAGTTTGCAGGAGTAATATTACTATGCAGGCATTCAAAGATCCAATTGTTGGAAACCCTAGAGGATTCCATTTCAATATATCTTGGCCAAGGAGTAAATTAGAATGGTTGCTACCTATCGAAAATTAAGCCCGTAGGTCAACCATAACTATACGAGGCTGGAGATTTGACATGGAAACCCTCCGTGAGCAACCAATGGGCTGCTACGAATATGTGAGAGCATTATTCTCTCAACTATTCTAAGAACTCATTCAAGCTCAAGGGAATTGCCACCATCATTGAGTGTAAGTTATTCCTTTGTAGCTAAAAGGTATGATGTACCTTAACCAAGGAATGACAAGATCACATCCAATGTATATTGGGTGCATGTTGTTCCTATGTGGCTATAAGGTATTTTATACCTTAGCCAAGGAACAATGGATCACACTCAACCCATGTTGAGTGCACGTCATCCCTTTGTGGTTCTAGGTATGTTGTACCTTAGCCAAGGAATAACGGGTCGTACATGTCAATCCTTTGTGGCCAAAGGTTATCATTAACTTAGCCAAGGAGGTTCTCAGTTTATCCTGAGGTTCTGGCAAAAGCTGCAAGAGTCTATGAGAACTCAATTTAATTTCAGTTCTGCATATCGCCCTCAAACGGATGGACAGACCGAGAGAACAAATCAGATTTTATAAGACATGCTAAGGGCTTGTGCGCTAAAGTATGGAGGAAGTTGGGACAAAAGTCTGCCATATGCTGAATTTTCCTACAACAACAGTTATCAAGCAAGCTTGAGAATGTCACCATATGAAGCATTATATGGGAGAAGGTGTAGAACGCCCTTGTTGTTGAATGAGACAGGGGAACTCGAGTATTTAGACCTGATGTGATCCAAGAAGCCGAAAAGCAAGTGCAGACCATCCGCGAGAACCTAAGGGCTGCCCAACCAAGACAAAAGGGTTATGCGGATAATAGACGAAGAAGATTATCTTTTGAGGTGCGAGACTACGTATATCTCAAAGTATCACCTATGTGAGGTCACAAGCGGTTTAATGTCAAAGGCAAGTTGGCACCTCGCTATATTGGACCATTCAAGATTTTGGACAAACGCGGAGAAGTAGCATATAAACTGGAGATGCATGCACACCTTTCCGATGTTCATGATGTGTTTCACGTTTCTCAGCTCAAGAAGTGCTTGAGAGTTCCGGAAGAGCAAGTATCGATGAAGGATTTGGAGTTTGAGGAAGATTTGACCTATGCTGAGAAACCTGCCAAAATTTTGGACACCAAGGAGAGGGTCACAAGAAAAAAGGTGATTTGATGGTGCAAAGTGCAATGGAAGCACCATACATAATCGGAAGCAACTTGGGAGCGAGAGGATGATCTCAAGAAGGATTTTTACTATCTCTTTCCTTTTGCGTCGAAACTCGAGGGCGAGTAACACCCTCATTTTCATGCATAATGCATTGCATACCTCCTCATACATGTTTAACATTAAGTCATGTAAAAGGAACAAGATTAAAATGAAATTAGGGCTAAACTGGAAATTTCAGTGGTGCGGACTTGTCCGGCCTCTGAACCGGACTAGTCCGGTATCCCTATCCTCTGTTTAGAAAACTCAGTTTTCTTCAGAAGTGCGGACTTGTCCGGCCATAACCCCGGACTAGTCCGGTGTCCCCATTTTCATTCAAAAAATTAAATTCTTCAGAGTACGGACTTGTTTGGCAAAATGTGCGGACTAGTATGGTTGAGCCTCTGATGTTCCCCATACTTGTCCGATTTTTACTCTGTTGCCAAATGAACTAGTCTGGTCCCTACTGCGGACTAGTCCGATCTTCGGAAACACTTTCAGATTCTGTTATTTCTCCACGATTTGTTTTTGGGTAATTGCCTAATTTGGGCCCAAGAACTTCGTGCCCAACCTCAGAGATGCTCAAGGGGACCCCACCACGGCCCCTACACGCCCCCCATTGAATTCCACTTGGAATTCACCCCAAAAACCCTAACTCTCCATCCCTATATAAACAACCCAATACCCTCACCTCTCCATCAAGTTGAAAACCCCTTGCTGCCACTTTTGCATTGTTGTTGATGTCAAGATCAAGTCCAGAGGCAAGGAGAAGGAGGAGAAGAGGGAGAAGGGCCAATCAAGATCAATCTTCATCGATTCCTTGACAATTGACGTTCTTCATCCAAAATCTTCATCAACTCATCTTCATCAAGCCCTAATCGCCAAGATTCAAGTCTCACGCCCAAATCTTGATCTTTGGATCTCTTAACACGTGGTACACCCTCTACATTCAAGTTTTCATGCAAATTCAACCCTAATTCTCGTAGATCAAGAAAACCCTAAATTCCAATTCTGATCAGCGCGAACTAGTCCTGCCCCTGAAACTGGACTAGTCCGGCATCTGAATCTGTTTGGTGCTGAATTAATTCTAATTTTAATCAAATCAATTCCAAACTTGTCCAAACTTGTTAAATACTATTAGAACAAGTTAGTAAACATTAATAGCAACTCATTAACAAGTTTTACTTCACAATTGCATTAATCATGCATATCATGGCACATTGAGTACTATATAAGCATTATTTGATTGAATTGTGTGTTCTGCATGTTTGTCACTCGAAATAGAAGCTGTTGCCATAGAGAGTGCTTTTGAGGACCTGCAGAACCGATGTTTCGATGTCTTAGGTCCAAATCAAGCTCAGGAGCAAGACAAGTGTCCTTGATCATATTGATCCTGTTTTAAAGGTTTTGTTTACAAAATTGCATGCTTGTGTCAAAATTGATGGGAAAACCCAATTGTAGTAGTTTACTAGTTTTGTATGACCACCCTTGTCACTTGAACACTATGTAGAGAGTCAGGAAGGGTATTTTGCACTTTTTGCTTCACAATGCTCAATTGTGTTTGAGAATCAACTATAATGCTTAATTATGAACCGTTGAACTTGTGAATGATGAGAGTTGGTAATAATGACCCTTTAGCAACATGGTGCCTAGGGATCTGAACAAGCCGGTTATGTGGAATGGATTGGACTATTTTGGTGGTTTTGCTTGCTTTAGATCTAAGGAACGGTTCGTGAAGCGACCATCCAAGATTTACAGTGCACCCACAGGGCAAAGTATGGGTGCGGCTTAGCTGACTAAGTGTATTTCCAATACTATTTGGACCTTAAGAATGCTTAGGGAAGGGGTAGTCAGATTGGGCTAATAGTTGATGGTGGGACTACCCTGGGATCCGAATCGCTCAAGAGGGGGCCCTTGGTTGGATGTGCTTAGTTGGAGACATCACCACCGGTGAAACCTCAGTGGGTCTAAATAGGCTAGTAATCACTTTGTAAAGACTATTTTGTGATCTCTTGGCCACACACCAAAGGAAGTGTGAGACGGCATAATTGAGATTCTATAGTCATCGAAAGGTGATGAAATCACGAACTTGTGGGTAAAGTGGTACAACCTCTGCAGAGTGTGTCTAAAACTATCATGATAGTCGTGCTCCCGGTTATGAGCAATTTGGACCCTCACATGATTAGAATTTGGACCTTGCACGTGTTTAATGGCTGGAATTGGATTGGGAATCGATATTGTCTTAATAATTAGTTTTGGAATATGGAGTTGATGAAAATGTGAGATATGAGCAGTTATAAGTTGATTATGGATTATTTATGCTGGTATTGGTTATTTGAGTTGAAATTGATGTTATTTGGGTTATTTTGGGAAGGAACTCACTTAATAATGATATAATTGCATTTTTAACTATTTTGAATGTACTTTTATGCAATTAGCCATTGTTCATTACTATTCCTTGTTGAATCTACATGTCATACTTTCCCACACTTGTTGAGTACGACATGTGCTCACCCTTTCTATTCCCCCAATAAATTAAGACACAGGTGACAATGTGGAGTACCAGGAGGTATTTGAGGAGTTCTAGGTGTGCGTGTTACTGTCAAGCTTGCCAGTAGAGTTTGGAGTCATTAGTGTTTAGTGTTTTCTACTGCAGTTGTTTAGAGATTGTATTTGAGACTATTTGGTTTGTAACACGGTATTATTATTAGAGTTATTATTTGAAACATGGTTATAATCTGTTTATCGTTTGTGAATATCTTGTGTATGTGGGTTAAACATCTTGGGTACACATATGCATCACGCTTGGTTCATTTTCGAAACCGGGTGTCACAACCCACAACTTCTTGACAGCAGCAAAGCTGATGAGGTTGAGAGCCGCCCCACCATCAGCCAGAACATGAAAGAGTTGCAAGCTGTTGATGGTCAGGGAGACTGTCAGCCAAAGTTGCTAAGCTCCCGCCATGTTCTTGGGGCAGTCGGAGGCGTCGAAGGTGATCGGAGTATCCATCCACTTTCGATGGGGCTCTACCTTGATAGTGGGAGCCACATCATCTATCTCCCGATGCAAAGATTTCACTATGCACCAAGAAGTAATGTCCCACGACCCTTTATACATCACATGGAGAGTCCTCCTTCGCTTGTTGTCGGAGCAGGTGTCAGAGTCGTCGATGTTATTGTAGACTGCCTTCAACGCCTTCTTAGCATCTTGGAAGCCCAACTCCTACTCCGTTGGATCTTCGTTGACCTTCTGTTTGCCCTACCACTAGTGGAA
The DNA here is from genome assembly GCA_036927565.1 of Tuctoria greenei. NCBI lineage: Eukaryota > Viridiplantae > Streptophyta > Magnoliopsida > Poales > Poaceae > Tuctoria > Tuctoria greenei. The sequence continues at coordinate 183,377,015 of JAYESD010000005.1, forward strand.
AGGCGCGTCTTCTCGATGCTTGTTCTGGGCATGTTCGGCCAGCCTTTTGACCTCTTGGTAGTCCTCGAGGCTATGACCTAAAGCGTTGTGGATCGGGAACCAATTCTTGTTTTCGCTATTATTAGACGACTATCGAGGTCACTTGTCGGGGTGTAGCCCCCGGCCACCTGGAGCTGTTGCGGCTACAGATGTAGGTGTGCTGGCAATTGAGTTTGCCAGTTGGCTTCTTGTTTTTCTTACCACTGTCTTGGGCAGTGGCTCCCGCCTTGGAAGCAGATGGCGCTCCTACCTCTGCGGCTGGCTTGGAGGCCAATCACGCCCTTCAGCAGCCTTGGCACATTTGCCCGCTAGGTTGAAGAGCTTTGTAACATCATGTATGTTCTTGGTGGCCAACTTCTCCAACATCTTCTTGTCTCTCATGCCCTGTCGGAATGCAACAACAACGGAGGCGTTCGAGATAGAAGGTATTATGTTTCGTACCTGGGAGAACTGTAACACCCTCATTTTCATCTATCATGCATTGCATACATTCTAATACATGTTTAAAATTTAGTAACATAAAAAGGAACCAGTTTAAAATGAATTAGAAACAAAACTGCACTTAAGAATTCTGGGAAGTGCGGATTAGTCCGATTTTTGTGCGGACTAGTCTGATTTCTCTCTGACTTTGATCGGACTTGTCCGTTTTGCAGCGGACTAGTCTGTTTTCCCTATGGACATTTTTGGACTTGTCCGGCCCATAGCGGACTAGTCCGGTATCCCAAATTGCTTGAAATTTTGCTAAGTCTTTGGACTTGTCCGGTGTTCCAGCGGACTTGTCCATTTTTTTCCTCTGACTAAAGTCGGACTTGTCTGATTTTTTGCCAGACTTGTCTGTTTTCCCCCTTTGGATAAGTTCAGACTTGTCCGATGTCCAGGCTGGACTTGTCCGATATCTCTCTATCCAACTTCGGACTAGTCTGACCCTTTTCAGTCTTGTCCGATAAATCGCGACCCTGAGTTGATCTTTTGTTTCACGACTTGTTTCTTGGGTTTTACGTTAAGTGGGCCTAGGGACGTCGAGTCTAACTTTTTTAGAGCCCATGTGGAGCTCTGAACCGACCTCTACTCATCTCAATCTCAAAATCCATCTAACCCTCGCCTCCACCTCTATATAAACAACCCCACGCCTTGGCTTGACATCTATTTGCCACTTTTCAACCACACCCAAACCCTAGCTCGTGAATAGCCGCCACCAAGGAGGGAGAAGGAGATCTAAAGCAAGCAGAAGAAGGGGAGGAAACGAAAGAGGGTCAAGATCTCCATCAACTTCGCGTTCTTCATCAATAATTCACCATAAAGTTCTTCATCAACCTCAGATCGTCAAGATCCAAGTGTTGCCTCCAAGATCCTTGATTCATTGGAGTTCTAAACACCTGGTATACCTTCTATTCTCTTTTCCTTACGTAAATTCAACCCCAAATCTCCAAATTCACGTCGATCTAGAAAACCCTAATATGTTCTTTCTGCGTAGTGCGGACTTGTCCGATCCAGAGCGGACTAGTTCGATTTTCCTGGTTAAGTTGTGTTGAATTAATTCTAAAATTTGATCTAATGAACTCCAAACCTGTATAAACTTGTTAAAAGTTATTAGAACTAGTTAGTGATCATTAAAAGCAACTTATTAACAAGTTCCACCTTGCATTTGCATTAATCATGCATGTCGTGTCATATTGAGTAATATTTGTGCACTTTTTGATTGTGTTTCTTGTATTGTATGATTATTGTGCGGATTAGACGGAATTGTGCTAAAGAGTGCCGCGGAGGATCTCCAGCACCAAGAGTTTGAAGGCTTTGACCCGAGCCAATCCCAAGAGCAAGGCAAGTGTCCTTGAAGCATATTGGTCCTGTTTTTAAAATAAATATTTTGTTTGAAAACCGCATGCTTTTGTCAATTTGATGGGAAATCCTATAATAGGAAGTTTACTAGATTTGTTTAACCACCCTTATCACCTGGAATTTATGGTAGAGAGTTGAAATGGGCTTTTTACCTTTCTGCTTTGCTTAATTAATTGGGATGGGAAAATGACTCTACCACTTAACTTAATTATGCATTTATGAGATTATGATTAATATGAACTGGTTAATATGATATGGTAATGGGTGATCTAAGCAAGCCTGGTATGTGGATAGATTGGATGTTATAGTGGTTTTCTTGCTTTAGATCTAAGGACCGGTTCGTGGAGCAACCATCTAGGATTTATAGTGCCACCACGAGGCCAAGTATGGGTGTGGCGTAGTTGAATAATTAAGGCTTTGCCAGTGCTATTTGGACCATTAAGGATGCTCGGGGAAGGGGTAGTTGGATTGGATCTTTTGATGATTGGTGGGACTACCCTGGGATCCGAATGGCTCAAGAGGGGGCCCTTCGTTGAAGATGTGCTCTGTAGGAAACATCGGCACCGGTGAAACCTTAGTGGGGTCTAAATAGGCTGGTAATCCCTTTGTAAAGGCTATTTTGTGATCTCTTGGACACACACCTAAGGAAGTGTGAGATGGCATAATTGAGATTCCTTAGTCACTAGAAGGTGATGAAATCACAAACACGTGGGTAAAGTGGTACAAACTCTGTAGAGTGTGTCTAAAAACTATCACGATAGCCGTGCTCCTAGTTATGAACGACCTGGACCCTCACATGATTAGAGTGACATTGGGATTTGGGATGATTTGGTATTGGTTATGATTATGGTTAATAATATGGTTATGGCAGGTCATGAATTAGATTCTGATATCGATTATGGTTATTGGTAATGAGAAATTTGGAATATGGATGGTGGTAATAAAATATGGATTGGTACTATGATATTACTTATGGTTCATGATGGGTTTATTTCACATACATATAACATATTGTTTTTCAAATGTTTTAATGTACTTTTCAGCACTTAGCCATTATTATATTCATCATTTGAATCAGCTACATGTCATACATTCCACACTTGCTGAGTACGACACGTACTCACCCTTGCAATTCTGCCACCAACAGTTGCAGGTCAGGATTGGGAGTTTAACGATGATAATGCGGAGTTCTAGGCCGTGTCTGCCGTCAGCTTTACCTGTGGAGTGTTGGAGCTACGGTATACCCTATTTTCTTATGCTCCTTAGTTTGCTCAGTTTAGTTTATTTCCGCTGCATTAGTTGAAACTTGTCATTAATATTCAATAGAGCTTGTATTCGAGGATATTATGAATTTTTTAATAAAGTTGTTAATTAATTTTGTCTTGTGGTAATTTTCTGTATATCCTTTTGTGATTGCACTCGTGTATGTGTGTTGAACGTCATGGGCACACATATGCATTCACTTGGTTCATTTTAGGAACTGAGTGTCACAAATTGGTATCAGAGCCACATGTTGACCGTAGGACGCAACCTATATAGAATGGACACTTTAGAGCACATAGGAGCACTCAGGAATCAAGGTGTTTTTGTTTGGTGTGCTGTTTACTATATAATGTTTGCTTGTGTGCTTAATATAGGATTTTGGGATGCTTTTGCATTGCCATATCCACATAGGCTAGAGTAGCTAGTTGCTTAGTTTCATATCCCTCGATGCATATAGTTGGGGATGTTTTTTAAATTCTTATCGCTTGCTTTTCTTCAGATGGTTAGGACTCGCAACCAGAGGGATGTCAATGATGAGGAGGAGAATAATGGAGCACCTCGGAACAACAATGGACAAGGACCTGCTCATGGAGCTATCAACATTGAGCAGCTATTGGCTATGCAAAACTAGCTCATGCAGACCATGATTCAGACTATGGGACAGCTGCAGGTTGGTAACATCAACAATCAGCCCCACATGCCTCCACTGCCATCCCTGCCTCCTCATAACCGGTTGGGAGAGTTTATGAGGACTATGCCGCCAACCTTTGCTCAAGTCGTTGACCCTATGGATGCTGATGGTTGGCTCATGTCCGTGGAGAAGAAGCTAGCTATTGTCCAATGCAGTGATCGAGAGAAGGTGCTATTTGCTTCTCATCAACTAGTTTGAGCTGCTGCAGATTGGTGGGATGCTTATGGCAATGCTCATGAGAACCAAGAGAGGATTTCTTGGGCTGAATTCAAGGAGAGCTTTCGTTCTCATTATGTGCCGGAAGGAGTTATGATTTTGAAGAGGCAGGAGTTTGAAAACTTGAGGCAAGGAAGATCGAGTGTGGGTGAATATCTCAACAAATTCACTCAACTCTCTAGATATGCGCCTGAGGATGTGAGCCAGGACAGTCGGAAGCAATACTTGTTCATGAGAGGCTTGAACAATGAGATCCAAGTGCAATTGCTCAACTGTGATTATGCCAACTTCCAAAAGCTTGTGGACAAAGCAATTGTTGTGGAGAACAAGGTCCGTGAGATGAAGAAAGATAACAATAGGAAGGCGCTGTATCAAGGACAGCAACAAGGAAGTAATGTGCACCCTCGCTTTGCACCACCAAGTGCGCCTTACTACTGCTCTCCTGCGCCTGCTAATCACCCTGGATTCGCACCGCACACAGATCAGTTTTTGCAGCAGCGCCCTGTTATGCAAGCACCTAGGCCTCCAATGCCTTATGCACCTCGTGCCAACTTTCCTGGTGCCAATGCGCAGAACCAAGCTCGCCCCAATAATTTTGGTGGAGTTAAGAAGTGTTATACTTATGGAGAAGCGGGACACTTTGCACATCAATGTCCTAAGTCAGGCCTTGGTCAAGGAAGCAATGCGCCGAGACAAAACCCAAGACCCAATAGGGGAGCGCTGCAAGGAAATCGTGGACAGCAGAATTTTGCCCGTGGCAACGTGAACCATGTCTCTACGGAGGATGCACAACAAGCGGATGACGTGGTGATTGGTATGTTTCTCACAAACTCCAACCTGGCGACTATGTTATTTGATTCTGGAGTATCGCATTCATTCATTGCATTGAAATATGTTTGCTAAGTGTAGTTTGCCTATCTCTCATACGAAGTTTACTATATTGGTTAAGTTTCCTAGAGGGGAGATGAGGATAAATATAGTATGTCCAAAAGTAAGCCTTAGAATAAGGAGGGTAGATTTCCTTACCAACATCATTGTCTTGGACTCTCAAGGATTGGACATTATACTTGGTATGGACAGGTTGAGGAAGCACAATGGAGTAATTGAATGTGCCACGAAGACGGCGAAGTTGACCAATGAGGAAGGGATCACCATAGAATTTGAAGCATCTCAACACGTACCGAAGCAATTGCAGCTGAACTATATGGACGGTGCTGCAATTGAGGAGATTTCAATGGTGTGTGAATTTTTGGACGTATTCCCGGATGAGTTGCCAGGTGTAACACCCTCATTTTCATGCATCATTCCCTGCCTACATTCATATACATGTTTAACATTAATCCACATAAACAGGAATAGGTTTAAAATTGATTTGGAACAAAATCGCACTTAAAAATTCTGGAAAGTGCGTACTAGTCCTATTTTGGTGCGGACTAGTATGATTTGTCTCTATCTTCGATCGGACTTGTCCGTTTTTGTTGCGGACTAGTCTGTTTTTGCCTCTGGGCACTTTCGGACTTGTCCGGTCCTATGCGGACTAGTCCGGTGTTCCAAGAATCCTTGAAAATTTGCTAAGTCCCTGGACTTGTCCAGACTAGTCTGGTGTTCCAGCGAACTTGTCCATTTTCCTCTCTGACTAAAGTCGAACTTGTCCGATTTTTGGGCAGAGTTGTCCGATTTCTCTCTGGACAACTTCGGACTAGTCCGGTTCTTTTTTGGACTTGTCCGATATTTTGCGACTCCGAGTTGATCTTTTGTTTTACGACTTGTTTCTTGGGTTTCATGTTAAGTGGGCCTAGGGACGTCGTGCCTAACTCTCTTAAAGCCCATGTTGACTTTAAAACGGCCCCTACTCATCTCAAATTTGAAATCCATCTAACCCTAGCCTTCACCTCTATATAAGCAACCCCACCCCATGGCTTGACATCTATTTGCCACTTTTCCACCCCACCCAAACCCTAGTTTGTGGGGAGCCACCATCAAGGAGGGAGGAGGAGATCCCAAGCAAGAAGAAGAGGAGGAGGAAACAAAAGAGGATCAAGATCTCCATCAACTTCGAGTTCTTCATCAACAATCCACCATCAAGTTCTTCATCAAACCTAGATCATTAAGATCCAAGTGTTGCCTCCAAGTTTCTCGATTCATTGGAGTTCTAAACACCTGGTATACCTTCTATTCTCTTTTCCTTACCTGAATTCAACCCCAAATCTCCAAATTCACATTGATCTAGAAAACCCTAATCTGCTGATCTCGCGCAGTGCGGACTTGTTCGGTCCTATGCGGACTAGTCCAATTTTTCCTGGGTAAATTGTGTCGAATAAATTCTAAGATTAAATCTAATCAACTCCAAACCTGTATAAACTTGTTAAAAGCTATTATAACTAGCTATGATCATTAAAAGCAACTCATTAGAAAATTCCACCTTACCTTTGCATTAATCATGCACGTCATGTCATATTGAGTAATATTTGTGCACCCTTTGATTGTGTCTCTTGTCTTGTATGTCTATTGTGTGTATTAGACGAATTTGCGCTAGAGAGTGCCACGGAGGATCTACAGCACAAAGAGTTTGAAGTCTTTGACCCTAATCAATCCCAAGAGCAAGGCAAGTGTCCTTGAAACATATTGATCCTGTTTTAAAATAAATGTTTGTTTGCAAAACTGCATGCTTGTGTCAATTTTATGGGAATCCTATGATAGGAAGTTTACTAGTTTTTTTAACCACCCTTGTCACCTGGAATTTATGGTAGAGAGTCGAGATGGGCTTTTTACCTTTTTGCTTTGCTTAATTAACTGCGATGGGAAAACAACTATACCACTTACCTTAATTATGCAATTATGAGATTATGATCAATGTGAACTGGTTAATATGATATGGTAATGGGTGATCTAAGCAAGCCCGGTATGTGGATGGATTGGATGTTATAGTGGTTTGCTTGCTTTAGATCTAAGGACCAATTCATGCGAGAATAAGTCAGGACTGCAGTGCCACCACGAGGCCAAGTATGGGTGCGGCGTAGCTGATTAATTAGGGCTTTGCTTGTGCTGTTCGGGGAAGGGGTAGTCGGATTGGGTTTGTTGATGATTGGTGGGACTACCCTGGGATCCGAATGGCTCAAGAGGGGGCCCTTTTTTGAAGATGTGCTCAGTTGGAGGCACCGCCACTGGTGAAACCTCAGTGGGGTCTAAATAGGCTAGTAATCTCTTTGTAAAGGCTATTTTGTGATCTCTTGGCCATACAACAAAAGAAGTGTAATTGTCATAAGGGAGGTTCTTTAGTCGCCGATGGGTGATGAAATCACAAACACGTGGGTAAAATGGTACAATATGTGCAGATTCTAATAAACTCTCATGATAGCCGTGCTCCCGGTTATGAGCACCTGGACAACTTCCATGATTAGAGGGAACTTGGTATTGGGATGGTCTTTGGGACGGTTATGGTTTGGTAATGGTTATGGCTAGTTACGAGTTAAATTTTGATATTGATTATGGTTATTGGTAATGGTGAAATCTTTAATATTTATGATGGTGATGAATATGAACTGGTATTATGATGATTACATGGATTATGATGGGTTTACTTCACATACATATAATATATTTCTTTTCAAATGTTTTAATGTACTTTTCAGCATTTAGTCATTAAGCTATTGAAGATATGCGGCCACCAGCCTGCATCAAGGACGTCCAGAAGCTGACTGGATGTCTAGCCGCCCTTAGCTGGTTCATCTCAAGACAGGCAGAACGGGCACTACCCTTCTTCAAGCTATTAAGGGAGTCCGGACCATTCCAATGGTCTGAAGAAGCAGAAAAGGTGTTCCAGGGGCTAAAGTAGCTCGTCACCACTCTACCAACATTGGTAGCTCCGAACCCTGGTGAGTCTCTACTGCTTTACATTTCGACAACTGACGAAGTTGTCAGCATGGTCTTGGTTGCGGAGAGACCAGAACCATCCCAAGCTCGGGAATCCAGACCCCTCCGGGAGGGTCAGGAGGTTCCTGAAGGCGAGTCTGGGTCCTAGCCCCCAGACTTGGATCTACAAGGAGTTACTCTTGTCGAACAAGAGGATTCAGACCCCCTCCGAGAGGGTCCGGGTCACTCCAGAAGAAGCTCCGGGTTCCTCCAGCAAGGACCCGGAGGTCCCCGAAGCAGGTCTGGACCCCTCCAGGAGGGTCTGGGTCAATGTGGAGGAAGCTACGGGCCCCTCTGGGAGGGTCCGGACAGTCCAGTGCCCAGTGTACTTCATTAGCGAAGTACTACATGATGCCAAGACTCGATACCTAGAGGTGCACAAGCTGCTCTACTCAGTTATCATCGCCTCCAGGAAGCTTCGCCATTACTTCCAAGCTCATATGATCTCAGTGGTGACTTCTTATCCACTGCGTGCGATCTTGCATAATCCCAATTCCACTGGGAACATTGCAAAGTGGGCAGCAGAATTGGCCGAATTCGATCTTGAATTCATCCCAAGACAAGCGGTCAAGAGTCAAGCATTGGTGGACTTTATGGCGGAATGGACCCCCTCTCCATCAAACCATGGGGGCCCTAGTGAGCAGAAGCCGAAACTCAAAGCTCCGATCTTCACCGAACCTCACTGGACTCTCTACTTCGATGGCTCCATGCAAAAGCAGGGGGCCAGAGCTTGAGTCCTTATCCTCGCTCCAACTGGGGAGACGGTAAAATACATGGTCCACCTTGACTTCAAGGCGACCAACACCATGGCGGAGTATGAAGCACTCATTTACGGACTAAAGGTGGCACTATCATATGGTGTCAAGCAGTTGTTGGTCAAGAGAGATTTGCAGCTCATCATTAAATAGGTGAACGGTGAATGCTCATGTAACAATCCTCAACTAGTTGCTTATCTCCTTGAAGTCCAGTGGCTTCACAAGGACTTCGAAGTCCTGGACCTCCACCATGTCCAGCGTCTCCAAAACGCTGAAGCTGACGAACTCTCGATGAAAGCGTCAACCGGAGCTCCGGCTCCTGACAGAACCTTCATCCGGAGGTTGTCAAAACCACTGCTCAGCCTGCCAAACTGAGCGAAGGGGGCGAGACCAGCATCCTAAAGCTGGCGGTCCTAATGGCCCTATTACCATGGCAGCCATCAAGGGTCGTAGGTGCTGCCGGAAGCTCCGAGCAACCGAGCACGCAAGACTCAAATGCTCAAGCAAGCTCCGATGCATGGATCTCGGAGATCCGGAGCTACTTGAAAGACAATATCCTTCCTGATGATGATGTATCCACTGATCGGATAGTCAGATTGGCTAAAAGATACACGTTGGTAGAAGGGGATCTCTACCAGCGCGGTGCCAACAACGTCCTAATGCGGTGCATCACAAGGGAAGAAGACTGCGAGCTCCTCGTAGAAATTTATGGAGGCGAGTGTGGGAACCACGCGTCTTCCCGCACGTTGGTCGGTAAAGCCTTCTGGCATGGCTTTTACTGGCCTACAGCGCTCCAGGATGCAACTGAGCTGGTGAAGAAATGAGAAGCATGCCAGTTCCATGCAAAGCAAATTCACACACCGGCTCAGCCTCTACAAATGATACCTCCTACATGGCCTTTCGCTGTGTGGGGGATGGATATCTTGGGACCTTTCCCAAGAGCCGTCGGAGGTTACAAGTTCCTGTACGTTTCCATCGACAAGTTCACCAAGTGGCCGGAAGCAACTCCAGTTGTGACAATAAACAAGCAATCAGCTATCAACTTCTTGCAGTCCATCGCATGCAGATTTGGAGTCCTGAACAAAATCATAACAGATAATGGGACCCAATTCACAAGCTCTGCTTTCCAAGGATACTGCAAAGACCTCGGCATCCAAGTCAGCTACGCCTCTGTAGCTCACTCGGCAAGCAATGGCCAAGCCGAGAGAGCAAATGCAGAAATCCTGAAAGGACTCAAGACGCGCACATATGAGCGCCTGAAAAAACATGGAGCCAACTGGATCGAAGAGCTTCCGCCCACTCTATGGGCCAACAGGACAACTCCAAACCGATCAACTGGAGAGAACCCTTCTTCCTGGTGTACGGAGCTGAAGCAGTCCTTCCTCCGGAAATCACCTTGGGGTCGTTCCGGGTCCGGATCTTCGATGAAGCCACGCAGGACCAGCTCCGGCGTGAAGACCTTGACCTCCTTGAAGAGGGAAGGTGCCGAGCAGCTGTTCGGAATGCCCAATACCGCCAAGCTCTTCGGCGCTATCACCAACGGCATGTTCACAGCCGACAGCTCAAGGAAGGTGATCTGGTGCTACGGAGAATACAATCAAGAGAAGGGTTAAACAAACTCTCCCCCAGCTGGGAGAGACCCTTCCGAGTGATCAAAGGATCCCGTCCTGGATGCGTTCGCTTGGCAACCGAGGATGGGACACCTCTCCCAAATCCTTGGAACATTGAGCACCTCCGTAAGTTCTACGCTTAAAATCACGGAGGTGAGTCTATAATTACATGTGATGTATGTTATAGAGTCATTGTACAGAGTCGGGTAGCTCCTCCAGGAGGGCAGCCAGACCTACCTCATTAGGTCTGCAACGTCCATGCAACACTTTTCACAGTCTCAGAACTAAAAGTGTAGCTAGCTACCTTGGGTCAAACAAGAAACGAAACACACTTAGCCTGGTTCCGTACCCTAAGGGTGTACTTGTTTCCCCTGTACCCCGAACCTATAATGAAAGACATCATGGTGTGAAAACAGAATCCACGTGCATTTACTTTGTACAGGCTCAATATTTTTTATTTTTCTCTTTCTTGTCTATAACAAAGTTGTGCAGATCTTAAGAAACTTTAGCTCGACCAGTTCATGTACAATTCGAGTTGCATTGTCTATTCTTCTGAGTCCAAACATTGTTGATGGTCTACTCGTCTGAATGCCGCCAAGCCAATCTAGGGCCGGAGTGTGCTATCGACTTATCCTGGTCATGCACCCTAAGTACGCCACTCTACCTACACCCCGACAGGCCGAAGTAAGGCGAGTCCAGAAATGATCGGACCTGAAGGAAACAAGACAGCGCTCTTGATTGTATTTAGAATTGTGTTCGACCTAAAACTTTCTCGGGAATAGTAAGCCGCAATGAATTTATAGATAGGAAACAGATTTTACTGTTTTTCTTGACTTCAGTGTGCACGAAAAATAAATATTCCATGATGATGGTGAATGAAGACGGAGCTGCCAAAGCTCTGACATCCTCTAGGCGACTTGTGGTCGATGTTCAAACATTGATATCGAGCGTCGCTGGAGCTACTCAGCTCCGGTAAAGCTAGGTGGCAAGTCGTCAACGTGAAGAAAAGATGATGGGAAGACTCTATAGTGGAGTCTGCCGTTGACACACCATGTGTTGATAGAGGTCTCTGCTGGAGCTACCAAGCTTCGACACCCCAGAGGGCTAACCGTCGATGCTCTACGCATTGATGGAGACTACTGCCGGAGCTACTAAGCTCCAACAATGGTCAATACTGGAGCCACTAAGCTCCGACAACCTTAGGGGGCCTACACTATCGAAGACTTCGGGCCTACATTCTACAAGTTCGAAGCACGCAAGTCTTCAACAACTGTTACATCCTTTTGGTACATGTTCACAATCAAATTGTAATATGCCACGCGGCGGTGGTTTAACTGCGAACTAGCGCCAACGGCACATCCAAAGTCCCTTGAAGACACGGCTCGAAAACCAAAGAATGGACCCACCTCCGGTAGAATGACTTCATCCAAAATGTCCCTCCTAGAGGTGGGCCCAGGGCGCCACTGTAGGTACCCTATGTACCGGATACCCTTGGGATTGCAAAGATCACAAGGAAACTCCATCTACCAGATTTGAAGACCTCTGAAGGCCCCACATGTCAGGCGTAACCGGACCTGCTTCCCCGACATGGTTAGTCTCAGGGCTGCCACGTGTATCATAAGACTGGAGCTACCGCCCAAACACAGGAAAGCTCTGGACGGAATACCAGTATGGCACCCCCAAACCTAACCCCAGACAGAGGGAAGCTCCGGTACCGACAGGTGTCCAACAGCACCGGACCTACCCGTCCACGACGGTAAGCTCCGGAGCTGCCATGTGTCCGAACCGCCGGACCTTCAATTTCAACAATCAGGCTGGTGGACCCCCAACGGCTCGGGCCTTCAAGGGACAATCAAGGACTTCAAGACCTGATTAAGTGTCATTAATACATTATTAATGACACACGAATGGAAGGCCCTTAATACCAGTAACGGCACTATCAAGGCCCGTTACCACGCTATTAAGGGTAATTAACCTCATTAATTGTGTATCAAGCATTTGTAACCGCCGGGGCCACATGTCGGCCCAGGCTAACGGTGTAATGACCAGTCCTTGTACTATAAAAGGACTGGTCGACGATACACAAGAGACATCTCCAGACCTCTTCTGGACTCCCTGACCTAGGCGAGCTTCTTCCTCCGGAGCTTCTTCTAGACTCACACGCTCAATACAACACCAACACACCCCGTGGAGTAGGGTATTACGCTCAGGCGGCCCGAACCACGTAAATCTCTGTGTCTACTTGTCATTCTCTCCTCTTTTGATGTTCAAACATTGATATCGAGCGTCGCTGGAGGTACTCAGCTCCGGTAAAGCTAGGTGGCAAGTCGTCAACGTGAAGAAAAGATGATGGGAAGAATCTACAGTGGAGTCTGTCGTTGACACACCATGTGTTGACAGAGGTCTCTGCCGGAGCTACCAAGCTCCGACACCCCAGAGGGCTAACCGTCGATGCTCTACGCATTGATGGAGACTACTGCCGGAGCTACTAAGCTCCAACGATGGTCAATACCGGAGCCACTAAGCTCCGACAACCTCAGGGGGCCTACACTATCGAAGACTTCGGGCCTACATTCTACAAGTTCGAAACACGCAAGTCTTCAACAACTGTTACATCCTCTTGGTACATGTTCACAATCAAATTGTAATATGCCACGCGGTGGTGGTTTAACTGCGAACTACCGCCAACGGCACATCCAAAGACCCTTGAAGACACGGCTCAAAAACCAAAGAATGGACCCACCTCCGGCAGAATGACTTCATCCAAAATGTCCCTCCCAGAGGTGGGCCCAGGGTGCCACTGTCGGTACCCTATGTATTGGATACCCCTTGGGATTGCAAAGATCACAAGGAAACTCCATCTACCAGATTTGAGGACCTCTGAAGGCCCCACATGTCAGGCGTAACCGGACCTGCTTCCCCGACATGGTTAGTCCCAGGGCTGCCATGTGTATCATAAGACCGGAGCTACCGCCCACACACAGGAAAGCTCCGGACGGAATACCAGTATGGCACCCCCAAACCTAACCCCAGACAGAGGGAAGCTCCGGTACCGACATGTGTCCAACAGCACCGGACCTACCCATCCACGACGGTAAGCTCCGGAGCTGCCACGTGTCCGAACCGCCGGACCTTCAATTTCAACAATCAGGCTGGTGGACCCCCAACGACTCGGGCCTTCAAGGGACAATCAAGGACTTCAAGACCCGATTAAGTGTCATTAATACCATATTAATGACACACGATCAGAAGGCCCTTAATACTAGTAACGGCACTGTTAAGGCTTGTTACCACGCTATTAAGGGTAATTAACCTCATTAATTGTGTATCAAGCATTTGTAACCACCGGGGCCACATGTCGGCCCAAGCTAACGGTGTAACAACCAGTCCTTGTACTATAAAAGGACTGGTCGACGATACACAAGAGACATCTCTAGACCTCTTCTGGACTCCCTGACCTAGGCGAGCTTCTTCCTCTGGAGCTTCTTCTAGACTCACACGCTCAATACAACACCAACACACCCCATGGAGTAGGGTATTACGCTCAGGCGGCCCGAACCACGTAAATCTCTGTGTCTACTTGTCATTCACCTTCTTGAATCTTTGCACACCCATTACCGAACTACAACTCCGCGATCTACCAATAGTAGTATCGAGAGATCTGCCGGATCCAAACACCGATAGAATTGATTCAAGCCTAGCTACGGGAGCAAAGGTTTCTTCGAAATCCAAACCTTCAACTTGTGAATACCCTTTGGCCACAAGTTGTGCCTTGTTCCTTGTAACCACCCTGTGTTCATCTTGTTTGTTGCGGAACACCCATTTGGTGCCTACAACATTCGCATTAGACCTCTTCACAAGCTCCCATACTTGATTTCTCTCGTAGTTGTTGAGCTCTTCTTTCATGGCCATCACCCAATCCGGATCTCATAGTGCTTCTTCAACCTTGTGGGGCTCCAAGGAAGAAACAAAAGAGTAATGTTCACAAAATTTTGCAACACGAGATCGAGTAGTTACCCCCCTGGAGATGTCTCCAAGTATATTGTCAACAGGATGGTCCTGTTGGACGCTTTGATGCACTCTTGGGTGAGGCGCTTGAGGTCTTGATTCATCATCTTTGTCTTCCCCATCCTCATTGTCTCCCCCTTGATTGATGCCTCCATTTTCATCTTCTTGGAGTGCATCTTGGAGAACTTGATCTTGATCATTTGAGGAAGAGCTTGTTTGATGTGTAGGATTGTCACTTGCATCTTGAGGTTGTTCTTGTGGTCGTATGTCTCTAAGTGCCATCCTTCCTATCACCACTTGTGGAGCTTCTTCTTTATCTAGCAAATGACGATCAACTTGCTCCACTTAGGAGCCATTAGTCTCATCAAACACTACATCATGTGCTACGGTAAGGAGCTCATATGACATCTTCTTAAGTATGCGGTGAAGGTACAACTGGTTTATGGCATGGCAAGCGGTGTTAACCGCTTCTGCCCAAAACCGATCAGACGTCTTGTACTCATCAAGCATGGTTCCTGACATCTCCATTAAGGTCCTATTCTTTCTCTCGGCCACCCCATTTTGTTGAGGGGAGTAGGGAGCCGAGAACTCATGCTTGATGCCTTCTTCATCCAAAAATTCTTCAACTTGAGTATTCTTGAATTCGGTGCCATTGTCACTCCTTATGGTCTTGATACTCAAGGAGAACTCATTTTGAGCTCTCTTCAAGTATCTCTTGAGAACACCTTGAGTCTCACTCTTGTCATGCAAAAATAATACCCAAGTGAAACATGAAAAGTCATCAACAATAACAAGACCATATTTGTTTACCACCAATACTAATGTAGGCGATTGGACCGAAGAGATCCATGTGTAGAAGCTCCAATGATATTGATGTTGTCATAATATTCTTGGATGGATGTGGTGCTCCAACTTGCTTTCCGGCTTGGCATGCGCTACATGTCCTATCCTTTTCAAACACAACATTCCTTAAACCACGGATGTGCTCGCCCTTAAGGAGTTTTTGCAAATTTCTCATCCCAACATGGGCTAGCCTCCTATGCCAAAGCCATACCATGTTAGTTTTTGCCATTAAGCATCTATCAAGTTGAGCTTTATCCATGGAGAAATCCACAAGATAGAGCTTTCCCTTGAGTACACCCTTAAAGGCAATTGAGCCATTGCTTCTCCTTGTGACGGTCACACCCTCATTAGTGAATAAATAATTATAACCTTTGTCACATAGTTGTGATATGGACAAGAGGTTATAATCAAGTGAATCAACATGTAAAACATTTGAAAGAGTAAGATTAGGGGATATAGCAATTTTACCGGTGCCAAGGATTTTTCCTTGGCTATTGTCCCCAAAATAGATTCATTCACTTGGATCCTCATTTAGCTCATACTCCACAAACATCTTCCTCTCTCCGGTCATATGATTTGTGCATCCACTATCAAGAACCCACTTGGTTCCACCGGAGGAGTATGCCTACAAGAAAAATTTAGGCCTTGGCTTTAGGTACCCAAGCGATGTTGGGTCCTTTGATGTTAGTCAAGAGGCACTTGGGCACCCACACACAAGGTTTGGGACTCTTGCAGTGTGGCCCAACATACCTAGCATATGCGTTTCCAAACTTGTTCTTTAATAAAACATATGAAGCATCGAAATCATGGAACAACAGATGAGGTTCTTTCTTAGGCACTTTCGGAGATGTTGCAACAATCTTTCCTTTATTGTTGTATGAGCCTCCTTTGACAAAAACAATTAAGTCTTTGCCATTCTTGGGAGTTTTGGCGTTTTGCCTCATCTCCCTAGAATAACCAAGACCATCCTTAATAAGGGGATGTCTTGTGTTGGTATATGCACTACGTGCATATGCCACCTTCTCCTTGTCAAAGATGCCACCCTTGGGTGCTTGATTGGTTTGTGCCAACTTAAGCTCATCTTTAAGCTTTATGATTAGCATTTACAAGGTTGAGATGCTTCGTATTTAATATTTGTGGAAGGTGAGCTTGTAAAGGGAGAAGGTGCATTGACCTTGAGAGACTTCACTTGCGTCTCAAGGATCATGTTAGCTTGTGTCAAACTAACAAGTTCATCCTTGAGCACAATTGTAGTGTTCTTAAGGTTTGAGCAAGTTTCCTTGCTCAAAGCGAGTTCACGCTCAAGTGCCTTGCTTCTTTCTCTTTCAAGCTCCAAGAGCTCCTCAACCTCTTGACATCTCTCCTTTTGTTGGATGAGCATGTCCTCTTGACGGTTGATGAGTTCTTCCTTCTCAAATATTTCTTCCGTTAACAATCTCAATCTTTTCAGAGTGCTTCTACTCATGTCTTTAAGCATATGTTCATTTTCACTACTACTATCAAAATCATCATGAGAAGAAATTGAAGAAGAGGATTTAGATTTAACCTTCTTTCTTCCCTCCTTGGCCATGATACATGTTGGCCTTGAAGTCTCCAAGTTGGGGAAGAGCTTGTTCTCCATAGTTGTCTTCTTCATAGCAATAGTTTCTATCTTCTCTTCTTCATTGGAGTAGGATTCCTCATTTGAATCCCACTCCTTTCCATGGTGGGCATGTTCGGATTGTTTCTTCTTCTTGAAGTACTTCTTTTTCTTGGACTTGCCCTCCTTCTTCTTCTTGTTCTCTTCATGTGGACAGTCCACAATAAAGTGGCCATACTCTCCACAATTGTAGCAAGCCCTCTTTGATCTTGTTTTGGGATTGTCTTTGCTTCTCCTTTCACTTTGGTAGCTCCCCCTCCTCCTTCTAAACATCCTCTTAAAGTTGTTGATGAAGAGAGCTTCTTCGTCATCGGTGTCAGGACTCTCTTCATCACTCTCTTCCTTTTCTTGTGATCTTGAGGATGTTGCCTTGAATGCAACATCCCTTTTCTTGGAGGAGGAAAGCTTTTGTAGATTATTGTAGAACAATGCTTCTTTCTCCATCATCTCATGGTTGATGATCCTCCCTAGCACTTCTTTGGGAGTCATCTTGTGGAAGCCCGGACTTTCACAAATTAGTGAGCAGAGAGTGACGTTTGGAGGCACGAATGCTCGAATCATCCTCTTTACCACCTCGTGGTCGGTCCACCGGGTGCTTCCATATGACTGACTCTTGTTGATGAGAGTCTTGAGGCGGTCATACATATCTTGGGGAGATTCATCATCCATGATGGTGAATCTACCAAGCTCTCCTTCGATCATCTTGATCTCTGCCTCCCTAATGACGCAGTTGCCTTCGTGCGCCATCTTGAGTGTATCCCAAATCTCCTTAGCAACCTCCAACCCTTCAATGCGGTTGAACTCCTCACGAGTCATTGAGGAGGTAATCACTCCAACGGCTTGAGCACTGCGATGTAGAAGAACGGCTTGCTCCGAAGTGATGTCTTCCTCATTCTTCAGAAGAAGAACACCTGTCATCACAATTTGCCACAAGCTAGGGTTTAAGGAAATGAGGTGCATCTTCATATTATGCTTCCACATAGAATAATCATTTCCGTCAAATTGAAGAGGTTTGCCAATGGGAATAGACAAATAATGGTTGCTCAAGGTAAGTTGCTCATAATTGTAAGGATATCGGGAGTAGTCTTGTAAACTACTCCCATTGTTGATGTTGACCAGAGCAATTTGCTTGATCTCCTTCTTGGGCACGTTGAGCTTCTCACGAAGCCATGCTTTGAGTATCCGAACTTCTTCATCGTCATTCGGATCATCTTGAAGAACATCGACGTTCTTCGTCTTGGTGTCATCGACGACCACCGGAACTTCGTTGTCACCCCTTCCGGTCATTACTTCTCCGAGTTGTTAGAATCTTGGGGAAAAGCCTGCTCTGATACCAATTGAAAGTCGCCAAGAGGGGGATGAATATGCAATAATACCTGAAATCACTTAAGCAAACAAGATTAAATTCTTGTGGCCGGACTAGTCTGCACAGGGCCGGACTAGTCCGCTCAGCACAAGGTGGAAACCCTAAAACTTGATTTTTACAAGTTATTTGCAGAATTAAAGTTCACCAAAGAGATAAGCAATGTGTAGTAAACTTGTAAAGCTCAGATTGTGAAGTTTAAACACTTAGATTGCAAGTTTATAATAATGATCAAAGTGTAGGACAATAAGAGCAAAGTGAACCCTAATCGCAATACTAGTGATCACGAAAAGCGAAAGACAAGTGAAACGAGATTTATCCCGTGGTTCAGCTCCACGAAGAAGCCTACCTCCACTGTAACACCCTCAATTTTCGCATCATGCATTGCATACATGTTCATGCATTAAATATTAATAGAATAAAAGAAAAATAATAAAACATAAAATATACATATACAAATATGAGTAGCAAAAGAAGAAAAGGAAAATAATAGCATAAAACTTGTAATAGGGAATAAGTATAAAATAATAATAATAATAATATAAAAAAGAAATATATATAAATAAATTATATATAATAATAAATATATATAAAAATAAAGTATGTATATAAAAATATATAATATATATTAATATTTATTTGTAAAAAGAAAAGAAAAAAAAAGAAGAAAAGAAAAAAAAGAAAACCCCGCCACTGGTCAGGCCAAGCTGGCCCAGCCAGCGTTGGGCCACCCCGCACCGCAGCCCCACCCTCACCCCGCGAATCGTCCGACGCGGGATTCCCGCGCGCGCGCCCCCGAGCTGGCCGACTCCCGCGCGATTCCCACGCTCCCGCCCTGATCCGGTTGCGCCTCCCGTGCTCCCGCCCCGATTCGCCCGCGCCGAATCGCGCTCGCCCTGCTGGACCCCACCCCAGCGAGCCCCGACCGCGCGACTCGCGTCACCCCGCTGGACCCCACCCCGCTCGCCGACGCACGCGCCCGCCCCAGCCGACCCCGACGCACGAACGAGTCCTGAACCGACTCGGTTCCCTGGATCGACCGCCGGCTATAAATACGTAAGTTCCGTAGGTTTTTTTTCCCGATCGCAGAGAAAACGCCGCCGCCTTCCAGAAACGCCACCGGTACAAAAAAAAAGCACCAGAGGCTGCGCCGCAGGGAAGAAAAGGAAGAAAAAAGAGGGGAAGAAGAGGAGGAAAAAGAGGAGAGCGCCGTCGTCCGCCGGAGATCGTCGTCGCCATCGCGTCGCCGTCGTCGTGCCGCCGGAGGACCTTGCGCATCTACTTCGTCTACGCATCGTCCCCATCCCGCGATCATCGAAGCCATCGCATCTACGATAGGCCATGTTCCCGATGCGAATTTTAGCGACCATATTGAATCTAATAGACGTAAATTGATCGTAGTTACGTCGTATTTTTATTTTCAGCAGCATTAATCCACTCTAAAATCCCCGTAAACTCGTATGAACACATATGAACTAGTTGCGTCTAATTAATAAACAACCGTAGTAAATTAATTATTGAATTGTGCATGCATGCATGTCATTGCATGTTGATTATTTCGTGTGCATCATGTTGATTTGTATGTATTTTCTTGTATGTGTGATCACGAGTAGAGGGAAGTGCTCAAGAGGCCGCATACGAGGATTTCCAAAATCAAGACTTTGAAGCGCTTGAGCAACCCCATCCGCCGGAGCAAGGCAAGTGTCCTTGAAGCATATTGATCCTGATTCTAAAATAAATGTTTTGTTTGCAAACTGCATGCTTGTGTCAAATTGATGGGAATCCTATGGTAGGAAGTTTACTAGCTTTGTTTAACCACCATTGTCACCTGGAATATATGGTAGAGAGTCGGGAAGGGTTTTTACCTTTTTGCTTTGCTTAATTAATTGGGATGGCAAACAACGCTACACATTTAATTATGCATCAATGATATTATGGTTAACGTGAACTGGTCAATACGATGGGTGATCTAAGCAAGCCTGGTATGTGGATGGGTTGGATGTTATGGTGGTTTGTTTGCCTTAGATCTAATGACCTGTTCATGCGAGAATATGTCAGGTCAACAGTGCCACCACAAGGCCAAGTATGGGTGCGGCGTAGCTGAATAATTAGGAGCGCTGCTAGTATTGTATGGATCATTGGATGGCGCGGGGAATGGGAGTCGAGGAGGACTGCCCTGGGATCTGCATGGCACACGAGGGGGCCCGTGGGTGGGAGAATGGAGATTCAAGCCTGCCGGTGAAACCTTAGTGGGCCCGTACATACTAGTAGTCCCTTTTGAAAGGCTATTTTGTGATCTCTTGGCCACACACCTACGGAAGTGTGAGATGGCATAATGGAGGTTTCTTAGTCATCGAAAGGTGATGAAATCACGAACGTGTAGGTAAAGTGGTACAAACTCTACAGAGTAAATAAAACTATCATGGTAGCCGTACTCCCGGTTATGAGCGCCTGGATGACCTACATGATTAGAGGGAAATTGGGATTTGGGATGGTTATGGTTTGGTATTGGTTATGGTTTGGTATTGGTTATGGTTTGGTAATGGTTATGGTTGATATTATGGTTATTGTTATGGTTATGGGTTGGTAATGGTTATGGATGGTTTATGGATTATGGTCATGGATATGAATTTGAGTTATGGTAACTGGACATGGATAATGATGATGTTGGCAATAATTGGATATGGTTTATATTTTGTTAATACGATGGTTATGATGGGATTGTTTCACATAGACATAGTATAATGATTTTCAAATGTTTTACTGTACTTTTCAGCACTTAGCCATTATTACATTCGTCATTTGAACAAGCCACATGTCATACTTTCCACACTTGCTGAGTACGACATGTACTCACTCTTGCAATCCCCCCAACAGTTGCAGGTCAGGATTGTGAGTTTAATGGCGATAATGCGGAGATTTAGGCCGTGTCTACCGTCAACTTTGCCTGTGGTGTTATTGGAGTTGCGCTATCCCTTTTGCTTAGTTTGCTTAGTTGCTTATTAGTTTATTTCCGCTGCATTAGTTCAAACTTGTCATTAATATCTATTAGAGCTTGTATTCGAGGATATAATGAATTATGTAATAAGAGTACTTATTTAATAATTTGAGCTGTGGTAATTATCTGTTTATCATTTGTGAATCACTCGTGTATGTGTGCTGAACATCCTGGGCACACATATGTGTTAGCTTGGTTCATTTTCGGAACCGGGTTTCACAAATTGGTATCAGAGCCACAGGTTGACCGTAGGACGCAGCCTAGATAGAATGGACACTTTAGAGCACATAGGAGCACTCAAGAATCGATGTGTGTTTTGGTTGGTGTGTTGTTTGCTATATATATATTGTTTGCTTGTGTGCTTAATAGAGGATTTTGGGATGCTTTAGCATTGCCATGTCCACCTAGGCTAATATAGCTAGTTGGTTAGCTTCATATCCCTTGATGCATTTAGTTGGGGATGTTTCTTAATTCTTACCTATTGCTCTCCTTCAGATGGTGAGAACTCGTAACCAGGGGGATGGCAATGATGAGGAGGAGAACAATGGAGTACCTCAGAACAACAATGGGCAAGGACCTGCTCATGGAGCTATCAACATCGAGCAACTATTGGCTATGCAAAACCAGCTCATGCAGACCATGATACAAACAATGGGACAGCTGCAGGCTGGCAATATCAACAATCAGCCACACATGCCTCCACCGCCACCCTTGCCTCCTCATAATCGATTGGGAGAGTTTATGAGGACTAGGCCACCGACCTTTGCCCAAGCTGCTGACCCTATGGATGCGGATGATTGGCTCAAGTCCGTGGAGAAGAAGCTAGCTATTGTCCAGTGCACTGATAGGGAGAAGGTTCTCTTTGCATCACATCAACTAGTTGGAGCAGCCGCTGACTGGTGGGAAGCTCTTTGCAACGCTCATGATAATCAGAAGGCAATCACTTGGGCTGAGTTTAAGCAGAGTTTCTGTTCCCACTATGTACCTGAAGGAGTTATGATACTGAGAAGACAAGACTTTGAAAATCTCAGGCAAGGAAGGATGAGCGTGAGTGAGTATCTCAACAAATTCACTCAATTATCAAGATATGCTCCAGAAGATATCAACACTGATAGTAGGAAGCAGTATCTGTTTATGAGGGGTCTCAACAATGAAATTCAAGTCCAGTTGCTCAATACTGATTACCCAAACTTCCAAAAGCTGGTTGACAAGGCTATTGTGGTTGAGAACAAGATTCGTGAGATGGAGCAGGACAACAAGAGGAAGATGTCACATCATGGACCGCAGCAAGGAAGCAATGTTCGCCCCCGCTATGCACCACCTACTGCACCACACTACAACCCATTTCCTCCTGCATACCGCGCTGCTTATCCGCCCCACCCAAATCAGCCACCGCAGCAACGCCCCGCCATGCAAATGCCTCGCTATCCTGTGCCACCTGCGCCGCGTCCTAACATGGCGGCAAATGCTCAAAACCAGGTGCGCCCAAACTTCCCTAATGCTACGGGCGGTAAGACATGCTATGTGTGTGGAGAGCCCGGGCACTTTGCAAGTCAATGCCCCAGGAGAAACTATGGACCTATGAACAATGCACCAAAGCCAAATCACCCGCGACCAAATGGAGGAGCACCACAAGGCAACCGTGGACAGCATAATTTTGCTCGTGGCAATGTGAATCATGTCTCTACTGAGGAAGCCCAGCAAGCTGATGACGTCGTGATTGGTATGTTTCTTGCCAACTCCAACCCCGCGACTGTTTTATTTGATTCGGGAGCATCTCATTCATTCATCTCGACAAAGTATGTTGCAAAGTACAATTTGCCTATATCTCATATGAAGCAAACTATGCTAGTAAGTTCTCCTGGCGGAGAGATGAGGACAAATATAGTATGTCCGAAAGTAAGCATTAAAATAAGGGGGTAGACTTTCTCGCAAACCTCATAGTCTTGGACTCCCAAGGAATAGACATAATACTTGGAATGGACTGGCTGAGCAAGTATAATGGAGTCATTCAATGTGCCGAGAGGATTGTGCAGTTGACAAGTGAACATGGTACACGCATCGAAGTTGAGGCAGCCCAACCTACAAGAGAGAAGGCAATGCTCAATCAAGTGGAAGGAGTGACATTGGAAAGCATTCCGATCGTTCGCGAGTACCCAGACGTGTTTCCAGATGAGTTGCCAGGTATGCCACCCGATCGTGACATAGAATTTTCCATTGAGTTGATACCCGGAACTGCACCTATAGCTAAGAGGCCGTATAGGATGCCTCCTATGGAATTAGCAGAGCTCAAGAAGCAAATTCAAGAGCAGCTAGAGAAGGGTTTTATACGCCCAAGCTCATCCCCCTGGGGAGCCCCAGTGCTCTTCGTAGATAAGAAGGATGGAACCCAGAGGATGTGTGTAGACTATAGGTCTCTCAACGAAGTGACAATTAAGAACAAGTACTCACTGCCCCGTATAGAGGATTTGTTCGACCAAATGAAGGGTGCCTGCATTTTCTCCAAGATCGACTTGCGGTCAGGATACTTCCAAATGAAGATTAGACCATCGGATATACCCAAGACAGCATTTCGGACACGATATGGATCTTATGAGTACACCGTCATGTCATTTGGATTGACAAACGCGCCTGCGTACTTCATGTACCTCATGAATAAGGTCTTCATGGAATATCTGGATAAGTTCGTTGTAGTGTTCATCGATGACATTATGATATACTCGAGAAGCGAGGAAGAACATGAAGAACACTTGAAGCTTACATTGCAGAAGCTACGGGAACACCAATTGTATGCCAAGTTCAGTAAATGTCAATTCTGGTTACGGGAAGTTTCTTTATTAGGCCATATTATTTCCGGAGGAGGAGTATTAGTTGACCCAGGGAAGGTGAGAGATGTGCTTAAGTGGGAACCGCCACAGAATGTCAAGGAAATTTGGAGTTTCCTTGGAATGGCTGGATATTACCACCGATTCATCAAGGATTTCTCCAAAATAGCCAAGCCTATGACTGAATTACTCATGAAAGGGAAGGCATTCTGATGGACTCAAGCTTGTCAGGATAGCTTTGAGGAGTTAAAGAAAAGGTTGACAACTGCGCCGGTGTTAGTATTACCGGACGTGAGCAAGAGTTTTGATATATATTGTGATGCATCAAGACAAGGATTAGGATGTGTGCTCATGCAAGAAGGCCAAGTGGTAGCTTATGCATCGAGGCAACTAAAGAAACATGAGTTGAATTATCCTACACACGACCTTGAACTCGCAGCCGTGGTACACGCCTTGAAGATATGGAGACACTATGTTTTTGGTCACCGATGTGAGATTTATACAGATCACAAGAGTCTCAAGTATATATTTACGCAAACGGATTTGAATCTGAGGCAACGCCGATGGTTGGAGCTCATCAAGGATTATGACGTGGGGATCAACTATCACCCAGGGAAGGCCAATGTAGTGGCCGACGCTTTGAGCCGAAAAGGAGTAAGTCATCAACTCACAGTTCGAGAGCTGCCATCCGAGTTATGCAAGGATTTCGAACGGTTGAACCTTGGATTCATAAATGAGATGGGAACGATGGAAGTCAACCCAACATTAGAGCAGGAAATACAGGAAGGACAGACAAAGGACAAGGAAATACAGGAAATCAAGGAAAAGACCCAACAAGGAAGAGAATTCAGATTTGATGAGGACGAACAGGGTACCTTATGGCTTGGAAAGAGGATTGTGGTACCTAATGTCAGGCATATTCGAGAAACAATATTGAAGGAGGCACATGACTCACCTTACTCAATTCATCCTGGCTGTACAAAGATGTACAAAGATTTGAAGACATGCTATTGGTGGGATAGCATGAAAAAGGACATAGCCGAATACGTTGCACTTTGCGATGTGTGCCGACGAGTTAAAGCTGAACATCAAAGGCTAGCCGGATTGCTACAACCATTGAAGATCCCGGAGTGGAAGTGGGAAGAGATTGGTATGGACTTTATAGTTGGATTACCGCGAACTCAGTCTGGCTATGATTCAATATGGGTCATTGTGGATCGGTTGACAAAATCAGCTCACTTCATCCCTGTCAAGACCACATATACCACCGCAAAGCTAGTAGAATTGTATATGGAGCATATTGTGTGCCGACATGGAGTACCGAAGAAGATAGTCTCGGATAGAGGTTCTCAGTTCACCTCTAGGTTTTGGCAGAAATTGCATGAAGCAATGGGAACAAGGTTGAACTTCAGTTCGGCGTATCACCCTCAAACAGATGGACAAACCGAGAGGACCAACCAAATTTTGGAAGACATGTTAAGATCTTGTGCATTAAAGCATGAGAAAAGTTGGGATAAAAGTTTGCCGTACGCTGAATTCTCGTACAACAATAGCTATCAAGCAAGTCTGAAAATGTCACCCTACGAAGCATTGTACGGAAGGAAGTGTAGGACTCCCTTGTTTTGGAATGAAACCGGAGAGAATCAAGTGTTTGGTCCCGACGTGTTATAAGATGCTGAAAGGCAAGTCCAAATAATACGGGAAAACTTAAAGGCTGCCCAGTCTCGACAGAAAGGTTATGCTGATAATAGGCGAAGGAGTTTGACTTTTGAAGTTGGAGATTTTGTATACCTCAAAGTGTCACCTATCAGAGGTCAGCGACGGTTTAACGTCAAAGGAAAACTGGCACCACGTTACATCGGACCATTTAAGATTCTGGACAAGCGAGGAGAGGTAGCTTATCGACTTGAGCTGCCGACGTATCTCTCCGATGCACACGACGTGTTTCACGTCTCTCAACTCAAGAAGTGTCTCAGGGTACCGGAAGAACAAGTGCCGATGGACGAGTTAGAACTTCAAGAGGATTTGTCCTATGTCAAGCAACCTATCAAAATTTTGGATATAAAGGAAAGGGTCACAAGGAATAAGAGGATCCGTCGGTGCAAAGTGCAATGGAAACACCATACGGAAATCGAAGCTATATGGGAACGTGAAGAAGACCTGAAGGCAGAATTCCCTCATCTTTTCTCCACGCTATCGAATCTCGAGGGCGAGATTCACTTTAAGGGGGTAGGTTTGTAACACCCTCAATTTTCGCATCATGCATTACATACATCTTCATGCATTAAATATTAATAGAATAAAAGAAAAATAATAAAACATAAAATATACATATACAAATATGAGTAGCAAAAGAAGAAAAGGAAAATAATAGCATAAAACTTGTAATAGGGAATGAGTATAAAAATAATAATAATAATAATATAAAAAAAGAAATATATATAAATAAATTATATATAATAATAAATATATATAAAAATAAAGTATGTATATAAAAATATATAATATATATTAATATTTATTTATAAAAAGAAAAGAAAAAAAAAAGAAAACTCCGCCGCTGGCCAGGCCAAGCTGGCCCAGCCAGCGTTGGGCCACCCCGCACTGTAGCCCCCCCCCCCCCCTCACCCCGCGAATCGTCCAACGCGGGATTCCCGCGCGCGCGCCCCCGAGCCGGCTGACTCCCGCGCGATTCCCGCGCTCCCGCCCCGATCCGGCCGCGCCTCCCGCGCTCCCGCCCCGATTCGCCCGCGTCGAATCGCGCTCGGCCCGCTGGACCGCACCCCGGCAAGCCCCGACCACGCGACTCGCGTCACCCCGCTGGACCCCACCCCGCTCGCCGACGCACGCGCCCGCCCTGGCCGACCCCGACGCGCGAACGAGTCCCGAACCGACTCGGTTCCCTAGATCGACCGCCGGCTATAAATACGTAAGTTCCGTAGGGTTTTTTTCCCGATCGCAGAGAAAACGCCGCCGCCTTCCAGAAACGCCGCCGGTACAAAAAAAAAGCACCAGAGGCTGCGCCGCAGGGAAGAAAAGGAAGAAAAAAGAGGCGAAGAAGAGGAGGAAAAAGAGGAGAGCGCCGTCGTCCGCCGGAGATCGTCGTCGCCATCGCGTCGCTGGTGGTCGTGCCGCCGGAGGACCTTGCGCATCTACTTCGTCTACGCATCGTCCCCATCCCGCGATCATCAAAGCCATCGCATCTACGGTAGGCCATGTTCCCGATGCGAATTTTAGCGACCATATTGAATCTAATAGATGTAAATTGATCGTAGTTACGTTGTATTTTTATTTTCAGCAGCATTAATCCACTCTAAAACCCCCATAAACTCATATGAACACGTATGAACTAGTTGCATCTAATTAATAAACAACCGTAGTAAATTAATTATTGAATTGTGCATGCATGCATGTCATTGCATGTCGATTATTTTGTGTGCATCATGTTGATTTGTATGTATTTTCTTGTATGTGTGATCACGAGTAGAGGGAAGTGCTCAAGAGGCCGCATACGAGGATTTCCAAAATCAAGACTTTGAAGCGCTTGAGCAACCCCATCCGCCGAAGCAAGGCAAGTGTCCTTGAAGCATATTGATCCTGTTTCTAAAATAAATGTTTTGTTTGCAGACTGCATGCTTGTGTCAAATTGATGGGAATCCTATGGTAGGAAGTTTACTAGCTTTGTTTAACCACCCTTGTCACCTGGAATATATGGTAGAGAGTCGGGAAGGGTTTTTACCTTTTTGCTTCGCTTAATTAATTGGGATGGCAAACAACACTACACATTTAATTATGCATCACTGATATTATGGTTAACGTGAACTGGTCAATACGATGAGTGATCTAAGCAAGCCTGGTATGTGGATGGGTTGGATGTTATGGTGGTTTGCTTGCCTTAGATCTAAGGACCGGTTCATGCGAGAATATGCCAGGTCAACAGTGCCACCACAAGGCCAAGTATGGGTGCGGCGTAGCTGAATAATTAGGAGCGCTGCTAGTATTGTATGGACCATTGGATGGCGCGGGGAATGGGAGTGGGATCCGCATGGCACACGAGGGGGCCCGTGGGTGGGAGAATGGAGATTCAAGCCTGCCGGTGAAACCTTAGTGGGCCCATACATACTAGTAGTCCCTTTTGAAAGGCTATTTTGTGATCTCTTGGCCACACACCTATAGAAGTGTGAGATGGCATAATGGAGGTTTCTTAGTCATCGAAAGGTGATAAAATCACGAACGTGTGGGTAAAGTGGTACAAACTCTACAGAGTAAATAAAACTATCATGATAGCCGTGCTCCCGGTTATGAGCGCCTGGATGACCTACATGATTAGAGGGAAATTGGGATTTGGGATGGTTATGGTTTGGTATTGGTTATGGTTTTGTAATGGTTATGGTTGATATTATGGTTATTGTTATGGTTATGGGTTGGTAATGGTTATGGATGGTTTATGGATTATGGTCATGGATATGAATTTGAGTTATGGTAACTGGACATGGATAATGATGATGTTGGCAATAATTGGATATGGTTTATATTTTGTTAATACGATGGTTATGATTGGATTGTTTCACATAGACATAGTATAATGCTTTTCAAATGTTTTACTGTACTTTTCAGCACTTATCCATTATTACATTCGTCATTTGAATAAGCCACATGTCATACTTTCCACACTTGCTGAGTACGATATGTACTCACTCTTGCAACCCCCCCCCCCCCCCAACAGTTGCAGGTCAGGACTGTGAGTTTAATGGCGATAATGCGGAGATTTAGGCCGTGTCTGCCGTCAACTTTGCCTGTGGTGTTATTGGAGCTGCGCTATCCCTTTTGCTTAGTTTGCTTAGTTGCTTATTAGTTTATTTCCGCTGCATTAGTTCAAACTTGTCATTAATATCTATTAGAGCTTGTATTCGAGGATATAATGAATTATGTGATAAGAGTACTTATTTAATAATTTGAGATGTGGTAATTATCTGATTATCATTTGTGAATCACTTGTGTATGTGTGTTGAAAATCCTGGACACACATATGCGTTAGCTTGGTTCATTTTCGGAACCGGGCGTCACATCCACGTTGAGAAATCCACACAAGGACCGGATCTCACTTGACCCTTCTCTCACAAGCCACCATGATGGTCGGCTTGGTTTCTACAATATCAATGGGCAATCACAAGGTTTGATGGGGCTACTCACAACTTGAGGCTCCCACAAATCAATACAATGAGGAGCACACGAAGCTCAACTCACACAAGCCACAAAACACAACACAATGTGCAAGAGATCAAACGAGAGCCAAAGCGCGATCTTCCTTTACTCTCCTCCCCAAGCCCTAATCTCTTCAAGATTTTCTCTTAGAGGGTTAGTAGGACGAGTAGAAGGATTTGGAAGGCTCTAGGATGCTTGTGGCGGCGCTAGGGTTCAAGACATGTTCAAATGAGCCTGGGGGTTCCCTTTTTATAGGAGTCTCGAGCCCCTTTTGCTGACCTCAGCAGAGGGGCGGACTAGTCCGGCCTCTAACCCCAGACTAGTCCGGCCCTATGGGACCACTAACCTCTGATCAGGTCCCGACAACTGCCACACTGCGCGACGATCGTCACGCTACCCGCCAAATTTCCAAATTCAAACGGTCACTAGACAACGGACTAGTCCGATCAAAAACGGACTAGTCCGAAGTGGAACAGAACCATTTGGTCTGTCCCAAAACGGACTCTTCTGGGTTGGCTCGGACTAGTCTGGCCACAGGGGCAGACTAGTCCGACCCTATAGGGTTCCTCTCGGTCCATGTCACTAAGTCTCAAACAGACAAGTCTGTACCCAAAACGGACAAGTCCGAACTATTCCAGAGATCTTTAGTCCGTCCAAAAATGGACAAGTCCAGACTTCTCGGACTTAGCTCCAAATTCACTCAGATTCACTCCAGAGACGTTTGGTCCGTCTCAAAACAGACTTGCCTGCCTGGCCAGACTAGTCCGGCCTTGAGGCCCGGACTAGTACGGCATTCTAGGGTTTTTCTCATTTTTGGCTTCTCACTTAGGTGTTTCACTAAACCACCACTTTGAGCCACTTGGTATGATCTCAATGCACATGATACATCCACCCTCTCACATGACATGGCTCATATAAGCTCAACACCATAGAAACCCTAATTTATACGCTTGAGTCTTTGACGCTCGTTTTATCCTTTTCCTTTTTGAGGGTTTTCTTCTCATTTCAATCCTTGTACCTGTGCTTAAGATCACTTTAGCTTAATAGCCTCTTAATTGTCGTCATCAATCATCCAAAGCCCATGGGGATGCCTAGATGCACTTTCAATTGGCCCATTAGCTTAAAATGGCCTGAACTAATTCTGAAAAGAATCCCTAAAATAGGAAAATTATGGATGACCCCTTACGGCCTGGATGGCCCGCTTCGGCCTGGATGGCCCGTTTACTAATTCTCAAAAAAATAGAAAGGGCAGACCATTTTGGCCTACGGTGCCTCCCACTAGGGCCACTGGCCCAGCTGACGCAGGCAACGCCTGTGGGGTGCCTTCTAAGCGTTAGATTTGGATCGAACAGCTCAGGTTAGCCCAAGCTTTTTAACTTGATCAAATCGCAGCCATTAAAAGATCATCTAATGGCTTAGTGACATTATCGGGAGGGACAAAATAGACGTCAACCACCGCCCCAATCAAAACCCTAACATCATTCCCTTCTTCCCTCTCTCTCCCCTCAACCGAGTGTGATGCATTAGAGAGACAGCCCGACGGCGAGCTCTCTGACACCGCCATGATCCCTTCGTCGGCGCACGAGGTCTCCGAGGGTGACCTCGTCACCGCCGAACGTTCATGGTCGGCTTCGTGTGGAGGATGCCGCCGCCCCCCTTAAGGATTAGGGTTAGGTTTCTAACAAGATGCTTCGATTGCGTCGTCACGGAGCCACAGCTAGTGCTCACTAATGCGCACACTCGTCATGTGACATCCCACAACAATACCTTCTTCTCGGACAGTGAGATGGCTCGAAGGTGCGTCCTACCCCGAAGCTCCTCGGATAGAGGAGTGCGGGTTGCGGCGGTGCCAACCCTCGTGCGGCGAAGAGGCCGTCGGGATCCCGAAAGACTGGGATGGTGACGCACTTAGGTATGTCCAATTAACTTCATCTTAGTTCATCTTATTTTGGTTCTTATTTGCATTCGAGATAACCTCCGTCTTAATGTTGTGGATGAAGCTTAATCAAAATTTCAATCCCGAATTAGTGATGCTCCAGACTGTCTCCTGATACCATTGTTAGACTTAGAGGTGACTAATCATCTAGGCATGAACCTAATCGAGACACTTAGGCTAATTAACTTAGGCTAAAATTTAATAACCAATTAATCAAAGTAGATCATGGTCATCTAACCATCTAGAGATTTAGCATGGATTGAGAAGTATATGACATACCTTGGCCTAGGGTAGGGGTGGCAGCCATGGCGGCTAGTCGAGGTCTTCCCCTCACCGGCCCGCACCTGCTGATCGGGTGCCTAATCTCTAGTGGTTGGAGTCGGGGTAACCGACTCCCTCTTATATTGGAGCGGGCGTGAGAGGGGACCACGACTCGAAGTCAATTGGCGTCTCCCGATCAAGGCGCTCAGGGGAAAGACTCGGTGTGGGTGGGCCTCACACCTTACGTGATCAACTCTAACATGCGCGAAACTAAAAAAGTGGAGATGTTATTTTTTGGTCCATGGCTTTATGGTTGTTAGCGTGTGTTGGCTAGTTCACGAGGAGTAGTGTGTTTTACCATGAGGCACCTTCATTGCTTCCTTGGGTTATGTTCCAAGTTGTGCGCATGTCCCGAGCAAAGTATATGAAATACAGGAGAACTGGAGATGTCATTTTGTGGGTCCATCGTTTTATGGTTGTTGGTGTTCTTTTTCTATTTCATGAGAGACTTGGTTTTGTGTCATGAGGCATCACCATTGCTTCTGTGGGCTATGTTCTCAGCGTGTGTGCGTGTCCTGAACCAACTTTCACACTTTGTAGCTGCAATATAATATAATTCTCAAAAATAATAAAAAGGAATGTGAAGTATTCCTTGTTATAGGTGGCTATGTGGTCCGTCTAACACTACAAGAAACTGGCAATAAAGTGTCGATTATTCTATAAATGTCGGAGCCATCGTATTTAAATTAGCTGAAGGTGTCGGGCACATGAAAACCGACAGTAACAACTAAAGCAGTCGGCCTTTCAAAAAAAAAACTGACGGCTTTAGTTAGTGACGTCGGGGACGCGACACAACCCGACATCAATAATTTTATATCCGTCGGTTGTGCTCAAGAACCGACAGCTATAATTGTAGGACCACTCGGAGACCTTAATGCGTCAGATCTATTAAAAACCCGACAAATATAATGTTAAATCAGTCGGGTGCCCCTCCTGGCCGACGGCCATATCAGCTGGCCCTGCGCTGAATCGCTCCCGAAATTTTTTATCGGCCCGCCCTTCCGAAAATTTTTATCGACCCGCCCTTGTGTATTGAATCTTCCTTCAATTCACGGCAAACCCTAGTCAAGCAGCGTGGCCACTTAACTCTCCGTCCTGGTTTTTTTAATTCCCTCTCTGTCCGCCCTCTCTCCCTCACTTCCGTATCCGCCGCCACTTCCCCGGTCAAGTGTCCAACAGCACCGCCGCTCTCTCTCCCTCTCAGTGCGCAGCTCGCCGCCCACTTCCCCGGTCAAGTGTGAAACAGCATGGCGCCCACGGCAGCGGCCGTCTCACACCACCAGAACGGCGAACCTTACGCCACTGGTGGTGGCGGAGACCTACGCTTCCTTGGTTCTCAGCGACGACGACCTCCTGCGGGAGATCCTGCTCCGCGTCGGCCTCTCCACCAGCCTCCTCCGAGACGCCCTCGTCTGCCGCCGCTTGTGCCGCCACGCCTCCGACCCGGCCTTCCTCCGCCGCTTCCGGGCCCACCACCCGCCGCACGTCCTCGGGGTGTACCTCGCCTCTGCGGTGCCTGTGAGTTCGCGGTTCCTCCCAGTCCGCCCGCTGTTACCGAAGCTCGACGACGCAGTCACCAGCAGCGCTGGCGCCTTCTTTGCCGACGCATCGAGGAAATTACGTGACGTATGCCACCACCCACTCGGCCCCCATCTCCTCGTCCCCCTCCTGCTTGCCCCGATTTTCTCTGGCCTAATTCGGTTTCCGTCTGTGCGCAGGCTTCCCAAGGCACCGTGGGATTAAGACTCCAGATTGATTTGTGCAGGCTTCCCGTTTGTGTGCAGGAGCGATAGAGAGTCTCCAGATTTGTTGTGTTGTGGGATTAAGACTCCAGATTGATTTTCATTTTTATTTGTTGTGTTGTGGGATTAAGACTCCAAATTTGTAGTGTTGTGGAACATCACAGAGTCACCAGGATTTTCATTTTGTGTTCATCTTATTTTTTGAGCAGATCTGGAGTGTTCAAATGTTATATTGTTCATCTTTTGTCGGATACAATACTGAGTAATCTAAATCTGGAGTGTTCAAATGTTTTTCTTTTGATTATGAGATTGATAATCGGTCGGTACCAAAGCAGTGTGAAAATTTTTACGAAAGGAGTCTGAGCCGAGATCTGCTCGGCGCGCGGATCCGGAAGCCGGCGATTTTTTTTTTGCTATGTTAGAGAGTTAAAATAGTCGGTTGAACTTTGTGGCCAATAGTCTTATAACTGTAGAGATGTCGGGAGTCCGTGCCGACAGTTATAAGGGTTAAATGTGTCAGTTCAAAAAATCTATGGCTATAAGCAATAAATATGTCGGGACCGATGATTTTAGCAGTTAATGTAACACCTGTTAATTTCCCCTTTCTTCTCTCTCTCATTGCGTGCGGGTCCCAGTTGTTAGCCCTTTCTTCCTCCAACCATCGCCCAGTGCTACGAGAGCATTTTATCGAGCAACTCGCGTGCGAACCGCGCTCTGACAACTGTCGCGTCGATTCACACCCATCCCGTGCCCCTTTCCACATCACCCACGTTTCTTGCCAACCGCACAACACCGAGCAACTGTTCCTCCTTCAAATACTCATTCAATCCTCTTCTCATATTCTCTCCACCGTGAAAACCAACCGCCACCACTAGTGTCGCCATCGTTCTCGCGTTTCCACTCGATCTCCTCTTCCGATGATGCACCAATAATGTTTCCCATGCCCCAAAACATGCCTTGGGCAAGGAGGCGCCGAAGAATCGTCACCGAGGCACCACCACGACGTCCACCCTAGCAACAGTCAACCTTCAATGTTGTTGTTACCTCTCCGCGCTGTTTCGGACCACAAAAGCTTCCTAGGTGAGTTCACATAGCCCCTCTCCATCATTTTCAGCGATTAGAGCCATGGATTAGGACCCTAGGCGTGCTCTGGCGAGCTTAGCACACCATCCATGGCGGTGCAGCCCCCTGGTGGCTAGAGGTTGAAGAAGCACATGACTTCTTTTGTGTTCTGACCATTGGATCTTTAATGGATGGCCCAGATTAAAACACCCCAAGGGGTATGGACTCCGGTCCATGGTGGACATGGACCCGCCCTCTTTTCTCTTGGTTCCCGGTGCATAGACTCGGTTCATGCTATTTCCAATAGAAAAATAAACAAGAAAAGAAATAGAAAAGCCAGACTTGCAGATAGATCCATGGACTTTTGTAAATAATTACACATACGCCCTTGGCCTTGCAGAAAAGACCCCAACCTTTATTTAAAATAGGTAAAAGCCATGTATTTAAGTGAAACTTGCTAGGAGGCCCCTGTAACTTTCATGAATCACATTTTTATCAATGTTCAGTTAGGAAAATTAACAAAACAATCCCTACAGTTATATTTAATTAATGAATATGGTTTAAAAATACATTTATTGAGTACAAAATATTTATAAATGATATAATAAATATAAAAACAATAAAAATAGTATTAAATCTTTTTAGTCTGAAATAAAGTTATAGATGCATACAAAATACTTTTTTACATGAATAAAATTAATAAAAATGTTTTTAGCTATAAATAAATACTAAAAGTGGAGAATAAATGTATAAATAGTAGGAAAATTATTAATAAAACCATTTAAGCTAAAATAAAATTATAAAGTACATATAAAATATATTTGGGCTATGGGAAATTCAATAAAAATGGTTTAAGCCTATAAATAAATATTAAAAATGGAAAATAAATGGTAAATGCATTTCTTTGGCTAGGAAAATTAATAAATACTTCATAGGGACATATTAGTACATGATTTTATGCTATTGTGTATGTTCTGGTGTATTGTTCTTGAATGTTTTCATTTCTCTTTTATCGGTAGTTCATACGCATTTGTATCTCGATCAAGAAGCAACATGAAGACTCCGAAGATCAAGATTTCATCAAGAAGATTGAGCAGCTAAATAATGAAAGGCAAGTGTCCTTGATCATCTTATGCCTATTTTAGAAATTATAGCTAGTTGCGTGCTTAATTAATATGAATTCTATTTTATTTACCGTTCCATATAATTCCTTGTCGCCCGGGTTGAATTGGATGGTTTTGGGTATTTCAATCACGCTTAGCCTTGCTTAGTAGTTGGGATGGAAATCTGGACACATGATTATATTATTACATGATTATATTATTAATTACAATTTTTATGTTACATTGGAAATTATGAAGTAATTGGTATGAATCTGGCGGTTTGATGGTTTGGTATGGTGCAGTTTGCACGAGACTCGGGATTGGGTTTGACACCGCCGGATTCTAAGGACCGATTTATGAAGGAAGCCACTAAGCTTTATAGTACCACCACGAGACTGATATGGGGCAGCTTGGTCAATTAATTAGGTTTCTCCTGATGAAATGCTAATAGTTGGATGGTGCGGGAAATGATGCAGGGGTACTGCTCTGGGAACCGCAAGGCTCAAGAAGGGGCTTTGAGGCGGAGGGTTATTCTGGAAATGCCCCAGTGGTGGAAACCTTAGAGGGCTAGCACTAGTCGGGAGTACCTTTGTAAAGATCATGTAGTGATCTCCTGGCCACATACCTATGGAAGTGTGAAATGTGGTTGATCACCACTGGCTACATGGAGGTTTACTCAGTCCACCTGGCAACAGAGGATGAAATCACTGCTTGCGGTTAAAGGGTACACACTCTGCAGAGTTTTGGAAAACTGTCATGACAGTCGTGCTCACGGACAAGAGCGGCTTAGGGCTGAGTTCATAATTAGATGATGGTCGAGATGATGGTTGGAAATGATATTGATATTATTACATTGCTATTATTATTGTTATAATTGAGAATATTCACCTAGATGTAGGTTGTTAATGAAAGCTAAGGATAGGTTTAATGCTTAGTGCTTAAACCACTATCAGCCTTTCCTATTTGATTGGCCTACATGTCATTTATTTCTCACACTTGCTGAGTACCACGAGATGGTACTCACACTTGCTTTGTTGTAATTTTGATATGCTGCTCAATGAAGAGAAGATCTAATGAAGACAAGTGACAAGTGAAGACAGTGCATATGTCGCGTTGCTGCCAGTCGATTTGCCTGTGGTTGCCCTAAAGATTTGTCTCTTTCGCTGCTATTCAAAACACTTTTGAAGGTATTAATGTTGTTTTTATTCGATATATAACTGTTTATCACTGTTTGTCGTACATGTATGGTAAAACTGATCCTGACATACATGTATTTGCAGCTGATTTTATTTTTAATAAAACCGGGTGTGACAGCTAAAAACGTCGAATAAAGAGCGTCGGAAAAAGCCATCGGTACACCAACGTCTATAAAGTATAGCTGTCGACTACAGTAGCGTACCACCGGTCATACGGCCGACACCCTTTCTCCCGTTTCTTGTAGTGTAAGTTAAGTAAGCATTACTTACTATACACCATGGAACAGATTTTTGTACAGCTATACATTCTTCTTATAACCATCCTTAATAATCTTACATGGGATTAGTAACTTTTTTGGCATTTATATTCTTTTATATTCTATTTAAATATACTGTCTCCATTCTAAAATAGTTGTCATTAGGACAACACCTCTATTTTGTTTTTAAACATCTAATGATAATAATTTAAAAATAGGTGAAGTAATTAATCCATAGAAATAAGTATAATATATATCATGTTAATTTGGTTGAAGACGACATCAATGTCTGCACTAAATGTAAACATCTGAATTTGATTTGTTGTAGCAAAGAAGAAATATTATGTTGCATATCTCCAAAGATTGATAGATGGTACTTCCCGTACCACTAGAGACGACTCCCATTTTTTGATAGGGAAAATGTTTGTCAAAAATAATATTCTAAACCTGTTGAAGCATGCAGGTGGATTTTGTTATGAGACGTCACACTACCTGTGGTATCAGGATGTTTCCCCTCACAACTGGTATCGGGCTGTCTTGCCCTGCCAAGCGACCGCTCATCACTTCTGCAACAGTTTATTGGCTGCCATCCTGCTATCAACACATTCTTCTTCGCTTATGCTTAAAGTATATGATGAAAAACACACGATGATTTGAGAATTTGCATTGCTTAACAACCTTCCCTATGACAGCTGGGTTTACTTCTTGAACTTCTAACTTATTTCTTGAAATGACTCGTACATATCGGCTGCCCATGTCTGAAGCTGCCAATCAGTGGAGCCTCGGAGGCATAGCCATAGGTGCAATAGGCTAGGGCCCTCATGTGTTAGGGGCACAATATAGTTAAGTATATACTCCTTCTGTTTCATTTTATTTGACACTATTTGTACAAAAATGAACTTATCAGTGTTAAATAAAATGAAATGTAGGGGGTCCTGACTTTTGTATGCAAGATAGACATGAGGACAGTTACATAAGGACCCTGAAGTCTGTTTGGTGACACTGAACATCGAAACGCCATCAGACAAGCATGAATTACCATGCACATTGTCATAATTGCCTCAAATTACGCTTGCCTCTTTCATTGTTTCTCCATCACTCAAAATAAATGTTTCTGCTGATGTTGTCTCATATATCACTGAACAGTGATTGATTAGACAGTCACGCCGATCGGTCTATGTTTTAAAATTTTAGTTATATACGTGATTTAAAATTTTAGTTTAAAAGGATTAAAATATATAGAAAAGTTTAGCTTGGGCTGGCCTTGTAATTATGTTCATTCACCACGGAAACAGTAAAGCCTCCACGTGAGATATACTTAAAGTCAAGTGAGAATGTTTTTCTGAGTTGCTGCCATGTCCGGAGAATCTGAAAACAACCCTGTTATTGAGTTGAGAAGTCCTGGGTTCTGTTATTTGCCATGCCGCGCAAAAACACGAAAGCAAGACTCAAAAAATTAGCTCACCAATACATCGCTCTAGCACCACATAACCATTCCTGTGACGAGCTGGGCCCCCATGGTATTGTCAATCCCTCGGGAGGTGGTACTTCATCCGGGAACCATTCAAGCACATCATCTGCCGGATAAGAACAGTCACTTGAAAATCATTTGGCAACAAACCCTGAGCAACTAATATTCAGCAAGTTTTATCCGTCAAAATGACACACTAAACCTTTCCTGATATGCAGCAGTGAATTAGTACTAAGGGTGTGCAAAGGGGGCACACGTATAAGATCCTTGTGCATATTGACTATGTTAAAGACCTTCTGTTTTACAATTACCCTGCTGATGAACTGGTGGGGGAAGGAAGAAGACTGTTATGGGAGTTCCGCTGGCAGTTTGGCAAAGTTGATGGCGACTTGTCAGAAGAAGAGATGCTCCCAATGATGCAAAGCTGTCGCCTGTCCTTCCCTCGTTGGCCACCTAGGGATGATGAAGACAATGAGGGCCCTGACCGTCACACCAGACCACACAAATTGCTGAACAAGGTGGCTAGAAGGGTTGGGAGCCGCAACTCAGGTAGAGCCCGATCCCCAGTAAGGCCTCAGCTTGATGAATGGAATCATGGTGAAAGCTCTCGCCGCCAAAAGAATGACCTTTCCCCACCCCCGGCGAGGAACGATCTTTATTTTGTGGAGCTGCGTGCTGTTCGGCAGCTCTGGAGACCCAAATCTTCTGCCACTCCGATGCAGGCAGTTCGGTCTGAAGACGCGGACTTCAAAGCTACAGAATCTCGACGCTCCTCGCACTACAGGAAACACGAAAATAGACGACGGCTAAAGTTATAGACGACGGTGCCGTCGTCTTTAAATTTATAGACGACGGCTAAATGTCACCGTCGTCAATAAAGACTTAATAGACGACGGTGAGTACTAACCGTCATCTATTAGCCGTAATAGACGACGGTTCAAGGACACCGTCGTCTATTACAGTGCGAACAGGGCCCACCCGAGTCGTAACGGACGACGGTGGTCCTAGCCGTCGTCAATTAATACTTTATAGACGACGGTTTTAGGTCACCGTCGTCTATTATAAGTAATGGGCCAGAACCTAGGTCGGCCCAAGTCTTTGTAGACGACGGTTTCTCCACACCGTCGTCTATTGGGAGGTTTATACGCCGCGCGGCGCCCTCATTTGGCCCGTGCCCCGCCGCCCTGCGCCGTGCTCCGCCGCGCCGCGCTCCGCCGCCCTGCGCCTCCGCACCACGCCGCGCCCCCCGCCCGCCGCGCCGCGCTCCTCCTCCCGCCCCCCGCGCCGCCGCGCCGCTCCTCCTCCTCCCGCAGCCCCGCGCCGCCCTCTCCGTGTCGTGCGCCGCCGTCGCCCCCGCGCTGGGCGCGTCGCCGCGCCGCCGTCGCCGCCGGTCTGCGCGCCGCCGTGCCTCCGGGAGGCGCGCCGTCGTCTCCCCCCGCGCCTCACGCGCCGCCGTCGCCCCCGCGGCTCCTCCCCCGTCGGCACCGAGCTCCACCTCCGAGTATCCCCACTTCTCTCCTCTTACCAATTGATTGAAGTCATTTAATTGATTCAAATGTTTGATTCATGTGATTTAATTGATTCAAATTGTAGTTTCAAATGCTAGCTAGATGCTACATATACGGTACCGCGTATATACGGTGATTTAATGGATCATTTGTCCATTGATTTAGCAGTTTGGGTTAGTTAATTATAGATATACTACATGCAGCAAGGTTTAATTGTCACTTATTGTTGATAATTGTCCATTCAATAAAATAATTCTTTTTCGTGGAAAGCTTTTGATATCTTGTAAATGTAGTAGATCGTGGTTCTGCTTCTCGTCATTTTTGTTTACACAACTGCATTCTTTGCCCAGTACAGTATACGGTACCGCGTTCTGAATGCCCGTACGTTGGTTGTTTCACACGATTAGATTTGCACGATTGACGTCTTTCAGGAAGAGGAATCGCATACTTGGATTCCAAAGTACTGTAGCATCGTGCGGAATCGCTTGGCTTAGACGGCTCCATGCAACCGCATCTCACGCTGCTATATCTTCACGTGGCATCGTGCACGCCATGCACGGGCGTGGGCGTGACCGATTCTCGCGCTACCATCGCTGACTCATTCAGAGTCCAGAGAGAAGACCTAGCATGGATCTAAAGATGAAATGGGCACACACTGGGCCTAGATTGGTTAAGATGCGGCCCAAACTAACGCCGCCGCGGGCCACTTCTCCCAGGCCACTCTAGAATCTTCCGGGGCAACGTGGTCTTCTGTATCCGACCGTTCATCACGGCCGCGGGAGCTAGGGTTTCATCCGCGGGCACTCGTGGCTTCCTATATAAACCAGGACTCCTCGACGATGTCTCAACTCCATTTGCGGCTGCGCTTCTAGCTCCTCGCATCTCCTCGTCTTTATGGATTTCGTTTTGATCTCTACGTGTTTCTAGTGCTTCGTTTTTGTTGTCGTAGATCTGGTGTTGTTCTGACGTGATGACCCTTTCCCCAAATAAATATTATTGTTTCAGGCTGGCCTGGCCCGACCCGACACGGCACGACACGCAATAAATGCGTTCGTGCCGTATAGACTGTTGTAGTGATAAGTTATTCATAAAGGTGGCACAGAAGCGAACGGGTTGGTGATGACGTCAATGACCCGCGATTGCGTGGATGGTGGAGCTGGACCTGCGATTAACTTTCCTCTCACTCTTTCTCTCGTTCTTTCCTCTCTCTTAAATTACTTGAAATTGAAAATGAGCAACGTAACCTATAGCAATGTGTTACCCGTTTCGGATCGTCACGTCTCACATGCCATTGGCATGTGAGACGTGGAGGTTCGGAATTGTCCCTTTTTGGACAGCCTGAGAGTGACCGAGGGGGCGTGGCTTGTGACGAGTCGCGGGTCCGGATTTGGACGAGATTTCGACGGCATAACCCTGTTGTTCTCTGCTGCACCATTTCTGGGCGTGCAGTGGAGAACAGCGGGGTTATGCTGCCGAAATTTCGTTCGAATCCGGATCACGCGTCTCGTCATGAGCACGCTCCGCTCGGTCACTCTTGGGTGGGTTTAGGATCTATCTGCCTAGGTTGTAGGGCCGTGACATAACGTAACAATGAAACTAATAAGTATTTATCTGTTTCAAAAGGTGTACTCTGAAAAATGGCTGAAGACCGCAGTTGGATGTATACTGGTTGGAAAAAGGATGGTAGACACTCAGAAGATTGGTTCACCAAGACAAATGGTTTCATAGAACGAGCTTTCTCGTTGTCAAACAACAGTAAGGTGCGGTGCCCATGTATGAAATGTCAGAATGCGAAGTGTTTTGACAAAGTGACGTTGACGTTTCACTTGTGTCGAAATGGTTTCATGCAACGTTATGAGGTGTGGACTTTTCACGGTGAGACACCTTCACAAGTCGTAGAAGATCTAGATGTGGATGACAACACAGGGGTCGATAGGATGGATGAGATGCTTGAGGCCATAAATCCTGAATTGACAGAGGATCCTCCTACAACAGAGGCTGAAGCATTTTACATGCTTCTCAAAGCTTCAGAAGAGCCGTTGCATGCAAACACAACAATGACAGTCCTCACTTTCATGACTAGATTTATGGCAATTAAATCTAAGTATTTCTTTTCTAACAACTGCTACAACGAACTCATCAACTTGATCAGCGATGCCTTTCCACATCCCCATAAACTGCCTAAAGATATGTATCAGTTTAAGAAATTGATTTCTGGTCTTGGAATGAAATATGAGAAGATTGATATGTGTCCCGACAACTGCATGCTTTTCTGGAAGGAGCATGCCAACGAGAACAAGTGCTTAAAATGTGATAAAGCGAGATTTGTTGAAGTTGTTAATGAGGACGGTGCAAAAGTAATGACTGAAGTCGCACAGAAGCAGCTTCGCTACTTGCCAGTCACACCCAGACTGAAGCGTTTGTTTCTCTCCAAGAAAACAGCTAGACACATGAGGTGGCACAAAGAAGGTGTACGTGAGAACAATGCAATGATGGTGCACCCGTCTGACGGTGAGGCATGGAAGGCGCTTGACCGCTTCGATCCAGATTTCGCCAAGGATGCGAGAAATATTCGCATCGGGTTGGCGACAGATGGCTTCTCACCGTTCAGTACAAACGCCACACCGTACTCTTGTTGGCCTGTGTTCGTTATTCCGTACAACTTGCCACCATCTCTTTGTATGAAGTATGAGTTCATGTTCCTCAGCCTTATTGTACCAGGACCGGATCATCCTGGTTCACGACTGAACGTGATGTTGCAGCCGTTAATTGAGGAGTTGAAAATGTTATGGACAGGTATCGAAGCGTATGACTCTTACAAAAAACAAAAATTCAACCTTCGAGCCGCTTACTTATGGTCTGTTCATGATTTCCCCGCTTACGGCATGTTTTCTGGTTGGAGCACTCATGGTCGCTTGACATGTCCGATATGTGCTTCGGACACGGAATGTTTTCGTCTAAGTCATGGTGGCAAAATATGCTACTTTGATTGTCATAGACGATGGTTACCGCCAAATCACGTGTTCAGGCAACAAAAAAATGCCTTCAGGAAGGATACCGTTGTAAAAAAGGGACCACCGCGCCGTCTCAACGGTTCGGAGATTGCGGAAGGGTTGAACAAGCTAGTGCAAGATGAAGCTCGTCCTGGATACTTTGTTGGTTACGGAGAAGAGCATAATTGGACTCACATATGTGCACTATGGGAGCTACCGTATGTGAAGTCCTTAATTCTAATGCATAACATTGATGTCATGCACCAAGAACGTAACATGGGCGAATGCATCATAAGCACTTGTTTAGATATGACGGGTAAAACAAAAGACAATATAAAAGCTCGAAAGGATTTGGC
Organism: Tuctoria greenei; assembly: GCA_036927565.1. Lineage (NCBI taxonomy): Eukaryota > Viridiplantae > Streptophyta > Magnoliopsida > Poales > Poaceae > Tuctoria > Tuctoria greenei. Next base: position 183,420,166 of record JAYESD010000005.1, read on the forward strand.
AGAGATTTGTAACCGTCCAACTCTTGAGCTCTCCGAAGCTGGTGGCAAACCACGTGCTTCGTTCTGTCTTCGACCAAAAGAAAAGAAAGAAGTCTTCAGGTGGTTGAAAAAGTTGAAATTCCCAGACGGTTATGCTGCTAGTTTGAGAAGAGCCGTGAATGTTAAGACTGGAAATCTTACCGGGTTGAAGAGTCATGATTATCACATAATCATGGAAAGACTTCTGCCGGTTATGTTTCGTGGGTACCTTGATGATGCAGTTTGGAAGGTATTAGCCGAACTCAGCTATTTTTATAGACAACTTTGTGCTAAAGAAATCTCAAAGGAGATGATGGAGAAGTTGGAAAGAGAGATACCAGTGCTTTTATGTAAGATGGAAAAAGTTTTCCCTCCAGGTTTCTTCAACCCAATGCAACACCTTCTAATCCATCTTCCGTATGAAGCTAAAGTTGGTGGTCCTGTTCAGTATCGATGGATGTACCATATTGAAAGAGCACTTAGATGTCTGAAACCAATGGTTCGCAATAGGGCAAGGGTTGAAGGTTGTATCGCTGAAGCATTTACACTTCAAGAAGTAGGATACTTTTCAAGTGTCTATTTCGCAGAACATAACAACATTAATGCTTCCACGTTGCGGTACAATATGGATGAACAATCTCCTTGTAGCGACCTTAACATTTTTCAAACAAGAGGCACCACTGTTGGTTCAAGCACGAGCTACGATGCTTCAACAGATCAAAAGACAGCTGCTTTGCTCTACATGTACGCTAACATAGACGGGATGGACAAATATTTTCAGTAAGTGTTTGTTCGATGTCTATACTAATTATCGTGTACACATATGTGCTAATCATCATATTTTTTTCTTATTTAGTGAGTTTGATCAACAAAATTGGAAATCTAGGCAGCAACCTACAAGCAAGCAAGTACAATCTATGCGTCATTATGGAGTAAATGGAGGGCCTAACTTCCAAACTTGGTTCCGAAATCATGTAATGTTCTCTTATCTTGTTTATCTTAGTAATTATGTGATATGTTGTAACTGAAAATAAACTTCATATGTTGGACAGTGCACAAAACAAGCTGATGTCCATGAAGATTTGCGCCAACTGTCATACGGATCAATCAAAGTTAAAAGCTTTGGTCGATACGATGTCAATGGGTTCCGATTCCGATCAGCTGAATTTGAAGCTCTTCGTCCTCTAAGGGCAACTTCTAATACTGGAGTTGTGACTAGGGCCGTTGATGCCGAAGGACGTGAAACCAATTATTATGGGATTATTAAAAAAATCCTTGAATTCAGTTTTGCCGGGAATAAAGTCCTTAAAGTAGTCTTCTTTGACTGTGATTGGTTCGATCATAACAATGGAATTCGAGAAAATCAATTTGGCATGGTAGAAGTCAAACACAAGGAACGACTTCGAGGGTTCGACACATTCGTACTAGCACACCAAGTCGAGCAAGTGTATTATCTACATTATCCATGTGAAAAGCTTAAAGCTTGGTGGGTTGTACACAAAGTGAATCCTCGTGAGCGGTTATATACACCAGATAATTCTGGGTACGTTGATGAGGTTGATGTTGTTTACCAAGAAGAAGAGTTGCCGAACTCTTTTGTCGTCGAGCCTGGTTTAGGACTCGATGACTTAGTTGGAGATGCAGAAGATGTAGAGACTCGTGAGATGCGAAAACGAAAACGTCAAACAACAACAACGACACAGGATCGATGGTCCGGTTTAAGAAGTAGAGTACATGATCGTGACATTGATGAATTTTGAAAATTGAGTACAAGTAACGTATCAATCATCTCTTCTTTTCTTTTCTATATTTTTTCTTGAAGTTCATTAGCAAATTGTACTTTCAACAGGATGTCGTCGAGTAGCAGACGACGGGAGTCACGAGCACGAGGCTTACTGCCCCCGAGGGCGGACAGAGACTCTGTCTTCTCGGGCAGTCAGTCTAGCGGGAGTAGACGGACTCAGTTGAGGTCCTCTTTACCAGAGCCGTCACAGTGTTCGCCGCAGGTAAATGATATCTAATTACAAAAATTATACAAGTAATTCTTTATTAATAATACAAATCTTTAAAACTGTTAGGATGACTCTACGTTTGAGGACTCCGAGGCTACGGGTTCCTTGGAGGCACCTTTGGAGCCTACTTCTGAGGCTCCTTTGGAGCCTACTTCTGAGGCTCCTTTGGAGCCTACTTCAGAGGCTCCTTTTGAGGCTGCTGCGGAGGCGGGTTCGGAGGTTCCACAGCCACGACGTAGGAAGACGCACTACGTGGCTCCTCCTCCGGCTCCTGCAAATCCAGATGATCGGATTGTTATTCGTCCGGTTGGTGACAGGTAAGTAAATTTGTAACGAGTCAATATAGATATTCTTAGACTTAACTATATGTATTAATTGAGAATCATGTACCAGGTCTTGGTATGACTGTTCCTTCACGGGTCAGGGACACCACCAGCAGGTAAACGGTGTCCTTGGTCGTCTTGTCCGTTTGCACTACCCCGGTGTAGTGAACGGAGCTGCCGCTACTTCTTGGGACGATTATGCTACGGCCCAGGACGTTGCCTACGGCAACCACCAGGAGGCTGTCTGGCACGACTTCATGGTAAGAATTAAGAATATTTGTATAGTAATAATCAATCTATTATGGGTTATATACATTTACTTGTATGTTTCTTCTTCAGGCACGCTACCGTTTGGAGGACGAGGCGTCACAGTTGGATCAGGCACGTCTCGTCTTCCATAACGTCTCAAGGAAGTGCGTGACGCAGTCACTCTCGATTGCTCGGATTCAAGCTACGAAGTCGTACTTCAAGCTGCATCCGGACGAGGGTGAGCCGGGGCAGTTCAGGGACGTGGCGGACAAGTACCTCACTGAGGCGCAATACTTAGAGGTACTGTATTTATTTTTACTTTGCTTTATTATCCGATTGTGATCAATGTTTTCATTCAGGTCAGCGTAGCGTGGCTGGACACTCGTCCGGACGCGTACCGTGCTCTGTGTGCCCGTTGGGCGAGCCAGGGCTTCCAGGACGTCTCTAAAACCCGTCGCGAGTGTAGAGGGACGGACGGGAAACACCATTTGGGTGGGGACGGCTTCGTACGTCTTGCTAAACGGATGGTAAGTGTGATTCAAATTCTATTTAAGTGATTTTATAATACATCATTGTTCTAACATGTAACGATAGGAGCGTGAGACCGGTCGGGAGCCAGCACCTATGGAGGTGTGGGTGAGGGGTCATTTGGGAAGTGACCCGTCGCAGCCTGACCAGCTGTCTTCCCAGAAGTCGACTCAGCATGTGGTGAGTTATTTTGTAATGTTAATTGAATTGTCTTTAATTATTAATGATATTGAGATTATGTTCCTCTATTTGCAGGCAAAGTACCGAGAGGAGGTGCAAAAGCTTCGAGGCGAGGGTTATGATTGGTTGGGCGCTCCTGTCGTCCTCGAAGCCGTTTATGGAAGCGGTGGCGGTAAACCTCACGGACGGTAAGTTTTGTTGTTTTCAGTTTACTATCATGAAGTTTGAGATATAAGATACTGATAATCTTACTCCGTCGTGCAGGTTAGGCGTCCTCGATGGAGCGGTTGACTCGAGGCAGGCGCGAGCTTGCTCGAGAGCCTCTTCATCGCAGTATGCCGGCTCCAGCAGCAGCCACACAAGTCGAGATCTGGAGCTTCAGAGCGTTCGTGAGGAGCTCCAGAGGACGCAAGAAGCACTCAGGAGTAGGGACGAGGCGCTTCGGACTAGAGACGAGATGCAGGCTGCGGCGCTTCGGGCTAGAGACGAGTATCAAACCTCGTTCATGCTACAGTGGCAAGCTGCCATGCAGGTATGTTTTGATAATTGTACATAACATTTTTAATATATAAATGACTTGTATAATGATTTCCTTTGTATTTGCAGGCTATAGCAGCAGGACAGCCTGCTGCCTTTCCGCAGTGGGCGCCGCCACCGATGGAGATGCCACCTATGCCGACGACGGGAGCAGAGGTACAAAAAGTCCTTAAGTTAGTTAAGTTTGTTCAAATTTAGTAAAATATGCATTTTTGTACTCAACTTGCACTTGACAGGGATCGAGGACGCAGGCTCAAACTCCGTCGCCCCAAACTCCTGCTTTTGGACAAGGGCGGGAGGACGACTTTCTGAACTCCGATGGCAGCGGACGGGGTAGCGGCGGCGGCTCTTGAAATGATGGTAAGTAGTGGTTCTTCGCCTTTTCTTAGTGTAGATGTAGCTTTAGATTTTTGTGCTTCAATACATGAGTCGAATGATGCCATAGAATTCAACTTTGTTCTTGAGTTTGCTAGACTTGATAGTCTTTTACTTATCTTCTTTACATTTTGGGATGTTAGATATATGCATTTGTTAGGTAGTCTTTTACTTGGTCACACATCTTATTTGTGTTTGCAAGATCCTTGAACTTTGACTCTATTACTCTCTTTGCCTCCATTAGCTCACCCTGATATAAGATGTTTTTCTTTGAATGTTGTTTTGCAAGGAAAGAAGGCAAAGTTCGGTCGGCGGCTACGAGGTTTCGAGAGTGTTTCTTGTGTATGCTTATGTAAACTTTGATGATTGTGGCTCCCGGACTCGTGAAGAGTTTATGTGTAGAGTTTATGTGCTTTTGTGTGTATTTCTGTCTTGCTGATCTGTATATTTGTATCCTGCTGCCTGTGTGATCTGGCCATCGAGCCAGTGTACTATTTTTAATTTTTTAAAAAAAATTAGAAATCTAATAGACGACGGTTTTGCTGTACCGTCGTCTATTAGGTCACTTATAGACGACGGTTTCTGTAAGGCCGTCGTCTACAAGTTCATCAATAGACGACGGTTCCGGCGGCACCGTCGTCTATTGGTTCAACAATAGACGACGGTTTCAACAGACCGTCGTCTATAACCTCCATCCGGTGCCACGTGGCCGTCTGTGGTTATTGACGACGGCCAGTGAGCACCGTCGTCAATTATTTTATAGACGACGGTAACCGTCGTCTATAATCTTATAGTTGACTAATAAACGTTGACCGCCGGAAACCGTCGTCTATAAGGAAAAACCGTCGTCTATTCTTTATAGACGACGGTTTTAGCTTATTGACGACGGTTTTCGGCCCTCGTCTATTATCGAGATTGTTGTAGTGTCGGTCTCAGATGCGATCACTATCATCCCTAATCCCGATCTGTACTGCACTGCCTTCCCGTCGAATTCCAAATCCAACTCGGCTCAATCGTCTGACATTGGTCGTGGGGTAACTCAGACGCCATTCTCATTCAGCCTTCTGATACGGCGTTTCCTTTACAGATCAAATTTGCTCCTCCTACAGAAAATGCACTAGCTCCCCCCTCGAGCATTGATCCCACATTGCAGCTGATTGTCTCAGGCATTCTTACTGATTCCCAAGGGAATGAGGACTCGGATGCTGCCAACCAATCTCCTATACCAGCAGTTGACGCTGACCAATATGTCACTACTCCTATACCTGAGAACCCAAATGATGGTCTGATTGCAGATTCACAACTGAGAACTCAGCCTGGGGACCTCCCTGTAGCTCCTCAACCTACTTGGAATGGGTCCAAAGGTCATGATCCAATTATTAACAAACTTCTTACACTTCCAGAAGAAGTTGCCCTCCCGGTCCGGGCAGCCCTTCTCCCCACCCCTCAACTCAACCAGGAGAAGCCCAGAGATGGTCAGTGGAAACAAACCAAAAAGTCTCAAGCTCCCCAGCGACACAGCCCATGCCTCAAGGATAAGGCTAAATCTTGCAGACCGGCTATCAAGCTTGCTCTAGAACCGCTTGCTAAGAAGTGGGGTCTTCTCAAGACAGATCAGTCCATGGATGATAAAACACTCAAACAGTAGTTGAACACCTACAAGAAACCCCTTTCCCCATCGGCGCTGGAAGCCATTTCTACTCTCACGGTGGTGGCTGAGCAGAGGAAGAAGCATAAAGGCAGAGAGAAGAAACAGGTGAAAAGGAACGCCAAACTAGACGCACTAAAGGTCAAATGAAGCTCATCTGTAGGCCTGCTCTTAGTTTTTCAGGTGTCCTAGTCATGTCTTTCCTTCCTAAGGTGTCGTTCTTGGTCTTGTGTTGTTGGGGTCACACCCCTTTTAAGCTTTGGGTTGAACGGTGCTCCTCGGGGCATCTATTTGCTAAGTTAGAGCCCTGTTGCTTTTGTTCCCAGGCAATGTCTTCTGATCTGGCAGCTATTGTTCGCGTTTTTCTAATATGGATATGGAAGTGGAGCTGCATTCTGTCGATGTCTCCTGAATCCCTTCATTTCCATGGGTTGTCGTTGTCTCTTATAGCACCAAGTTCATTATCACCATGTCCTTCGTGCGCCTCCCCTCACATCTAGAAATCGTTACTGCCTAGGAAGACTTGTCTCAAAAGTGTTGGTGGTTACATCCTGGTCTAATGGTTGAGCAATGTAAATCATACTCCTTTATTTCTTGGAACATCAGGGGCCTAAACAGTGGGGCTAAGCAAGCTGAATTGAAGCAGTTTATCCAATTGCACCCGATGGTAGTTTGTTTACAGGAAACTAAATGAGAAGTGATCTCCCCACAGACTGTCAGAGATACCCTTGGTACAGCTTATACTGAGAACTATGGCTATCTCCCTGCAGAGGGGACTGGAGGAGGTATCCTTCTGGCTAGCAACAATACCCACATTAAGCTGTCCAATTTTACAACTCAGTCTTACTCCATCTCAGCGACGATCACAGACGATAGAACATCGGCTCATTCGACAATTTAAGAGGTTTATGGCCCTCAATCTGATATGGAAAAAAGACTATTCCTTAAAGAACTCCGCCAGCTGCACCAGGCAGCAGCACTGGCATGGCTTGTCCTTGGTGACTTCAACCTTATTTATTGCGACGAAGACAAGAGCAATAGCAGGCTGAATCGGCGCATGATGGCACGCTTCCATAGGGCGCTGAATCATATTGAAGTCAAGGAAATTCCTTTGTTAGGACGTCGCTTCACTTGGTCGAACGAGCATCAACAGCCCACATTGTTCAGAATTGATCGTGCATTTGTGTCGCCGCAATGGGAGAACGTCTTTGCTGACCCTATTCTTCAGGCCCTCTCATCTTCAGCATCTGATCATTGCCCTTTGTCATTGGTACTGTTCCAGTAAGAAAGCAAAAATCGATCTTTCTGCTTTGAGGAACATTGGCTCAAAATGCTTGGTTTTTTAGAATGCGTCCAAGAGGCCTGGAACAGACAAGTTCCTCAACGGTACAATTCGCTGCTTACCCTCCACATCAAACTATCCAGAACGAGCCACACCCTCAGTTCCTGGTCTCGAGCACAGATCCCTCAAGGTAAGCTGGCCATAGTCATATGCAGGGAAGTAATCCTCAGGTTCGACGAAGCCATGGAAGTGAGGTCTCTAACACAACAAGAAAGGGAGACTCGTGTGCTTCTTAAGCGCGGGATCCTTGGTCTATCGGTAATAGAAAAATCTAAGGCCAGGCAACAATCGCGTTTGACATGGATGCGCAAGGGTGATGCAAACACTCAGTACTTCCATGCCTTTGCGAACTATAGAAGAAAGCCCAATTTCATCCAATCGATCGAGGTTAGCGAAGAGGTTGTCCTCGGGCAATCTGACAAGCATAAGGCAATCTTCCAGCACTTTAGGCAGCACTTGGGAGCCCATCATCCAAGGACTCTTGCCTTAGACTTCTCCCGTCTTGGTTATCAATGGAGAAACCTTCAGCATCTTGACCAGCCAATTTCAGAGGAGGAGGTCCTTAGAGTAATCAAGGAAATGCCCAAAAGCTCCAGGACCAGATGGCTTTACGGATCATTTTTTTTCTCTTCTTGCTAGGGCATAATCAGGACCGACCTACTGGCAGCTGTAAATAAATTCAATTTGGCTAATCAGCAAAATCTGAATTTTCTCAATACTGCACTAGTTGCCCTTATTCCAAAAAAGGCTGAGCCAAAGAGAATTGCAGATTACCGCCGTATTAGCCTGATCCATGCCTTCGCCAAGATCATTTCAAAAGTACTGGCAAACATACTGGCCCTGGAATTAGACCAGATCATCTCCTTGCACCAGAATGCTTTTATGAAGCGAAGATGCATCCACGACAATTTTATGTTCATCCAACGAACGGTGAGACATCTTCACAAGAAGAAATCCCCTGCACTGTTCATTAAACTTGACATTTCCAAAGCATTCGACACAGTCAACTAGGCGTACATGATGGACATTATGCGGCACCTTGGATTCGGGGACAAATAGTGCAGTTGGATAGCGACATTATGGGGAACCTCCTCATCTTCCTTTCTCCTTAACGGCACTCCCGGAGCAAAGGTTTCCCATGGAGCGAAGAGTTTGTCAGAGGGATCCCCTCTCTACAATGATTTTCTTATTAGCGATGGAACCCTTAGTAAACCTCTTCCGTTATGCTCAGCAGTAGGGTTTGCTCGCTGCCATTCCAAAACATGGTGACCAGTTGAGGGTATCACTATACGCTGATGATGCAGCTATCTTTATTAGGCCCACATCTCAGGACATGCTGACAACAAAGCTCCTGCTGTTTATTTTTGGGCAGGCGTCAGGCCTTGTCACTAATCTGGACAAAACAATTTTTTTTTCCAATCAGCTGACAGGAAAATGACATCCACGGTGTTGTGGGAAACAACTGGCACATTAGTTCCCTCCCCTGCACATACTTGGGATTGCTCCTCCACTACAAAAAGCTACCAAAAACGGCGGTGCAGTCTATTGTTCAGAAAGTGGCTCAAAGATTAGCAGGTTGGAAAAGAATTTGTTATCGTATTCTGGGAGAGAGCTCCTAATCAAAACGGTTTTAACAGCCATGCCGACATATTTCATGACCATGTTCCACCTTCCAGCTTGGGCTTGTTGGCAGATCGACCAAATTAGAAGGGGGTAGGTGTCTGATACGATGGAAGGTATGTATTCGACCTAAGAAATTGGATGGCTTAGGTATAAAGCACTTGGAGAAATTCGGAAGAGCCCTCTGTTTACGTTGGCTTTGGCACGCCTGGGACCATCGTGCCAGGCCATGGAAGGCTTTGTTCCATTATCAGGACCGAATTGACCGTCAACTATTCTTTTGCCTCTACTATTTTCTTTATTGGGAACAGCAAGGATACCCCTTACTTGGAGGCCCGATGGCTGTACGGGCAGGCCCCAAGGGTCCTTGCACCAAATCTGTTCAAGCGGTTTCGATTCAAGAAGAGGACAGTAGGAAAGGAATTAACCAACTCCAATTGGATTAAAAATATAATTTCTCTGCATAGCATTGAGCTCATGGAGGAGTTTCTTCTGCTGTACCAGGCGCTCAGCGGAAACACTCTATAGAGGAGCGTGATCGCATTACTTGGCGATGGACGGAAAATGGCGAACACTCGACAGCTTCGGCCTATGAGGTTCAGTTCCTCGGAGGCATCTCCTCTAGTTGGGCTCCTTTGCTATGGGTGGCCAAAACTCAGCCTAAATGCCATTTTTTTTCGCTTGGTTGGTGTTACACAACAAAGCACTCACTGCGGATAATCTCACCAAGAGGAATTGGCCTCACGAGACCAACTGCATACTTTGTTCCTTGGCACCGGAGACAGTTGATCATCTTCTGGACCATTGCAGCTACACACGAGAGGTGTGGTTCAGGTTGACTGACCTCCTTCAAATCCCTGGTTCTCTACGCCAGGTCCCTCCTGGAGGAGTTCTGAACTGGATCCAGACTCTTGCTGAAATCTGCCCCAAGACTCAAGTCAGGAGTCATTTAGGTTTCATTCTCTCATTTTGGTGGTATATTTGGAAGGAGCGTAATTGGCGCATTTTTAGCATCAAGAGCTAACACATTTGCAAGTGGCCCGTCTAACCCTGGAAGAGATCAACCTTGAGAAGGATGCATCACTTCACTAAGAATCGCTCCTGGGTCTTCAAGTCATCTCCACTCTTCTTGGTTAGCCGTAGGAGTTAGGGTGCTAGTTGCCTGTTTGTTGGCTTTGTTTTTTTCCTGTACCGTTGATTCTTCTAGACTATGTGCCCCTTAGGTTGTAATCCTCTCTTCTGTCTTAATGCATTGGCAGCGCTCCTGCCTTTTTTCAAAAAAAAGGGGTGGGCTGTTTTGCATAAGAAAAAGGCTAATTGTGAGTCCTTATTATCCAATTACAGCAGGTCCATTTAAGTGATTGCGAAAGATAAATTTAATTAGCAGCTAGTCTACACATACAAGTTTGCAAACAAATATTTAATCCAACCAATCTGATCACATTCTTATAATCTGCAATTGGTACTACGACGATGATGCAGTGAATAAGTGATACTCATTTTACCATGAGGGAAAGCGATTGAAACCAATATTATTCCTGCGGGACAAACCCAAAAGCATGACACGTACACACTTTTCAAAGCCATGTACGATGCAGTTCACGGGTGTCGTACACGGCAACCTTTTACAAAATGACTATAATGTCAAACCAGTTCTACTGTTGCGAGCAAAAGGTCCCTACACATGATGGCCGACCGGGTCCAACTGTTAGCAGATTTACACCTTTCTGCCCTCTCATACTCCAACCTAGAATGGTGTATAAGTTTCAGCATAAAGGTATTTAGTTATATCGGTTTACTAGTGCTCATATCACTAGCATATTGGCAGAACAATTCAATACTTGTTCGAGAGGCTAACTACGACACGATCCTTAATTGACACAGATAGACCTACGCATGCGGAACCCATATCCTGTTGTTCCTTACCTCTTACCTGGTCTCGAATTTATCATGTGGTCCATTTCCAATTTCCCATATTGATAATAGTCCGAGTCCTATAAATCACGAGTAGTTTTCACCACTCAACTTCTACCGTTAAGCATTCCTAATTAGCATAGTAAGGTAAGTCTATGTGGTTGATCTACCCTCCAATCTAAACAGAGATTTTGAGCAATGCAAGTGGGTATCAAACAATTCCTAATTAAACATAATATTAAACAATAAAAGGATTTAGCAAACATTAAACAATAACTAGCATCTTTCCTAAATGAAAGAAAATGATTTAGCAAATCGTCTAAATACAGCCGTGGCTTGCATTCGAGATGCTTAGGGTCACACTCTCCAACAGAGAGATTAAGGTCAGCTTGAAGATCCTCCCAGTTAAGCTTCACGATCATCAGCTCTACTGATATACACAAGCAAAACTGCATGTAATTAGTGATAATGGAAATTCAATTAAGGTGTAAACAAGAACAGTGGTGCATAAGTAGTTTTTTGTACAAGTGAATATGTTCTCTGATCAGAGGGGGATTTATATAATTAGTTTATTTTGGTTTTCGATTGTTGTATTTTTTCCTTAAGAAATATAAGTTTTGTTAACTATCTTGTATGATTAATTCATCTTATTAAGTTCTTGTTATAGTCTGTACATGACTGATTACTAGGAGTATGGAATGTGGAAGTATGTTACCACAAAGTTTGGGGACCTATCAAGCCTTAATTTAATTACTATGATTTGAATAGCAGGAATAAAAGAATAATTAGTTTATCAAATCTACATGTCAAAATGAGCTGAAATATTTACACAGAGATATATAGCATGCAATTGTGTGTTCTTTAAATTGTTAGATTTTCCAATGGTTATATTTACCACAAATTATCCAATATTTGTTATTAATGCATTTGTTAACAAACCATTGAATAATTTCATACAAAATAAACATGTTCATTATGTACATATGGGTACAGAGTCCAACAAAATTAGTATCACATTTTTAAGGTATTTAGTGAATTTCCTATGATTTATACAATGTTTTATCATTTTCTGTAATTACCTCCAAATGGGAAGACGCCTGGACTTTTTTACCAGTAGGAAAAGAGCCACATGGTGATCCAAAGTTGGGACTTGGCGCAGAGCATCTGACCGTGGCCACGCTAGATCCCGGCTGGGAGCACCATAGCCATGGCCGGGGCTCCAAGAGATCGCCGGAATCGGGTCCAACGGTCTCCAAAAATTATATAAAAAATACCATATCGAAGTATATTTCGTTCTGAATACATTTTATGGGGTTAGAGAGACCTGTTCTCACAGGACATGGCCAGAGACAGGCAGCAGCTGTGAGCAACATTCGGCGGTGATGTACGGTCAGTGTAGGCCATGAGGACGCTCGAGACTTGGTCTGCGATGATAAAACGATACGGGGGAATTGATGAGGACATCTCACAACAGCAGAGACGCACATTGAATTGCAAGGAGCAATCACAAGAGCACGAGCACAGTTAATATATCAGCAGGTGAACTCGTTCCTAACTTTCTTTGCATGTGAGTTTGAGAATATATTGTTATGTGATGATTTAATTGTTATTAAGAACAATGGAGAAGATCAACAAGTGAAGGGAACAGGCCTTGGGAACATGGAGAACCTGCTGGGACGTCCACAAGTTGATGGAATCAGTTTACAACTCGGACTTGAGTTCAACTCGAAGTCTAAAAGCAGTCCACTTTAAAACGGACGCCCAGGATGCATACGGACTCCGTTTTTGACGTTCCACATACGCACGGAAAGAGGAAAAGATAAAATTTCCAATGGATCTGAAACCACCTAAAAATTCTTCCGGAGTCATTGGGTATCGTCGAAACAAGTCGTGTCCAGATTTCTGTCCGGTGCTGCGCCACCGAATTGAGCCTTTGGGCATTGTATCCCGTATGAGTCCATTAGGGACGCGTCTAAGCGTGTTTTGTCCGAACCCTAGCCTTTAAATACTGCAGACGCCGGTCATATTTGGTGGGTTTTTCTTAGATCAATAATATCGCCGTTCTACGGTTTGTGAGACCCCAACTTCGCGATTTCGGATCGTGTCTTCGACGTTCTTGCTTTTGTTCTCGGTTGCACTTGCAGAGATTAGCCTTCTTGGTGAGGTCAAGCCTGTGCAGCACGGTTGATAACCAATGGAGCAGTGGTGTAGTAATTGCAGGGGTACTTGAACTGCTCGAGTGTCGCGGATCATTAACATCGAGTTCTCCACCCCAATCGACTTACCTTTCGGAAGATCGGGCTTAAACTACTCATCAATTGTATCAGATTTCTAGGTTGCCCGTGAGGTCTTTGTTTTCCTTCCATTAGATCAGTTTTGTTTCGTATCTAGAGTCTACAGAAAAGCCATAAGAAAATTAAATCGTTTTTACCGCTTCCTAGACTATAGTGCCTACAGTTTTTTTTTAGTTTGCATTGTTGAGTTTGCATTCGTGTGGTCGAGTCTTGTTGATGGCTTATCTTTGTGTTTTGGGTCCTAGTTATCATGTTTCGTCCTTGTTTTCTTGCTGTTGGATACCTATTCCACAATCTCTAAACAACAAACCGATCCACCACGTTCATCGGTCTGCCCTAGCTAGCCGCCTTGCGTGAACTCCCGCATCGCCAGCCCTAGATTAGGTGACAAACCTTTGTGCCACTCATCCTTGAATCATCACACACCACCCCATTAGTTGCTGTGCAAATTCCTGATCATTTTCATATTCGATTGCGAGTTCTGTTCTCAAATCGAGTTGGAATCAACATCCAAAAACTGTAACTCGGACAACCTACCTTAAAACGGTCATAACTTTTGCATACGAACTCGAAATCGGGCAAAAAAAATTTCAAATTGATCTACACGAAATTTCACATCTAGTTTTCCGCTGCTTTGTCACGTTTGGCAAAAAATAGATTGCCCAAATTCCCCTCGGAAGATAGGCTATCTGGCCACCGAAGTTTCAGTACGAATTTTAAAGAATCTTCTTAATTTTATATAGGCCGCATATTACATTCAATTGAGCTGCAAATTTGTGTGCTTCATATTTTTGTGCTCCTGAGTAAATAAAAATATCAAAAAAATATTACAAAAAGGAAAAAATAGTGAAGAGCACACATATTAAAGCAAAATGCCTATACTACTTGTGTTTTGATTGTTGGTTATATCATTTTGTCTTCCTTTTGCCTTGCTACTTCCTTGTGTCGTGCTAGGCCCTAGAGCACTTGGTTGACCAACAACAGTTTCTTACATTGAATACTTATTTAACTTTGTTTACCTGTTAACGATTTTATGTTTATTAACCACCATATTGTGCCATCCAAGCCCCACCTTTCTCTTGAGCATAACAGGTACCTTTGCAATCACCCCACGCTTCATTGGTTCATCTCACTGTCCACACCACCTGCTGTGTCAGTAAGAACACTTGTAAGAGCGTGGTAAGACGCTTGAGCGAGAGAGATTGTTTTCTTCCACCTTTGACATTGTCACTGTAGTTGATAGAGATAACATATTTTTGTTGTATTTTGTTTCTTACTAACAATGGCAGGAGAAGACAATGATGACAAATGTGTTCAACATGCTGAGTTATGTGATATGATGAAGATCATGACAGATATGTTCGCAATACAACGCATCAACGGAGGAGTCATTGGCGAACTTGACTCGCCAACTTGATGACCTTGCTCTTCGGATGAATACTTTTGAGGCTCGGTTGCCTCTCACTGGAGGACATGAAGACAATGCTTATGATGATATGGAAGATCACAACAATCAGCCAAGACTACCACTTTATCGTCGAGGTATGGGAGGTAATAATCATCATAATAATTATAATCGTCCTCCTGATGATCCTTTTTCTAAAGTGAAATTTACTATACCCTCTTTTTCTGGTGCTTATGATGCTGACGCTTATCTTGATTGGGAGATGACAATAGTGCAAAAATTTAATGCCCATCTTGTTCCTGAACAACATAGAGTTCGTCAAGCCACTAGTGAGTTTAAGGACTTTGCTATCATATGGTGGAATGAACTTGTTAAAACTAGAACTGATCCTCCAACATGGGATAGATTAAAGGAAGCTATGCGTGTTCGAGTTGTTCCTCCATCTTTTCAGCGGGACCTTCACAAAAATTGCAGCACTTAGACCAAGGTAACATGTCCGTAGAGGAGTATTATCAAGAGTTACAAAAAGGTATGTTGCGTTGTGGGGTAGTAGAGGACATGGATGATAAAATAGCTCGTTTTTATGGGGGGTTGAAGCATGAAATTCGGGACATCGTTGATTACAAGGAATATGATATTGTTAACAGATTGTTTCAGCTTGCTATGTTGGCAGAAAAAGAATTGCAGGACCGGCAACAATAGGAAGAACGCACGAGGAGCAACTTCACGTCGCGTTCGACGTCTACACCATCCAAAACAGCACCATCTTCGACCCCCGTGCAGCGACTACACCATCCAATGGTGGCCAACGAACTACACCTGCTGCTCCACCTTCTCGTGTGCCGAAGGGCAGCAAGGCGACATCATTCAAGCCTTCGTTGTCCACTCCTTCTATGAGTCGTACTTCTGACATTAAGTGTCACCGCTGCCAGGGACTTGGTCATATGATGAGAGACTACCCGAGCAAACGAGCATATATAGCACGTGACGATGGCGGGTATGATAGTACTTCGGATGTTGAAGATGAATATTCTCTTGCTACTTACTTTATAGATCCAAATAACGAACACACCGTAGAAGAGGTACTTGGTACAGCAGCGACGGAGAACTATGGGAGCATCATTGTGCAGTGTGCCTTGAGCTCCAAAGTGGAGGCCGACGACAAGCTACAACGGCACAACTTCTTCCACATGTTTCGCGTCGTCAAGGACTGCCGTGTACACACTATAATTGATGGAGGTAGCTGCAATAACTTGGTGAACACGAACGTCATCAAGAAACTTGGTTTGACAACAAGAGCACACCCTCATCCATACCACATTCAATGGTTCACCAACAGTGGTAAGATTCGGGTAACACAAACAGCGAGAATACATTTTTCAATTAGTTCTTACCATGATTTTGCTGATTTTGATGTCGTGCCTATGGATGCTTGTTCTTTTTTATTGGGTCATCCTTGCGAATTTGATACAGATGCTATTCATCATAAAATAACTAATAAATATACTCTCATGCATAAAGGAAAGAAAATCACTTTGCTCCCCATGACTCCTGCTGAAATTGTGCATTCTGAGAAGAGTAAAATTTGTGATGGCAAAGCAACAAAACTAGAATATGAAAAACAACAAGTCATTAAGTTAAAATCATCATCGTTGCTCGCAACTAAATCTGACCTTGCTGATTTATTCGATGCTAAGGGGATGTGCTATGCATTAGTATGCAAAGAAGCCATGTTTTCACTTCATGAATTGTCTATTGCATTGCCCCTGCTATTGCTAATCTTTTGCAGGAGTTTGAGTACGTGTTTCCCTCTGAGATGCCCCTTGTTTTACCACCCATGAGAGGCATTGAACACAAGATCGATTTGATTCTAAGAGCAAGCTTGCTAAATCGTGCAGCATATAGAGCGAATCCAGAGGAAACTAAGGAAATTTAGCGACAAGTCCAAGATCTTTTGGACCGCGGGTACATTCGTGAAAGCCTTACACTACAGGAAACGGACAATCAGACGTCGGTTCGGGAGAAGACCGTCGGGGCCGTCACATTTACTTAATTACAAACGTCGGTTTTATAGAACTGACCGATATAAATTTAAGACCGCGGCCAACCGACATCTTTAATTAAATAAGTCGGCCTTAGCTGGGCAACCGACAGATATAAAATTATAGCTGTCGGCTAGTCCTAAAAACCGATGGCTTTAATAATGTCATCGGTTATACCGGAGAAACCAACGACTTTATGGTGGGCCCGGAAGCAAGTCGCGACGGGTGCCGCTGTCTGACATTTATGGTCGTTGGTCGCTGAGGTGGAACCGATGGTTTTAAGTTATAGGCATCGGTTGGAGCAAATCGACGGCTATAAGTGGGCCCAGCTCAAGCGAAAAGATAAACCCTAACTCCTGCCCGTGCCCTCGCTTCACTCTCTGCATGTGCGCCGCCGCCTCCTCTGCCCCCCGCCGCGCACCGGCATTCCAGCGCTGCCCGCCCACCAGCGCCGGTCCCTCCGACGCCGCCCGCTCCTCTGGCGCTGCCTGCTCTCTGGCCTCCGGCCCCCGCCCGCCTTCTGCCCTCTGGCGCCAGCCCTCCGGTGCCGCCCACCCCCGGCCCCTCCAGCGCCCTCTCCCCGTGTAGCGCCGCACTTTGCGGTCAAGGTATAATCTAAGCTCTATTAGTTGCATTTCAATTTGTTAATTTAATTTTTAGTGTATATTTGTTGCTATTAGTTGCATTTTAGGTATTAATTAGTTGAATTTCTAATGTATGCATGTTTCTAGCTATTGGTTACATTTCTCTCTATTAATTAAAATGTATGTTTCAAATGTATTTTAACATATATTTGTAGCTATTAGTTGTAAATTGAAAAGTTGAGTTAAAATGAATTACTAATGTACGTTTGTTGGAAGAGTAACGTATATAAGTTTAATTAGCGATTTGGATGATGCCGTTATGTTCACTAGGTAATGTAGAGTGAGTCTCCGTGTTGTCATCCATAAAAGAACGATACATCTTATATATAGTTATATGGTTTGTGTGTATTCTATTAGATTTTTTACATTTTCTGCTTTGAAGGTATAAGTTAAAATGAGTGATGATAGTAAAGCGATGTATAATGGTTGGAGTTCAAATGGTGCGCACACTATGGAATGGGCTCGTATCGCGAATGTTTTCATCAACCAAGCCTTTGCTAGTGGTTCTCATCTTGCAAAGTGTCCATGTAGCAAGTGTCTGCATCATCGACATCTATATAAGGATGAAATTGAGTTGCACCTTTGCAAGCACGGTTTTATGCCTGACTACCTAGTATGGCACGAGCATGAGGAGGTGGTTCCTGACAATCAGTTGGACAGAAACGAGGATGATGATCGGATGGATGAGATGTTAGCGGACATTTGTAGAGAGTACGAAGAGGGGTCATTGTTGATGGAAGTGAAGGAGTTTTAAGACCATCCTACCGCCTCAGGTGAAAAGTGTATGAGAGCACCAATGTGAGCGTTCTGCAGGCGGTGACACGACTTATGGCATTGAAGTCCAAGTTCAATTTTGCAAAAAATTTATATAATGGTATCTTGAAGCTGATTGGTGATCTCCTTCCATCTGGGCATAAGATGTCACAAGACATATACCACTCTAAGAAGATTTTGAGTGATCTGGGCATGAACTATAAGAAGATTGATGCGTGCGATAATAATTGCATGTTGTTTTGGAAGGAACACATGAACGATACCCATTGTATGTATTGCAATGCATGTAGATATGTCAAGGTTCTGAACGATGATGAAGAGGAAACAACTACAAAAGTACCGATTAAACAACTTCGGTACATGCCTGTCACAACAAGGCTAAAACAGTTGTTCCTGTCCCAAGAAACAACGAAACATATGAGGTGGCATTCTGAAGGGATACGTGAGAGCGATGACAAAGATATTATGACGCATACTTCTGATGGCGAGGCATGGCAAGCTCTAGACCGTTTTGATCCGGAGTTGGCAAGAGATCCTAGAAATGTTCGTCTTGTATTGTCAACAAATGGTTTCACTCCTTTCAGCACCAGTAACAGTCCATACTCTTGTTGGCCTTTATTTATCATGCCATACAATCTTCCTCCCAACATGTGCATGAAAGAAGGATACATATTTCTCATGGCGATAACTCCTGGTCCTAAACATCCTGGTAAGAAAATCAATGTGTTTATGCAGCCGTTGATTGAAGAGTTGAAAGATCTATGGCATGGTGTAAAGGCATATGACAATCATCTGAAATGTGAATTTACCTTACGTGTCGCGTATTTATGGTCGATCCATGATTTGTTGGCATATGGCATTTGGGATGGTTGTTGTGTTCACGAACAATTGTGTTGTCCTATATGTATGGCTGACACCGATGCTATCAGGTTAAAGTATGGAAAAAAGTTAGCTTCTTTGATTGTCATCGACGATTTCTTCCTTCAAACCATCCTTTAAGGTGTGATACACAATCATTTCGGAAAGGCAAAATGGTTAGAAAAGGTTTGCCTCGTCGATTGGCAAGTGAAAAAAAAATGGCATGGCGTGCAAAGTTAAAAGAGTCCGCTGAAGGTGGTTTTGAAGGGTATGGTAAAGAACACAACTGGACTCATATTTCTTTTCTTTGGGAGCTACCATATGCAAAGGCGTTGATTTTACCACACAACATAGATTTGATGCACCAGGAGCGTAATGTGGCTGAAAGCATCATAAGCATGTGTTTTGATTTCACCGGTCAAACCAAAGATAATATGAATGCGAGAAAGATTTGGCTGATCTTTGTGATCGTCCTGGACTTGAGATTATAACTAATACAAGTGGAAATGATAGTAGGGCACGAGTTCCTTACTGTGTCAAGCCAGAAGAAAGGAGGCAAATACTTACTTTGTTGAAGACATTGAAGTTTCCAGACCGCTATGCAGCTAACATAAAATGATGTGTTAACCTTAGTACCGGTAAACTAAATGGATTGAAGATTCATGATTAGCATATTATGATGGAGAGACTTGTGCCCATAATGTTTTGTGGCTACTTCAAACCTGATTTGTGGAAGATATTTGTTGAACTTAGTTACTTTTATAGGCAGATATGCTCTAAAGAAGTGTCGAAGAAGATGATGCGACAATGGGATAAATAAATCGTTGTGCTTGTATGTAAGATGGAAAAAGTCTTTCCACCTGGTTTTATGAATGTTATGCAACATTTGCTGGTGCATTTACCTTATGAAGCGTTGGTAGCGGGTCCTGCACAGTTCAGGTGGATGTATAGTCAAGAAAGGGAATTTAAAAAACTTAGAGCTATAGTACGCAACAAGGCAAGAGTTGAGGGGTGTATTGCAGAGGCATTTGCAGTTAAAGAGATTACAAATTTTTCTATGAAATATTTCTCACATGCTAACAATGTGAATGCATCTAAGACACAATATCATGATGTAGAAGAGCAACATATAACTGAGCTTAAGATTTTTAATTGGAAGGGTAAAGGTGTTGGAGCTACCAATTCTCATCATATTTCAGAGGAAGAGATGAACTACACCATGCTTTACATGTTTTTCAACATGGAGGAAGTGTTACCATATTTCGAAATATTTGACAAGTTGTATTGGACATCTTCTTGAAGACCTACACAAAGTCAACTGGATAAGATGCGACAGTATGGCATAAATTGTGGGCTAAGCTTTGTGGCATGGTTCCGTGAACATGTAATGTTTCTATCCGTCTTTTGTCTTCAATTATAGTTCACATGCTTGTCGTAAGATGCTAACTTTGTCTATTTATATAGTGTATGCAAGATCGCAATATCTCAGATGACTTGCGACATATTTTGCATGGTCAACTGAAAGCAAGAGAATTTAGCCGATACGATATCAATGGATACCGTTTTCGTACGGCAAGTTTAGAAGCAAGCCACCCACTTGCAGCCACATCAAACAGTGGAGTAATGATAACGGCAGCAAAGGGTAGTGGAGAAGTCAATGCTTACTATGGTGTTCTTCAAAATAACAATCGAGTACACATTTGGCGGTCCGAAAGAACTGAAGCTTGTGATTTTTGTCTGTCAATGGTTTGATCCAATATCGGGCACGCGAGTCGGTGATTTTGGAATGGTGGAGGTTAACCACAACTCGTGGTACAGAGCTCCTAACAACAATGTTGTACTTGCCAATCAAGTGGAACTAGTGTACTATTTATGTTATCCTCATCCAAGTTTCAAAAATTGGTGGGTTGTATACAAAGTTAATCCTGAAGTGGACCATCCTCGTTATGATGGATACATAGAGAATCAGGAAGATGATGATGGTGGTGTCTATCAAGATGAAGTCGAGGAAGTAGAAAATTTTAGTATATCTAGCGGGACGGGACTAGCAGAGATAGCTAGTGGTACTTTTGAGTTAATGTCTGAAGAACATACTGGCATTTCGAGGAAGCATATTCAACAGTCACAAAGGATTACTGAAAAGCAAAAAAGGATTACTGAGGATCAAGAAGAATTTGATCAAGACAGTGAAGGAGAAGAGTTTGAAGAAGAGATAGAAGAACAAGAGACACGTGAACATCTTCAAGCATGTGTGGTAGAAGCAGATTCTGATGCTGATGATTTTTTATTCTTATTGTACGCATTCTGTTAGATTTTGATTCTTACTGTACGCATAATGTTAGATTTTGATTCTTATTGTATGCATTATGTATCATTAGATTTTGATTCTGCATTTTGAGTATCTTTTATTATGTACCATTTGTTTTGTATAACTAATCATTATTTTGGAATTTATGCAGATGTTCAAGCATATCAAACTTGGTAGGAAAAAGCGCAGTGGTAGTTCGGACCATGAAAGCATCTAGGCCCCCCATGAAGTACGGTTTCAGTGATTAATGACAACCATTGAACTTTACTAATGAATTTGTGAATGCAAGGTCCCCATAATCACTCGATAAAATGAAATGAATATGTCGTTGGAGACCCATATACAATCAACTTTTGAGATCAAATCAATGAGATAAAGACAAGAAGTGAAAGCTCTTATGTCTAAGTCACTCAACCATAAGTTGACAACATACAATGCTTGAATATCATCAGAGAGGGTTATTAAACAAATGTCTAAGAGGTCATCTAAGCAAAACACAAAAGATTCACTCAAAAACAACTCGAAGCAAACAAAATCAACTCACCGGATCAACCGATGACTTCAGAAATGTACACATCGGTCGAGTTGGTTCAACTGAAGAAGAAGACCTCAGAACAATGTACTCACCGGATCATCCGATGTGAATGGCTCAGTGACATCGTTCCATCAGTACAGTTTGCAATACCATTGGACCAAGTGTAACACCGAATCATCCTATGTGCAGACTTACACACATCGGTCAATCACTCCAGTAAGCATTAAGATTAAGCAAATTCTAGAGGAAGAGCCACCGGATCATCCGATGAGAAAACAGGAGCAACATCGGTCTAACAACGATCATATCTGACACAATGACATCAGCCAAAGTAATTAGACCGATGATAACTAAAGGGGAGACATCGAATCATCCGGTGTTCACAGTAAAGTTCTGTCAGCCTACTTTTCCAACGGCTATTTCGGGAAGGCTGGCTATAAATACCCCCTAACCCTGTCATTTCGTTAAGTCTTGATCACCTGAAGCTATCAACACATCCACAAGTGTTCAAGGCCAAGAGCAATCACTTCCACACCATTTCAATCATCTCTACACCAAGGTTTAGGCTAGAACTAGCTAGAGAGAGAGCTTGTGTGCCACCATTCTGTGTGAGTGGACTCTCTAGGTTAGTGTGAGAGCCTAAAGGGAGTGCCCTTGGTGTTGTAACCGTGAGAAGACTTCCGGATCTTGCCAAGGCGTGTGTGGAAGCCCGGAAGGTCGAAGTTGTACAAGGCTTGAGCTCCACCTTGCCAAAGGAGGTGAACGGAGAAGAATAGTGAAGACCCCTCATCTCGGTGACTTGGGTGTGGCAAAACCCTTTGGTGGGTGCCACAACGTGGATGTAGGAAGATCTTAACGATCTTGCCGAACCACGGGATAAATCCTTGTCTCCTCGGGAGTTTGCATCCCTTCTCCTTCCCTTACTTTTATGCATTTTATATTCCGCAAAGTTTCTATCTACTAGAATGCATATATAGTCGCGTAGGGAATTGGGCTTTAGAAATTAAGTTTCATTGCTTAGAATTTTTCTAAGAAAGCCCAATTCACCCCCCTCTTGGGCATTCGGTCCTTACAATTGGTATCAGAGCAAGGTTGCTCATAGGATCATTCTAGCTTCACTGCTAGAGAGCTAAAATGACCAAGGTTGGGGGTTTGGTTTCTATCTTCGAGGGCAAGAACTTTGCCTATTGGAAAGCACGCATGCGCGCTTACCTTGAGGCTATTGCTCCCGAAGTTTGAGAAGCGACCCAGGCGGGGTTTGGAGAACACAATTATGTTGGTGATCAACTAAAATGGGATGCTAAAGCTAGAAATGTAATCTATGAATGTATTAGTCAAGATGTGTTTTCTAGGATTGCTAGCAAGGAAAAGGCTTGTGAAATTTGGGCTTGCTTAATTGAGATTCATGAGGGCTCTTCTCGTGTCAAGGAATTAAAATATCACATGCTTAAAGCCAAATATGATGAATTTAAAATGCTTCCTCATGAAAATGTCAATGAAATGTTCTCTTGCTTGAATGTGCTTATTGAAGAAATCAATGCTCTTGAAATTGCTTCTCTTGGCAAGGCACTCATCAACCGCAAGATCCTCATGCTCCTCCCCAAGCCAAAGTACAACATCATCAACTCCATGCTCCAAAAAGAGTCACTTGACCACATTGAAGTTTCGGAGCTCATTGGAGAAATACACACTCATGAGATGAGTGTACTTGGGATGATGGAGCAATCATCATCAAAGACAATTGCTCTAAAGGCCTCCACCAAGAAAACAAGCCACAAGAAGAAGAAGGTGGTTGAGCCTAGCTCAAGTGAAGAAGAACAAGCATCAAGTGAAGATGATGATGATGAGCTTGCATTGATGATGAGAAAGTTCTCACGCTTGAACTCCAAGATCACTAAGAAGGGATACACATTTGATCCTAAGAAGAGAGCATTTCTACCAAGGAGAGATGATCACAAGACTTGCTACAATTGTGGTGATCAAGGCCACATCTCCTATGATTGTCCAAAACCGGACAAAAGAAGAGAGAACTACAAAGGCAAGCATCGCAAGCTTGAAGAGAGTGATAATGATGAAGAAGAGGCCAAACCAAAGCCAAGATCCTTTGGGAAGAAGAAACATGACAAGGGCAAGAAGGCAAGGCTCTTCCCAAAGAAGAGAAATGGCCCACAAAAGGTGTTCATGTGTGAGGCAAATGAATGGGTCACCGACGAAGAAACAAGTGATGAAGAGAGTGAAGAGGAAGAAGAAAGCTTGGCTGGCCTCGCCATCGCCAACAATGATGATGCACCTCTTCATCCACCGCCCATGTGCCTCATGGCAAAAGGTAACACCAAGGTATGTGATGACTCTAGCGATGATGAGCTTTCCCCCGATGATTTAACGTCTTTGATCAATGAATATCATGCTATCATTAAGAGGAAAAAGAGTAAGGTTAAAGTGCTTGAAGAAACTCGTGCTAAACTTGAGAGTGCTAACCTTGATTTGCTTGACAAGTATGGAAGCATAATCAAAGAGCATGACACGCTCAAATCCCATGTCAAGCAAATTGAGGAAGAAAAGACTAAAATCAAGATAGATAATCATGAACTTGACTTAGCACACCAAACACTCTTGGAAGAGCACAACAAGTTAATACAAGAACATCAAACACTTAACCTTGCTCATGACATGCTTAATCAAGAGTTGAAAAATATGAAGAAGCAAACTCTTAATGATAATATATCCATTCTCATGCCACTAATGCTTTGCACAAGCCTTTGCCTTTGAAAGCTAATGCCAGGGAGAAGGACTTGTTGGAAGAAATTGAGAGTCTCCGCAATAGTGTGGCTAGACTTTCAAAAGGAGAAGTCAAGCACAAGGAAATTCTCTTCCAACAAGCAAAGGCCTTCAACAAGAGAGGACTTGGATCCTTCCCGGTGCCTAACAAAGGAAAGGTGCCCTCACCGGAGCTAAGAACAAGCTTCATCAAGGAAGTTGGTTCTTATTGCCAACATTGTGAGGTCACCGGTCACCACACAAGGGAGTGTCCTCTTCCTAACCGACCTTCTCCAAAATTACCTACTAACTATAAATCTACTTTCAATGATCATTATTATCTCTTAAGTAAAGTAGGTGGCAAGGTGAAGGCTAGATTCATTGGCAAAGACATGAAGGGCATGAAGGGGAAGCTCCCCAAGCAACTTTGGGTCCCAAAAACACTTGTATCACACATACAAGAACCTAAGTTGGCTTGGGTGCCTAAAGTCAAAAATTGAATTCATGTGTGTAGGTGAACTACAAAGCCGGAGGAAAGCATTGGGTACTCAATAGCGGGTGCACTCAACATATGACCGGCAATGATGGTATGTTCACCACCATAGAAAACCCCGGCAATCATGAACAAGTCACCTTTGGTGATAACTCTAAGGGAAAGGTAAT
Organism: Tuctoria greenei; assembly: GCA_036927565.1. Taxonomy (NCBI): domain Eukaryota; kingdom Viridiplantae; phylum Streptophyta; class Magnoliopsida; order Poales; family Poaceae; genus Tuctoria; species Tuctoria greenei. The sequence continues at coordinate 183,445,192 of JAYESD010000005.1, forward strand.
TGGGTTAGGTAAAATTGCTATTTCAAATGATTTGTCCATTTCTAATGTTTTGTACGTTAAGTCACTTAGCTTTAATTTACTTTCTATTGCACAACTATGTGATCTTGGACTAACGTGCACATTTAGCAAAAATGATGTTGTTGTGAGTAGTGAAACTAGCCAAGACATAGTCTTCAAAGGATTCCGACATGGACATCTCTACCTAGTGGACTTCGCCAACAAGAATTCTAGCTTGACCACTTGTCTTTTCACTAAGACAAGCTTGGGATGGCTATGGCACCGACGCATAGCGCACATTGGAATGAGCAAACTCAAGAAGTCATTCAAGCTTGGGATGGTGACCGGCGTAAAGGTTGTCACTTTTGAGAAGAACAAACTTTGTAGCGCTTGTCAAGCCAGGAAGCAAGTTGCTTCACACCACCCAATGAAGACAATGGTGTCAACCTCCAAGCCACTTGAACTAATCCACATGGACCTCTTCGGACCGTCCACATATCAAAGCCTTGGCGGTAACCTCTATTGTCTCGTTATTGTTGATGACTATTCTCGCTATGCTTGGACTCTATTTCTAGGTGACAAGAGTGAGACTCCGGAAGTATTCAAGACCTTCACCAACCGCGCTCAAAGGGAATTTCAACTTCCCATCATCAAGGTCCGGAGTGACAACGGCACCGGATTCAAGAACTACAACATTGGGGAGTGGTGTGACTGTGAAGGAGTAAAACATGAGTTTTCGGCCACATACACCCCTCAACAAAATGGTGTCGTTGAAAGAAAGAACAAGACACTCATCACTCTTGCAAGAGCAATGCTTGATGACTACGGCACGTCAGAGAAGTTTTGGGTCGAAGCAATCAACACGGCGTGCCATGCCGCAAATAGGGTCTATCTCCATCGACTACTTCAAAAGACCCTGTATGAGCTTCTCATTGGGAGAAAGCCCAACATCTCCTACTTTCGAGTCTTTGGATGCAAGTGCTACATCTACCGCAAGAAAAGGCTCGGTAAGTTTGAAAGAAGATGTGATGTTGGTATATTCCTTGGCTATGCATCAAACTCAAAAGCATATCGAGTATTCAACCAAACCTCCGGTTTAGTTGAGGAAAGTTGTGATGTTGAGTTTGATGAATCTAATGGCTCCCAAGAGGAGAGTTTTGGTCATGATGAAATAGATGATGAGCCTCTACGAGAAGCCATGAAGAACATGACCATTGGAGACATCAAGCCGGAAGTTGAGGAGAGCCATGATCAAGAGGGAGCTTCAAGTTCCAACAAAAACACCTCCATGGCACCTCAAGTTGACGAAGAAGAGAAGGATGATCCATTGCCGACTCAAGACTCACAAGCACAACAACATCAAGAGGAAGAAGAAGTCCATGATCAAGTCCAACCACAAGAGGAGCAACACGCATCACCTTCGCCAAGTTCTTCACAACCACTTATGAGGCATGGATGCATCTCCAAGGCGCATCCAATGGATCAAATCATTGGAAGTCCGTCAAGGGGTGTAAGTACACGTTCTCGCCACTTTGCTTCGTTTTGTGAGCACTACTCGTTTGTTTCGTGTGTAGAGCCCACTCACATTGAGGAAGCACTCCAAGACCCAAATTGGGTGATGGCCATGCAAGAAGAACTCAACAACTTCATCCGCAATGAAGTTTGGGTATTGGAGGAGCAACCCAAGGACAAGAACGTCATCGGAACAAAGTGGGTGTACCGCAACAAACAAGACGAGAATGGTGTCGTGGTCCGCAACAAGGCAAGACTTGTGGCCAAAGGGTTCTCACAAGTTGAAGGACTAGATTTTGGGGAGACATTTGCCCCGGTCGCCCGGCTAGAAGCCATCCGTATACTTCTTGCCTTTGCATCACATCATAGTATTAGACTTTATCAAATGGATGTGAAAAGTGCCTTTCTTAATGGTTACATTAACGAGCTTGTTTATGTTGAACAACCTCCCGGGTTTGAAGATCCGAGGAATCCTAATCATGTGTATAGGTTGCACAAGGCGCTCTACGGGCTCAAGCAAGCACCTAGGGCGTGGTACGAACGACTACGGGATTTCCTCATCATGCAAGGATTCAAGATCGGGAGGGTGGACACCACACTCTTCACGAAGGACATCAACGGAGATTCGTTCATTTGTCAAATTTATGTTGATGATATTATTTTTGGTTCAACTAACGAAGCTTTTATCCATGAGTTTGGCAAAATGATGTCTAGGGAATTCGAGATGTCAATGATTGGAGAGCTCAACTTCTTCCTTGGATTTCAAATCAAGCAACTTCAAGAGGGGACCTTCGTCTATCAAGAGAAGTACACCAAGGACCTCTTGAATAAATTTGAGATGGGAGATTGTAGCTCAAGAAGCACTCCAATGGCAACCAATTATCATCTCGACGCGGATAAGGGCGGTAAACCTATTAATCAGTCTAACTACCGTTCTATGATTGGTTCATTGCTTTACCTTACCGCATCTAGGCCCGATATCATGTTTAGTGTATGCTTGTGTGCTCGCTTCCAAGCGACACCTAAAGAATCGCATAGAAAGGCGGTCTTTAGGATACTTAGGTATCTTAAGCATACCCCTAGTGTGGGCTTGTGGTATCCTAAAGGTGCAAAATTCCATCTTGTGGGATACTCGGATTTGGACTTTGCCGGATGCCGCGTGGATCGCAAGAGTACCTCCGGTGGGTGCCACTTGCTTGGGCGTTCCCTAGTATCTTGGTCTAGCAAAAAGCAAAATTCCGTCGCTTTGTCCACGGCGGAAGCGGAGTATATTGCGGCCGGTGCATGTTGTGCCCAAATTATTTATATGAAACAAACCCTTTTGGACTTTGGTATTAAACTTGGTTGTGTGCCTCTCCTTTGTGACAATGAAAGTGCGGTTAAGATAGCTAAAAACCCCGTTCAACACTCCCGCACTAAGCACATTGATATTCGCCATCATTTCTTAAGGGACCATGAAGCTAAGGGAGACATCTCATTGCGAGGTGTTAGGTCCGAAGAACAATTGGCGGATATCTTCACTAAACCACTGGATGAGAAAACTTTTTCTAGGCTAAGAAGTGAATTAAATGTGCTAGATGCATCAAACGTCATGTAAGTTGCCATGATCATGTAAGAATGCACCTCATATAGGTCTTGCCTAACTCTCAAAGGATAGGGGTGAGCAAGAGTTAGCTTGGGATGAAGGTTCTTTTGGGTTGTCCCAAGGTTTGGAGAGTGGCTCTCCCTGAAGAAGCCTTTGAAAGGTTCAAACTTGGCAAGATAGATTTATTTTATGTCTTGCATGATGTCTGCCATATAGACTTGCACTCATATTTAAATTTCTTGCACTAAAATGTTTGGTATTGCATACGGTAGATTGTCACAAAGGGGAACCCACCTCATGAGAAAGAGACTTGTTTGAAATGCAATATCTCAACTCATAAGGTGGAAAGAACAAAATGTTAGGTGCGTTAATGCCTAGAGGAACATGCTTTAAAGAGATAGAAGTTTTCATACTCTAGCTCACAAAGCATGGGCCTTACATTTTATTTTGATAATTTCCTCCTATTTTTCTCGATGTTCCATTTGCCTTAAGGCCTAGGCAAGTTATTGGCATATTAGTATTTTTGAGGGGTAAGGGGTTGCCCAAAAAGTCCTAAGACATGTGTTTCTCTTTGCTTGTTTGTTTGGTCAAAGGACATATATGGGATGTTGTTGTTCTGTAGTCATCGGATTATCCGATGCCTAGGTCAATCCCACATCGGATCAATAGGTGTTCAATTTCCGAGGGCCAGTTCAGTCAGTATCTCAATTCAACCGACGCGTTCATTCTGAAAAATATCGGTCCATCCGGTGTTCACAATTCTGGAGCTGTGCCAAATTCCACCGATGTTACTTCCTCCCACGTTGGACCATCCGGTGTCAACATTCCTTTTTTGAATACCCTTACCGTTCCATTCGACCGATGATCAAAACCCTAAATGTCGGTCCATCCGGTGTCAACTGCACTTTTCTGGAAAACCTTACTGTGTCATTCGACCGATGCTTCTCATGTTCATCATCAGTCCATCCAGTGTTAAATATATGGCTAGGGTTTGGGACCCACTATTTAAACCGGCTGTACGCCGTTCTCTCTTCTCTCTCCCCGTTCTCATTTGCCTCCTCCGCCGCCTTGCTCACCTTGCGCCACCTCCACCGCCGCCGAACGCCGCCACCGCCCACCGGCCACCGCCGTCCACCGGCCGCTGCCGCCCGTCGCACCGCCGCCTCCATCCACGCGCCGCCATTCACCAGCGCCGCCGCCACTCACCTCCACCACAGCGCCGCCGCCGCTCGCCTCCACCAAGCCGTCGCCGCCGCTCCACCGTAGCCGCCGCCGCCGCCACCACTTCACCCAGCCACCGCCTCGCCTCCACCCAAGCGACGCCGCCATCTCCTCCCTCTACGGTCACCACCCCGTCGCTAGGGTTTCCCGGCCTGTTGATCTCCACGTCACCTTCGTCGACTCCATTCAATCGAGCGATCGCAATGGCTCGCGACAAGAAGAACAAGGGGAAGGCTATCGCGGAGCCGGCCGCGAAGAAGCAAAAAATGTCGAAGGAGGAGAAGAAGGCCTTGATGGCCGCTCGCGCCGCCGAGGAGCGTGAGCGTGGCCGAGGAGGGTCGCTGAGGATCCGCGAGGCTCGTTCGAGGCAGCCTCCCGTGATTGACGACTCCGAGGCTGAAGAGGAGCCGGTTGAGCCTCTCGTCCGCCAGCGCTCCGCTCGGACCCGTGGGGGTCATCCCCCGGCAGCTCCTCGTCGAAGACCGACGGCTGCCGACCGTCGTGAGGACAGAGAGGCCCAGCGAGCGATCTACGAGATGGACACCACTGTCCATGTCGCTGAAGGAGTCCGGTTGACCGACTACCGGAAGATGAAGGCCAAGCAGCTTCGCAAGCTCAGGTGGAATGTGCTGCTTGAGGAGTGGTACCCGCAGCCCCAGGAAGCTCTTGTGGATAATAGCTTCTGGACTGTGACCCAAGCGTCACTCTATGAGACCTACAGGCGCCGAGGTCACAAGCTGTTTCAACACAACTATCTGGATTGGGGTCAGCTAGCTTTGGCAGCAGAGACGGAGATCCGTCCTTACTTTGAGAGGTACCGAGGTCTGGTGCAGCTGATGGCATATGAGCAGAGTGCCTATGTGGAAGATTGGGTCCGCGTCTTCTACGCCACCCTCTATGTCTCTGTGGGCAGAAGGTCAATTGACTTCATGTTTATGGGTCAACACTACCATTTGACGAGGCAGACGCTGGGACAGTTGCTAGGAGTGGACTTGCACGACACCTGCGTGCATGAGAGGGTCTACTGTCAGGCAGATCCACCAAGGAGGCCGCTCACTGGAGGAGTGGCACCACCGCTGGAGGAGATTCGTTCCCTGTTTAGTCCCACTTTCTCTCCTGACCAGCCGAGAGTACCAGCCTTGTTGACTCCTGCTGCGCGCACAGTGCACCTCGCCTTGCGTCACACGCTCCTACCGAGGTCTGGCTACTTGGAGGGGTTCACCAGCTTACAGCAGACTCTCCTGTTCTACATCATGAACGGGATGGAGTTCGACATCGTGGACGTCCTCATATGCGAGATGGAGGATGTGATCACAGATGGAGTGGTCATGATGAGGCAGCTCGTATATGGACACTAGATCAGCTACCTGCTCACTATAATGGTTCCTGAGGGGTCCGCTGTGCACGACCGTCTCTCTGACAAGAGTGTGACACAGTTCGGTCACTACCGTGCCCCAACTCCTGGAGACCGCCGCCTTGGCCGTCCAGTTGAGCGTCAGGTCAGGGCACGACTGTCTGAGGAGGACTGGTCTGACCTAGAGAAGGAGGATGAGAGGCTTGCCGAGGCTGAGGCACAGGGGGAGGACTTGCAGCATATCTGGTCAGAGAGCGACACCGACGATAGTGTCGAGGAGTACTTCCCTCCTCCGCCCTCACCTAGGCAGCACGACGTGGAGGCTGGAGGCTCTACAATGCCACCACCCACTCCACCTCCCGTCACTGAGGCGCAGGTCATGCAGCCGTCAGAGCTGACATCGCTCCTCCAACAGATGGTTGAGCAACAGCGTCTGGACAGGCTGGCAGCCGAGCAGGCCCGAGCAGAGCAGGCTGCCAGTCTCCTTGAGCTCCAGCAGCAGCAGCAGGAGATGCAGTGTCAGATCGCCTGTGAGAGGTGTGAAGACACTGACAGGCTGACGGGGCTTATTGACCAGATGCACCAGCGCACTCTCGACCAGCAGCAGCAGACGCAGCAGGCGATGATGGGCATCCTGGGGTTGATCACCAACCTCTACACCCAGACCGGGATTTCCCTCCTGTCGCAGCTACTAGGAGTTGCTCCACCACCTCCAGTCCTGGCTCCAGCTGCCGCTCCAGTGGCCCCAGTACCTTCTACGCCGATTCCCTCCTTCAGCATGTCTCCTCTTCTGGCTCCTGGTGCTCCGATCCACTCCCCGCTGCCGGCCACGACCTTGTTCCAGCAGTCGCCAGCCTCCATCGTCAGTGCCCCTGCTCCAGCAGCTCCTTCACAGCAAGCACCGACGGTGGCTCCTACGGCTCCGGCAGCTCCCTCCTCCACTACTCCAGCCAGCAGCTCCGACAACAACGACGGTGACCAGTTCATCATCGCGCCCAGCACTCAGGGTCCTTAGGCGCTCGGATCCCTTTTTGGTGTCTTGATGCCAAAGGGGGAGAAGAGTTAGAGGAGTCAGGGGGAGCGTCTTAGTGTCAGGGGGAGTCTCATTTATCATTGATATCGTTTTATCATTCTTGTAATTCAGTGTGTTTGCTACATTTGGTGTGTTTGCTACTCATTTGCTACTTTTGAGCTCTAATGAACTTATTTCCATGAGTTATTAATCGATTGGGCTCATTTGGTGTTTATCTATGTTTATGATCACTTATTATTCACACTTGAGTTATTAATTGATGCTTAAGCTTCAAGTATGACATCCTGTATTCATTGCATATTCTTTTAGGTTTCATTCTATCAAATTCATTACTATTGCGCTTTGATTATTGTGTTGTCATCAATCACCAAAAAGGGGGAGATTGAAAGCATCTAGGCCCCCCATGAAGTACGGTTTCGGTGATTAATGACAACCATTGAACTTTACTAATGAATTTGTGAATGCAAGGTCCCCATAATCACTCGATAAAATGAAATGAATATGTCATTGGAGACCCATATACAATCAACTTTTGAGATCAAATCAATGAGATAAAGACAAGAAGTGAAAGCTCTTATGTCTAAGTCACTCAACCATAAGTTGACAACATACAATGCTTGAAGATCATCAGAGAGGCTTATTAAACAAATGTCTAAGAGGTCATCTAAGCAAAACACAAAAGATTCACTCAAAAACAACTCGAAGCAAACAAAATCAACTCACCGGATCAACCGATGACTTCAGAAATGTACACATCGGTCGAGTTGGTTCAACTGAAGAAGAAGACCTCAGAACAATGTACTCACCGGATCATCCGATGTGAATGGCTCAGTGACATCAGTCCATCAGTACAGTTTGCAATACCATTGGACCAAGTGTAACACCGGATCATCCGATGTGCAGACTTACACACATCGGTCAATCACTCCAGTAAGCATCAAGATTAAGCAAATTCTGGAGGAAGAGCCACCGGATCATCCGATGAGAAGACAGGAGCAACATCGGTCTAACAACGGTCATATCTGACACAATGACGTCAGCCAAAGTAATTAGACCGATGATAACTAAAGGGGAGACATCGGATCATCCGGTGTTCACAGTAAAAATCTGTCAGCCTACTTTTCCAACGGCTATTTCGGGAAGGCTGGCTATAAATACCCCCTAACCCTGTCATTTCGTTAAGTCTTGATCACCTGAAGCTATCAACACATCCACAAGTGTTCAAGGCCAAGAGCAATCACTTCCACACCATTTCGATCATCTCTACACCAAGGTTTAGGCTAGAACTAGCTAGAGAGAGAGCTTGTGTGCCACCATTCTGTGTGAGTGGACTCTCTAGGTTAGTGTGAGAGCCTCAAGGGAGTGCCCTTGGTGTTGTAACCATGAGAAGACTTCCGGAGCTTGCCAAGGCGTGTGTGGAAGCCCGGAAGGTCGAAGTTGTACAAGGCTTGAGATCCACCTTGCCAAAGGAGGCGAACGGAGAAGAATAGTGAAGACCCCTCGTCTCGGTGACTTGGGTGTGGCAAAACCCTTTGGTGGGTGCCACAACGTGGATGTAGGAAGATCTTAACGATCTTGCCGAACCACGGGATAAATCCTTGTCTCCTCGGGAGTTTGCATCCCTTCTCCTTCCCTTACTTTTATGCATTTTATATTCCACAAAGTTTCTATCTACTAGAATGCATAGATAGTCGCGTAGGGAATTGGGCTTTAGAAATTAAGTTTCATTGCTTAGAATTTTTCTAAGAAAGCCCAATTCACCCCCCCCTCTTGGGCATTCGGTCCTTACAGACCACACTAGTTGTTCGGAGCACACAGGCTTGTTTCAGGTACTTGCTTATTTTTAAATACATATTAGTATTATAATTAACTATCTAATATTTGTTACATGCTTATTTTCATTTGCAGGGTACAAGCGTAAGTGTGGATAGGCAGAGGCATCTCATGCGGTGTGTCGCAAAGTCGGAGCCTTCACGATAGCCAAAGCCCTCACGAGAGCCAGAGCCGAGTGTGGCTCAGGACTTGCACGGGGAGGAGATAGATACTGTAAGACAGTCGTCAGAGCAGGGAGGAGACTTAAGTTCAGACACAAGAGACCAGAAAATTGCGGTGATCTTTGGGTGGTCCTCCTCTGAGGGTGGTGATGAGGGGGACGATGAGGGCGGCAATGATGAAGAGTGGGATGATCCCGAGCAAGATAGGAGGATGGCAAGACTTGTGGAGCTAGCTGAGGCAGGTCAGCCGCCCGCTCGATGCCCTTTCAGGTACTATTTTGGATTAATTGATAAGCTATCTTTTATCTTTGTTTATTGTTAACTAATTAACTAATATTTTTTGAACAAGATACGGAGGCACCTTTTATGTACTCCAAGCAAAAGCTTGGATGAGCGGATAGTTATAAAGCCGAAGGGTACTAGGTGCTGGGTCAAGGTTAATTGGAGTGGCAGGAGGCATCGACAAGTAATTAACACGGAGTTGGGAAACACCATCCGGTTTTGCTTTCCCGGGATGGTTGTGTTGGACGGTCAAAGAATTGCCGCGCATAGTTGGGATCACTATGCACTGAAAGAGTATGCCCCTGCAGGTACTTGTCAGAATAGAGTTTGGGATGTGTTTTGGGTAAGTGTATTCATAGTCCTTCAATTATATTACATCTTGTTCTGATTGATATAAATTGTTGTTTGTATTGCAGGGTGTGTTTCGTTTGTAGGAAGGCAAGAGTGAAGCATATGCAAGAGCAGTTTTCCATGAGTCAGCAAAAAGGCGCACAAAGGACTCCTTCTCTGATGGCTGGATCAAAATTGTGATTGTGTACTACAAGACTAAGTTGTTGACACGCATATCAAAAAATGAAGTAGCCAAGTTACATCTAACTAAGGAGGAGTACTTGAATAGCAACGTGGATTGAATATGTGTGAATCCGGAAGCTTGGAAATGGTTAAGTGAGTACTGGGCATCGGATGAGTTCAAGTTAGTTTTGAATAGAAACCAAAAAAATCGGAAGAGCAAGCCTGGAAAGCATTATTATGTATCGGATGGACATGCGCGGATGGAACAAAGAATGATATGAATTCTTAAAATTGAACTTAGATTGCTTCAAATAATTGTATTGATTAAACTTCAAATTTTGTTATTGCAGCATGCTAAAACTGGAATCGCTCCTAGCTGTTTTGAGGTTTACCTTAAAGGGCATAGAGGTCCAGACCCAAATCGCCCATAGCAATTGTGTGACGAGGCAGCAACGCAAAAAGTGGTAAGTATGATCTATCTAAGTCATTTTACTTTTTATTACATCTACGCTTGAACTCATTGTATCCTCGCAGGCGAAATATGTTTAGTGCTTCTGGAAAAATCATGGAGATGAGGCGGATTTTGTAAGGGCGCCGTTGGATGTGGGTGCGGCGTACGAAGCCGGTGGAGGTGTATTGCATGAGAGGTGTGTAAAGATAATGATGTTTATAAGTTAATGATTGTCGATTCATCGCACTTGTATCTTTTTGTAGACTTGGGTTGGGCGACGGGTATGTGGAGCGTGAGGCCTATGTTAGGCGACGACACTCCAGTGCTAGTTCCAGTAGATCTCAGTCTACCGTGGAGACGGATGCATTAAGAGAACAGTTGAGACGCACTTAGGAAGAGATGGAGACCCAGTTGCAACAACAATAGCAGCAGCACCAGACAGAGATGCAGATGCAGCGGATGCAGATGCAGATACAACAACAAGTGCAGCAACATATGCAATATGTATATGGCACAGGTATCTTAACAATTGAGCTATTTATTAAATTTTAAAATTTTTCACTCAAGATCTCACAAATAATTTACTTGATGCAGTTTTTGGGTCACGGTAGCACCGGTATTCCGTTCGGCACACCACAACCACCTCAGTTTGACATGATGTTGCAGGTATACTTGTTGTTCTATTCAAGTTACAATACTCTTTACTATGTGTTAAATTAACTTAACTGAATATGTTTACTTGATGTAGTTCTTCGCTCAAGGTGGTATGCCTCGTCCAATGCAGCCAAGACAACATATTGGCTCCTCGTCACAGGTATCACCGCGTGTCTTACTACATTGACTTATAATACAAAATTCTAACCATATGTGTAACAGAGTTCTGAGAGTGATCAACAATTTGTTCCACAACCTCAGGGATTTATGTCGTTGTTGGATCCTGGATTGCAGTCGTATACAAGTGTTCCACAACCGATGCCTTTTAATCCAGGATAGACTCACCCATCAACAACACCAGCCATAGCGGTACAACTTCTAAATCGTTATTTCTCATAAAAACATAGTTAATTTGAATAATACTTAGCGATTTTGAGTCAAATTACCATAGTTGTTAGTTTTGTAACAAATAAGTCAATTAGCACATTTTAGAGAGATTAAGACACCCAAATTGTAAGTATAAATGCAAAGTGTAACTAGTATTTTTTTCTTACAGGGTTCCGATCATCTGCAAGGTTGTGATGATTTTCTGAATTCGAACGAGGGAGGTGCGAGTGGCGGAGGTTCCAATAACAATGCGTGAATGTCGTTTTCGTTGCTACTTTGTGAACTCTTTTGTTGAACGTGTTAGATACTTTGTGAGGAACTGGTGGTGCTCATTTATATATATGTGTGAACTTTGATGAATTTTTGAACTGTTGTGATATATGTGTGAACTGTTTTGTAATCTGGAATCTGATCTGTATATGTGTGAAAATCTGATATTCTGAACTGTGTTGTGATCTGTATATGTGAAAATCTGATCTGATTTGGAGGCTGCCCACCCGGGCGGGTGTAGAAAACTAGCAATCACTAAAAAAAAACCAACTATAGGCGTCGGTATCTGTTTTGGCTGACGGCCTTAAGTGGATTACAGACGTCAGTTCCGTCCTGCAGCCGACGCCCTTCGGTGAGTTAAAGGTGTCGGCTTCAGCAGGAGGCTGATGCCCTTAGGGCCCATAAAGGCATCAGCCGCGGGACTGACGGCTGTAGATATTAAATGCGTCGGTACACGAAACCGACGGCTTTAGCCGGTAAAGGTGTCGTCCCCGACGTTCATACGAGTTAAAAACGTCGAATCTGGATCGTCAGCTATGAACGTCGGTTTACCGACGTCTATACATTAAAGGTGTTAGTTTCTTCACGTTACCAACGCCTATATGGCCGACAGCCGTTTGCCCGATTGCTGTAGTGTTAGCCCTTGTTTCTTTCATGTTCTTTTGGTTTCTAAGAAAGATGGTAGTTGGCGCATGTGTGTCGATTGCGATTAAAAACATCACCATTCAATATCGTTATTCTATTCCTTACTTAGATGACATGCTTGATGAATTGAGTGGTGCTATCATCTTCACAAAAATTGACTTGCATAGTGGTTAGCACCAAATTAGAATGGCACTAGGAGATGAATGGAAAACTGCATTTAAAACCAAGTTTGAATTTATGAGTGGTTAGTCATGCCTTTTGGTTTAGCTAATGCACCCAACACCTTTTTGGGATTCATGAACGAGGTTTTACGTGCTTTCATTGGAAAATTTGTGGTGGTTTACTTTGATGATATCCTCATTTACAGCAAGTCATATGATGAATATCTTGATCATTTACGCGCTGTTTTTACTGTTTTGAGAGATGCACGTTTGTTTGGTAACCTTGAAAAGTGCGTATTTTGCACCAATCGAGTCTCGTTTCTTGGCTATGTCATTTCCTCGCAGGGAATTGAGATGGATGAGGCAAAAATTGAAGCGATCACTAGCTGGCCAGCCCCAACAACCGTCACGCAGGTTCGTAGTTTTCTTGGTCTTGCAGGTTTTTATCGCCGTTTTGTGCGGGATTTCAGTACTATTGCAACACCTCTACATGAGCTAATGAAGAAGGGAGTGCCATTTCGATGGGGCAAACAGCATAAACAAGCTTTTGATGCTCTCAAATCGAAGCTTACACAAGCACCATTGCTACAACTTCCTGATTTTGACAAGACCTTTGAGCTAGAATGCGATGCAAGCGACATTGGTATTGGAGGCATTCTCATAGAAGGAGGTTGTCGGTACCCTGCGTACCATATACCTCTTGGGACTATAAAAAGACCAAAGGAACTTCACCTGTCTGAGTTGAATACCTGCAAAGGGCCCACGTGTCATACAGGAACGGACCTGCCTCCCATCTATGGTTAGTCCCGGTGCTGCCACGTGTATACTGCAATCGGACTACATCCCACACATGGGATGGCTCCGGGCTAAACACCTGTGCGGCACCCCCGGACCTAACCACAGACAGAGGGAAGCTCCGGTACCGACATGTGTACATCTACACCGGACCTACCCGTCCTAGACGGGAAGCTCCGAAGCTGCCATGTGTCCAACCGCCAGACCTTTAACTTCAGCAATCAGACCGGTGTACCCCCAACGACTCGGACCTTCAAGGGACAATCAAATACTTCAAGACCCGATTAAGTGTCATTAATACCACATTAATGACACACGATCGGAAGGCCCTTAATACCAGTAACAGCACTGTCAAGGCCCGTTACCACACTATTAAGGGTAATTAACCTCATTAATTGTGTATTAAGCATCAGTAACCGCCAGGGCCACATGTCGGGCCAGGCTAACAGTGTAACGACCAGCCCTTGTACTATAAAAGGACTGGTCGACGATACACAAAGGGGACTCTCTCTCTCGGCTGGACTCTCTCTCTCCTCTCGGATTCTCTAAGGCATGAAGCTAGAAGCTCTAGACCCTTAGACGCTCAATACAACAACTACACACCCCGTGGAGTAGGGTATTACGCTAAGGCGGCCCGAACCACATAAATCTTTGTGTCTATTTGCCATCATCTTTTGAATCTCTGCGCACCCAATACCGAACTAGAAACTCCGCGAGCTACCAACAGTAGTATCAGGAGAATTGCCGGAAAAACACTCAGACAGCTGGCGCGCCAGGTAGGGGCAGTGCCCGAGATTCGAAGATGGTGAACTCTGCTGCTAGATCATCCTACAGCAACCCTGCAACGCAACCTGCTGGAGTCAATCCCTCCAATGTGCAGCAGCTAGCAGGTGCCCCGGCTCCAGCAGGAGTCATGCCTCCACCGCCACCGTCTGCACCGGCAAATCAAGCTGGACAGCGGGACGGGGCATCTGCATCGGTCACGGCACCGGCTAACAACAACCCTGAACACGTGCTCCATGCAGCGCGTGCTCTTCTCCAACGCCCACCACCTCCAGGTGCATCCCAGAGTGCAATGGAGCAGTGGAGGGCTGGTGTTGAGCATTTGGTTGCAGCAGCAACCGATCTCATCAGCAACCAAGGTCCTCCCCCCTCGGGGCGGCCCCCATCACAGCATCGGACTGTGTCAGGCAGACGTGGTCCGCACGCTTCCCAACATAGGAGGCATGATGCATCTCAACAAGTGACTTCGCTGCCTTCCGGGGCGCGACGCACCCATACGGTAACCAGGCTTTCAACTCACGACCTCCGGGTGGAGCTAGATCATCGTTGCCGTGAACAGGACGGCCACGTCCATATCGAGCGTGCTTGCGAAAGGCGAGAGACTCGAGACAGTCCTGCTCTTGAGGGAGTAGGAGGAGGCTGTTCTGCCCTGGCCATGAACCTATGCATGGTCAGATGGCCACAAAAGTTCTGGCCTCACCTGCCGGAGAAATTTGACGGGACTTTCAATCCCGTTGAGTTTCTCCAGATTTACTCCACCGCAATCCTTGCGGCCGGAGGCAACGAGGCCGTAATGGCCAACTACTTCCCCGTGGCATTGACTGGGACCGCCAGGTCCTGGTACATGAGCCTTCCACCCGACTCCATCAACAGTTGGGCGGAGCTGTGCCAACAGTTCACCGCGAATTTCGGGAGTTCATACACCTGACTAGGCACCGAACTGGACCTTTTTGCTGTCAAGCAGAAGGGGGGGGGGGGAATCCCTGCGATCCTTCATCCAGAGACTCTCCCAGGTACGAAACACTATTCCTTCTATCTCCAGCACCTCTGTTATTGTGCATTTAGACAGGGCGTACGAGACAAGAAGATGCTGGAGAAGCTGGCGACCAAGGAGATCACCAGCGTCACAGAGCTCTTCAGCTTGGCAGACAAATGTGCCAAAGCTGCGGAGGGCCGTGAAATGAACTACCAACCACCTCCGAAGGACAATAAAAAATCCTCCAAGGGGAAGCCACTACCTCCGGGAGTGGCAAAAAGAAGAAAAAGTCCAACGGCAAGAAAAAGGCGTCGGCCTGCACACCTACTGCTGCAGCTTCCGCAGCTCCGGGTGGCCGGGGGCCACGCCCCGAGAAACGACCTTGGCCGTCATCTGAAGACGGTGGCAACTCCAAGATGTGGTGTCCTATACATAAGTCGAATAGCCACAACCTGGAAGACTGCCGAGAGGTCCAGAACCTTGCCGAGCGCTACAACAAGCCCCGGGAAGAAGTTCCTTTCCGTCAAAGGGGAGGAAAATAGAAAGTTGACGAAGCTCCGACTGAAGAGGAGTTAGGCTTTCAGGACCCTAAAAAGGTCTTGAAGGCTGTTTACACCTCCGTCGACGATGACTCCGACGTCTCCGACAATGAATGTCGAAAAACCATGAACACCATCTTTGGTGGTTCGTGAGATATCACCTCATGCCGCGTCCTCAAGACCATGCGGCAGGACATCGCCTCAGTAGCTCTCACTGCCAGGGCAGAGCCGCACCGTAGGTGGATGGATACTGCCATCACTTTTGATGCATCATACTACCCTGAGAATATGATCGGAGCTGGCCAACTCCCATTGATGGTGTCTCCAACCATCAATAACATCCAACTCCACCATGTGATGGTGGACGGAGGTTTGGGGCTGCACCTCATAATCTTCGAAGCTTTCGTCAAGCTTCAGCACTGACCTTCGGACCTTCGCCCCTCTCGACCTTTCTCCTGAGTAGGTCCGGGGGCCATAACCCCACTCGGTGCAATTACTCTACCGGTGACCTTTGGGACCCAGGAGAATTACCGCACTAAGAAGTTGGTCTTCGACGTGGCGCATATGAACTTACCCTTCAACGCCATTCTGGGCAGGCCAGCCTTATACAAGTTCATGGCTGCTGCTCATTATGGCTACTTGGTGTTGAAAATGCCAACACCAGCTGGTGTTCTCCGGATCCATGGAGATCGCACCGCCGGAGTGACAGCTCTGGAAGAACTCTACGCACTTGCTACAACGCAGGAAGAAGAATCCGGAAAGGAGCAAGCTCCGAAACCCCCGAGCATTCGTCATCGAGGCTCAACCTCCGCACCTCGCGTGCAACCATGTGGCGACACCGACATTCCCATCAAAGTCGTTCAAATCGGTTCCGACACCGCTCAGACCACCCGTATATCGGGAGGTCTGAATGACAAATAGGAACTCACACTCATCACTTTCCTCCGGGCTAACGCCGACGTGTTTGCCTGGCAACCGTTGCAAATGCCTGGGATCCCTAGGGAAGTGATCGAGCATAATCTGAAGATCTATCCCGACGCTCGGCCTGTACATCAGAAGCCTCGGAAGCAATAAGTGGAGCGAAAGAACTCCATACGACAAGAAGTGAAGAAGTTGCTCGAAGCTGGATTCATCCGAGAGTTCTTCCACCCAAAATGGCTGACAAACCCAGTCGTTGTACCCAAGGCCGGCGGGAAGCTTCAGACGTGTATCGACTACACTACACTGAATAAGGCATGTCCAAAAGATCCATTCCCACTACCTAGAATAGATCAGATAGTGGATTCCACCTTCGGGTGTGAATTACTGTGTTTCCTAGACGCATATTCTGGGTACCATCAAATCAGAATGTCTAGGGAAGATGAAGAGAATACCTCCTTCATCACAGTAGATGGATTATATTGTTATACTGCCATGCCATTTGGTCTCAAGAATGCTGCTTCAACATTTGTATGAGCTATGTACAAAACTTTTGGAGAGCTCATCAGAGATGTAGTGGAAGTGTATGTCGATGACATCGTCGTCAAGACTAAGAACAAGGAGTCATTCCTTGACACCTTGCAAGCTGTCTTCGACAAGTTGCGAGTCACTCGCGCGAAGCTGAACCCAGACAAGTGTGTCTTCGGGGTTAGCTCCGGAAAACTTCTTGGTTTCTTGGTGAATCACCAAGGAATAGAAGCAAATCTGGCGAAGATAAAAGCTATTGAAGATATGCGACCACCAGCCCGCATCAAGGACGTCCAGAAGCTGACTGGATGTCTAGCTGCCCTTAGCCGGTTCATCTCAAGACTGGCGGAACGAGCGCTACCCTTCTTCAAGCTATTGAGGAAGTCCGGACCATTCCAATGGTCTAAAGAAGCAGAAAAGGCATTCCAGGAGCTGAAGCAGCTCCTCACCACCCTACCAACCTTGGTAGCTCCGAACCCTGGTGAGCCACTACTGCTTTACATTTCAGCAACTGACGAAGTTGTCAGCATGGTCTTGGTTGCGGAAAGACCAGAACCATCTACACTTCAGGAATCCAGACCCCTTCGGGAGGGTCTGGAGCTACCTAAAGTAGAGTCTGAGTCCCAACTCCCAGGCCCTGATCCTCAAGGCGAGATGCCGAAGGATCCATCTCCTTCAAATGAAGGAGTCACTGTTACTGAACAACAAGATCCAGACCCCTCCGGGAAGGTCCGGGTCACTTCAGAAGAAGCTCCGGGTTCCTCCAACCGGAACCCGGAGGTCCCCGAACAAGGTCCGGACCCCTCCGGGAGGATCCGGGTAGATGAGGAGGAAGCTCCGGGCCCCTTCGGGTGGGTCTGGATGGTCCAGCACCCAGTGTACTTCATTAGCGAAGTACTCCATGACGCCAAGACTCGGTACCTTGAGGTGCATAAGCTGCTCTACGCAGTTCTTTTTGGCTCTAGGAAGCTCCGACACTAGTTCCAAGCTCACAAGATTTCAGTGGTAACCTCTTATCCACTACGTGCAATCTTGCGTAACCCAAATTCCACTAGGAACATTGCAAAATGGGCAGCGGAATTATCCGAGTTTGACCTTGATTTCGTCCCAAGACAAGCGATCAAGAGTCAAGCAATGGCGGACTTCGTGGCAGAATGGACCCCCTCTCCATCAAATCCTGGGGGCCCTAGTGAGCAGTAGTCGGAATCCAAGGTTTCGGTCTTCACTGAGCCTCACTGGACTCTCTACTTCGACGGCTCCGTGCAGAAGGAAGGGGCCGGAGCTGGAATCCTTCTCCTCGCTCCGACCGGGGAGAAGGTTAAATACATGGTACACCTTGACTTCAAGGCGACTAACAACATGGCGGAGTATGAAGCACTAATTTATGGACTCAAGGTGGCACTATCGTATGGTGTCAAGCAGCTGTTGGTAAAGGGTGATTCACAACTTGTTGTAAAACAAGTCAAAGGTGAATGTTGCTGCAACAACCCTCAACTAGCTGCATACCTACTTGAGGTCCAGAAGCTTCAGAAGGACTTCGACGTCCTGGATCTTTGCCATGTCCAGCGTCTCAACAATGCTGAAGCTGACGAACTCTTGGTGAAAGCTTCAACCGGGGCTCCGGCTCCTGACGGAACCTTCATCCAGAGGTTGTCTAAACTTACAGCTCAGCCTGCCGAACTGAGCGAAGGGGGCGAGACCAGCACCTCGAAGCTGGCGGTCCCGATAGCCCTGTTACCATGGCGTCCATCAAGGGTCGTAGGTGCTGCAGGAAGCTCCGAGAAACCCAGCACGCAAGACTCAAATCCTCAAGCTAGCTCCAATGCATGGATCTCGGAGATTTGGAGTTACTTGAAAGACAATTTCCTTCCTTAAGATAATGTATCCGCTGACCAGATAGTTAGATTGGCTAAAAGATACATACTGGTAGAAGGGGATCTCTACCGGCATGGTGCCAAAGGCGTCCTAATGCGGTGCATTACAAGGGAAGAAGGCTGCAAGCTCCTCGTAGAAATCCATGGAGGAGAGTGTGGGAACCACGCGTCTTCCCGCATGCTGGTCGGTAAAGCCTTTCGACATGGCTTTTACTGGCCTACAGCGCTCCAGGATGCAACAGAGCTGGTGAATAAATGTGAAGCATGCCAGTTCCATGCGAAACAAATTCACACACCGACTCTGCTTCTACAAATGATACCTCCTACATGACCTTTCACTGTGTGGGGGATGGATATCTTGGGACCTTTCCCAAGAGCCATCGGAGGTTACAAGTTCCTGTACGTTGCCATAAACAAATTCACCAAATGGCCGGAAGCAACTCCAGCTGTGACAATAAACAAGCAATCAGCTATCAACTTCTTGCAGTCCATCGTATACAGATTTGGAGTCCCAAACAAAATCATAACTGATAATGGGACCCAGTTCACAAGCTCTACATTCCAAGGATATTGCGAAGACCTCGACATCCAAGTCAGCTACGCTTCCGTACCTCACCCGGCAAGCAATGGCCAAGCTGAGAAAGCAAATGTAGAAATCCTAAAAGGACTCAAGACGCGCACATATGAGTTCCTGAAAAAACATGGAGCCAACTGGATCGAAGAGCTTCCACCCACTCTATGGGCCAACAGGACAACTCCAAACCAGTCAACTGGAGAGACACCCTTCTTCCTGGTGTACGGAGCTGAAGCAGTCCTTCTTCGGAAATCACCTTGGGGTTGCTCCGGGTCCGGACCTTCGATGATGTCACGCAGGACCAGCTCTATCGTGAAGACCTTGACCTCCTTGAAGAGGGAAGGTGCCGATCAGCTATTCGGAATGCCCGATACGCCAAGCTCTTCGGCGCTATCACCAAAGGCATGTTCACAACCAACAGCTTGAGGAAGGCGATCTGGTGCTACGGGGAATACAATCCAGAGAAGGGTTAAACAAACTCTCCCCCAGCTGGGAAGGACCCTTCCGAGTGATCAAAGTATCCCGTCCCGGATGCGTTCGCTTGGAAATCGAGGATGGGACTCCTCTCCCTAATCCTTGGAACGTTGAGCACCTCCGTAAGTTCTACGCTTAATATCATGGAGGTGACTTTGTAGTTACATGTGATGTATGTTATAAAGTCATTGTACAGAGTCAGGTAGCTCCTCCAGGAGAACAGCCGGACCTTCTCCGGAAGGTCCGCAAAGTTCAGGCAACACTTGTCACAGTCTCAGAACTAAAAGTGTAGCTAGCTACCTTGGGTCAAACAAGAAACAAAACACACTTAGCCTGGTTCTGTACCCTAAGGGTGCCGGTTAGACCGGACTAGTCCGATAGAGCACGGACTAGTCCGATATAGCTCTCTGGATGACTTCAGACTAGTCCGGTCATGTCCGGACTTGTCCGATTTTTCGTGTCCATAACCCTAGCCGCCACCAAACCCTAATGTTCTCATCCCCACATTTGCTCACGCCTTCCTCTCTCTTGCGCTCGAGCTACCAAGGCGATTCTCTGCTCCCTCCGTCGAAAAAGTCCACATTTGGGCGGAGATCAAGCTTGACTTCTTGGGGATTGAAGCTAGCGGACTTGTCCGACCTCCAACCCTGAAACCTTCAAGATTCAATCGATTTCTTCGGTAACTTTCTTCAAAACCCTATAAATCTTGTTTTTCTCCATTATTGATCGTATAGCCTAGCATCCTTCACTAGATACATGCTTATTTGATGTACTACGTGTATGCTAGACTAGATTTGCATTAGGAATCATCCCTTGACCAATCTGTTAGGTTTTTGAGGATGAACACCGGACTAGTTCGGTCCATGCACGGACAAGTCCGGTCCTCCGGACTAGTCCGTGCCTGTGCACCGGACAAGTCCAATGTTTCTGAACTAAAAACCTAATTTTTCAATTCCTCAATGCAATTCATTGCTATCTTTTCATACCGATGCCTTGCATCACTTACCATCACTCTTTCAAAATCATTCTCAGATCATGTCAAGCTCAAACAATGAAATCTCTGACTTTGAGGCCAAGTTGGACCACGAGGTGGCACCTCGGTCCTCGATGGGTCTTGGCAAGAAGCGCCAGGAAAGACCCTCCAAGCCTGCTCCTTCCCCTCCTCAGGTTCGGAGGAAAGTGCTAGCGAAGAAGTCGGCCTCCAAGGTGCCAGCCTCAAAGGCTAGTGGTGGCCCTAGCTCGGCAAATGCCTGCCAAGCCAAGGGCAAGGGCAAGGGGATAGCAACGAGGCCAGTCGGGCCCTTGAAGCTCCATGCTCCCAGAGAAGGGGTCCGGGACCCTACTGAAAAGAAGTTCAACGGCAAGGGCAGTGATTCTGCAGCCAAGTTCAAAAGCATTGACTGGTATGGCAGGCCAAAGCAAGCTGTCGATGGAAGGTTTTGGTGCAACTTACATGTAGACTTCTACAAATCGGTGTATCTACCGATGAAGACCCCCGTGGTGCGCAGTCAGTGGATTGACTGGGCACACCTTGAGAAGAAGAAGTGCTCAGCTTTAGATGAAGTCATTGCAGCAGTTGAGAGGCATGGCCTGAAGGATCTCTTTGCCTTCAGGCATAACTGGAATGATGAAGTGATTGCACAGTTCTTTGCAACTTGCCACTTCTCAAGTGAGGATGAAGAGAGTGTTACTTGGATGACACACGGATCTAAGTATAGTATCACTCAAGAGGACTTTGCTAATCTGCTCCATCTGGACACCTCTGGACATGACAGGCTGATAATCCACAACATAGGTGTCATGGAGAAGGATAGGATGAAATTCCTATATGAGCCGAACTCAAAGTATGTCCCTCCCTCTACAAAGAACATGAAACCATTCTTTGTGGTCCTCAACAGAGTGCTGAGGAAGACTATTGCTCCTAAAGATGGAGATGCTGGGAGCGTGCGGGGTTACCTCCGAACCCTAATGAGAGTCATAAGCAAGGACCGCCCATTTGATGTGGCGGAATACATTTGGAATGATATGGTCCACATATCCTACACGCCTAACAGGTCATGTGGCTATGCTCCCTACCTCATGTATATGATTGAGAAAGTCATAGGTGTTGAGTTCGTGAAGGATGTGGAGCACACTCCTTTGAGGCCTCAGAAGCCTCAACCAGTGAGTGTCCAGGCTGCTCCCTCTCCGACCTCTAGTCTCGAGGCACCGACAAGATCAAGAAGCGGTGCTAGGGCTGTCCCTACCTCTAGGGAAGCCCCTCAGAGAGGATCAACTAGTGGGATCCTCAAGTACTTGACCGCCATATTCTCCTCCTGCAAAAAGACCGAAGTGAAGGTCCACAAGCTCAACAAGAGAAGAAAGGAGGACATGAAGTATATAAAGGCCAATATGAAGCAAATCTGCCAGAAGCTGGAGATCGACCCCATTGGATCTCCAGTGATTTCTGAAGAGTCCGACTCAGACTTCACCGAGCTCGGGCCTCTGAACCCCTCTGAGCTTGCCTACTTTGGCATTGGGGGCTCGAGCGACTCCGTCCCTCCCCCCTCTCCTCCTCGTCAAGTGGAAAGCAAAGAAGATGAAGACGATGAAGAGAGGACCGACAGTGAAGAGTGAAGATCTTAGAACCCTCCTCTCTCTCTTTTTGGTGTCTTGATGCCAAAGGGGGAGAGATTGAGGGGGAGTCTTAGCTTTAGCTGTGGTAGGGTGCGAGGAGAGAGTTCTCTTTATCTTTCTTTGTGATTGTAATGCCTTAACGATGTTTACATGTTAACTATGGTTCTGTGTTGAAATGCTTAATTAATTTGCAAATATGTGTTGAAATCTGCAATTTTGCTCCTGAAATGACATATGCACTTTGTATTGATTCATCAATGTAAATAATGTCATTCTCAATGTTTCAATGCACTTAGCTATGCATCCCACCATAAAGAATGCACATATGGATATTTCTCTTACTGCTTGATGTATTTTTGAGTCATATGTGCATACTTTATGAAAATCTCATTTCTTTTTGTCATATTTTGTGAAATCTCAATTGGTTGTCATCAATCACCAAAAAGGGGGAGATTGAAAGTGCATCTAGGACTCCCTTGTGGGTTTTGGATGATTTATGACAAGTAATTGGGATCCTAACCTTTTTGTTGAGATGAATGCAGGCCAATAATGAAAAATGAGCAAAATACCAAAAGGAAGGGATAATGAGGAGCAAAGTGAACTTGAACTCAAGGAAAATAAATAGTAGATTATTTTGTATGGAGTGTGTTAAGGAAACACACCCAAGAGCTCAATCATATTTAAGCACACACACATATTGCACAAAGTTACACAGGACCAGACTAGTCCGATATCCTTTCTGGACCAGATCGGACAAGTTCGATATCTGTCGGACTAGTCCGATATCTTTCTGACTTGAGTCGGACTAGTCCTCCCCAGGGCGGACTAGTCCTCAACACACTTCACAAGTCACACAAAATCGGACAAGTCCGTTGTTAACCGGACTAGTCCGATATTCATTCTGATCCACTTCGGACAAGTCCGATGTTTACACGGACTAGTCCGAAAAACCCACTGATCTAAATCGGACAAGTCCTCCAAGTGCGGACTTGTCATCCAACACACTTAGGGTTTCATATGTCCGGACAAGTCCGATGGCTATCGGACTAGTCTGAAGATTTCCAGTAGTGGAATCGGACAAGTCCGTTTTCGACCGAACTAGTCCGATATTTCGAGACACTTAGGGTTTGCTACACAGCACACCGGACTAGTCCGGTGACCACCATGGACTAGTCCGATCTTTCTGAACCCTAACGGTCACTTTTAGAAACCCCATATAAATAGAGGTGCACGGCCCACTTTTACATCTCTCGAACCCTAGCGCCGTCACACCTCCCAAGAGACTCAGAAACCACCTCTCTCCACGAAATTAAGTGCAAAATCGATCAATCCTTTGAGGATCCCTTCTAGATCATTGGAGAGACACTTGGCACACATCATTGAGCTCTTGGTTTGAATCTCTAACACACTCCTGCATTTCAATTGTAATTTCTGAGTGGGTTTTTGGTGGCATTGTGATCTGTAATCTAAGGGAGCTCTCAACGTGTGAGAATTCCCCTTGAATTTGGTTATTCACCCCTTTGTGATTAGTGGAAGAGGGTTGGCCTTCGTGGCGATCCGACGAGGGTAGGGTTAGAGAAGACCCGGTCCTTTTGTGGGCTCCTCAACGTGGATGTAGGTTGCCTTCTTGGTAGCTGAACCACGGGATAAATCGTGTTTCTTGTCCTTTTTGTGTTCATCACTCAAATTGATCTACTTACTCTAGGGTTTGATACACATTGTTCAATTTACAATAAATTGTAGAACACAAGCCTTAATTGTGATACAATCCAATATACAACTGTTAAACTGTTGTTTGATTCTATAGTTCCGCTGCACACATTGAAGAATCAACCTAATCGATTAATCTTGATCAACTTAGTCCGTGAACACCGGACTAGTCCGCACTTTACCGGACTAGTCCGATTTCTCTGGTATTGAACTTGTTGTTGAGTGTTGCAGGATCCGACAAAAATTCAAAAGGCCTATTCACCCCCCTCTAGGCCTACATTCAATTGGTATTAGAGCAAGGTTCTTCAAGAAAGAGTTTAACCACTCGAAGAGATCATGTCGGACATGAAGGACGTCCACAAAATCAACAACCAAGAGGAAGTCAACAACGACAAGACCCAAAAACTGGAGAAGTACCTCGAAGCCATTCAAGACTTCGAGGACGACGATGAGGAGACGCTGGAGCTAAAGGCGCTCCTCAGAAAGAAGGCACTTTCAAAAGGGAAAGCAAAAGTTGAAGAGAAGAAGAAGGGGAGTAGTCACACCGACTACTCCCGATTTCTTTTTAATTATGATCGTCTAAATTCCAATAACAATCACTACTTATCTATCCCACTTGGAAAAGCCCCACACTTCGATGGGAGTGATTACTCCATGTGGAGGCAGAATATGAAGATGCATTTGATTTCCCTCAACCCAAGTTTATGGCATGTTGTATGTACAGGGATAGATATTCCGGATGACGACGAAGAGCTCACCCCAAGTCAAGAGCAGGCCATCCATAGAAACGCTCAAGCCGCAGCCGTAATCACGTCCTCTCTCAGTCGAGACGAGTTCACCAAGGTGGATGGACTCGAAATTGCTAAGGAGATATGGGATACACTACAAACAACACATGAAGGTGACCGGCATATGTGTGAGGCAAAAATTGAAATGATCAAAGGGGAACTAGGAAGATTCACAATTGAGGAAGACGAGTCACCCCAGGATATGTTGAATCGATTGAAGACACTTGTCAACAAGGTTCGATCATATGGGAGCAAGAAGTGGAATGACCACGAGGTGGTAAATCTCATCCTTAGAGCTTTTATGCCTCGTAATGTCACGCTATGCTCAATGATCAGGGAAAGCCCCTATTACAAAAGGATGACTCCTGATGAATTGCTTGGTAAAATTATCAACTTTGAAATGATGGAGAAACAAGCCAAGCACGTCAAATAAATTGCCGACCTCACCTCGGCCAAGAAGAAAGGAGTTGCCCTAAAATCCACTCTCAAGCCTCTATCCAAAGAAGCAAGAGAAGCACAACTAGAGGAGGACAGTGATGACGAGAGTAGTGAGATAGATGAAGAGGATATGATTTTGTTCATGAAAAAGTTCAAGAGAAAAATGAAGAAGAGACAAGGAACAAAATCAAGTGAAGGAAAGTACAAGGAAAGGACGAAGCCAAAGATGAGGCGGGCATGCTATAATTGTGGTGAGTATAACCACTTTATAGTCGATTGCCCATATGAGGACAACAAGAAGAAAACTAAAGAAACCAAGCCTCAACCTAAGAAATTCTTCAAGAAGAAGAAACAAGCCGAACAAGCACACATTGGGTAGGAGTGGGACTCAAACGATGAGTCCTCATCATCCGATGAAGAAGAGATGGCTAGCATAGCCATAGAAAGCACATCCAAGAAATCCACACTCTTCCCCACACTCGGTGCAAAGAAGGGAAATGGCACTTGTCTCATGGCAAAGAAAGGTAAACGCAAGGTAAACATCAAAACCCCTTCCATGCATTCCTACTCTAGTGGTGATGAACTAGATAGTGATGATGAGGACATGCTAAATGGACTAGATAGGAAAACTGCTGCTAAAATGAGATTTTTACTTGACCAACTTGTTGAGAAGGAGAGGTTAATTGATCGTAAAGAGGACATGATTATCTCCCAAAAGGAGAAGTATGTCAAACTTGACAAACTCCTAGAGCTTGAAAAGGAGAAAAACAGTTCACTAGAGCTTGAGCTAGCTTCAAGCAAGAAAACTTGCTTGGAGTTAACCGACTCAAATGTTGCAATCAAGGACCAACTTGCTGACCTGATCAAGGTTAACAAAATCCTTGAAGTGCAAGTTGAGTCACTCAAGCTAAGTGAACCTTCCTCCTCTTCAAGTTCACCTTCTCAACCCACTAAAATTGATCTTGTTCATATGTGCACATGTAGTAAAATCAACACCAGTTTGAAGGAAAAGTCAACCTCCACAAAGGATAAAAATTCTACCTAGTATGGAATATTTGACAAGGAGAAGATCAACTATGCACGTAGTGCATACTTGGTCCAAAGACCTCCAAATGTCAAATATGGCATTGGTTACTCTTATGATGTAAAGCAATATGTTGGAAGTCATAAGAATAACAGGGGAAGGATCTCCTTTGTGAAGGGAAGATCCTCTCAAACAGATAAGTTGAAGAATAAGAAACTGAACTCGCATGAATACCGGACTAGTCCGGTCAGTGTCCGGACAAGTTCGGTCATCCGAACAAGTCCGGCCACCCAGACTAGTCCGATTCATAAACAACATCAGCTTCTATTTAAAACTTTTGATGCCTCTTATGTATTAATGAGAAACAATCTTGGTAAGGTTTATGCTTATTATGTTGGGCCACGCCATGGGAACACAAAATCCCATGTGTGGGTGCCCAAATGTATTGTAACTAACCTCCAAGGGCCCAAGCAAGCTTGGGTACCTAAAACCAAAGCATAATTTGTTTTTGCAGGCCTATTCCTCCGGTGTATCCAAATGGGTGCTAGACAGTGGATGCACCAACCACATGACCGGAGAAAGGAGGATGTTCATGGAATAT
Organism: Tuctoria greenei; assembly: GCA_036927565.1. NCBI lineage: Eukaryota > Viridiplantae > Streptophyta > Magnoliopsida > Poales > Poaceae > Tuctoria > Tuctoria greenei. The sequence continues at coordinate 183,471,889 of JAYESD010000005.1, forward strand.
GAAGAAAATGAGGACCCAAACGAAGGCATCTACTTCGGAGATAATAGTCAAGGAAAGGTGCTCGGTACCGGTAAAATTGCAATATCCTCTGGACACACGCTTTCTCATGTTTTACATGTTGAATCTTTAGATTATAACCTGCTGTCCATATCTCAACTATGTGACAAAGTTTATAATTGCTTGTTCACTAATGAGGGTGTGACCGTCTCAAGAAGGAGTGATGGTTCCGTTGCATTCAAGGGTATGTTGAAGGGAAAGCTTTACCTTGTTGACTTCAACAAGGATAAAGCCGAACTCGACACATGCTTGATTGCAAAAACCAACATGGGTTGGCTGTGGCATAGACGGCTAGCGCATGTTGGTATGAGGAATCTTCAAAAACTCCTCAAGGGCGATCACATCCGAGGTTTGAAAGATGTTGTTTTTGAGAAAAACAGGCCTTGTAGCGCGTGCCAAGCCGGGAAGCAAGTTGGAGCACATCATCCCGCAAAGAACATCATGACTACAACAAGACCGCTCGAACTACTTCACATGGACTTGTTTGGTCCAGTTGCTTACATAAGCATCGACGGTAACAAATACGATTTGGTTATCATTGATGATTTTTCTCGCTTCACTTGGGTTTTCTGTTTGCATGATAAGTCAGAAACACAAGGAACACTCAAGAAATTCTTCAAGCGAGCTCAAAACGAGTTTTCATTGTCAATCAAGAGTATTCGAAGCGACAATGGCATGGAGTTCAAGAACATACAAGTGGAGGAGTACCTTGATGAAGAGGGCATCAAGCACGAATTTTCAGCGCCATATTCACCACAACAAAATGGAGTTGCTGAAAGGAAGAACCGAACACTCATAGAGATGGCAAGAACAATGCTCGATGAATACAAGACTTCGGATCGATTTTGGGCGGAAGCGATTAACACCGCTTGCCACGCCGCAAATCGGCTTTATCTTCATCGACTACTCAAGAAAACTCCCTATGAGCTACTCATCGGTAACAAACCAAACATTTCATACTTTCGAGTTTTCGATTCTCCATGTTATATCCTGAACAAGAAGCCCAGAACTTCAAAGTTCGCTTCGAAGTCTGATGAAGGTTTCTTGCTCAGTTACGATTCGAACACCTACGCCTATCGTGTTTTCAACAAGGCCTCCGGACTTGTTGAAGTAGCACGTGATGTAGTGTTCGATGAGACTAACGGCTCCCAAAAGGAGCAAGTTGATCCATGTGAATTAGGTAAAGAAGAAGCTCCTTGTCTAGCATTGAAAAGAATGGCTCTAGGTGAAGTTCGACCACAAGAGTCACCTTCACACATAAATGAGGAAAATGAACCACAAGAGGAGACCAACAATCAAGGGGGAGCTTTAACACAAGCACGAGAGTATGAAGATGATCAACAAGTCAACGAGGGCAACCACTCAGGGGGAGAAGAAAATGATAATGAAGACACAACTCCCCAAGTGCCCCACCCAAGAGTACACCAATGCATTCAAAGGGATCACCCAATCGACAACATCATCGGTGACATCCAAAAGGGAGTAACCACTAGATCTCGCATAGCTAACTTTTGTGAGCATTACTCGTTTGTCTCCTTTTTGGAACCACGCAGGATTGAGGATGCATTGAAGGATCCGGACTGGGTGGTGGCAATGCAAGAAGAATTGAACAACTTCAAGAGGAACGAGGTGTGGTAACTTGTGGCAAGACCCAATGCAAACATAGTGGGAACCAAGTGGGTCTTCCGCAACAAACAAGACAAACACGGAGTGGTAACAAGAAACAAGGCGCGACTTGTGGCCAAAGGGTACTCACAAGTCGAAGGTTTGGATTTCGATGAGACTTTTGCTCCAGTAGCTAGGCTTGAATCTATTAGAATATTACTTGCATATGCTACTCACCATGATTTCAAGCTATATCAAATGGACGTGAAAAGCGCCTTCCTCAATGGACCGATCAAGAAAGAGGTGTACGTGGAGCAACCTCCCGGATTTGAAGACGAAGAGTTCCCCGACCACGTATATAAATTGCGTAAGGCTCTCTACGGCCTCAAACAAGCTCCTAGAGCTTTGTATGAGTGTCTTAGAGATTTCTTAATTGAGAATGGTTTTCAAATTGGCAAAGTAGATTATACATTATTTACAAAGAACTTAGATAATGATCTTTTTATTTGTCAAATTTATGTTGACGATATAATTTTTGGATCAACTAATCAATCTTTTTATGAGGAATTTAGCAAAATCATGACAGACAGGTTTGAAATGTCAATGATGGGAGAATTAAAATACTTTTTGGGATTCCAAGTGCGACAACAAAGGGAAGGAACGTTCGTAAGACAAACCAAGTACACGCAGGACATACTCAAGAAGTTTGGCATGGACAAGGCAAAGCCCATAAAGACCCCCATGGCAACGAATGGCCACTTGGATCTCAATGAAGATGGACCTAGCGTCGATCAAAAGGTATATCGCTCCATGATTGGATCTCTACTTTACTTATGTGCATCTAGGCCAGATAATATGTTGAGTGTATGTTTGTGTGCACGATTTCAAGCCAACCCTAAGGAATGTCACTTGACAGCCGTAAAAAGAATCCTGAGATATTTAGTTCATACACCCAACCTTGGTCTTTGGTACCCAAAAGGCTCAAAATTCAATCTCATTGGTTACTCCGATGCAGATTATCCCGGGTGCAAAGTAGATAGAAAAAGCACCTCCGGCACATGCCAATTCCTTGGGAGATCCTTAGTTTCTTGGTCATCCATGAAACAAAATTCCATTGCTTTATCCACAGCCGAAGCGGAGTATGTTGCAGACGGGAGTTGTTGTGCACAACTCCTTTGGATGCGACAAACTCTAAGGGATCACGGTTATAATTTGAACCGTATTCCTCTCCTTTGTGACAATGAGAGTGCCATTAAAATAGCCCACAATCCAGTTGAGCACTCTAGAACTAAACACATAGACATAAGTCATCATTTCTTGAGAGACCATTCCATGAAAGGGGACATTACCATCTCACATGTCAACACCCAAAAACAATTGGCCGACATATTCACCAAGCCACTTGATGAAAAGCGTTTTTGTGAACTCCGAAATGAACTAAATATCCTTGATTCTCGGAGTGTGGCTTGAAAAGTTGCATACCTGTATGATCTCTTCAAAATTTTGACTGAATTGTGAAAATCATCCCCCTTCATTTTCTTTCTCGAAAAACTATGTTAATTATTAGATCTTGATGAATTATGATCATTGTGTGATTGTTGTATGCTTACTGGTCAAATTCATCAAGATTAATTGATTTGTTTTGCCCCTCCTATTCTCTATTAATGAACCTTCAAATATATATGAATGGGCTATGCAATTTCTCCTGGTGACCATGGACTAGTCCGTGGTTACCCGGACTAGTCCGCTCTTGCAGACTAGTCCGCAAAGTGCCGGTTAGACCGGACAAGTCCGATAGACCATGGACTAGTCTGATATAGCTCTCTGGATGACTTCGGACTAGTCTGGTCATGTTCGGACTTGTCTGATTTTTCGTGTCCATAACCCTAGCCGCCACCAAACCCTAATCTTCTCATCCCCACATTTGCTCACGCCTTCCTCTCTCTTGCGCTCGAGCTACCAAGGCGATTCTCTGCTTCCTCCGTCGAAAAAGTCCACATTTGGGCGGAGATCAAGCTTGACTTCTTGGGGATTGAAGCTAGCGGACTTGTCCGGCCTCCAACCCCCAAACCTTCAAGCTTCAATCGATTTCTTCGGTAACTTTCTTCAAAACCCTATAAATCTTGTTTTTCTCCATTGTTGATCGTATAGCCTAGCATCCTTCACTAGATACATGCTTATTTGATGTACTACGTGTATGCTATACTAGATTTGCATTAGGAATCATCCCTTGACCAATCTGTTAGGTTTTTGAGGATGAACACCGGACTAGTCCGGTCCATGCACGGACAAGTCCGGTCCTCCGAACTAGTCCGTGCCTGTGCACCGGACAAGTCCGATGTTTCTGAACTAAAAACCTAATTTTTCAATTCCTCAATGCAATTCATTGCTATCTTTTCATACCGATGCCTTGTATCACTTACCATCACTCTTTCAAAATCATTCTCAGATCATGTCAAGCTCAAACAATGAAATCTCCGACTTTGAGGCCGAGTTGGACCACGAGGTGGCACCTCGGTCCTCGACGGGTCTTGGCAAGAAGCGACAAGAAAGACCCTCCGAGCCTGCTCCTTCCCCTCCTCAGGTTCGGAGGAAAGTGCTAGCGAAGAAGCTGGCCTCCAAGGTGCCAGCCTCAAAGGCTGGTGGTGGCCCTAGCTCGGCAAGTGCCTACCAAGCCAAGGGCAAGGGCAAGGGGATAGCAACGAGGCCAGTCGGGCCTTTGAAGCTCCATGCTCCCAGGGAAGGGGTCCGGGACCCTACTGAAAAGAAGTTCAACGGCAAGGGCAGTGATTCTGTAGCCAAGTTCAGAAGCATTGACTGGTATGGTAGGCCAAAGCAAGCTGTCGATGGAAGGTTTTGGTGCAACTTCCATGTAGACTTCTACAAATCGGTGTATCTACCGATGAAGACCCCCGTGGTGCGCAGTCAGTGGATTGACTGGGCACACCTTGAGAAGAAGAAGTGATCAGCTTTTGATGAAGTCATTGCAGCAGTTGAGAGGCATGGCCTGAAGGATCTCTTTGCCTTCAGGCATAACTGGAATGATGAAGTGATTGCACAGTTCTTTGCAACTTGCCACTTCTCAGGTGAGGATGAAGAGAGTGTTACTTGGATGACACACGGATCTAAATATAGTATCACTCAAGAGGACTTTGCTAATCCGCTGCATCTGGACACCTCTGGACATGACAGGCTGATCATCCACAACATAGGTGTCATGGAGAAGGATAGGATGACATTCCTATATGAGCCGAACTCAAAGTATGTCCCTCCCTCTACAAAGAACATGAAACCATTCTTTGTGGTCCTCAACAGAGTGCTGAGGAAGACTATTGCTCCTAAAGATGGAGATGCTGGGAGCGTGCAGGGTTACCTCCGAACCCTAATGAGAGTCATAAGCAAGGACCGCCCATTTGATGTGGCGGAATACATTTGGAATGATATGGTCAACATATCCTGCACGCCTAACAGGTCATGTGACTATGCTCCCTACCTCATGTATATGATTGAGAAAGTCACAGGTGTTGAGTTCGTGAAGGATGTGGAGCACACTCCTTTGAGGACTCAGAAGCCTCAACCAGTGAGTGTCCAGGCTGCCCTCTCGCCGACCTCCAGTCTCAAGGCACCGGCAAGATCAAGAAGCGGTGCTAGGGCTGTCCCTACCTCTAGGGAAGCCCCTTAGAGAGGATCAGCTAGTGGGATCCTCAAGTACCTGACCGCCATATTCTCCTCCTGCAAAAAGACCGAAGTGAAGGTCCACAATCTCAACAAGAGAAGAAAGGAGGACATGAAGTATATAAAGGCCAATATGAAGCAAATCTGCCAGAAGCTGTAGATCGACCCCATTGGATCTCCAGTGATTTCTGAAGAGTCCGACCCGGACTTCACCGAGCTCGGGCCTCTGAACCCCTCCGAGCTTGCCTACTTTGGCATTGGGGGCTTGAGCGACTCCGTCCCTCCCCCCTCTCCTCCTCGTCAAGCGGAAAGCAAAGAAGATGAAGACGATGACGAGAGGACCGACAGTGAAGAGTGAAGATCTTAGAACCCTCCTCTCTCTCTTTTTGGTGTCTTGATGCCAAAGGGGGAGAGATTGAGGGGGAGTCTTAGCTTTAGCTGTGGTAGGGTGCGAGGAGAGAGTTCTCTTTATCTTTCTTTGTGATTGTAATGCCTTAACGCTGTTTACATGTTAACTATGGTTCTGTGTTGAAATGCTTAATTAATTTGCAAATATGTGTTGAAATCTGCAATTTTGCTCCTGAAATGACATATGCACTTTGTATTGATTCATCAATGTAAATTATGTCATTCTCAATGTTTCAATGCACTTAGTTATGCATCCCACCATAAAGAATGCACATATGGATATTTCTCTTACTGCTTGATGTATTTTTGAGTCATATGTGCATACTTTATGAAAATCTCATTTCTTTTTGTCATATTTTGTGGAATCTCAATTGGTTGTCATCAATCACCAAAAAGGGGGAGATTGAAAGTGCATCTAGGACTCCCTTGTGGGTTTTGGATGATTTATGACAAGCAATTGGGATCCTAACCTTTTTGTTGAGATGAATGCAGGCCAATAATGAAAAATGAGCAAAATACCAAAAGGAAGGGATAATGAGGAGCAAAGTGAACTTGAACTCAAGGAAAAGAAATAGTAGATTATTGTGTATGGAGTGTGTTAAGGAAACACACCCAAGAGCTCAATCATATTTAAGCACACACACATATTGCACAAAGTTACACAAGACCAGACTAGTCCGATATCCTTTCTGGACCAGATCGGACAAGTCCGATATCTGTCGGACTAGTCCGATATCTTTCTGACTTGAGTCAGACTAGTCCTCCCCAGGGCGGACTAGTCCTCAACACACTTCACAAGTCACACAAAATCGGACAAGTCCGTTGTTAACCGGACTAGTCCGATATTCATTCTGATCCACTTCGGACAAGTCCGATGTTTACACGGACTAGTCCGAAATACCCACTGATCTAAATCGGACAAGTCCTCCAAGTGCGGACTTGTCATCCAACACACTTAGGGTTTCATATGTCCGGACAAGTCCGATAGCTATCGGACTAGTCCGAAGATTTCCAGTAGTGAAATCGGACAAGTCCGTTTTTGACCGGACTAGTCCGATATTTCGGGACACTTAGGGTTTGCTACACAGCACACCGGACTAGTCCGGTGACCACCACGGACTAGTCCGATCTTTCTGAACCCTAACGGTCACTTTTAGAAACCCCATATAAATAGAGGTGCACGGCCCACTTTTACATCTCTCGAACCCTAGCGCCGTCACACCTCCCAAGAGACTCAGAAACCACCTCTCTCCATGAAATTAAGTGCAAAATCGATCAATCCTTTGAGGATCACTTCTAGATCATTGGAGAGACACTTGGCACACATCATTGAGCTCTTGGTTTGAATCTCTAACACACTCCTGCGTTTCAATTGTAATTTCTGAGTGTGTTTTTGGTGGCATTGTGATCTGTAATCTAAGGGAGCTCTCAACGTGTGAGAACGCCCCTTGAATTTGGTTATTCACCCCTTTGTGATTAGTGGAAGAGGGTTGGCCTTCGTGGCGATCCGACGAGGGTAGGGTTGGAGAAGACCCGGTCCTTTTGTGGGCTCCTCAACGTGGATGTAGGTTGCCTTCGTGGTAGCCGAACCACGAGATAAATCGTGTGTCTTGTCCTTTTTGTGTTCATCACTCAAATTGATCTACTTACTCTAGGGTTTGATACACATTGTTCAATTTACAATAAATTGTAGAACGCAAGCCTTAATTGTGATACAATCCAATATACAACTGTTAAAATGTTGTTTGATTCTATAATTCCGCTGCACACATTGAAGAATCAACCTAATCGATTAATCTTGATCAACTTAGTCCGTGAACACCGGACTAGTCCACACTTTACCGGACTAGTCCGATTTCTCTGGTATTGAACTTGTTGTTGAGTCTTGCAGGATCCGACAAAAATTCAAAAGGCCTATTCACCCCCCCTCTAGGCCTACATTCAGTTTCCCCTGTACCGCGAACCTATAATGAAAGACATCATTGTGTAAAAACAGACTCCACGTGCATTCACTTTGTACAGGCTCAATATTTTTTATTTTTCTCTTTCTTGTCTATAACAAGGTTGTGCGATTCTCAAGAATTTTTTAGCTTGACTAATTCATGTACAATTGGAGTTGCATTGTTAATTCCTTCGTGTTTTCACATTGTTGAATGGCTCACTCGCCTGAATGCGGCCAGCCAATCTAGGTCCGGAGTGTGCTATCGACTCAGCCTGGTCCTGCACCCTAAGGACGCCACTCTACCTACACCCCTGCAGGCCGAAGTAAGGCGGGTCCTGAAAACAATTGGACCTGGAGAAAACAACTCAGTGCACTTGATTGTATGAAGAATTGCGCTCGACCTAAAAATTTCTTGCGAGAATAGTAAGTCGCAATTGAGTTACAGATGGGAAACAAATTTTACTATTTTTCTTGACTTCAGTGTGCAGAAAAAATAAAGATCTCATGATGATGGTGAATTAAGCTGGAGCTACCAAAGCTCTGACATCCCCTAGGTGGCTCGTAGTCGATGTTTCAAACATTGATAAAAAGCGTCGCTGGAGCTACTCAGCTCCGGTAAAGCCAGGGGGCCAACCGTCAACGTGAAGAAAAGATGTTGGGAAGACTTCACAATGGGGTCTGCTGTCGATGCACTGCGTGTTGACAAAGGTCACTGCTGGAGCTACCAAGCTCTGACACCCCTGAGGACTAACCGTCGATGCTCTACGCGTTGATGGAGACTGCTGCCGGAGCTACTAAGCTCCGACGATGGTCAATGCCAGAGCCACTAAGCTCCGACAACCTCAGGGGTCCTTCACTATCGAAGACTTCGGACCTATGCTCTACAAGTTTGAAGCACGCATGTCTTCAACAACTGTTACATCCTCTTGGTACATGTTCACAATCAAATTGTGTACATCTACCAGGGGGCCAAGTGGGACAAAGGTGTTGTTGACAAAAAATGAAATTCACAACTTGGATTTCATTCATCTGGAGACAAGAGATTACAAAATTGGAGAAAAAGAAGAGAGGATACAAGCGGGAGCTACAAAGAGAAAGAGCCTTAGACCCTATGGAAGAACGAGGCGACTTTCTGGGCAACATCGGACACGATGGTTGGGCGGCTTGTCCCTCTCCGTCGATGGGGCCTTCAAGCACCGGGTCCAGGGGGAATTGAGGGTCCCGGCTTGTGTAGCACGTGAGCACGAATTATGTGACGTTCTTTGCCAGGGATTGTCCCTCGGTTTCCAGCTGGTCCGCAATGACATCGCCCATCTTGGTGAGCTTGTTGCCTGCCGAACTCAACGCCTGCAACGCCTGGTCCAGCTCCGGCTCCGGATCATCTGGACGCACGAGACTAAAACCCATTGGCGTCAGCGCATCGTTGGCTTTGCCTAGGAAGTCCCAAACTTTTTGGGACTTCGCAACCCTTGAGCCTCGCATCTCCTTCAAGGATCTTCTAGTCGCCGCAAGCTCTGAATTCTCCCGGGCAAGACGCTCTACCTCTTTGGCGTTCTGCTGAATCTTTTCAGCAACCTGCCTTTCGAGTTTGCCGAGCTCTTCCTCCCGGAGGTGGATCTTGTTCCGGCGGTCGACCAGGTCCTTCTCTCGGCCCCGCACATTCTTCTCCCTGGCAGCAATGTCATTCTCCCTCCTGTGGAGGTCCTGCCCTCGCTGCCAGGCCTTCTTCTCCTCTTTCTCGCAACGCTCCTCCAATTTCTTGGTGCGCTCTTCGAGACTCTTGTCACCCAGAGTTAGCCTTTGAGTAAGCTCTTCTTCCCTCTTCACGAGGTCATCTTGCAGCTTCAGGAGTTTTTGCTCTTCATCTTCTAGCTTTTTCTCCTGCTCCTCAAGGGCCTCCCGGCGCTTGACGAGGCTGTCGTGGATGGCGCTGAGCTTCTCCCCGCGATCATTCGCTACGTTATTAGCAGCTATGGCCTGTTCGTGGATGGCCCGGGAATGGTTGTCGAGGGATCACGTCATGCTTTTCCTCTCGTCCAGTAGCTTACCCCAGCATTCCAACTGGACCTTCTCCTTCTTCACCCACTCCTTGTCGTCAGCCAGCCTCGACTGTGCCAACTTGGTCTCAAATTGGAGCTGGTTGTGCCACCTCCTAAGAGTTTGGCGCTCCTCCTCGAGGGCCTTGCTGTCGTGGTAAAAATCCAACTAGACTTGACGAAGTCTGGAGCAAGCGTTGTCGATAGACAACGATAGAGGGATCGGCTCCGGACCTGCCAGGGTCATCTCCACTAGTTCCAGCGGGTTCTCCGTCACAAAAATCGGGTCTCACTCTACAAGAGCGGTCCCCTAAGCTTCCACAGCACTAGGGCCGCCCTGCGGGATAGCCTCGGCCGCCATCGAGGAAGGTCCTTCTACAGAAGTTTCGACTTCCGGAGTTGGCTCCAAAGGTCCCGCCGCCAGGTCATCAACAACTGGTCCCGCAAGCGGGGGGCCAGCAACTTCATCTAGGCACCCTGGCTCAGGCGTGGGCACCTCCGGGACCACCACCTCCGGGGCAGGCGTTGAAGGTTCGGTCGGAGCTGAAGCTACTTCCGGCTCCGACGTTGGCGCCTCCTCCACCGCCAGCTCAGGCGCTGATGCTTCGACCATCATGGGCTCGGGCGCCGGCATCTCTGCAGCAACTGGCTCAGGCGCCGGAACTTCTTTGACGACTGGCTCTACCGCCGGAACTTCATCAACCACCGGCTCTACCGCCAGGGCCTCATCAACCGCCGACTCCGCCGCCAGGGCTTCAACAACATCCGGATCTAGGGTCAGAATCGCAGCTACCTCCGGCTCTGATGCTGGAGCATCCACCATTTTAGCATCCAAACCCGAAGCTTCAACCTCCGGGGCAGGTGCCGCTAGTACATCTTCATTCCCGTGGTCCAGCGCTACCATGGGAGCTTCTGGGGATGAGTCGAGGTACAGGACCACGACAGCCAGCGCCGAAGCTGTCGCAGCCTCAACCACTTCTTGGGGCAGCGTTGGGATTGGAGCCAGAGCCTCCGCCTGCACTGCTTTAGCTGCTGTTGCAGGAACCAGAGCTTCAACCCCTTTCTTGGGCACTCTGTGGATGAAGTACGAAGACACTCAAAATGCAGTTACAACAAAAAAACAACCAGCTGAGGTAAAAAACAAAATTTACCTCGGAAGGCTTCCGCTCTAGCTAGAGCGGAACCTCTTCCCCGGACGTGCGGAGTCGGACCCTGTCACTACTGGTGTGTCAGCTCCGGAAGGTTCCCCAGAGCTTGCTGTTGCCATCGGCGTCGCTTTGGCTAATGCCCCCCTCCCCCCCCCCCCCCCCCCCGACCGGGAAGGATCTTCGGACCCAGAGCCTTTAGTTGGCCCTGGTACTGGAGCCACATGGCCAGAGCTAGCACCCCGGGGAGATTCTGATGCTGGAGTAGTTGCCGCCACCGAAGACCTCCTTCACTGGGGAGAATGAGCGTCGTGGAAGGAGCAGGTATAACAGACCTCCCGTTAGCATGCTTTAGCTTCCTCTTGCGGCTCGAGGGCTCAACCAACTCCTTGCCCTTGACTACAACTTCGTTTCTTGGCTTTGGGGCGGGAGCAGAGCCGCCTTCAGAAGCTCTGGGGATTGCCACCCTGGAGGTTGATCGCCTCTCCACCAGGCCCAAGTCGTCTAACAGTGGCATCTTCCTCCGGAGCTCTCTGCATTCCTCTAGAATCATATTCAGAGGCAGGAAGGCCGCTGGTGGAGACATGTCGCCAGGACAAATGTTCCCAAGCTGGAACTTCTTGAGATGGGTCTTCAAGGCTTCATCGGCCAAGTTGGTGTCCAAGCCGACTTCAATGTGTTTGGTATCCATCTCACTATTGAAGGCCCAAGCAGGCCGACTCCTAGCCCTCAGTGGGGCCCACCTGTTCGTCAATAAATTTTTGAAGACCATCTGTGGGGTCACCCCACCTTCAACACATTCCTGGATTCTATCTAGGATGGACCTGTACACCCTTGACAGCGCTGGTATGTCACTCCAAGTGTCGATGTCGACGCGAGGAAGGCCTTCAGGCAGCTCTAGCCTCTCGTGTCCCTCGACAGTGATGACCACCCAGTCTTTCTTCCAGTCGTCCCACTTGCCAGAAGGGAAAGACCTCAAGTACTTGAGGGGAGAGTTTTTCCGCTTCATGAAGTAGTAAAAGCCGATGAACTCATCACTCTTCCCAGTCGGGTGGACAGTGAAGAAGGTCCGGAACAACTCCACGCAAGGGGGCACGCCCACCCACATCTCGCAAAAGTGGACAAAAGTCGCCACCAGCAAGATGGAATGGGGGCCCAGATGGTGGAGCTGCGGGCCTTAGAAATCTAGCAACATCAGAAAGAAGGTGGAGAAAGGCGGGATCAAACCCGCCATGGCGTACCCAAGGAAGTACACCATATCTCCGGCTCGCTTCTTCTCGAAGGGAAGCTCACCGCAGCGAATGTCATTGTCAAAGGAGTCACTGGACCATCCCATGTAGGTTCGGACCCTGGACAACTCCTTCTTGCTCCCAATGCGGCTCTGGGGGAGTCCCAACTTCATCGCGGCACAACGTGGCGAGAGAGGAAAAGCAAGTGAAAGTTTGGAGGATTTGAGCGCAATTTCGAATGAAGGCGTAAGAATCCCCAAACGGTGCGCGCTTTCCTTCTTAAGTAAGCCCCCACAACGCTTGGATGGAAACCGCAGAGGAGCCGACGATACAATTCAAAAACTTCACCCTGCAAATGACAAGGGGGCCCAGGGCCACCGCGACGATCAAGTCGAGGTCCTTACCCCAGGCGAACGGTTGTCATCATGAAAGGCGGGAAGCCCGAAGGCGGCGGCCTGACAGGGCGCACGGAACCGATACGGTTTTCGTATCGGGAATCGACGACCTTCAATTGTGTGAGATCCACACACTCAGATCTCACTTGCCGCATCCTGGATATGCCACGCAGCGTGGGTTTAACCGCGAACTACCGCCAATGGCACATCCGAAGACCCTTGAAGACATGGCTCAAAAACTGAAGGATGGACCCATCTCTGGCAGAATGACTTCATCCAAAAGGTCTCTCCCAGAGGTGGGCCCAGGGGGCCACTGTTGGTACCCTGCGTACCGTATACGTCTTGGGACTACAAAAAGACCAAAGGAACTTCACCTGTCTGAGTTGAAGACCTGCAAAGGCCCCACATGTCATACGGGAACGGACCTGCCTCCCATCTATGGTTAGTCCCGGTGCTGCCACGTGTATACTGCAACCGGACCTACATCCCACACATGGGATGGCTCCGGGCTAAACACCTGTGCAGCACCCCCGGACCTAACCACCGGCAGAGGGAAGCTCCGGTACCGACACGTGTACATCTAAACCGGACCTACCCGTCCCAGACGGAAAGCTCCGAAGCTGCCATGTGTCCAACCGCTGGACCTTCAACTTCAGCAATCAGACCGGTGAACCCCCAATGGCTCGGACCTTCAAGGGGCAATCAAAGACTTCAAGACCCGATTAAGTGTCATTAGGACCATATTAATGACACACGATCGGAAGGCCCTTAATACCAGTAACGGCACTGTCAAGGCCTTTTACCACGCTATTAAGGGTAATTAACCTCATTAATTGTGTATTAAGCATCAGTAACTGCCAGGGCCACATGTCATGCCAGGCTAACAGTGTAACGACCAGCCCTTGTACTATAAAAGGACTGGTCGACGATACACAAAGGGGACTCTCTCTCGGCTGGACTCTCTCTCTCCTCTCGGATTCTCTAAGGCCCGAAGCTAGAAGCTCTGGACCCTTAGACGCTCAATACAACAACTACACACCCCGTGGAGTAGGGTATTACGCTCAAGCGGCCTGAAGCACGTAAATCTTTGTTTCTATTTGCCATCGTCTTTTGAATCTCTGCGCACCCAATACCGAACTACAAACTCCGCGAGCTACCAACGGTAGTATCGGGAGAATTGCTGGAAAAACACCCCGATAGAGGTAAACCCGTTGCTTTCTTTAGTGAAAAACTTCATGGTCCTTCTCTGAATTATTCTACTTATGATAAGGAATTGTATGCCTTTAGTGCGAGTATTACAAACTTGGCAACATTATCTTTGGTCTAGGGAGTTTGTCATACATTCCGATCATGAATCATTGAAGTATCTTAAGTGTCAAACCAATATGAATAAATGACATGCTAAATGGATTGAGTTCATAGAGTCGTTTCCATACATCATTAAGCATAAGAAAGGGATGAAAAATATCATTGCTGATGAATTACCTAGACATTATACCATGCTGTCCCAACTTGATCATAAAATCTTTGGTTTGAAAACAGTAAAAGCATTATATCCTACTGATTTGGACTCCAAAGATGTTTTTTAAAATTGTAGAGAAGGAAGAACATAGAATAAATATGTGCTTCAAGAGGGTCTTCTCTATCGTGCTAACAAGCTATGCATTCCAGCTAGCTCCGTTCGTCTACTACTTTTGCAGGAAGCAGATGGAGGAGGTTTGATGGGACATTTTGGAGTGAAGAAAACTGAAGATGTGCTGTCCACACACTTCTTTTGACCAAATATGAGGCGTGATGTCGAGCGCTACGTGTCATGATGCACTACTTGCAAAAGAGCTAAGTCTCGCCTTAACCCACATGGTCTTTATATGCCTCTTCCTGTTCCTAGTGTACCTTGGGAGGATATTTCTATGCACTTTGTTTTGGGATCGCCTAGGACTAAGAGGGGGAGGGATAGTATTTTTGTAGTTGTTGATCGTCTCTCCAAAATGGCACACTTTATACCTTGTCATAAGAATGATAATGCCTCACACATTGCTGATTTATTTATGACGAAAATTGTTCATTTACATGGTGTGCCAAATACCATTATTTCTGATCATGATGCAAAATTTTGAAGTCATTTTTGGAGAACTTTTTGGTATAAATTGGGAACCAAGTTGCTGTTTTCAACTACATGTCACCCACAAACGGATGGACAAACCGAGGTAGTTAATCGTACTTTATCCACTATGTTGCGAGCTGTCTTGAAAACAAATTTGAAGTTGTGGGAGGAGTGTTTACCACATATAGATTTTGCTTACAACAGATCCGTTCACTCCACGACGAAGGTAAGTCCATTCCAGGTAGTGTATGGTTTTAATCCCCGTGCTCCTATTGATTTACTACATTTGCCTCCTTCTGAAACTATAAATTTGGATGCTACACAACGATCTGAATTCATTCTTAAGATGCATGAAACTACAAAGAAAAATACTGAAAAGATGAATGCGAAGTATAAGATTGCAGGTAGTAAAGGTAGAAAAGAAGTAAAACTTGAAACGGGTGATTTGCTGTGGTTACATTTGAGAAAAGAGCGATTCCCTGACTTGAGAAAATCTAAACTTATGCCATGAGCTGCTGGTCCTTTTAAGATTGTTGAAAAGATTAATGATAACGCATATAAGCTTGAGTTGCCTCCCGACTTTTAGGTTAGTCCCACATTTAACATTTCAGATTTGCGATCATACTTGGGAGAAGAAGATGAACTTGAGTTGAGGACAACTCCAATTCAAGAGGGGGAGGATGATGAGGACATCACAACAGTGGAGACACACATTGAACTGCAAGGACCAAGAGCACGAGCACGGTTAATAAATCAGGTGAACTTGTTCCTAACTTTCTTTGGATATGAGTTTGAGAATGTATTCCTATGTGATGATTTAATTGTTATTCAGAACAATGAAGAAGATCAACAATTGAATGGAAGAGGCGAGAACCTGCTGGGACGTCCACAAGTTGATGGAATCAGTTTACAACTCGGACTTGAGTTCAACTCGTAGTCCAGGAGCAATCCACCTTAAAATGGATGCCCAGGATGCATACGGACTTCGTTTTCAACGTTCCACATATGCACGGAAAGAGGAGAAGATAAAATTTCCAATCGATCTGGTCCCACCTACAAATTCCTCCGGAGTCATTGGGAATTGTCGAAACAAGTTGAGTCCAGATTTTTGTCCGGTGCTGCGCCACCGAATCGGCCCTTTGGGCCTTGTATCCCATATGAGTCCATTAGGGACGTGTCTAAGCGTGTTTTGGCCAAATCCTAGCCTTTAAAAACTGCATCCGCAGGTCATATTTGGTGGGTTTTGCTTAGATCAATAATATTGCCGTTCTACAGTTTGTGAGACCCAACTTTGCGATTTCGGATCGTGTCTTCGGCGTTCTTGCTTGCGTTCTCGGTTGCACTTGCAGGGATTAGCCTTCTTGGTGAGGTCAGGCGTGTGTAGCACGGTTGATAACCAACGGAGCAGTGGTGTAGTGGTTGCAGGGGTACTCGAACTGCTCGAGTGCCGCAGATCATCAATGTCGAGTTCTCCACTCAAATCGACTTACCTTTCGGAAGATCGGGCCTAAACTACTCATCATGAATAACGGCATGAACTCCAATGGGGCCGTAGATGTCCTCAAAAAGAGGCTCGCCGTAAAGATGGGCGCAGCAGACAGTCGGCGGATGGGGACGTCGATTCCTTCCTCCTCAACCACCTAAAATTGGAGGAAAACGGTCTTAAAGCAATAGAATCGGTGCGAGGCTCACCTAGGATGGCGAATGTTAGCTACCAGGGACAGAAAGGACCGCCGGAGTTTGGGAAGAAAGAATAAGAACCAAGACGTAGACGAAGGAAATCATCATATCTATTCTGTTATATTCCTCTCTCCAGTATCTCACTCCCTTATGTACCCATTACACATGGGCTCTCTGGTCCGTGGAGCAGATCTGGGTCTATTGGGCCATGGGCTGCAAACACCCCCCCCCTGAAAACCTGCTTGCCCCCAAGCAGGAGCTCTTGGAACACTTGGCGTAGTGGATGAACATTCGAAAACCCGCTGCTGTTGGAGGAGGCGTGCATCAGCGCATTCCTGACGAAGATGTCATCCGCATACCGGTTCCTGTTGGCGTGCGAATGCATGGCTCACATGGTGCGAACTGCCACAACCACGATGTGTACAGCATGCACGTGTCGCATTACTCCACCCGCTCCATGTGGAACATGGTGAGGCCGTCTACAAACCACGCCCCGATGAATGTACACGATCAGCACAACCGTCTACGGCTTGCCGAACATGGTGCATGCGTTGGCGACGTTGGGGATTCGGAGCTGGCGCAGGTTCGCCACCACCACATCCCGACTAGTGTAGACGGTGTACAGGCTCCCCTCCGGTCCAACACACAGTACCGACCACAGTTGATGCATTGTGCCTTGCACTCCTTGCTCTGGAGGAACTCGTTGGAGCAGAACCAGGTCATGTAGAGTAGCGTGAAGAGCGCGTAACCGGCATTCTCCAGCAGCAGTGCATGCCCTCAGAATGCAGCCACGAACACCGCCGGATCCTCGCACCACAGCCCGCACTCGTGGTTGCTGTTGGTCCAGAAATCATGGCAACAGGAGCAGCATAAGGAACATTACTGACATAATTGTTGCTCTACTTGTTGCCGATCACTATGTAAGAAATGCAAATAGGAGACAAAGATCAGAGACAAGCGCAAATGCGACCGTCACTGATATGGGTAAACGAGACGAGCCCGCCTCAACGAGGATGCTGGTTCACAAAAGAAAGGCGCAATTAAGCGTAAAAGGAGATGAGGTATTATAAGGCGCGTCTCATTTAATGGAATATCCGAGACGAGCCCGATCCTCTGACAAACAGGAGATGCGCGGCTAACAAAGCACGTCTCCTATTTGCGAAAGAAATTGGACAAGTTTTATAGAAAGCTTGTCTCTTTTGGCTTCGGTTAAAGACAGACATGAACACATAGCTGAACGAATATAGAGCACATTCACTTGATAACTAAATAATCATTCCAATGTAGAGTACCTTCACCGTAGTATTTTAAATCTAAAAAATAATCAAATCCTTCCTTATGAATTGTCATTTCTGAGGAACACGATGAAAACATTCATTCATTCATAGTTGAACACACAAGATAATATTCATTCACATAGATGAACACAGATAACACATTTATTCATTAACAATATATTACAAAACACAAGAAAAAAGTACAAGACACAAGAAAAGAAAAGCAACATCTACTAAAAACAATAAAGAGAAGACGAACGAAGAGAAGAGGAGAGGCTGATGGCGCGCCTTATATAAGGAGATGCAAAATGGAGACGCGCTTAACAATGAAGTGTGTCTCCTATTCTCAACGTCACCCTCTCCTCTGCTAAAAGGGAGACGCACTTAACAGAAAAGCTCGTCTCCTATTCCCCACGTCTCCTTTAGCTTTGTAATTTTCTCCATTTTGCTTCGGTTCACTGTTGATATCACACATCACTTAGCTTAGAGCACATTCACTTGATAACTAAATCATTCATTTGTCTAGAAAATAATCAAATCCTTCCTTATGATTCCTTAGGAACACGATGAACACACCACACATTCATTCATTCACACATTTCAACACACAAGATAATATTCATTCACACACATGAACACAAATTAATTTCATTCATTAACACAATATATTACAAAACACAAGAAAAAAGTACAAGATACAAGAAAAGAAAAATATCAACTAAAAACAACAAAGAAAAACTAAATCCTACTCCTCCTCCTCTTCCTCCACCACCTCCTCCTCCTCCAGCGACGACTCTGACGCCGATGCAACAGGAGCCTGGGGCGGCTGCTCTGGCTCCGCCGGTTTCTCCGACTGCTGTAACACCCTCATTTTCATGCATCAGGCCCTACATACATTCATATACACGTTTAACATTAATCCACATAAAGAGGAATGATTTTAAAAGTTATTTGGAGCAAAACCGCACTTAAAATTTGGGAAAGTGCGGACTAGTCCGATTTTGGTGAGGACTAGTCCGATTTCTCTCTGACCTCGATCAGACTTGTCCATTTTTGCTGCGGACTAGTCCAATTTTGCCTATGGACACTTTCAGACTTGTCCAGTCTTATGCGGACTAGTCCGATGTTCCAAGAATCCTTGAAAATTTTGCTAAGTCCCTGGACTTGTCCGGACTAGTCCGGTGTTCCAGCGGACTTGTCTGTTTTCCCCTCTGACTAAAGTCGAACTTTTCCGATTTTTGGCCACACTTGTTCAATTTCTTTCTGACTAACTTCGGACTAATCCGGTCCTTGTCGAACTTGTCTGATATTTCACGACTCCGAATCGATCTTTTGTTTTATGACTTGTTTCTTGGGTTCCACGTTAAGTGGACATTGGCACGTCGTGCCTAACTCTTTTAGAGCCCATGTGAGACTCTAAACTGGCATCTACTCCTCTCAAACTCGAAATCCATCTAACCCTAGCCTCCACCTCTATATAAACAACCCCACCCCTTGGCTTGACATCTATTTGCCACTTTTCCACCCCACCCAAACCCTAGTTTGTGGAGAGCCACCATCAAGGAGGGAGGAGGAGATCCCAAGCAAGAATAAGAAGACGAGGAAATGAAAGAGGATCGAGATCTCCATCAAGTTTCATTCTTCAACACAAATTCATCTCCAAGTTCATCACCAACCCTAGATCATCAAGATCCAAGTGCTACCTCCAAGTTTCTCGATTCATTGGAGTCCTAAACACCTAGTATACCTTCTATTCTCTTTTCCTTACGTGAATTCAATCCCAAGTCTCCAAATTTACGTCAATCTAGAAAACCCTAATTTGCTGATCTCGCAAAGTGCGGACTTGCCCGGTCCCTAGCAGACTAGTCCAATTTTCCTAGTTATATTGTGTTGAATTAATTCTAAATTTTGATCTAATCAAATCCAAACCTGTATAAACTTGTTAAAATCTATTAGAACTAGTTAGTGATCATTGAAGGCATGTCATTTCATATTGAGTAATATATGTGCACTCTTTGATTGTGTCTCTTGTCTTGTATGTTTATTGTGTAGACTAGACAGAATTGCGCTAGAGAGTGTCGCGGAGGATCTTCAGCACCAAGAGTTTGAAGAAGTTGACCCGAACCAACCGCAAGAGCAAGGCAAGTGTCCTTGAAGCATATTAATCCAATTTTAAAATAAATGATTTGTTTGCAAACTGCATGCTTGTGTCAATTTGATGGGAATCCTATGGTAGGAAGTTTACTAGCTTTGTTTAACCACCCTTGTCACCTGGAATATATGGTAGAGAGTCGGGTTGGGATTTTTACCTTTTTGCTTCGCTTAATTAATTGGGATGGAACAACAACTACACTACTTAATTTAATTATGCATTAATGAGATTGTGGTTGACATGAACTGTTTAAATCTGATATGGTAATGAGTGATCTGAGCAAGCCTGGTACGTGGATGGGTTGGATGTATGGTGATTTACTTGCTTTAGATCTAAGGACCGGTTCATGGAGCGACCATCCAGGATTTATAGTGCCACCACGAGGCCAAGTATGGGTGCGGCGAAGCTGATTATTTAGGGTTTTGTCAGTTCTATTTGGACCATTAAGGATGCTCGGGGAAGGGGCAGTCGGATTGGGTTTGTTGATGATTTGTGGGACTACCCTAGGATCTGAATGGCTCAAGAGGGGGCCCTTGGTTGAAGATGTGCTCAGTTGAAGACATCGCCACCGGTGAAACCTTAGTGGGGTCTAAATAGACTAGTAATCCCTTTGTAAAGGCTATTTTGTGATCTATTGGCCACACACCTAGGGAAGTGTGAGACAACATAATTGAGATTCTATAGTCATTGAAATGTGATAAAATCAGAAACACATGGGTAAAGCGGTACAACCTCTGCAGAGTGTGTCTAAAACTATCATGATAGCCATGCTCCCGGTTATGAGCAACCTGGGCCCTCACATTATTAGAGGAAAATTGGGATTTGGGATGGTTATGGTTGGTATTATGGTTATGGATGGTTATGAATTGAATTCTGGTATTGATATGGATATTGGTATATGATGACGGATATGGAATATGGACTGGTATTATGATAACTACATGGCTTATAATGGGTTTATTTCATATACATGTAATATATTGCTTTTCAAATGTTTTAATGTAATTTTCAGCACTTAGCCTTTATTACATTTCGTCATTTGTATCAGCCACATGTCATACTTTCCACACTTGCTGAGTACGACATGTACTCACTCTTGCAATCCCCCCCAACAGTTGCACGTCGGGATTGGGAGTATAACGATGATAATGCAGAGTTCTAGGCCGTGTCTACCATCAGCTTTGCCTGTGGTGTTGTACTGAGCTGCACTATACCCCTTTGCTTAGTTTGCTTAGTTTCTTAATTAGTTTATTTTCGCTGCATTAGTTGAACTTGTCATTAATATTTATTAGAACTTGTATTCGAGGATAATATGGTTAGTGTAATAAAATTTGGTCAATTAATCTTGTTCTATGGTAATTTTCTGTATATCCTTTTGTGAATGCACTCGTGTATGTGTGTTGAACGTCCTGGGCACACATATGCGTTCGCTTGGTTCATTTTCGGAACCGGGTGTCACAGATTGGTATCAGAGCCACAGGTTGACCGTAGGACGCAACCTAGATAGAATGGACACTTTAGAGCACATAGAAACACTCAGGAATCGATGTGTTCTTGCTTGGTGTGCTGCTTGCTATATATATTGGTTGCTTGTGTGCTTAATAGAGGATTTTAGGATGCTTGAGCATTGCCATGTCCACGTAGGTTAGTGTAGCTAGTTGTTTAGTTTCATATCCCTTGATGCATATAGTTGGAGATGTTTCTAAATTCTTATCTTTTGCTTTTCTTCAGATGGTGAGGACTCGCAACCAGAGGGATGCTAATGATGAGGAGGAGAACCATGGAGCACCTCAGAACAACAATGGACAAGGACCTACCCAAGGAGCTATTAATATTGAGCCGCTTTTGGCTATGCAGAACCAGCACATGCAGACTATGATACAAACTATGGGACAGTTGTAGGCTGGCAACATCAACAATCAGCCCCACATGCCTCCACCGCCACCCCCACCTCCTCATAACCAATTGGGAGAGTTTATGAGGACTAGGCCGCCAACCTTTGCTCAAGCTGCTGACCCTATGGACGCAGATGATTGGATCAAGTCCGTGGAGAAGAAGCTTGCTATTGTCCAATGCAGTGACCGGGAGAAAGTGCTTTTCGCTTGTCATCAACTAGTTGGAGCAGCTGCGGATTGGTGGGATTCCTTATGCAATGCTCATGAAAACCAAGAGAGAATTACTTGGGCCGAATTCAAAGAGAGCTTCCGTTCTCATTATGTGCCGGAAGGTGTTATGATTCTGAAGAGGCAAGAATTTGAGAACTTGAGGCAAGGAAGATCGAGCATGGGTGAATATCTCAAAAAATTCACTCAACTCTCAAGATATGCGCCTGAGGATGTGAGCCGGGACAGCCAGAAACAATACTTGTTCATGAGGGGCTTGAACAATGAGATCCAAGTGCAATTGCTCAACTGTTATTATGCAATTTTTAGAAGCTTGTGGACAAAGCAAGTATGGTTGAGAACAAGGTCCGTGAGATGAAGCAAGACAACAAGAGGAAGGCGCCATATCAAGGACAGCAACAAGGAAGTAATGTGCGCCCTCACTTCACACCGCCCAATGCGCCTACATTCAGCTCTTTTGCGCCTACTCAACACCCTGGATTTGCACCGCGTCCAACTCAGTTTGTGCAGCAGTGCCCTGTCATGCAAGCACCTAGGCCTCCAATGCCTTATGCACCTCGTGCCAACTTTCCTGGTGCCAATGCTCAAAACCAAGCTCGTCCCAATAATTCTGGTGGAGTTAAGAAGTGCTATACTTGTGGAGAAGTTGGACACTTTGTGCATCAATGTTCTAAGTCATACCTTGGTCAAGGAAGCACTGCACCGAGGCAAAACCCAAGA
Source organism: Tuctoria greenei (assembly GCA_036927565.1). Lineage (NCBI taxonomy): Eukaryota > Viridiplantae > Streptophyta > Magnoliopsida > Poales > Poaceae > Tuctoria > Tuctoria greenei. Next base: position 183,494,437 of record JAYESD010000005.1, read on the forward strand.
CCCAATGGAGGACAGCAGCAAGGGAACTGGGGACAGCAGAATTTTGCTCGTGGCAACGTGAACCATGTCTCCATGGAGGATGCTCAACAAGCGGATGACGTGGTCATTGGTATGTTTCTCGCGAACTCCAACCCCGCGACTATGTTATTTGATTCTGAAGCATCACACTCGTTCATTGCATCGAAGTATGTTGCCATGTATGGTTTGCCTGTCTCTCATATGAAGTTTACTGTATTGGTTAAGTCTCCTGGAGGGAGATGAGGACAAATATAGTATGTCCAAAAGTAAGCCTCAGAATAAGGGGGGTAGACTTCTTCGCCAACCTCATTGTTTTAGACTCTCAAGGATTGGACATTATACTTGGTATGGACTGGTTGAGGAAGCACAATGGAGTTATTGAGTGTGCCACGAAGACGGTGAAGTTGACCAATGAAGAAGGGATCACCATAGAATTTGAAGCATCTCAAACCGAACCAAAGCGATTGGAGCTGAATCATATGGACGGTGCCGCAATTGAGGAGATTCCGGTGGTGTGTGAATTTTTGGATGTTTTTTCGGACGAGTTGCCAGGTATGCCACCTGACCGAGACATTGAGTTTGTTATTAATTTAATACCTAGAACTGCACCTATAGCTAAGGGGTCATATAGGATGCCTCCTATGGAATTAGCGGAGCTTAAGAAGCAGATTCAAGAGCAACTAGAGAAGGGTTTCATTCGGCCCAGCTCTTCACCTTGGGGAGTGCCCGTTCTATTTGTGGACAAGAAGGATGGATCCCAAAGGATGTGCGTAGATTACAGAGCTCTCAACGAGGTAACAATCAAGAACAAGTACACTTTGCCACACATAGAAGACTTGTTTGATCAGATGATGGGTGCTTGTGTCTTCTCTAAGATTGATTTGAGGTCGGGGTACTTTCAAACAAAGATTAGACCATCAGACATACCCAAGACAGCTTTTAGGTCACGGTATGGATCTTATGAGTACACCGTGATGTCTTTTGGATTGACAAATGCGCCTGCCTACTTTATGTACCCCATGAATAAGGTCTTCATGGAGTACTTGGATAAGTTTGTAGTGGTGTTCATTGATGACATTATGATCTACTCGAAGTACGAGAAGGAAAATGAGGAACACTTGAGGCTTACGCTACAGAAATTGAGGGAGCATCAATTGTATGCCAAGTTCAACAAGTGTCAGCTTTGGTTGAGAGAGGTGTCGTTTTTGGGTCATATCATCTCAAGATGAGGAGTATCGGTTGACCCCGGAAAAGTGAGAGACGTGTTGAAGTGGGAACCACCGCAAAATGTAAAGGAAATAAGGAGTTTCCTTGGGATGGCTGGATATTACCGTCGATTCATCAAGGACTTCTCCAAGATAGTCAAGCCAATGACGGAATTGCTAATGAAGGGAAAAGCTTTCCATTGGACTCTAGCTTGTCAAGAAAGTTTTGAGGAGTTGAATAAGAGGTTAACTATAGCTCTAGTTTTGATATTGTCGGATGTAAGCAAGAGTTTTGATATTTATTGTGATGCATTAAGACAAGGACTTGGACATGTGCTTATGCAAGAAGATCAAGTGGTTGCATATGCATCGAGGTAATTGAAGAAACATGAACAAAATTATCCAACGCATGATTTGGAACTTGCAGCCGTGGTACACGCATTGAAAATTTGGAGACACTACATCCTTGGACATAGGTGTGAAATTTATACGGATCACAAGAGTCTTAAGTATATTTTCACACAAACGGATCTGAATTTGAGGCGACAGAGATGGTTGGAGCTCATCAAGGATTATGACTTGGGAATCAACTAGCATCTGGGAAAAGCCAATGTAGTGGTCGATGCTTTGAGTAGAAAAGGAGTAAGTCATCAACTCACAGTTCGAGGGTTACCATCCGAGTTATGTAAGGAGTTTAAACGGTTGAACCTTGGATTTGTAAATGAGATGGAGATGATGGAGTTAAACCCAACATTGGAGCAAGAAATTCGGGAAGGTCAAACTAAGGATGAGGGAATTCAAGAAATCAAGGAAAGGACCCAAGAGGGGAGAGAATTCAGATTTGATGAGCATGAACATGGTACTGTATGGCTAGGAAAAAGAATTGTCGTGCCTAATGTGAAGCATATTCGGGAGACGATATTAAAAGAGGCACATGACTCACCTTACTCAATTCACCCCGGTTGTACGAAGATGTAAAAAGACTTGAAGACTTGCTATTGGTGGGATAGCAAGAAAAAGGACATAGCTGAATACGTAGCATTGTGTGATGTGTGCCAACGAGTCAAGGCGAAACATCAAGGGCCAGCCGGATTATTGCAACCATTGAAGATTCCGGAGTGGAAGTGGGAAGAGATCGGTATGGACTTCATAGTTGGTTTACCACGTACTCAGTCTGGTTACGACTCAGTTTGGGTAATTGTGGATCGGTTAACTAAGTCAGCCCACTTTATTCCTGTCAAGACCCCCTATTATGGAGAGAAATATGCGGAACTGTATATGGGAAGAGTAGTATGTTTGCATGGAGTTTCGAAGAAGATAGTCTCGGATAGAGGATCACAATTCACCTCCAGATTTTGGCAAAAATTGCATGAAGCTTTGGGAACGAGGTTGAATTTTAGTTCAACATATCACCCTCAAATGGATGGACAAACCAAGACGACCAATCATATTTTAGAGGACATGTTAAGATCTTGTGCCTTAAAGCATGGGAAAGGCTGGGACAAGAGCTTGCCATATGCAGAATTTTCATACAACAATAGCTACCAAGCAAGCTTGAAGATGTCACCTTACGAAGCATTATATGAAAGGAAGTGTAGGACGCCCTTATTCTGGAATGAGGCAGGAGAAACTCAAGTACTTGGTCCGGATGTGTTGCAAGAAGCCGAAAAGCAAGTCCAAATAATTCGTGAAAACTTGAGGGTTGTCCAATCAAGACAAAAAGGCTATGCGGACAATAGAAGAAGGAAATTAGCCTCTGAAATAGGAGACTTTGTTTACCTCAAGGTGTCACCGATGAGGGGTCATAAGAGGTTTAACATAAGAGGCAAGCTAGCACCTCGCTACATTGGACCATTCAAGATTTCGGACAAAAGAGGAGAAGTAGCGTATAAGTTGGAGATGCCAGCTCATCTTTCACATGTTCATGATGCGTTTCATGTTTCCCAGCTCAAGAAGTGCTTGAAAGTACCGGAAGAACAAGTGCCAATGGAAGAATTGGAACTAGAGGAAGATTTGACTTATGCCGAGCAACCGGTCAAAATTTTGGAAATTAAGGAGAGAGTCACAAGGAACAAGGTTATTATATGGTGTAAATTTCAATGGAAGCACCACACGAAAAAGAAGCAATGTGGGAATTGGAGGATGATCTCAAGAAGGAATTTCCCTATCTCTTCTCTTTCGCGTCAAATCTCGAGGGCGAGATTCATTTTAAGGGGGGTAGGTTTGTAACACCCTCATTTTCATGCATCATGCCCTACATACATTCATATACATGTTTAACATTAGTCCACACAAAGAGGAATGAGTTTAAAATTGATTTGGAGCAAAACCACACTTAAAATTCTGGAAAGTGCGGACTAGTCTGATTTTGGTGAGGACTAGTCCAATTTCTCTTTGACCTCGATCATACTTGTCTGTTTTTGCTGCGGACTAGTCCGATTTTGCCTCTGGTCACTTTCAGACTTGTCCGGTCTTATGCGGACTAGTCTGGT